>JALXJV020000013.1:28157706-29357706 GCA_024633595.2 Lepomis macrochirus | reverse complement strand
GAAAAGGAAATTAGAACGACATCCACTGCTGTCTAATTCTGAAAAGAAGCTCCTACTCTCTGCCTGTGTTGGTTGCTTATGTGTGTGTGCAAGTGTATCTAGTCTAGTTTTCCTCGCTTGCTCTGTTCTGCTCTCACACCCACACAACTTATTATCACTTTAGCAACAGATTGCGTGCTCCCATCTATGTTCTACCACCCTCCCCACCTGCATTTTCAAGAGTGTCTTATAGTCAAACTGAAATTTGAATTCTCTGCCCTTTTTGGAAGGAAATACTGAATAAACTATGAAGCCTCTAAATGGTTTGTTTTGTTTCCCGTCCGTGGTGCACCGCTGGCTGGAGAACGTCATAGCCCTGCTTACAAAACACTGATAAAACTCATGTTTTCTTTTTTCAACAACCAAACATAGTAATGGTTATGTACTAAATGTGATTTACAACATTTAACCTTTAGGTGGACTTGTTGTATGGTTATGTTTGTGCTCCACGCAGGAATTGCTTCCCACTAGAAGCGTACTTTTCATTCATCTTATTTAAACATCTGTCATTTTAACATTTTTACACATTTTCAAATTGTGCATAATCATAAATATGAAAAAATGGGAGTTGGTTGGTATATATCAACAAAAGTGAATTCCGACAAAGTGATATGGAAGCAGACTTATCTAATGAATCATGGTGCACATGAAGCATGTGACTTAAACATACTCAAGCCTCCGCTGAAGAGATGTAATATATGAATAAAAATATATCATGTTTCTACATAATTTGCATTCATTTTAGGTTTGACTGGTGCTCTTTTCAAGCAACATTACTCAGTGTTCTATGAAGTTTGCTGATGGACAGATAGCTTAACTGTTGCTAACTGGTGTTCAAGCTCCCAGTGCGGGCAGAATCTGCCGCACGGCTAACTGAGCTGCAACATTTAGCTGCAACAGTTACAAAGTCATTTTCTCCATAAAATATTATCCACTTTCACCAAAGTCATTGAATAAATTTGTTTTCATGTAGTAATCAATGAAGCCCAACCCCGAGAAACCCTCCGCTCTGGCTGCATCTCTCATTTTTTTCCAACCTAATTCCTGCCTCATTTGTGATCTGATAAACAGTAAATTCATTAAATTTGGTGTCTCAAATCGATAATATCCAAGCTACTGTAGCTGTCATATTGCGGGACACATGTGGCCGTAGAGTAGGTTGAAAAAACGATAGACATGCACTGAGAATACCAAGCTAGCTTCTTCTTAGCTGGTGACCCGTAGTTGACGGTGTGTGACACAGTGCGGTAAAGCGTTACGCGGGAGATGGCTCTACCCGTTCCCCCAAGTGCAAGAACAGGCATTTGGAGCCCAGGATGGGAATGAAGGAGGGGCCATTCTCCATATTACACGTCGGTGTACCATTAAAATGATTTTGAAGCTGTGAAGGTAAAATAGTTGCTTTAATTGCATCCTGGCCTTGCACTTTTAGATTTACATTTATTCATTTAGCTGATGCTTTTATCCAAAGCGACTTACAATTGCTATATATGTCAGAGGCCACACACCTCTGGAGCAACTAGGGGTTAGGTGTCTTGTTCAGGGACACATTGGTATTGGAATTTAATCAGGGACCTTATCTTTTTCATTGTTCCATATGACCATACTGTTACTCACAACTACGGGTAGTCCTGTAACCTGAGTACTCCGTATGTTGCCTGTTTATTCAAATAATGACATGTTGTAACAAGCACCGAAATAACAGATGGGACTAAGTGTGACTAACAACCTGTGTGGCAGGTTGGGACTGAAGTGAGATTAGTGTATGAACATTTTTTAAGGACTGCTGAAACAGATATTGCACCAAATTACAGCAGCGTCAGTCAAAACCAAAAATTCCCTTTAAAATGTTACGCTGTTATAGGTGTTGTTTTTTTCCACTGAGCGATAACAGCACGAAAGTAGACAGAGGAGGGATCTTAAAGTCATGTGATGAGCCATTAAAACCTGCTCTGGGACAGATGGAAAACACCAGTCAGATTTAATGGGAAACGATGCTTTCTACAGTGGAATAAAGCGCTTCTGCTTCACTGGACCCTAACTTCTTCAGCACTGACCTGCCCTGCAGCACTTGACTAGAGAAAAGAACAGGAGCAGACACAAGCAAAAGGAAAAGGCTATAAAAAAATTGCTAAAGAAAGAAGTAAATGCGAACGGGTAGAGTCAGTTTGTCCTCTTTGTAGTTCTTAACAAAGCATGCTGAGCGCTACAAAGCTTTGAGTCGGGAGTATTCAAACTTAGGGACCGTAACAGGCTCCACTGCTCGTGTTTCATCCCTCACATATGAGAAGGAATGAGGCTTTGTATTATAGCGGCACAGCTCAGATGAATATTACTTAAGCCCACGCACACAGACAATGCATGACCATAAATAAATAATACCCATCTCGCCATGCTCCACAGCATTAAGAAGTGCAGGAGAAAGACACTGAGAAGCCGGGGGAGAGGAGATGCAAGAGTAATAAAAAAGAAATGGATAAAAAAAAGGGTGAGAGATTCAGGAAAGACGGAGAGAGAGAGCAAGGGAGGGGGAAGGTTGGCAGCTTCTGGCAAAGACTGAGAGCCATAGCATCACATTAAAGGCCAAGGCCAAAGATTCCTCAGACCGTTAATGAGATTCTGTCTCTATCTTCCACTCTATCTCTCTCTCTCTCTCTATCTCTCTCCTCTCTGTCCTTCTGGCTCGCACATTCTCTCCTCTTACTCGTTCAGGCTTTATTTTCTCCCTGTTCTGCAGCATATTTTCTCTGACCACACTCTCCTAAGCCTGCGATTAATCTGCTAAAACAGAACGACTGTTTCAGTAACTGTGTTTTTATAATTGGGGATTGTTTTTGGGTGCTGCTACTAATTAAGTGTTTAATCATGTATTTACCTTCAGGTTTAGAGCTCTGCTCAGCTTTGTAGGTTCACACTGTACCAGAAACTGGCCAGTCATAACTTACATCTGTATGGATCTTCTGAAAGCCTCTGGAGCTAATGTCAAAAAACTGAAACACTTTAAACGTCCCAGTTTTCACCAAAATTAAGATAAATTATTATAATATGCTTGTTTTCAGTGCTTAAATAGACTTTTACAATGCACCACTCCTCTTATTCAAGACTGATTTGTCAGTGTGTCATTGTCATTGTAGGCCGATGTCATTACCGCTAACCCACACAGGGAATTTATAGACTACTTTAACTTCGAAAGCCCATACAAACTCTATGAATTGTGGTGTAATTCTCATGGCCCTAAACTCATTCATTTATTTATCTTTCCATCCTTCTCTTTGTATTACCTCTGCATTTCTTGCAAATAATCACAATGCAGGTAAGTACCACAGGTGGGCAGGGAATATTTAAGCACTTTCTGTCTTGTTTTGTAATTTTTTGAAATGCACTTTAGACACATTGGACACTGTGGTAGATAATGCACCCGTGAGAGAAGCCGCATATTAAACCAAATGGTTATACCTGCGGGGAATGTTGAGAAAAGGTGTTTTGCTTAAGGTGATGCAATTCCTTGCAAATAACACACAGAATCTCTTCTACTTGTATGAATGTATAAGTGAATTGTTTTAGTGAAAGAACGATGAATAATGTGCTCATTTCGCACAGGAAATAAAACCTAAATCACTTTGACATTTAGAACCCAAATATGTTGTTCTTATTTTCTTTTCTCTTCTCATATTGTCTTTTGTGCTTGGCATTTAAATCACAGCCCCCCCCAAAGGATCCCACGTGTCTCTATGAACACTGTTGTTACAGCTCACCAATCAACTCAATGGAGATGAACAGGGAAGAACATTCAATTCCCACTCTATATGTAGGGCTGGTTAAGGAATGATTTTTAGCTGAAGCTGGTTTCACCTCCTCCTGCAGTCCTATCGACTGATGGACCCTCATTTTTCATTACTACTCGGGTTCTTTGAACAAAACATACTGCATTTCACATGTTCTACACCCATACAGACAGTTTTGATCAATGACCCTTAATTGACCCTTGTGTGTCCTCTATTACATTGGTTAAAGGTAACCAGAGAGAGAGAGAGAGAAGAAACCTGAGGGGTTTAAGACCCTAGTTGCAAAGATGGCTGCTGTAACGCAATGAATTCCATGCCCAAGTGCAACCAACAAGACACGAAACTGAATCAATATGTCTTGTAGGTCGGACCTGCAGCACTTAATAACCTCTATTGATCAGTATGCCCTTTGGCTTGCATTTTTACAGTGACCCTAGTCCATTTTCCAGCGAGCCTAAAGATCTCTGCAGTGAATAAAGTTCAGACAACTCTGATAAACAATCAAGTTTGAGTCTAACAGCTACTTCTGGTCATCCTTAGACAATCGGGTATTATATTATTATTTCCTAATAATGAAATATATTATTAAATGGACTGGTAATTATCAAACACTGTAAAATGAGGAATTGTGGGTCCTATTTTAAAGGACAGATTACAATTCCTAAAAGTTTAATTATCGGCAAGGTAATATGAGGGTTTCTCTGTCTCAGGTCACATGTGTGTTTATTTTGATAGCTGTTACCAAACGTAGTAGTGTTTAAATTGGGTCACTAATTTCACATCACCAATTTTTTTCACCAATTCCACATCATGTAACAATCATTACATTATCACTGTTACTGAGGTGGTACTGTGAAAAGCAATTACCTGTGCCCACACAGCGCTAGCTGTAAATTTGTACACCCTACAGAGGCAATTACCATGCGTCATTATTTTGAGTTTGTCTCACGCTGAGCACACACTCCATCAGTAAACCAAAACAAAGGCTTCGGTTGGTTTGATGTATGGTGATATGGCTGTATAAAAGGAGTTGTGTGAGGTGTGTTTCTCTTTGATAGCCTGGTACATGACCAGCGCTGCCTGACAGGGACTGTTTAATTCAACTCCTACTATCATCACGGTCAACAGCGCCAGGACGCAGCCTTTCAGCATCATTACACTCACTAATGGAACTGCGTGTAATATATCCTCCCTACGCAAACCTGTCCCTCTCCCCCACACGCCGTCTCCTGCACAGAAGTATCGCTCTACTTTCCCACCCTCCCTTTCGCCTGCCTCACTGAGTCTGCCACCTGCCCTCTACATGTCTCCCTGTATCCTGGTCAATCTCTCTTTGTCTCTTTGTCGGAGAAAAACGCCCACCTCATGTAGTTCCACTTGAGCGCAGAGTGGGAGAGAAACACAGACTCCAGCCCAACTTACTTATCATTTCCAAGTTCAACATCAGACATTAGAGGGCTGAAGGTAAAACAATAAGCGTCTAGTTGGAAGTTTATCTTAAGATGCACTTCAGCTCCTCTGTAGCCTCTCAACCTGTGAGCACGTCTGTGAGAAAATGGAATAGAGCCACATTCATACCGTGTCACACAAAACCTCTATAACTTTAACGTGGTATTGAACAACGTGTAACTTTAATATCATATCACGTGTCCTTTTTCCATTCATGCTGCCCCCTGTTGAATACGATTGTGTAGTCTAAAGGCAGATGAAAGACATTATTTTATTTATTTTATTTAAATGTAAATTGATGTCAAGTAAATTAAAGTCTTTCAATTAGTCCAACAGTCCTTATCATCAGTTGGCATTTGCTCAGTTGTAATCTAGCAGGAACCTCTGGGTCTGAAAAGTGAAGCCAATGTGGAAGTGCCTTTAACCTGATTCTTTTTAATGGCCAGCAGGGGGCAACTTGCTAAAAAAGAAGAGTCTATAACAAAATGACCCCACTTCTCACGTGATTTATTACCTGACCTCTTCTTCAATACAGCATGATGTTCATTTAGTAAATTATATTGCCATTTAGAGGAAAATAGATTATAAAATAGATTATAAAGCGGGGTATGCCTCAGCACGATTGAGGATTGACAAGTCGCTACCATGGCGACCTGTCAATCAGGATTTAGACTCATATCCAGTGCTTAATATCATAGTTAACATGAATGAACATGGATGCAACTTGCCAAAGAAGCTAGCTAGCATCACCCTCTCGTCCAAATCTCTCATCCAGTGCCTGGTTGCAAAAAATCAACATGGCAATGACCAAACCAATGTGTGACATCACGGTGACCACATCCACTTCTTTTATACAGTTTATGGTTGTAATGGATGTAGATGGGAGGGAGTTTGTAACCCCTGTCTCTGTTCAAAGATCACCAGACTTATTTGCCACCTTTTTTCTTTCAGTCCCTCTGAGCCATCAATGCCTTTTTGTTCCTTATCCAGCCAAGTAGTTTTAACTGTACATTTTCTAATGGGAACATGCTTATCAGGCGCCCTTAATAAAAATTCTATAAATAACTGAAGTGCTTTTTCCACATTGTTTATTGCACACACTCTATCCCACCGTGCCTGCTCTATGTCCCTCATAAAATCACTCTCACAAAAGCATCTGAAAGATCTCTGATAGAGAACTCTTGGTCCCACTTAAGTGAATCTGCCTTTTGCAGCTAATGGTCACTGAAACCAACCAAAAATTTTACAGACTTTGAAGACAGTTCTTTACCATTAGTAAAGATGAGGTCAATTAATGTTGCTGATCTCCATCGCGCAGTTAATACGCACCCGAGTTGGCAAGTTCATCAGCTGAGAAAAGTTACACATGTTAGCAGCTTCACTCAGTTTTCTTTTCTTTTTGTTGTGAATTGTGCAAGAGGATTTTTGTGACGACGTTGACTTAAGATTGTTTTTATCGTATATCTCTTTCCTAGGTCAAGAACGAAGTTTCAGGCTTAATTCTTGAGTTGGCATTGCACGGTCACCAGCCAGCCAGTAATCCTGCATTAGAGACAGGTCTTGAACTGCACTATAAAAATTGTACTTCTTGAGCAGTTTGAGCCGCAAGGCCAGGAGCAGCCTACTGTAGAGGAAACAAAGCCTGGATTTAGCTTTCCCAGACGGAAGTTTGTAAGATGAGGGATGATGGAGTTTAAAGCCGAGG
This sequence comes from Lepomis macrochirus, assembly GCA_024633595.2. Taxonomy (NCBI): domain Eukaryota; kingdom Metazoa; phylum Chordata; class Actinopteri; order Centrarchiformes; family Centrarchidae; genus Lepomis; species Lepomis macrochirus. The sequence goes on along the minus strand of JALXJV020000013.1, from coordinate 29,350,728 downwards.
TGGTGCTGACTGTCATTCCTGCTGCCGCTACATGTCAGCAGGTTAACAGCACACAACCGTGAGCCATTGTAGAGTTAACAGTCTTTGAAGGCATGCTTGATTTCAATATGCAGCTGTCATGTAGAGAGAGAGAGTGATGATAACAACTTATGATTGTCCTGATAAGCTGTAGTCAATGAGTACTCTTGAAAAAAAAAACTACTGGCCCAGTGTAGACACATGAAACACTGTCACTCCTAGCATTTATGTTCCCATGAAAGCAGAATCCCTTATGAACCAAATCTGAATGAAAAGTCTTATAGTGTGTATCCATCCGGGGCACATGATTAAGTTCAGAGACCAACTGAGTACATGAAACCATGTTAATCCAGGTAATTTAACACAATTCTTGTAGAAATTCTTGTTACATAGTACTTCCAAATACATGTTAAAACACAAAGACAGCATACGAATGCAAACAACAGCAAAATCTGCAGGTTGCTGGTTAGGAAAAAAATCTCCATTATGCATTGGACCAGTCTACCTCGTATACAGTGTCCCATAGTGCAAAGCGCTGGACTGAACACTAGAACTGGTCATTGTTGAAATGGTGAACCTCAGTATCCCAGCCTCAGTGGTGGGCGAGGAGGAACTTAGCTGTTCTGTCCCTAATAAGAAGATATATAATGCAACGCTGGATCTAGGCTATGTATGTGGTGTTGCTTTTTTATTGACAGCTCGCTAAGGTTAACATTGCTGTCTACGGAATTTTAAAAGTTATTTTGACAGGCTTAACTTGACCATTATGGCTTTGTTATGGGTAGGGATGGGTATTGCTACTATATTGTTGAGTAGTATTGAAACATCTCCAATCAAAGCAGTACTTCAATAAATACATTTGCAAACAGATCGCGGCAAAAAATGACTGTTTGAATAGTTTTGCTTACAGTCAAAGCATGCAAGTAACATGAGAAGTGGACAGCTCTTGTTTTCCCCCTTATGTGCCTGCACAAGCTGGGTCCATGTTACCAATCAACTACAGTGGCTTCAACAGGTGGCATTTCACCCAAGGTATCGAATGAAGTACTCTAATGGCATCGGTATCAGTTTAAGCGCACTGGTTTAGATACTGGTATTGTAAAATTTTAAACAATAAACAACTGTAGTTATGGGTGGGGACAAATGCAACTAGCTAGAATATTATGTTCTCCTCACCACTGCTGGGCAGTAAAGCGTTACTGTAATAATATTACATTTTCCAGTAACTAGTAGTGTAACGGATCACAGAACAGTACTAATAGTATTACAGTTACTAATCCAAGTAAAGCCTCATTACCTCAGTTACTAGGTTACTGAAGGCACCATCTTTCATGTAAATGCAAAACTGTGCGACTGGTCAGCGGCATTAGACCTTATGTTGTTCAAGTCAGCTGTTAGCCAAGAAACTAAAGGAAGACTGGAGAATGAGGAAGAGATGTGTTTTTCCGACAGCTTTAAGTAGCTTCTTGCCATTATCGTGTCACAGTCTAAGATGCAAAGAATATTGTCGTCTGTTGTACAACCAGCTAAAAAGCTTCCAACTACGAACAAATCTACATCTAATATATTGAAGCATCTACTGAAGCAGCACAGCAATGTGAAAGTGAAACTCTCTGTTAAGCAATGTTTTATGTCTGAATATATCTGAATACTGCTCTTATAAATACATGTGCAAGAAACCAGTAGTTCAAAAGTTGGGATTTACTTGCTTTAGTTTTTTTTATTACAGCCAGTGGCATTAAGAAACGATATATGTTTTGTAAAAAACCATAGGCTACTGCTTGCTGCTGTTATAATTATGATATTAGTTCAAAGTCGGGAGAGACTGCTTTGTTTGGGGGAGGGGTGGGGAGGGTGGTAGTGAAAGTAATGTAGTAACTAGATACTTTTATCACCCAGTAAGAAGTAAACTAATATTATTACTTTTTAATGAGTTCAATCCCTCACTGTGACCCATCCACCATTGTATCCCTGAGCAAGACACAAAACCCCTAGTTGCTCCAGAGGTGTGCGACCTCTGACATGTATAGCAATTGTAAGTCGCTTTGGATAAAAGCGTCAGCTAAATGTAATGTAATGCTCCTTACACATCAAATTAGGGAAAAAATGTTTGGTACTTACATTTATATTCCTCCCATTGTTTACTTCCGCTTTCCAAAACCAGAAACTGGCTAAGCCTGGCCTTGCATACTACAAAATAAATCGATTTAACAGTTACAACAGTACATCTGCCCTGGCTCAACTCCCACTCATTGCTCAGCTCAGTGGATCAGCGCTCATCTCACGCTGCCTCCCTGCTTGCTAACCAACGCTTCCCCGCTACCTCCATTGGCCACACTTCCTTGCCTTTCACCATTCATCCTCTACCCTCTGCCATAACCAGCCAACCTGTCTCCTCAATCCATCTGCCACTATTGTAATAATTAAATAAACCTGTAAAAGTTTGTGTTCCGCGCTTGGGTCCCCTTTTGAACAAACCGCAACAGTAACTTTTAATTATTATCAATTAGAGCTGTCATCCTGTATGGTATTAACATAAATGTGAAAAAAATACTATATTTTTCCAATGACTTCATCCATTGTAACTGTGTGTATATGTGTACATGCACATGTGTAGTAGTCTGAGTTTGTCTATACCCTGGGGACATGGATCTATAATGGAGTATTGATGTCACAGAAGGCTTGGTGAGAAGAGGGTGAATTAGATTTTGTTCTCACTCTCTGCAACGCTCAGATACAGCGTTTCTAATGAGAGAGGGCTCTCGGTAATAATTACCTCTGTATTTCCAAAAAGCATTCTCAGCATGGCAAATAGTGACAGCCTGACCTTGGAGAAACCCAACATTAGGCGGTCACATAATTAGGTGTCATTGGATGATCAAATGTGTCAGGGTGTGTGAATTGTAAAGGGCCGCTTAATAACCTCAGTTAACAGCCGCCACCATCCGTTATATTCACAGCTGCTGGTGTGAAAGAGAAGAACAACAGTAAATCTGTTTTTCCTGGAAGCTTCTTCATGGTATGAGTGCTGGGTCAGGTACTGTTCCTTCTTCTTGCTTCTCTCACTGAGTGCTAATGAAGGACTCCCTACTGGGTGGGAAGTCAAGAGGCATGACGTCATGGTAGGCCTGGGAAATGTCAAACGAAACACACACTAACACAAGCATGTTTACTTATGTTACTTTTGGAGATATTACATAGGCTTACATTAATTTCCTGGACACCCAATTGGGCTAGCTGTCCCAAATAAATTTGTCTTTAGTCTGGAATGTGTCACAGATGGTGGCATAAGTCAGACCACAGACACTCATTATGGCCTTCATACTGACATGTAATCATTTACGTAGAAAAGCATCGGATGCCCACAGCCCTTATTTATCAACCTTATAAGAATTAAACTTGAGGAACCTCTAAAGCCAACGTAGGGATACAATTGTTGAGTGAGAACATGGCACATTTGTTTAGAGACCTAGACGACATTTAATTTACGACTTTGGCCTTCCACCATGAATGCACTCATTCATTTGCAGTGGTGCAACGCAGAGGGGTAACCCTTTAGCCAGACCACAATGTAAAGTCATCCAGAAAGCAGCTGGGGTGGCCAATCAAATACATGCAAAGGCACATTCCTAGTAGATTACATTAGGTGTTAACTAGCAGGTGTAACCTGTATTTAATGTTGAAATTAAATGCAGATTAAAGGTATATTGTTTATATTGCCATATATGGTATAGAATATATTGCTTAAGTATGATTCGTCATGACTAATATTTTAAACAATCCCTCCAAAATATGTCTCAGAAGATGGCTGACCTCTGTCACTGTACTGTGTTGACATCTGGTAAAATCTGAATAAATATTACCACAAAATGTGACACAAATTGCAGTAAAATTCAGTCATTAGCAAAATAATCACCAAAGGAAACAGATTCAGTTGAGATCCTGTTTGGAGCCATAGTATATCTACTCACACACATGGACACACACGATCTACCACAAGCCACCAAGCCGGCTTTTTTCTCCATTACCCTCCTTGGAGACCTCATTCACACAAGTTTGAGATGATTTTGATCTCAACCAGGATGCACTGAACCAGCAAAACCACTCTTCACATTTTGGTCCCGTGGCACAAACACACACACACACACACACACACACACACACACACACACACACACACACACACACACACACACACACGCACATGATCGTCTTATTCCTTCTGCTTGACATGGCTTCAGGAGATCAGCACCATTTTTTGTCTTTCCACACCTGGTGGGCTTTCAGGATTGGTTCAACCAGAAGTCCCAGTGTGGCATGTTGATGCTGGCTTATAAATATACAGTATACTGGACAAAAATATGTCTGCATAAAAATAAGTATGGCATGACCTGAGTGATAGTGTGACCTGAATGCTGTAATGGTACCTTTTTCAGAAAAGACAGCTCAGACATTGGCTAAACAAAAAGTATAGAAATAAATCTACCCTGACTAAAAATTAGGGAAAATAGAAATAAATAATATGAGAAGTTTTCCGGAGTTTTATTCATTATGCCAGTTTCCTGCCATTAGAGAGGAGGGAAAAAGCAGAGTTGAAACATTTAGAGTGTCATTTCTGCTTTCCATCTTGGTGGACTGATGGCGGTGAGAGAGTAATAAAGCACCTTTACACTTCATTGCCTCATAAATCCTAATACATTTCATAAATGAACTGCCGCACCCGCCGCTCTCTTACTTAGCTCCCCGTGTTCATTTGGCTGTGTGACTGCAGACAGATTCATTTACCAATGCCCTGGAGCCAGTACCGCACTGCCACTGGGACCCATTTCAAACGCGCAGGAGTCACCCTTACAGGATTACAAACGTTCCTCCATTTCCATCACCTCAAATCAAATGTTGCTTTAGCCGGCTTGCAGTGGCTCAGAGCCTGTGCAATGTGTGTGTGTGTGTATGTTGGTATATGTGAGTGTTTTTTTGTGAGTGGGTGGAAGATGGCATGCCTCAGGGACTAGTTTGCCACCTTGTTTGATCACTGTAAATATGAGTTCCGCCTCTTTTTGTACCGTGAACCCAAGTAATCATTGATTTTTGCGCAAAGCTGGATGTGAATTCTCGTCACCTCTGGGGAAAACGAGGGAGTTCTGAATGAGGTTTGTGATTTTTTTTTTTTCCTCTTTTTGCTCTGAGAAACCAGTGTTAACAGGAAGTTGGTAGACTTTCTGCATGATTTGATACATGTATTTCTTATTAACATGATTCAGCAGTGGACTTTTCAGCCTGTGGTATATTCAGTAGGACGCAAAGGAAATAAGGCATTTATTCATTTCCCACAATCTGTAAAACGATATTGCCACATACTTGAGCCACAAGGTCACTATTTGATACATCTGCTCAGGACTTGATCATCAAAATGGTCGTAGAGTCGGGAGGCAGCGGAGGCCAATCAGTGTGACTCCGCTCCTTTTCTTCTTGTAATATAAAGACATGTTTCTGTCATCCATGGGGGGTTCGATGGCAGAGAGACATTTGTGTTTCGTCCTTGCTTTGTGAGTCATCACGATGAATGATGAGGACTTGGCAATGCTGGCACAGGCATAACACGCTAGATTTGCCGTGGAAATGTGCCGTGGCAAACCCTCAAAGAGACATCAAGGTCTTTTGCATCGACGTGGAGGAGGGAGTGAGAGAGATGAAAATAATGAGGGTGGTTTTGGGAAAGCAAGGTGTGTGTTACAGCAAAATATGTGGTATGTATTTACATGTACACACACCATATTACCTATTTGACTGATCCTATGACTTAAATTTCTGCTTTAAAGTAAAAAACCTAAAGGGTAAAACCTTTTTTTTAGCATTTTTGTGGAAGCTACAGGCTCAAAGTGAACGTCTCCCATAGACTGACTTGCATTGCTACGAGAGGTCAGTCAGCAATTTTCAACAAGATATCTGTCCCTTCAATCAAAACAATCAAAAATTGGTAGGTACAATCCAACTGTTTACTTTGTATTCAAAAGGGGAATCTAGCACGCTACGGTAAGCTTCCACTTGGAAAGTTGAAGCAAGCTAGCTTGAAGTTCCTTTTCATTGACTTTATTTCAACACCTGCTGATCCATCATCAGCTTCTCCCACTTTATACAAAGAGTTAGCTCTAGCTAGCAGAATCAAATCTCTGTCTCTCTTTAATGGATCCAGTTGTGGTGACTACAAAAAAGTGGAACTCTGCACATTGTTCAGTGATTCAAATCACAGCATGAAGCAGCTAACACAGAAGCCACAAGTAATATAGAGTGCTCAAATCACGGATGGGACAAAGCAACAATTAACAGTGTCACTCCACAGCTGGTTAATGGCCTGTGTGGCTATTCAATTTTACGTGATAAACCTCACACATATTGCCCCAATAATATTATCAATAGGCGTACTGAAAATGATGAATAATAAAACAACAAAGATTTCCTTTCTTTTGTAATTCCAATTTGGGGGTATTTTTCAATGTTAAAGCCAAAATTAATTTACATTTCAGTTTCAGAGGAGCAGGTGAACAGTTTCAGGTTCCTGGGAATCTGCATCACAGAGAACCTGACATGGTCATCTTGCATCTCAGAAAGCTCAGAAACTGCACTATTTCTTAAGACAACTTAAGAAGGCAAAATTCCCGTGCAAAGTTCCAAGAGGAGCAATAGAATGCATCCTGACTGGAAATTTCCCCTCACTACATCAAAATGAAGAGGATTTTTTTATATTGAGTATATGTAGCATAAAGGGAGTACAATTGTAAATATTCTTATGCAACCTTTAGTTGTAAAATGACCATTATATGATCCCTTGGAGCCTTGAGTTTATCTTCTGACTGAATCTGACTCTGTCTAATTCATTTGGTTAATGTTGATTAACTTAATTCTTTCCCCAATACTTTTTCACGGTTTGGTACTTTTAAATATGCCCCTTGGGTTTCATCTTATCTGCACAAACCTGTATCTTTCATCTCCTTTTGAGATGTTTATCACCTTGTTTTACTGCTTTTTGATCATTTTGGGTCTGTGGTTTGTTGCTGCACAAGTAAACCAAGGGATACTGACAGAAACTCACACAACGCAAATCCAGTCATTAGTGAGCATAAAAATCACCAAGAGAGAATGGTGAGATTCAAGTAGTTGAGAAAGGTGAGATCCTGTTTTGATCTGTATTACACCTATGCACACACAAGGTCACACACAATCTACCACATCCATGTGCAGCTACCATGTGCCTTTTGAAAATTCAAACATTGCGGCTCGCACGACTTGCCAACCACAAGCAGTACGTCATTGGTGATTCAACGTCTGTGCTAGAATTGTTGGCTTTGAGAGCTGACTCTTAAAGGAGACTTCTTTGAAATGAAAACAAAACATCCAAACTTCCATCCAGGCAACTTTGGGCAACTTCACAAACAGAAGACATTATTAGGGACAAACAACAGAGATTTAAGGCAAAAATCTGGTGGGTTTGTTGGAGAATTGTGTGCAGAGGCTACAGTGTTTAAGCACACTAGCAAAGGATGAAACTGCCACAACTAGAGTATCAGTACTTTGCACACAATGAGTGCGTGTCTGGAAGTGGACATAGCATGTACAAGGCCACGTGCATGTCTCAGTGTTTATAAAGCTTTTGTTCTGCCTCTCTTCAACACCGCATGGCTTTGATTTAGCTAAGACAGAAAGCTCTAAGAAAAGTGAACTTGAATGTGTATCTCCCTCATACTGCATGTCTGTGTGCCATCTCTCTATGCCTGTCGGTCTGAGTAATTGTGTTTGTGGATCTACAGTTCGCCACAGAGGATGTGCGGAGCACTCAAGCGTAATCTCGTCCTAATCCCTGCCAGAGGCATCCAGCAGCTGGATATTAAAGTGGGATTTTATACCCCCCTCCCTCCCCCGTTTGACAGTCTCGTGGCTGTGATGTCATTACCTGCCACAACAGCAGCAGAAAGCAGGCTATATTTAATCAGTTGACCAACCATGACCTCTCCACCTAAAAAAAAAATTCCAATCATGGGTGTATTTCAAGTCAGCCATATTCGGTGGACTGTGTATTTTTTGACTGTATGAAGCTGTCAATCATACCTCTTCTCAAGTGCTCATTCATATAAACTTGTCGTGAGTCACACAGCTCGACATCACACAGACGGAAGACAAGCCTCCCCATGATATCAAATGTTGCCTTCCTTTGTGAGTGTGTATGCGTAAAGCGTGTCTCTTCTGCCAATTTGCATGACGAGCAAGATAAAAACCCCACCGCCATGGGTAATTAATAAATCAGATTGCCATGATGGAACACTGGGAAGGCGTTGTTCCATTAATCGCCATCCCCGTCCTGTTACAGTATCTTCCATCTCAGCCTCGCCGTTCGCGGCTCCTAATTAAATTGTACTTTCTGTCGATTGTGCTCATTACTCAAGCAAAACCAATCAGCGTTCTGCAGCTGGGTCTGGCGATGTAGATAAATACGGGAGTAAATGTTGGTTGAGGAACACAACATGGGGTGTGTCATTTGCCTCGATTGCAGAGACGACACAGCAGTGCTTCCTTCAGGGTGCATGTTGGCACAGAAATTCACCGGAGAAGAGTCAGTGCTTTCAGGGGATTTTATTATAGACAAGAACCCAAAGAGGAATGTCCTCTGCCAAAGAAACTGTCTCTTGATAGTCTAGCAAGGCCTTGTCTGCATTGAACAAAGCCAGCATCAAAGCATCAGGTGCGAAATGTTTAATTTACTAACCTGACCTCAGCTCTTCAAATATCTATTCATATCCTCTATGTTAGTTGCTTCAATCAGCACATCTCTCATTGTAAATGCCACCAGTGGGAGGAACATTCAGTGTTCTTCAGCTGTATCTCTCCCGCTGTTGCTTTATTGCTGAAAGATTCAGAAAAATATGCCTCCAGTTATTTGTTTCTGCTACTTTGCAACTTCCTCCTGCCGCAAGACTTCCAATCTCACCTCTCCCCACCTCACTCCTACACCGGCTCTGCTACATCTGCCTCGCTTCGGTACATTGCTGTTCATTTGGACTCGTGACAGACTGTGTGTGCAAGTCTCTCTCTATCTCAACTTCAGAAGATAGCTGGCGCTTTAAAAGAGGTCCTTAAAGCTTTTTGTCAGTGTGCTAGAGGCTTGAAAGCAGAGAGGTCCCGGCAGCCCCTGATGGAGGTTCTACCTGATAGGATAGGTCTTTTCCCCGACACCTCGTCCTGCCTGACCAGTCAGCCATTCCACTTAGAGACATAGCGCTCCCACCTCAACACTAAAAAGTGCTCAGAGGGAGGGTGTTTGAAGAGATGACAGAAGCAAAAATAGGGCTGGCTTTGCATTAAAGAGAGTTTTTGTAGTTAAAATAAGGGTCACAGCAGGCAGGCGCTTAGCTCCAACGCAGTTTGATAGATAGCCAAAAGTCCAAACTATTCAGGGAACACTTTGGAGTACTGAAATGGATTTGAGCTGCCTTTTTGAAAGGTATCCTGTCTTAAAAGTACAAACTGTAACTGGTCTTACAGAATCTGGAAGGTCGACATCTGCATAGCGACAAGAGGGAATTGAAAGCTCAAATGATGCACAATCACAGCTGAGCTGAACTTTTTTTTATTAGGTGAGGAGTGTCAGAAGGGGAGTTTGTTAAAGAAATTGTTTACATATTGCTCTTCACATTTTGTAAATTGATATTATTTAAATACTACTAAAATTCAATACCACAAAAATCAAATTTTACAGTTGTGTAATATAACACCTCATAAAATTACACATACAAACAAGCAATACCCTTAGCAATACAATTCTAGAGACCAACAAAAAAATTATTAACCTTATGGATGAGTTTAAGCATTTTGAAAAATACACCTTTTTTCTTTGTGTGAGAGTGAGATGAGAAGATCGATATCAAGTTTATGTGTGTGTTCAGTATGTTGCTGGAGTTAGAATGTTGTTAGCCTAGCTTAGCGTAAAGACTTTAAGCAGGTGGAGAAAGTTAGCATTGCTCTGTCAAAAGACAAACAGTATAATTAACATGCAATTCATCTTTAAACTGTACATCAACAAATATGAAAAATTACAAACTAAAGGTTTAAAGTAGGCGCTACCAAGGTGCAAGGGTGGGGGTGCATGGGATTTCCCCTTCTCTGGTTTGTATGTCCTTTCTCTGCTGAACAATTTTATTCCTGGTGGGGACAAAATTTATCCCCCCCTCAGAGTGATCAATGCTACTTCACTAGTGATGCAACTTATCATAAAACTCACGGTTCTAATCGAACCATAGTTTTGTTATGGTTAAATTAATTTTAAAATGGGCTACTTCGGCTCTGATCCAGCTGCCTCTCTGTCTATAGGCAATCACCAGGCTAGAGTCTTGCTCAATGTCCCGCCCACGGCACTGTCTGATTGGTTACAAGTCGTGAATAGCCTATCAAGACTCACAAGACATTAGCTCCGGTGAACAGCAGAGCTGTGTGTCGAAGGGAAGGCAGCCGATATTACTGAAGCTGCAATAAACTTCACAATCTGATAATGTGTTTCTATGACGACAAGCAGCCCAGTGTCCCAGTTACACCAGTCAACATGCCCGAACACACAGCTATGGGGTTTCACTCAATGACACTCTTGAAAGTGACGGCTTTTAAATCAGTCGCTCTCTCCTTACCCACTCACTGCACTTTAGATGTAAGCACAGCATGCATCTGTCTTTTCTGCGTTTTTAATGCTCGGAATTTATTTCTTTTAATAACAAACTAGAAGAGAAAACTTTTTTAAACTTTGCAATCAATCCACATGTGTTTTGGGGGTAGGGGGTATTTTCATGAGAAAAAAAACAAAACATCCTCCCCTCTGTCTGTGTTGCACCCTGGGCGTTACCATGCTTATAGCTGGAGTTGCTGTATAGAACAGGCTAAACCTGTGTTCACCAAGAAACAGCTCCAACATCTAAACCACCGAATTGTAATTTTGACTTTTCTCTTCATGTTCAGATTTTTAAAAATCATGTAAAAGGGACAGTCACAGTTGGGGGATTTTTTTTTACAATCTGGCCGAGCTAGCTGCTCTGTGTGCTAACCTAGCTAAACACGTTCAGAATTTAGTACCACACCTAACACAGGCATGAGATCTAATGCCTGTGTTAATCTCTCCAGGCCATTTTGTACATTTTCTTAGCTTTTATATTTGTCCAGGGAAACTCAACTGCGCATTCTCCTTTCAAGCAAAACCTTCTGATTCGGTTGTTGGTCTCTGAGCGTCCCCGCTGGGGCAGTGTGGGTTAAATGTCTTTTGGAAAGAACACATGGATGATAGTTTCTGAGGGAAGTGGGAGCAATATTCAGTCAGTTTCAGATTTAGGAGCCAGAAACCGCGCACACGCACACACATACACAAGCACACACATACGCTCTACTCTTTTCTTTGGAAAAGTAGGGTGCTCAGCAGCTCTCGCTGAAAGACAGAAAGACAGGTGATGCAATGTTATGCCCATCACAGTGTTAGTTGGCTTGTGTGTGTGTGTGTGTGTGTGTGTGTATAGGGTTGCCGGTGGGGTGGGGTAGGTGGGTGGGTTTGCAAGTGACAGGGCGAGATGGTGAGAGAGATAAATAGTCACACTGAGGGAAGCGATAATGGACTTTCCTTGTCTGCACTGTGTCGGCGTCTGCAGACGACGAGGCCAGAACGATGACAGACATGCTGATGTGTTTAACTGCTCTCACTCAGAGAGTCAGCGAAGAGGAGAGACAGCAGCGACAGACAGACAGTGAGAGAGGGAGGGTGTGGGGGGAGAAGAGAGAAAAAGATGCTGATGCTCTTTAACTCCCTTCCACATTGCCATTGGCAACAAGATCTCCGTCTGCGCTCTGACAGATGCATGGTAATGAACCACGCTTTAGGTGAAACCCGTCGCCGCCTTTTCCTCACACATTCACAATCTGTCCCTCTCCCTTTTTGTCTCGCTTTCTTTCCCCTTTCCTCTCCCTGTCACACACATGCACACACCTATCTTTCTATCCTTATCACCACAAGAAATAACTCAGAGTGACAGAAAGAAAGGGAAAGATAAAAAAGGGGAGAATATACAGTCATGGGCGAGCGATTGTCTTTTTGTAACTTGAGGAATTAAAGTGTTCATACAATTGGAAAAAAAACATTTCCTCACTTAGTTCTACTGGTGTCTATGTTTTCAATTAGTTTTTTTCAAGTTTTGAGATATCACCAGTACAATGGAGGTGAATGGAACTTGAGGTGTTCACAGCACTGAAAAATGACACTGGAGCTTCTTTCTACAGAGGAAACAACCCTATGAAAACTGATCACAGTATTTTTTGTGGATTCTGTGGTTCAGCTTTACTGTCTCTGGAAAACAGTGTCGCTGTTGTTTTGCCGGATGTAAAGGTAATTGGCAGCTGGAGTACTTCAAGGCTTGGATGGGTGTTAAACTCTCACACTTGTACAAAAGGCGAACAGTTGAGTTGGAAAACATCTAGTTCTTTGAACTCTCTATATAAAAACATAGAGAGAGGTTAACAACAACTCCTGAGGTAAATTTTGCTCATCAAGCTTAAAGCTCAACTGATTGGTGTGTTGCTCATCGCGTGTTGGAGCTAAAGTTTATGCTTAGCAGGAAGCGGAAAATACATTCAGCTGTTAATATTAATTCACTTTCAGATTCTGGGTCTGTTTTTAATTAATTCAGCAACTTTGGCACGTCTTTCCCAACTTCCAACAATGATGCTTTTAAAAAGAATGTATTCAATATTTCAGTTTGTAACAGCCTCTTAACATTCCTGTAAAAATCATGCAAAACACCTATTCAAGGCATATCCAAAGTCAATTAAATGTAGTTCTTGAACCATTTGGAGTATATGCATGGTTTCAGGCTTCTCTGAAAGATAACACTCTGGAGTGTCTAACCCAAAAGTCAGAATGATTGTGCTACTGGAATTGATTAATATACTTTAGAACACTAAAACTAACATATTTTTCATTTCCGCTTGAAAATGCTTGCTAACAAACGCATGCAGACAACTACAGCTGGGACTAGCTGGAAAACACTGTAGGGCCACAGCATAAAGCCTTACCTAGCCCAAGTTTAAATGTCATGCCAATCTCACGAAAAATTACTATTTTACACAGTTTTTTCTAAGTGTATGTCTTAGCGTATTTTTTCTAAAACAGCACCGCCCCTTAGCGGCAGACGGAGGCTGCTGCATCACGTCTTAGCTCGACGCAGATGTGTTTTGTTGCTGGTAGATCATGAACTTCCTACTTAAAGCTGGATATGGTATTTAAAGAATTTTATTGGCTACACGAAGTGCCGGTCATCAGCACAATTGCTTGCAATGGGGTCGGCCTACCCACAATATAATAGGGGCTGGCCCTTCCTTACAGCGTGGGCTCTCGTTGGCTATTAAAGGCTGTGAGACGGACATGTGAGCTCCTGTTGGGTCGGATTTGGTGTCACTCGAAAAGGTAAAGTTCAGGGGCTAATTTGAATACAAGCTATAGTAGTTGTTTACATTCAAATCGGAGTTACTATTATTACGCTTATAATGACTTAAAGCCCCCCTCCAGCCAGTTTTAACTGCTGTTTTTGGAGAACGTTCTTTCTCAAATAGTCGGACGTAATGCATTACCATGACAATCAAAAACTGACCGGCTGGAGTGTTCACTAACGATATGCTGTGTTAACATCACTACACTGAAAAGTTTTGTACATTTTACTGTCTGGCAGGAGTAGCTATTACTTACCCATGATAGAAACTGATGTGCGCGTATCAGCTGTTATCAATCACACAGAGTCGATGGTCCTGTCACGCACTGCACACAATAACTCTCATAACGCTTACTGTACCGCGGGTTTGTGGGGGGTGCCTCTGCCGATGCATTGGTAAAACGGCTGTGTACCCGCTGTGGTGATTGTATCTTGAAATGGTTTGCATTGGTCGAATCACAAGGATTTTAGTTTTCAAATGGTGTGTCTTATGAGTATGAAGTTAACATAGCAGTTGTGTGTACATGCCGAAAGATGCTGCCAGGACCTGACGGCCCGTGGGCCGTGATAGGTGTAGGCAATGGGGAGTAACGGCGGCAGGCCCAGTGGTGACATCAGGACTTCAGATGTCTCATTTCAGCGAAACAAAGTTGAAATGTTTAAAATTGGTCATAATATTACCCATGAAAATTTATGAGAAATAGCCTACTTACGGAAATCAACCACACATCTAAAAACCAGGGCAGACAAAAACGAAATTGCTTGGCTAGGCACCTCTACAACACGGTCCTTTAAATTTTTACCTGGCACCTGTTAGTAGGGTGAGGTTGCGAGAGAAAGCAGAACAACAGAGGGGAGAGAGGGAGAGTCTCGGTTGTCTGATCTATTGGTCACTTCATCTTATAACTGGTTTTCCCTAGCCGTGCAGTTCGTTTGTCACTGCCAACACAGGCTCATGTCTCACTTTCCTGAGGAATTGTGTGTGTGTGTGTGTGTGTGTGTGTGTGTGAGTGCCACTAGCCGAGACAGAGACAGATGGGCCGACTCCCACTGGTTACATGTGTTTGCTCTCCGTCAGATTGTCTGCCAAGAGGTCTGGACCTGCATGCCACTGAGGGTAATGCTCCCTCCCAGCGACCGCCGGGTTGCTAGTTCAAAACCCGAGCCTGCTGTTTCCCTGAAAGTGGCACGAAGGGGTTACAGTGGCTGCAGGTGCACAAGGTTAGGAAAGTAATGGAAAGGCGCAAAGTGCGCCACTCCACAGCAGACGAGCGGAGAGTTTGTGTCGGACACGCTTGGGTGACAGAAGCACATGCACTCAAAGGAAAACGCTCTTTTCCTTCACACCCTCTCTCTAATTCTCTTATATAATACACCTGTCTGGTCTTTCCTAATCCTAGCTGCTCAGTTTACCCATCATTCCCGGAACCTGTCCATCAAAAATCATACAGTGACCTAAATGCAGTGACAGCCCACTCAGCACTCAACATCATTACCACGGGGACGAAAGAACTTTTTTGTCCCAGTTTGGGGGTTGACATTTGCCTGTTTTTCTCTCTCTCTCTCTGGCATCAGCAGAGGATTTAAGATGAACAAAGAGAATGAACGTCGGATAAAGAGCTGAACTGGCCTGCAGAGCCGGTGTCCAGAGGGGGAAATAGTTTTGTTTGATGGGAGTTGTGTTCTAAGCCCTGCGGCCTGCGCTGGGTTTAACATCTGCTCCTGTCACACTCTGGGACGAGGTGCAGGACACTGTGGCACGTTAAAGAACAGCCCACTGCACACACGCACGCGCACTCGCACACGCACGCACGCACACGCACGCACACGCATGCAAGATGTAGCATTGCTCACTACTGCCTGTGAAATCTTGCAGATTGACCTTGGAAGGTGAGAGTAATATGATGTAACCAGTAATGAGTGTTAATAAAAGTGTGGGTAAATTGTTTAGATCATAATTTTAGATCATTTAAGACCAGAGACTAACATGTAACTCTCTTCTACAACCAAAACAAGGCGAATTTTAAATGAAAGATCACCTCAGTGCATCCCTCCAAGGACAGATGCTCAAAGCTAGATTTGAGCTGATATTCAACATGTTGGGAAAGATAGAAATTAAAAAGGCTGTTGTCAGTTTTGCCATATGGGATGTGAAAACGCTTAGAAGCTGGGTATCTTAGCAGCGCTCTGACAGAGCGTCATTACTCCCAGCTTGCATCTGGACACTTTGTTTTACCGAGTGTGAATTGTTATAAATTCAGTTATCTTGCATGTCTTTGCGTCAGCTCAGACAAATGTGGTTTTGTGGTGAATCAAGCTGGAGCAGTTGCATTTTGGAAGAAATACAAATGTGAGCGACCTATACATGCACAATTATTGTAATATGGAGCATGAATCAATAATCTATATATTGTGTGTATATATATATATATATATATATATATATTTTTAAAAAAAATAATATTATATTTTTATATATCTGATTGGTTACAAGTCACGAATAATACCCTATTAACACTTCGGTGAGAGGCCGAGCTGTGTGTTGAAGAGAAGGCAGCCGATATTACTGAAGGCGCAAAAAACATCAAAATCTGAAAGCTGTGCCCGAAGTCACAGCTACAGGGTTCCACTCAGTGACACTCCTGAAAATGACGGCTTTTAAGTCTTTTTTTTTAGTGCAACTCTGCATCGCGATGTAACCTTATATATCTATTACTTTAAAAAGTACAGGTGGCAGTAAAACCTTTTCTCATATTGTCATGGTTAAACTTTGCAATCAGTCCAAATTTCAGCTTCATGACAAAAAAAAAATGTTTCAACCCTGTTATAGCCTCATAAACAGATAACATGGACAAAAAGAGGATCCATATGAGATTTTTTAATTTAAATTAATTTACAAAGGAAAGTTTTCAATTCAGGTTTTTATTTCATAAAATAATAATTGTTGTAGTTTATTACACTAGTACACCACCATTACATTTTTTCTGTCGCGCAACCCCTAGAGGCAGCTCACGCGCACCACACTTTGGGAAATGATTTAGACACATTACTGGTATACAATCGAACCATAACAACACACACACACAGAGTCAAACAGGAGAATAGCATCTGTGTGAATAGCAGTACTGAAGCCTGTGTGTGCTGCTGAGAAAAAACAAGGCATCCCATTGTTGAGTGAGAGTTTTGCAAAGGAGATGTCCTCTACCTGTTCTGAACAAATTAAGTTTTCTCTGCAAACAGGAAAAATGGACAGATGGTAGCATGGACAATGTCTCAGTAAACAGGAAACAGAAGAATCAGAGCCATAGTGTAAACAAGCAGGTGGGCAACGGATTTAATCATTTTCCAGCACTGTCTTTCTGTGTGTGCAAATTTGTGTGTGTTGTCGAATCTGTCAATTAAGCGAGCAAGCCGTTCGAATCCTGGAAGGTGAGCGAACGAGGAGAACCTGGGTAAAGGTGGTTTCCATGGCAACCGCTGCACTTAAAGCACTTTGCCTGCTGTACCCGTTTCACCTTTGCCTGCGGTGGTGGTTTTTCACACTGCGGAGCCAAAAAAGATTTCCTGCTAAGTGATAACAAAGAACTGCAGGGAGGAAACCTGATGCATGGGAAAGGAGCCACGGAGATGACAGCAATGACAAGCTATTTCTGAGAATGAAGCGCCTTCACGGTTTCACATGCCGGGTGGGAGAGAGGTGAGGCAAAATGGAGCGTGTGATAGGGAGATCCATCAGCAGCTGCAATAACAGGCTCGTCAGTGTTCGTGTTCGAGTCACAAAAACACTCCTCCTGTTAAGCTGGATCCATTTATTGTAACAAACGATCATATGGGTATTTTACCCACTCTCCTCTGAGAGCAAAAATCAATGCAAACATGCTAAAAGGTGGCAGTATAAACTGTAAATGCCCCCTTGACTGAGCACAGTTAGAAAATCTCTCGTCCTCTACTTAGCTGGAATATATGACGTATTTTCACAACTTCTAGACCTGTATGTTATTTTGAGAGTTTAATTGATGCCTATTGATGTGAATGTTTGTGTTGTGAGAGTGGGAGCTGCTTGTGTAAGTGGGATGCATTCGAGTGTGTATGTGTGTGTGCAGATGGTGCTCCAGCCAATTAGAGAAGGAAAGTGGAAAGGGAGCCATTAGTGTGCAATTAGCTCTGATTGCTTCAACATTGTTTTGGTGGGCTGCGTCGCTCTGTGAAATGACCAAATGCTGTGTCCTTGGCCTCCTGCTCCGGCCCCGCCACCGCTGCCGGTGCTCGAGGGCAGGCACCCGCAGCCAGAGGAAATGGGAACAGGCAGCGAGACTGTGAATATATCTGCTGTTGTCGTTACACTTTTCCTCTGCTCACTCTGTTGAGCTCTTCCTCACCTCTTCACTTTGTCTCTGCTGTTTCTCTTGCTCAGTATTTGCCTGATCCAATATCGCTGCCTCTCTGTTTCCTTCCCAATGTGTCTACTTTATCACTTAACTCTACTTCAGCAAGTCTATTCTTTCCCCACTGTCTATTTCATTTACTCGTTACCTCTCTGACTCAGTGCTTTTCCAGGCTCTGTCTCATGAATGCCGTTAACTTTTTTTGACTTTTTACCTTGAATTTTTTCTCGGCATAAGAGGCTCCTATCCATTGGCATTCATTTGAAGGAAGAAATGAAGACACTTGTGATACACATGCGGATAAAAACAACCTTGCATATGCCATAGGGGGTTTAAACATTTACCAATGCATTTCAGAAAGTCAGAGATTTCGCTACATCGATACAGATCCACAGAGCTGACCCAAAATTTGCATTAAATCAAATATGGTAAAATATGACCATCAAAAAACTTTTAACATAACTTTCTGTTTCTCAGCAGAACACAACAGGAGACTGTTGCAGCTGGTTTATTAATCCAGCGGCAGCTGCATGTGTAAAATATTGAGGCTGTGGATGGGAGGAGAAGTGACTGCTGGAAGTCAAAGATGTATTTAAGTTTATGAAAAGTTTATAAAAAATTTGAGCTAGATAAACTGCTATTGATTGATGGATACAGAAAAAACCCTGGCTGCAGTCGAAAAGTCAAAAAAATCTCCTTTCCTAACCTCCTTTCCTTGACCTCGATGGAAAACGTCATGAGGTCAAGGAAAGATGTGAAGAAGAATCCGTAAGGACTTAGGAACAGCGGGTCTAAGAGAATCCGACTGCTCTTTTCTAAGCGACGTAATTACTCGACGGCGGATTTTACTGACGTGACCTGCCGTGATGAAACTACAATGTTCTGAAGATGGACTACAAAAAGCACATCTTTGACACTGGCCCCATGTTGTTGTAATGCAGGCCATCTAAAGGTGGACAACACGGTGAATTATATTACTAATAACCACGATAGCAAAAGGCAGATAAGGTAGCCTACCAGTCAGTAAATAATGGACAGGGTTGTCACAATGAGAATGCTTGCTCACACTCGCCCTCCTGCCCACCCATAGGCATATTTATCAACATGAATCCCAATTGTTTCCCACAGAATGATAGCGTAACTGTGCCGAGAGAGAGAGAGGGGGGGAGCGACGAGGCGAGAGGAGATGCTGAGAGAATATATGCGCTGCGCGGAGCTCTGTCATCAAATACGATTATACCCATTTTAAATAGTAACAAAATCAATTGAAAATCAGCGTTGATAATGTGGCAGGCCGCCACAAATAAATCAGTGCGTGGGAAACGCCTACTGTAGAGATTATCCAGCTTGATCTTTGCATTTATTAATGCGAGCGTGTCAGCATCTGTGACTGAAGTAAAATTAATTTGCTGAAGGCTGCAGTAAGCTACATAACGTGAGGCTACACGCTGCAACATTATCGTTACTTTGATCACGTCACAAGACATCTCGCATGGGTCTCAGTTATTGTTGACAATTTAGGATGATATATGCATATAGCAAGTTATGGCATTAGAGAGAAAAGGCTTAATAGCCAATGGTAAATTACATGGTGATGTTATCCGTCACGGTTGGTTTATTTAT
Organism: Lepomis macrochirus; assembly: GCA_024633595.2. NCBI lineage: Eukaryota > Metazoa > Chordata > Actinopteri > Centrarchiformes > Centrarchidae > Lepomis > Lepomis macrochirus. The sequence continues at coordinate 29,331,200 of JALXJV020000013.1, read as the reverse complement.
TTATTTTTGTAGAAAACACTTACGCTAATGGCTTATTTCAACAGCCCGAAACATAAAATGGTGTTGAAACCTATTAGATTACAAAAAAGCCAAAAGAAAACAAACCAAAAGAAAGAAGTTAATTGTGAATCTTATTAAGTCTTATTTTATCATAATGTGCGTCTGAATTGGAAGGATTTTGCTAGATGCGGTCAATGGATTTTATCATTTGAGTTTGAGAACGTGCATCGCTTTAAATGTTGCCGCCGCAAGGAATTGTGGGACGGCATTCTCTCCTTTCCTTTCGTAAAGGATGGTCCGGTGTACCCTATGCTAAAGGACATGTGAAAGGAAGCATTGATGCTCCTTTCCTCAGCTTTTAGAGAATTCGAACACCTCTTATCATGGCTGCCACTGAAATACTTCCGGGCTACTATTATAAATTAAGCCATTAAAACACCGCAAACCTCAGTGATGAAGGTGAGTATTGACAGATATCTTCCAGAGAGGAGCGCAAGGCGAGTAACGTTAGCAGTAGCAGCTAATGCTATCTTTAACTGGCCCTCCTCCTGGTTGAAGGCTGTTTTATGTACAGGGACACACCAGTTCAGTACAGTCTAATTAACAAAGTCATATGTATTAGAAACTGTGGTAAACAATACTAAGTGAGCAATACTATACTAGTTGTGAACTGTTCGTCCTCTTCAGAAACTTGTCACAAGGTTTTCCAGTGTCCACTGCCCATAAACTGTAATTGTGGCAAAATACCTGAATTTCTAGGGTATTTCCTGATTCAGAATGTAAAACAAATATTGAGGAATAAAATGGACTAAAGGAATAGGAAATGCCTTTATTGGCTTTCTTATTGAGTGATGGAACCCCCCATGTCTGTGCTTTAATGCTGCCATTGCGTTCAAAGAGTCCATTTGAACGCCCCCCTCCTGTGGTATTGACAACCTTGGAAGGGGACATTTTCTGAAAGCTCAGAGTTTTCAGAAATCAGTGGCTAATTTATACAGTATCTATAAAATGTGCCACCTGTTTTGTCTCAATTGTCGTACGTCCACATGAGTTGAAATACAAAGTAAGTCACATTTTCTTTGAAAGAAGTGAAGAATGACAAGAGAACAATGAGGAGTGTTTTGGTCCATGTTACCGTTGCCTAGCAGCAGTTTTCTTAAAACTTCCCATGTGGTCACCACGATCTGACGAGATCCATTTGAAGGCAGCATAGATACGAAGAAACAGCCAGGAGGCCTTTTGCTTAGCTTAACATTAAGACTGGAGAACAGGAGAAATGGCTAGCATGGTTCTTTCCAAAAGTATAATTAAATGCAGTGACCTCCAGAAGTCACTGCTCCCAACTAAGAATACTCCAGCACATAATCACCTGTAAAAGTACAACTGTTTTTTCCATAGATTTTTGTACAGATTAAACGAGATGCACTGTTTTAGAGGCGCTGGTAGGAAGATTTAGTTTTTACAAAGCTAAGCTAACAGTATCCCAGTTGGAGCTTCATATTTAAGACACCGACATGAGAATTGATATCAATCTTCTTGCCTATCTCTTGACAACAAAGTGAACGTGTATTTCCCAAATGGTTGCCCTCTTTTTGTAAAAAAGCAATCTCTGTCTAATCAGTTCAGTTTGAATTTAAATAGAAGTACATCAGTTTATGTACACATACTTATTGAATCATCTGAGAAGGAGAGATACACACCCTAAAAACAACATATGCATATAGATACATATATGCATATATATACTCATATAAATAATTATTGTGTGTATATATATATATATATATATATATATATATATATATGCATGATTATTTACTGATATCTAGATATATAATATATATATAGCTCATTGAATATGCGTCATTCAGAATATGTGTGCTGAACGGGTTTCAAGCCAGGTTTCAAGCCAGGTGGCACATTAGACCAGGGGCTCATCTCCTGTTTCCAAAATGCATCACAAACTGCTTGAGAAAGCTGTTCTACTATGATAATTGGTGATGAAAATAAATCATGTTCAATAAGATGTACTTGTGTGTAGCGTGTGATGTGCTTTGCTTTAGGTGGTACATGAGACTGGAAGAACTCCTACAGTAAACTAATTCCACTAACAACCTTAGTCTTGTCGGATTTTCCATTGGGAAGCTTCTTAAAAGTAAATTTTCCCAGAAGGAAACCCGGCGGTTTCAGAAATGTCCGTACACAAAGTGCTGTCCAACAGCTGTCTGTGGACGTGTTGCTACAGTTAGTGTGAGTAAATACCGCACAATGCGTTTTTTAATCAACCGGCGTATCAATAACTAACCTGGCTAGTTGTAAACAAACAGCTGGCCGAGTGAGGTTGTAACTGGAACGCCATCAACTTGGGTGTGACGTCATTCCCAGCTCCGACCTCCGAGGTAAATGGAACGCAGCAACAGCTGCATCCATGTTAGCACGTCACGTTTGATGTGGTAATGTCACAGTAGGCAAACACACAGGTTAGAAGACTCGTTCTTGCCCCCTACAGTGCAATTTGGTATACATCTGCGCTAAAATATCAAGGTGAAAGTCATCATAGCTTGCGTGAGTATAGACACAGCTCCCAACCCAACTTTGAGAATAGATTAACGGCGATATTTTTTTTTATCGCCCGATTAGAGTCTCATGTTAACGCAGCACGTTAACGTCGATAATGGCCCACCACTAATATATATATATATATATATATATATATATATATATATATATATATATATACACACACATACCATATATATATATATATATATATATATATATATATATATATATATATATATATATATATATATATATATACACACACACACCACACACACACACTTTTTTTTTTTTGACTTTTCTTCACCTCTGCTGTAGTGTATGAAAAGGCCAGATCTACATTTGCACTCTCATTTGTAAAGATTGGTCTTTGGATGAAAGATTGCATTCATCACTGCAATGGCTTGGATCAATAGTACACTTGCAAGGAGTGGGGTTAGGCAGCAAGGACACAGTATGATAAATTGGAGAAAAATATGAAAGTACAGAAGCCGTTATTGGAAAAAAAAGATAAATATCCACTACTGAGTAATTTGACTGGTTCTGTTATATTCAAATGTATCATTTTTAAAACTTATTAGAGCAATTTTTAGAGTGGAGACATCCTCGAAATCTGTACTCATATTTAAATTTCCGTGTAATCTTGGTGGCTGTTTGGGAAGCTGCAGTAATATCAAAGATTTTACTGTACCTTTGAGAATGTGTGTATGCATGCACGGGTGTGTGTCAGGGCTCGGCAAAGGCACAGATCTTTTGACAGAGCAAGAGTTGAAGACGACGGGGGAGCCTCAGCACTGGGGTAAATTTAGGATGCTCAACAAGGAGCTGCTTTCTCTCATTCTCTGCCTCTATTTCTGTCTCTCACCCCTTGTTCTCTCTTTCTCTTTCTCTTTCACACACTCTGTATCTCCGACACACCAGGTCCCCTTCTGTCTCCTTCAGAGTCGGTTGCTTCTCGGCAGGGTGGGAGTAAAGTGTTGATTGGTACCATGCTGGCAAATGGCAGGAGATTGGAGGTAGCCTGCTGATGCGAGCTCATGTTGAGCCCACACCCCCTTTTGGCCTGGTCTGGCAGGAACTAAAGAGAAGAAGCGGTGGCAGGGGGCTGGCAGACCAAAATAAAAACAAAATGAAATGCCACTCAGTGAGAGAGGCACTTTCAGCTTGTCTTTATTGATGCTTCGGCCACAAATAGACGCAGTTTATTTTTTTTTAGCTCTATCTGTCAGAGCATTTTCCAGCACACAGACCGGTTGTTAGGGCCCAAATTGCTATGTTGTTGCTTTTGAGTGATGCAGTGGATTCCAATTAAAGTCATTTACATCAGTGCAACAAAATTAAAGGATTTTTTTTTCTGTATAAAAAAATAGATTGTGGAAGATTATTTTTTGGCTTATTGATAGTAGGTGGACATGATTCAATGCTAGTTTTGTACAGTGACTGAGAAATCCATGTGATTATGTGCACACCACAAAAAAAATCCCTAAAACATTTCTTGCCACCCCTACACGTTTTATATGTATGGAATCAGCAAGAAATAATAATAATACAAGCCAGCAAGCAAATGATAGAGTAGTAATTTTTGTAAATGGTAAACTTGTAAATGGTGCAAATAAGAGTGACAGAGGAGGGTTGTCTCTTCCAAGTGGACAGACGTGGAGTAAATGTGTTTACAGAGTAGACAAAAGCAGTAGTACAATTACACTGTACAGAATGACAGTATTAGGTAGGTAGACTGCAAACATATATAAAGAATATGGATCTGGCAGGATGATCAAATTCCTGCAAAACTGACAGGAACTCTGGACCACAGGGCAAAATTACTACATTTATTGTAGGTAAGGTTTTGGGGTAATTGAGGGTCAAGGAGGAGGGATGACTGGTGTCGAACACAAGGGGTTGAAAAGAGAGTCAAATGGGCGATAGATGATGGGACAGGAGGTGTCATAGCCAGGAACCCACGGAGGGAGTGTATCTCGATGAGCCTTTATCGCTCCCCTGTGGATCCTGTAATGAGAGGGATTGATGAGAAGGTTGTGAGATCTGAGACAAACAGGAGAGAAAATGGTGACACACACCTATCTTGGTTGTTCTTTCAATTTGTCACCCATATAAACATCCTAAGGAAGTGCTTCAGGCTGCTGAATCTGAGGCTCTTTCTCAACAAGTTCTCTGTTGAAATGCTGCGTTTTCGTAAGGCCCAAGTGGCCGAATTAAAGGTGAAACCACAGAGATAAGTGATTTGAAGCAACTAGTTGTGAAAAAGCCTTGAATGAAGCCACGTCCGTAAATGTGCCAAGTCCTGAACAGAGCACACGCCACCTCTACACACCCAGAACAAAGAGCCAGAGGCTGGAACATGAGGATTTGCTAAATGTCAAGTGACGGGTACCAGGGCCTCGTGACTTTTTCTTCATTTTTCGAAAAACTAAGTGACTGGACAAAATGCATGTTGGTGAAAAAGGCTTTGGGTGTTTCTGCAGAAAAAAAAAATTGAACAGAGGATGGGGAGAAAGGAGTTACGGAGGACAAGTAAGCTTGTTGAACTCCTTGCCAGATTTCAGTTCTCTCTCTCTCTCTCTCGTTGAGGAAAGATTAGCTGGTGTGCCATAAAGGTCACAATAGTGTAGTCCTCCCTGGCAATGTCAGCCATGGGATTGGATTGGCTGGCCTTCAAAGGGAGGGATTACCATCGAGCCGGAAGCTAAAAGTAACCCAGTGCTGACGGCCCAGTTCGCAGCCAAATAACAAATTACAGCTGGTCTGGTTAGGATTGTGGGCCAGGAAAGTGTGTGTGTGTGTGTGTGTCTTGGTGCTGCAGCAGACAGATGAAGGCTCCTAGAAGCTGGCTGAGTTCTTACTCCATTATACAGACGAGTGCCTCTATTCTCTCCCTGTCTCCACTTCACACACAGTGCCCGTGCACGCACACACATACACTCCCAGAGTTGAAGTCCACATGACTCCGCCGCCCTCTGTCTTCTCTCCCTCCAGGAAAAAGACATCAAGACACAAACACACACAACACGCGCACACACACCTCTAATCTCTGACATGCAAGCAGACATGCCCTTCAAAGCCAAAGGAACTGAAGCAGATGAGACAAAGATGGACACGTCCGCTGCAATGATACAAGCAGCCACACGAGACACAAAGGTAACCCAACCCGTCCCTGTTTATTCCTGTTCATCACCCTCCTGTCAGCTACACAGCTTGACCTTGGCTCTGAATATTTACTTTGTATAGAATGTTGTGAACCTGACAAGATCTTTGACGATAAATAGTATTTATAAGATGACACTGTAAGAACAAGAAGCGAGGCACATGAATAGATGCAGCACCACGAGGGGGTATTTGATTTGCAGTCTGTGAGGACCCAGTGAAAGGTGATCTGAGGTAACTGCTACTAATTGCCACAGCTAATTTGGACTAATTGTATTTATTTGCCTGTTGCCCCACTCTGACTCTTTGACGGCCTTTGATACGGTTGAGCACCTGCAACCAGGTTCATTCCGCGGTCAAAGCTTGCTTCCACTTCCAGGTCCTGTCCTGTGTCAGTGTCTGTTTAGGGGACGCCTGAGTGAGCAGGATCACTGACTTTCTGGAATTCTATTGGAGCACACTGTCTTTCTTTTCTTTTTATCATGTCTTGTAACTATACCTGCAGGATTCACTGGGAAGAAAAATGAGCCACAAATGTACACTTTGTTTGTGTTGCACTTTTAAGAACAAACAATGGATTTTTAAAAAGTGCAAAAATTAGGATCAGTGGCATACACGAAATACTAAACATCATCCTATAAATGCGAAAACATGCAAACTGTCAGACTTAATTAAGGAAATAAACATTAAAACTGTATATAGTCCCAGGCTATTCCCAAACCCACGCTCCTAGTAAAACACCCCCAACAGGGAAGTACACACAATAATCCGCAGTAATACTCAAATTAGCTCATTACAATTCGTTCATGTGGGATGTGCGGAATGCATTAGCTTTCAAATAAGATGATGTGAACATTATTCAGGCTTTAGTGCAGATGCTTCCCTGTTGGGAGTGTTTATATTATCTAAAATGTTGGATGTACATAGTACACAGTGAGAGTAGCAGTAGGATCAGGGGTATTGCTTGAACTAGCTTGAAGGCTGGATACAGGATGTGCTTATATGTTAAATATTATTGAATTAATCTTAATAACTACTCGTTTTAAGCTATGTGATTTTCAAGCATAGGACTATAGCAAAAAAATGCAAAGGCAAGTGGAGGCACGCGGGTTTATGGGGGACCAGTACGTCCTTCTAGCCCTAGCTGTCTGATGCGGCCATGATTTCCATACACCATAGTTTCCGAAGAGCTGCCTCTCCTGCCACGCTTAGTTTTTCGCTTGACGCCTCGGGAGCGGCACAAGCAACTTTCCGACACCTTTCGCCGCGTGTTTGCAATGTTTATAAATGAGGCCTCGGGAGGAAGTTGAATGGGGCAGGTGGTTTTATTTCTGCAGAGGCATACAGGTGGGATGCTGCAGACCACAGGTTAAAGTCATTTCAGTTACCGCTGGTTGATCAGCACAGCGACTCGCTGAAGAGCAGCAGAGCCGACGGACATCACTGACTCATCCTTCCTCCCTTTGTGTCTCTCTCTTGCTCTCTCATTTTTCTCCATTTCATTCGCCTGGCTCATACTTTTTACTCACTGATATAAAGTGGCAGGTGCACACATACAAACTTGCACCCTCTCTCACACATGATCACATGAGGATACATTTGCATATTATTTCTTACATTTGTGGATATATATATATATATATATATATATAACATATATGCTATATTTGTATATGTTGCCCAAGTCAAATGTGACTGATTAAATCAAGACTCTATGATCAAAGCGGCCCTCAATGAATTAACACAGAAGTAGGCATAATCTCCTGTGAGCAAATCTACATGTGAAGTCTACATGGCTACGTGGCTTTTTTGCCCCTCCAGTCTTGGTGGGAAAAGTGAAGGGAAGCAAGTAAATATTGATGCACATTCTGTTCCCTCTCAGCCTCAGTCCATCTGGATCCACAGTAGCCTCTAGAGAGCAAACAACCTGGAAGAAACTCTCATCACTCCCCCACTCCCGCTGCCTCCCCCTATCCCAGACCTCCTCGCTGCCTGTTTGTTTCCTCTCTCTTTGTCTTCCTGTCCGTCGCTCCTCTGCCCTCGCGCCTCGTTAAGTTTTTACCGTCGCCTTCACTTTCCTTCTCGTCATTCTCTCGCAACCCTCCCAGATACGCTTTGCTCGCATTACATGTATGTGTTCCCAGTCACAGCTGATGAATTATAGATGAACATCCATGAAGCTGAATACCAGAGATCTCTCGCTGCTTTTCCACGCACCCCCACCACAAAACTACTGCCCTGAGCAGGGGAGATGTTATGATACGGTCATTTAACAAATGCTTTTATCTTAAGTGAACAGTTGTACGTGGTGTATTTTTAACCTAGACCTCAAGGGGCTTTTGCTGATTGTTGGGATTCAAGAAGCAACTCAGCAGCCAGCTGAGTTGTTGCTTTCATGCTGAATTGTCTCTGCTCGGCCTTAGTCCATATGTAGGGCACAGAAACAGAGCCAGTGGAAAAGATGTCCTATTCCCTGTTATCATCTGTTGGAAAATAAATATCTAAGCATGTCCAAAGCCTCAAAGAATCTGGAGTATTTGTGCAAGCCATCCGTGAAAGTGAATAGTAAACGCAGTGCCTCTCGTCACAGCTCCCTCATTGCCTAGCCTCTTTTCTGAGAAGAAAAGCAAGTTTCTTTCTGGAGCTTCTTCTTCTTCTGTTTCTTCTGTCTCTTTCATTAAACAGAATCCGTTTTTCTTGTCAGAGTCCTCCCTCGCTCCATCACTTTTTAATAACCCTCCTCTCTTTAATGAGTTCTGTTATGTACACAGGGGGCAGCGGCTAGGGGCCAATTTGTGATTTCACATCAGATCAGATCAGAGAGAGCCAGGAAAATAAAAGAGGAAAAAAAACACACGCACACAACTTCCTGCGTCTCTCCTCCTCTTCTCAGCTGCGCTCACAAGAGAGAACCCTGCGTCTCATCTTGGCAGTCTGGGGAATAGCTACGCTCCCCGAGACGCCATTTTGGAAGCATCCTCTGGAACAGCGAGTCACCGGAGAGAGCTCCTTAGAGGGTTGAGGGGGAGAGAGATAAAGAAGAATGCTGATATGTACTCGCATGAGGTTAGTTAACTTATACTTCTGGATAGGCCTAATGAAGCTCTCCTGTTCTTTCTCACTGTGTTCTTGTTGCTAGAGGAGAGAGAGAGAGAGAGAGAGAGAGAGACGATTTGGTAATGATGCAAGCTGCGAAAATCCTCAGCTTTCACACCTGGACTGAGTTTATCTCTCCCAAGTTAGGATGCAGAAGCAGACTGGACTGGCTCCACCACACAACTCAGACAGTGTCGTAACCTTGCATAGACGTACTGCACGTGTTAGTATGGAGGGGTGACTTGGGTTTTATATGAGATAGGAAACTGTTGCAGAATTACAACACAGGCATGAGAGTTCATTCCATTGAATCTTATTATTATCTTCTCAATTTCTTTAGGACGTCCAATAAAATGATGACGAAAGAGGCAGATGGGAATCATTTTTAGAACACAATGAAAATTGTTTCTTGTACTGCCATTTATACGTAGATACACAAAGTGGCCAAAACCATGACAGTTAAGACCTCTGACAGCCTACCTTCTTCTGGTTTCAGGATTTTGTAAGCTGGGTGCAGGGATTTGCTCCCATTCAGTCAGAAAGGCATTAATGAGGTTGGGCAACGATGTCGGGCAATAAAATGATGTCAGGGCTCTGTGCAGGCCAGTCATGTTCTTCCACACCAAACTGGAAAAAAACAATTTTTATGGAGCTGGCTTTGTGAATGGGGGGATTGTCATTTTGAAACAGGATAGGGCCTTGCCCCAAAGCTGGAAGCAAGCTATTGTCAAAAATACAACCCTATCGCCTGCCAAGATCACAAATGCTGGACAATTCTGGACAAATTCAGGATTAAGTGAAATGACAAATTTCTTTTTACTTCCAATACAAAGGCCTCTGGCTGAAATCATAACAGGGTTGTAGTTCACTGTCAGTGCTTTAAATCCCTAGGCTACCAGGGCGCCCTATAGTAGCATTTTGTTTAGCATTGCAAAAAGGACTTGTCTGCACACCGAATATTGCAAATTCCCAAAGTCCTCACCAGAAAACCAGAAAACCGACATTATTCCTTCTTCAACATTTGCTCACGACAACCATACTGTTCACTGTGTAATATTTGGGAGAATCTATTGACAGAAATGCAATATAATATGTTTTCTGTGGTGTATAAAGACCTTACATAATGAATTCTTACCCCAAGATGTAACAAAATGTATGATGACAGCACAATAAAATAATGTATTACAGGAGTAAGCGACTGGGTCATGTAGCACTAAATTTTTTGATGTTAGTGTTGTTTCATGAACAAGTAAAAATGACATTTGCAATAACATATGGTTTTACTGAATAATTAAGTCAATATAATTTCTTAACATATCTATCTAAAGAAACCTCATTGCCTAACTGGCTACTCTCGGCTGTCTCGGACAACACCAACCCCATCTCTTTCCACTACATATAGGAGAACACTACTTCCATCTCTGGCAGTGAACATTTGTACTGGACGCAATCTGTGAGTTGCAAATTGGCCAGTATGGACATAATTCCTAAGAATACTGGACTGTTAATATAACATTGTATAATGAAGTATTAAGATTTCCCCAATTGGAATGAGGGGGCCTGACCCAAACCATGCCAGTGGCAGTACAGAAAAGTATGTGGACATACTGTATAGAAACTGCTACAATACTAACACAAAATACTGTATTTCATAAAAAGTTTTACAGGGGGAACATAATGAACCAGATCATCCCTGAGGAGAATAGCTTTTAAGGTGTGAGATCCAAATTGTAACAGCAAAATGGATGATTAATTGTCTTTTACTGCCAGTAATGCCAATGCAAATGCAACAAAAGCAAATCCAAAGGTACGCCGACATGAGCTAAACAAGCAGAAATGAATGCACTGAAGACCTGTGCCAAAGATTCTGTTCAAAAAAGCACAGTGCTGCAGAAATACTGTGGAGAATCAATGTGGTGTAATAACTATGGGCAAAAGATGGTTGATTTAAGGACTTGGGTTTATCCAAGGTACTTTGTCATTGGATTTAAAGATTTAGCTGTTTTATGGCATTGTACTTTAGGTAGATGATTTATATTACTACCAAAAATAAGTAGAGTCTTTTAATTTCCCTTTTCTCTCAGGGTCAGGGTTGGACACTAAACAGCCCCCCAGGAGCTGGCAGGGATTCGGTGTCTTATCAAGGACACTTGAGCAGGGTGAATGTTTGTTGTCACATGGGCTTGAACTCATCTGATTAAAGGACAGCCTACGCACCACTCAGTGCTGCTTCAGTTATGAGAGGCTCGAGCTTTGTTCCAGAAATGCTCTTTCTGCACTTCATTTGTACAGGAAAATGTCACCTTACTTTGAATGCAAAAAATAGACTTACACTTGCCCAGAAATAAGACCAGATACTACTTTTCATGGGAAGTGAAGTAAAAAAAATTCTTCTGATCTTACAGCTATAACAGACTCTTAAATGTGTGTTTTTCCACAGTCCCCCTCATTCTGTATATCTCTTACGTTTGAAGCAAGACAGTGTTGAACTTGCTGCAAAGAAAGCTGTAGTGCTTAAGTGTTAAATAACTAGTAGCAGATTATAACAAACACTTTCATTTATCATTCTTTCCCGGGGCTCAATTGGGAAGAATTTTAAAACGTTAGCATCTTAGTGAGGTCCCTCTAGCTATGTATGCTCTTTATCTATGGCTAAAGGTAAACAGGGAGATTTTTTAAATCTCTGCTGATCTGAAACTCCATCCACAAAATTGTTTCTTTTTTGGCCAGAATAATAATAATGCAATGCTTTGTTGATCCCTGGGGAAATTCTCTTTCCTCTCACCTATTGGAGATTAGAGGTCAGGGCCAATAGCATCTCTGGAGCAGGTAGGAATTCTTTGAATTGCTCAAGGACAGTGAAGTGGTTTGAAAATATTTTCCAGCTCAAGGGCGTTCTCGGGACTCATTACAGTAGGTGGGGTGTTCAGAAAGGAACAGAATGAAATTTCCCCTCGATTTACTCACAAGGCATTTATTGCTTGACATGAAAATAAGCTGCAACCTGGTGTGATAGTATGAAAGGACAATTGTCCATGTGTTCAATCCCTCCCCTGAATAGAGACTGTCCAATCATAGCTTTATAACTGGGCGCAGAAGGTCTGTCAAGTTTTGGCGAGACCATACTCCATATGTGAAGAGTTTGAATGGTAGTTTCTTTTAATTGAACCTTTGATTTAACCTTAAAACCAAAAATACTAGAGCAAAAGTGAAAGGAACGGATGCATGGTGTGTTGGTCTGCTCTAACATAACCTGCGAATATTGTGAGAGTGTCTGACTTTGCAGCATGTTGCATTGTTGGTAATCAAAATGTACTTCAGTATTTTCTTTTTGTGTTGTTTTACTTATATAAATGCTATAGCATTCAGTAGGACTTGAATGGTTAAAGGCTCAGTCAGTGGTGGTTCTGTCAACATGATGGTTTATTTACAGTCATGACAGATTGTTCAATGGCTGAGCTCGCTCCTGAACTAAGCTGCTAAATGAGGCACTGAGGGGCTTGACATGTCTGTCTAACAGCCTGGCCTGAAACTGACCAGGCAGAGAGGGAGGAGTGATGGAAAGACAGTCTGCTGTGACCTAGTGGTGTCATCTGTTGTGAAAAGGCTATGGTGTTGTCCTGGGCTGCTCTGGCCTGGTTGCATTTCTCTAGTTTGGACTCTTCAGGGATTCTGATATCAAAGGGATCAGTGACACTTTTCTTTCTGTAGTTGTTTACACACATTAGTTGGCAGCTTGGCTGAGGTGTCAGAGTTTCTTATTTCCAAATGGAGGCTTGTGAAGTGTTTTTTATAGCTGTGTTGTTGGATTCACTATGATTACAGAATATTTTGGACATCATGTGGAGTGGTGGACAAACAAGTGTCTTGAAGGGCAGCCTTTCCTTGCTAAGACTGCACCAGGTGAATTTGCTGAATAATTCACAGTCTCTGGCTAGGACAGCTGCTGGAGCCACTGGTTTGAATAAAAGCTACTGTCTCTTGACCATCCATGGCACATAGCTGGACACCACTACTGTGGAACAGTCTGGGTTTTGAGAGAATGGAGACTGGGAGGCCAAGGAGATGATGTAGTGCCCTGGCTTGGGCTCCTCTGGCCACAAAAGGATAGAGACTGTGTGAAATGAGATGAGGCTGGACAAACACCATGCCAGTGACATGATGATGGAAGGGCCATAATGATGGCTCTCAGCACCCCATTCTCCATTTCATGGCTGTCAAACCGTGTGGCACAGAGGGCCATGTGTCTGGAAATGTTTTCGACAACCAAAGCTAACAGAATGAACTGGTGAGATTGTTTTCTGATCCAAGTCGTTTGGTGTGGTTTAATAATAGGAGTGAATGCCTGTAACTGTCCCATATTCCTCTCAATTTCTTAATTTACAGGAATCGATTTTTCATGTTAATAATCAGCTAAATTACTGTGTAATATGAGACGATGTGACAAACCATAAAGCAGACTGTATATATCCCCAAAAATGAAGCCAAAACATGTCAATCTCCCACTGGTGGCTGGCTGCAGTATAGATCATAAGCCCCACCCCCCTCCATGTTAGCCTCTGGTAGCTGTTCCCCAGCATCTCCTGAGCAGCCAGGAAAGGGTGGCTGGGTGACTGTCCGAAGGAGAAATAGTCGTAAGCATTGAAAGCTCACGGGGCACCATCAATCTGTTCACGTTTCTAACAGATTTTCTCCACTCAGCGACACACCCGCTGAGAAACCAACTCTGATCATTGGCAGCTCCATTTTGAGAAACGTGAAGCTAGTGAAGCCACCGACAATAGTTAAGTGCGTCCCTGGGGCCAGAGCGGGCAACATTGAGTCTTATTTGAAACTGCTGGCTAAGGATAAACGTAAATACAGTAAGATTGTTATTCACATCGGCGGTAATGACTCCCGGTTACGCCAATCGGAGGTCACTAAGATTAATGTTGAGTCCGTGTGTACATACGCAAAAACAATGTCGGACACCGTAGTTTTCTCTGGACCCCTGCCCAATCTGACCAGTGATGACATGTATAGCCGCATGTCGTCATTCCGTCGCTGGTTATCGAGGTGGTGTCCAGCAAACGATGCTTGCTTTTGTTTTGTTGATCGTTGGCAGACTTTCTGGGTAAGACCTGGTCTGATTCAGAGAGACGGCATCCGTCCCACTTGGGTAGGAGCAGCTCTCATTTCTAGAAATCTGGCCAACTTTATCAGCGGACCAAATCCATGACAACCCAGAGTTGAGACCAGGAGGCAGAGTCGCAGTCTAACACACTTCTCTGCCCTTCTAATTCAGCAGTTACCCACCCAAAACCCTACGCAGAGTTGCAGTTTAACACACTTCTCTGCTCCTCCGTTCCAGGAGTTACTTAGTGAAAACCCTATAGTGACGGTGTCTGTCCCTATAGGAGCTGTGCATAAAAAACACATAACAATTAAAACCACAAGAGCAATAGTGCAAACGAATAGGAGAGTAAAATGTGGACTCTTAAACATCAGATCTCTCTCTTCTAAAGGTGTACTAGTAAATTAACTAATATCAGATAATGATATTGATTTATTTTGTCTTACTGAATCCTGGCTGGGTGATGGAGAATATGTGAGCCTAAATTAATCCACCCCTCCCAGTCATATTAATACTCACATTCCTCGAAGCACAGGCCGAGGAGGTGGAGTTGCAGCTATCTTTGACTCTAGCCTAGTAATCAGCTCTAAACCTAAACAAAATTATAGCTCATTTGAAAGCCTTGTTCTGAGTCTTTTACACCCAAGCTGGAAATCGCTGCAACCAATTCTATTTGTTATAGTACAAATAGAGAGCACCTGGGCCGTACTCTGAATTCTTATCTGAATTTGCAGAGTTTTTGTCAACTTTAGTCCTTAAAACGGACAAAGTTGTTGTCGTAGGGGACTTTAATATTAATGTGGATGTTGAGAATGACAGCTTTAGTATTGCGTTTATCTCTCTATTAGATTCAATTAGCTTCTCTTAGAATGTTCATGAACCAACTCACTGTTTTAACCACACCCTCGACCTTGTTCTGGTATATGGTATTGAAATTGAACATTTAATAGTGTTCCCACAGAATCCCTCTTTGTCTAACCACTGTTTGATAACTTTTGAGCTTGTATTGCTGAACTACCCTCCATTGGGCAAAAATAGCGATACAAGATGTCTGTCTGATAGTACTATAGCTAAATTTAAGGATGCAATTCCATCAGCTCTAAATTCACTAATAGGTCACAAAGTAATGGAGGACTCTTATGGTAATTTCAGTCCCTCCCAAGTCGATCATCTTGTTGATAGTGCTGCAGGCTCGCAAACAACACTCGACTCTGTAGCCCCTCTAAAAAAGAAAATACTAAAGCAAAGATGGTTAGCGCCATGGTATAATAATGAAACTCGCAAATTAAAGCAAATATCGCAGAAACTTGAGAGGAATTGGCGTTCCACCAAACTGGAAAATTCTCGTTTTATTTGGCAAGATAGTCTTATAAATTATAGGAAGGCCCTCCGTAATGCCAAAGCAGCGTACTACTCGTCATAGAGGACAATAGGAACAACCCCAGGTTTCTTTTCAGCACTTTAGCCAGGCTGACATAGAGTCGCAGCTCTATTGAGCCAAGTATTCCCATAGCTCTTGGTAGTTCATGAGCTTCTTTGATAATAAAATTCTAGCTATTAGAAACAAAATCCACCAAGACCTGCCCTCAACTGGCACCGACTTATCTGTAAACTCAGGAACCTTAGAAACAGCTGTAAAACCAGTTATATGTTTAGACTGCTTTGCTTCTCTCAATCTTTACCAACTAACTTCAATAATTTCTTCATCTAAACCATCAACCTGCCTCTTAGACCCCATCCCGACTAGGCTGCTTAAAGAAGTTTTACCCTTAGTCAGCACTTCTCTACTAGATGTGATCAATCTGTCTTTATCAATAGGCTATGTACCACAGTAGCTGTAATTAAATCTCTTCTAAAAAAGCCCAATCTGGATCCAGGTGCTTTAGCCATATATAGACCTATATCTAACCTTCCATTTCTCTCTAAGGTCCTGGAGAAAGCAGTCGCCAAACAGCTGTGTGACTTTCTACATAGCAATAGTTTATTTGAGGATTTTCAGTCAGGATTTAGAGCTCATCATAGCACAGAGACAGCACTGGTGAAAATTACTAATGACCTCCTAACTGCATCAGACAAAGAACTTGTCTCTGTGTTGGTTTTATTAGATCTTAGTGCTGTATTTGATACCATTCATCATCAGATCCTATTACAGAGACTGGAACATTTCATTGGCATTAAAGGAACCGCTCTAAGCTGGTTTGAGTCCTATTTATCAGATCGGTTTCAGTTTGTACATGTCAACAATGAGTCCTCCATGCATGCCAAAGTTAGTCATGGAGTTCCACAAGGATCTGTGCTCGGACCAATCCTCTTCACTTCATATATGCTTCCTTTAGGCAATATTATCAGGAAACACTCCATAAACTTTCATTGTTACACAGATGATACTCAGTTATATCTATCAATCAAGCCAGATGAAACTCATCAGTTAGCTAAGCTTCAAATGTGTCTTCAGGATGTTAAAACAGGATGTTAAAACCTGGATGACCTGTAATTTTCTAACGTTAAACTCAGATAAAACTGAAGTTATTGTTCTAGGGCCTAAGCACCTCCGTGACGCATTATCTAAAGATATAGTTGCCCTGGCCTCCAGCATCACTCTGAGAAATCTTGGAGTTATCTTGGATCAGGACATGTCATGTAACTCTCACATTAAGCAAATTTCAAGGACCGCCTTTTTTCACCTACGTAATATTGCAAAAATCAGGAACATCCTGTCTAAAAATGATGCAGAAAAACTAGTCCATGCATTTGTTACTTCTAGGCTGGATTACTGCAATTCCTTATTATCAGGCTCCTCAAAAAAGTCCATTAAGACTCTTCAGCTGATCCAGAATGCTGCAGCATGTGTTCTGACAGGAACCAGCAAAAGAGACCATATTTCTCCTGTCTTAGCTTCTCTGCATTGGCTTCCTGTAAAATCCAGAATAGAATTTAAAATCCTTCTTCTCACATACAAAGCTCTTAATGGTCAGGCACCATCTTATCTTAAAGAGCTCATTGTACCTTACTACCACACCAGAGCACTGCACTCCCAGAATGCAGGGTTACTTGTGGTTCCTAGAGTCTTCAAAAGTAGAATAGGAGCCAGAGCGTTCAGCTATCAAGCACCTCTCCTGTGGAACCAGGTTCCAGTTTGGGTTCGGGAGGCAGACACCCTCTCTACATTTAAGAGTAGGCTTAAGACTTTCCTTTTTGATAAAGCTTATAGCTACTTAGTTATGCTGCTATAGGCCTAGACTGCCGGGGAATTTCCCATGATGCACTGAGCTCCCCTCTCCTCTTCTCTCTCTCCCTCTGTGTGCAACCTCATCCCATTAATGCATGTTACTAACTCGACTTCTTCCCTTTCCCGTAGTCGTGTGCTTTCTCATTCCTCTCCTCTCTCCTCCTATCACTTCCTGCAGGTGTTCCTGGCTCTAGACCTGTGGAATCTGGATCTGTGGTTGAGAGTCTCCTGCTGCCCCTGTGTTCCTACTCGACACCCTCTGCTACAATTACAACTACTGTTAATAGTCCCATTGCTATTATTACTGTTATTATCATTAATATTAGAATTATTATCATTAACACAACTATAAATATCTGCACCATTTTTCATTCAGTTTATAGCAACATTACCTTTACTGTCTGCACCTCTATGTGTATACTGTGTAGGCTGCCTCCTCTCTCTCTCTGTCCTTCTCTCTCTCTCGCCCTCTCTCTCTCTCTCCCTCACCCCCAACCAGTCGAGGCAGATGCCCGCCCACCCTGAGTCATGGTTCTGCTCAAGGTTTCTGCCTCTTAAAAGGAAGTTTTTCCTTGCCTGTGTCACCTAGTGCTTGCTCTTGGTGGGAATTGTTGGGCTTCTGTAAGTAACTTCAGAGTATGGTCTAGACCTGCTCTTTATGAAAAGCGCTGTGATATAACTGTTGTTGTGATTTGGGGCTATATAAATAAAATTGAATTGAGTTGAATTGAATTGAATGTTAGGATGGGACATGGACCAAATTTAAAAAATCAAAATACAACATTTTTCCTAAAGACAGTTTCAGGGCCTTTCCACCGAATGGGTGCCATTTGGCTGTTGTCACCCTTCCAAAATAAACTTTTGATGTTTTTTTCAATACTGAACCTAATAACACACACATTAAAGTATTTAATATATTCCATGGCCACTCTCGGGTGAATTTATTTAAACTTTTACAAGGTTTGTAAGCGGAAGATGGCTGCATTTTTCTCAGTCCTGTTAACAAAACTTATCTGTCTTTTTGAAACCATGTTTAAAAGCAGGTCAAGTAATTCATTTGTTTTTCCCTAAAGAAAGTGTTGTACTTTAGCTGTATTTTTCAAAAATATGCACCACTTTTTTGTGTAATTTGTTTTTAACATAGTTCAGTAATTCATTAAACAATTAGATAAGTGACAATCACAATAGAGTATAGTAGTTTATCTTATTTTTTTATAAAAATAAACTAAACAATTTAGTAACAGGAATGAGCGCTGGCTAACAGTATGCAGAAATATTCAAATACACTAGGGAAAAATAACCCATTTATACCAAATGCAAAGAAATGCATGGTACCAATGGATGCATTAGGTCATCTAGTTTTATATGATACTAGTATCTGCACTCTGAATTTAGAATAGAGCCCAAGAAAAATCTGAAAGATCCCCTCTGGACACGGTCCTAAGTAGGTGAAGAGAGTGTATTTAAGTAACAGGACTGAGTTTTTAGCGTAGAGTTTGCAGATACAGGAAATATAGTGACATGGCACCCATACTAATAGCACAAGGACACTGAGCACTTTCTAGCAATTCACTACAAATTAGTATTTTTAAAACAAACAATTAAGTCTAAGAAATAATTTTGGTAACAGGAATGAATATTGTAACTGACCTTCTATGTCGTAGTTATATCATTGAATGGAAAAGAAGATTAGAGAACTTACTTTTGGTGTTCCCATGGCCTTCAGATGATGCAGATAATGCAACTTTCTCTTAAACATGGGACTTTTTTTTTTGAGGGGGCAATGTATTAGGGTAACAGGACTGAGTGATAACCTGGGGATACAACTAAAATGTGCAATGTATCATTATCAAATGTACATATGATTATTTATCTTGCATTTGTAATTAGATTAATGTGCAGGTCACTTCACTTAATAATAACAAGTAGTTATGCATATTTTATCACCCAAGAACACAAATGGCACCCATTTGATGGAATGGCCCTTCTATCATTTTAGGTAGTTCTTACTACCCTGATGTATGTTCAAAGGTTCTTAACCTGTTTAATTAGTTATTTGATGGTTTAAAAATAGGGTTTCATGTTATGATTGACAGCTGCTCTCATTTTTAGCCACAGCTTTTTGAAGCAAAAAAGCCTTAAAAATCACACTATGTGCCCAGCCAAATGAAAAACTGGCTTTATTTAGCAATTAGCTGCAAAACAGAGCTAAAAGAAGAGTGAATATTGAATATTACATTTGTCAGGTGGACAAAAACACAGCTTAAAATGAATGCTAATGTTGCTCTGTGTCTGCTCAATGTGTACATAAGCTGTTTGCTAACAAGTTACCATAACCGTAATTTAATATTAATGACAATAAAGTCTCTCACTCTTGCAAAACCAATACACAACTTTGTGGTGGTTTAGACTTTAGCGTCCTTATGATTGAGTGCCAAGCAGCAGAATGCTCTACAAAAACAATGCAAAATATGTTAAGGGTCAATCATAAAATTTTTAAAGGCATACTTTGATGTTCTCTTCACTCTATATTCAACTGGTTTTCTGCATTCCCTTCCTTTGATCCATAAACCTACCACCCTCCATGTTAAAGCTGTATTTCGCCTCTCAGTGTCTATGTGGAGGATGTTTCCAAACCTCTCTGGCCGGAACAAACAACTGGGCTGCAGCCCAACACCGGCATGCAGGGCCAGTTGGGTAGCTCGCTCTGCCAGGGCACCATTTCTCCCCTCCCTCCTCCGCCTTTGGTATTGGGGTCACGTTTCCCTCCATTGACAGGAAAGACTTCTTTAGAGGGCGGATTAAAAGGCCTCCAAACCGATCCTGATAGGAGGTGTCTGGCAGCTGATGTTGCTGGGTGATATGTCACAGCGATGAGGAGTGGAGAGGGGATGTTGGGGGAGACAGAAGTGGAAATGTCTGATTGGCTTTGACTGCGTGTGCAGGTGTGTGTGCAGCTTCTATGCGCATGTATGTTACATATAGGGGCATTTTGCACTTACCAAAGATGAAAGAATAACTGTTAATCTCCTCTTATGATGGCTGATTAGAGTGATGCAATCGACTGAAAGGAAGTCTCCTCACACACACAAACAACATACACCAAATAATCACACACACACACACACACACACACACACACACACACACACACACACACACACACACACACACACAGACTGGCTACATCACAAATCATCAACATGTCCATAAGACTTTATCTCATTTATGCAAAAGAAAACTCCACCTTACTGTCAATTGCAAAATCACCATCTGGCTCATTTCGACATCACACCAAAGTATTCTTTGTTAGTGCGAAGAGAATGATGAAGTGTGTGTGTGTGTGTGTTTCATGTTTTTATGTCCCGGTGGGGACTTTAACCTAAATGCACACTAACCAATCGAGATTTTTGTCACTGTGGGGACTTCCCCATGGGTAGAGGCGGCTTTTCGAGGGTTAAGTCATAGTTTTAGGGTTCAGGTTAGATTGGGTGATGGTTAGAGTAAGGGTTAAGGTTAGGCATGTAGTTGTGATGGTTAAGGATCCGGTAAGGAGCTAGGGAATGCATTATATCAATGAGATGTCCCCACAAGGATAGAAGAACAAACACGAGTATGTGCATGTGTAGGTGTGTGTGTGTGCGTGTGTGTGTCAGTGTGTTTGAAGTGTGGATAGTGGTGGTCCTCTAATGGCAGATGAGTGACCCAGTAGGAAAAGGTCAGCAACACTACAGGGCTGATGTGGTAAGGCGTCCTCCGCTCACCAACTAATTAAATGTCAGTGAGTCAGATTGGATAGAGATAGAAGCATGGGGAAGGATGGGTGGAGAGGAGAGTTGGGGAGGGGGTTACAGGAGAGAGTGGCAGATAGGTAGGCAGGGAACTGGACCTTGTTGTAAATGTCATATGTTACATAAGGTTTGACTCTTTGGCAGTTGAGAGTTCAGGGACAAAAAGGTGAGAAACACTTTCAGGCGACCGGTTTGTCTATGTTAGAGGGTTTTTAAGTTGTGACCTGCACCTGTGCTTTTTTTTTTTGTCGCCATCTTGGTGCTAAAATGCACGTTCTATTTTTTTCTGCTGATCAAATGTGACTTTTTGTAGGTGGCACTCTTTTCTTCCTTCTTTCAAGAGATTGAAGTAGTTGGGAGTCATCATATGAAAATGTCACAAATTACATAATAGGAACACATCAAAGTGTTGGACCCATTGTACATTCCCTATGGTCAGCTGTAAAAAAAATAGCACAGTGATATTGATGGTCTTGGAAGCTTGGTGAGAAAGTGAGTACTTTTGGGTCACAATTGATACACAGATTAAATTGACAGGGCAGGGTTGTTTAAAAGAGGGTGGTGCTATTAAGCTAATTTAATTGCCAACTCCATGTTGGACTGAAAACACTGCAAATTTATTTTGCCTCCAAGAGTGAATCCAAATGAATCCATGTTATTATTAATGTTAATGTTTCAGCATGCCTAATACGAGTGAAACGGGGTCTTGACATTTTTAAACTGGGCCATGTTTCGTAAGAAATAACTTAAATGAAGTGAAAAATACAATATAACATACATTATGTATATGATCAGTCTTCTGACAGCATTAGGTGTTGAATAATGGGACACTGCAGCTAACAGTATTGTTGCCTTATATACAACTGCCACCGCTCCAGTTATCTCTCAGGCACACAAGGATGATTTTTATTCCTGTAACTATGTTGACCAATGGACCTATTGCTCAACAACTTGCTATATTTCCTTTAACTAACATGGAGAGTCTCAGTGGGTTTGAGCTTGCTGCCGCTGTGTTTGTTTTTAGAAACAAGACCATTAGTTTAGGGGTTTAGGACCTGTTGGCAGAGACCGAACTGATGGCATAGTTGTTCGCCACACATGCTGTGCAGTGTGTGTGTGTGTGTGTCTGGATTATGAGAACAGGGTCCTTACGTTTTTCCTAAGGGAAGATATTGGAAGCGTCTCCTCTCCCCCTAAAAAGCTGTTGAATAATTCACTATGCCCCAGTTTCTGCCCATTAGGTTGACACACTGCTGGAACTCTCTCGCCTGGAGTAGTTGACAGCTTTCTTACACACACACAATCACGCACATACATACCCACATGCACAGATAAGGTCACACATAGACAAGTATGCTTTCTTTTTCACACACACACACACACACACACACACACACACACACACACATACACACACGTATTGGAACACCTCAGCTCTTTAAAATACTTTTTCTCCAGTTGTATTAAATGCATGCTGATTCTGTCACATAATCGTCTCTGCTTTCTCTTCTCCTGTCGTCCACTTTCTTCCTCTCTTTCTTTTCAACCTTTTTTTGTATTTCTTATTCCGCCTCCACTTTCACCGTCTCTCATTTCCATTCTCGGCCTGTTGTCCTGTCTCCTCACCTGCCAAATATTCTCTCACAGGTTTTCTACAATGTATGCATTACTGTCACCTTGATGTCCCTATTTTGGGGTTGTTGCTAAGCCTCGCTCTCAGCCTAAATCCAACTGCAGCGTCGCAAAACTTCTGACTTATGCATTTCATTTTAAACCTGCAATAACTACTTTCTTGGGTACTTGAGGGTGCCGTAAACAAACGGTGAATACAATGACATTTTAAGTTGATATGGCAAACTTGAAATTAAACATTTTACTACACATCCAGCTATTATGAAGCAACATTAGCATTCATTCGTTCACCAGCTTGTTGCTAGCCATCTAAAGGCAGTGTACAATGGATACAACCTGCATGGTGAGGATCACGTGGTTACAGTAATGGAGGCAGCTAAAGGAGTATAGGGAAATTTTTGGTCTAGTTTTTAGCTTCATTAGCTTGTCCGCTTGTACTGTAAAGAAAACAAAGAGGGAAGAAACACATTAAATACTCTTTAATAAACTGTTCTTGGAAAAGTCGAAAAACTTAAGTAGTAAATAAGCTTGTTAATTTCTTTATTCATTCACCCTTTTTTTTGTCAAATTATGATTCCGGCATCTTGAAGTGAAGTCAAAACGATAACCATGAGAGAAACAAGCTAAAGAGATTTAGCAAACTATCCTCCGTTCAAAATATGACATTAAATCTGTTATGAATACTCGAGTAAACATAACTATAATTTAAATTGTTAACACAATTAGCTCCATTAAGGATCCCTTCAAAGGAAGTTACTTTTCAGTTGTTGTGTACAGTTCAATTAAAACTGTTTAATATGTGGATCTGTTGGCCTGTAAAAACCTGTTCACACTATCAAGTGAGCCTTGCACAATGTCGTTGTAATTTTGTGGACAACAAAGGAAATTTTGAATAATCAAGTCTGACTGAAATGCTAGATGTCCATTGGTAATGGCTGCTGGCAGTAAATATGGTAGTAGATTAGCCTGCTAACCATTGTGCAAGCCTGGCTACACCCACCGGTCATATGACCCTTGCCTTGCCGGTAATAGTGGCCTCTTAAGAGTCTCAAGGGTTTTTAGAGCCTGCTGTGGCAGAAAGCAATGCTGTGAGAGCAGTGAGATTGAACCAAAACATTTTCGTTCTGGCTTGAAAACCAAAAAATTATTGTTAGATGCTATAAAGCTCTGAAGATGTGAGAGGAACAGCAGAGTCAGAAAATTATCTGTGGTTTCATCTCTACAAACCACTCCATTCATATTCACAAGTAGTCATATGATCCCTTGTTAAGATAAAAATGATATATTATATATAGTTTATAGCTACTTTTAGTATACTGTAGACAAGCAACTGGACACTATTGTCCACCGTGAGCCAAAGGGCTAATGTCAAAACCAGTTTTTGTATAGCTGTGTCATCTCTGAATCCCTCTCATTAATCTCCCTCTTAGCCCGTAATTGCAGCATTTTCCATTTTTATACACCACTTTTGTGCCTTGGAGACTGGCTGATGTTGTTTCAATATGCTCAATATTCTCTGAGAGCTAAAGTGTAACACAAGTGATGGAAGTCAATACAACTTCTTTGCGGTTTCTAGGAATGCACTGTTCAAACATTGAGCCCTGCTTAAAATTTCAAGTCCATCTTCCAGCCTTTTCCTCGTGATGCAAGCTTCAGATATTCAAACCCAATAATTCATGTGCGGATATGAATGTTTCATTTTACGGTAGAGGAAATTAAACTGAATTAATGAAAAACAATCTCCAGGTACAGTTGCTGTTTCAGGACTGGCAGGATCATGCTAATCTGGGTGGATACTGGAGAGTATCTGTCAATCTGACAGAGGTGCAAAGAGTATGATTACTTTGATCAACCTTTACTTCACTTAACCCTTTACTTCAAGTAAAATTACCAGTATAAAAATCTACTCAAGTAACAGTAAAAAGTAGCTAATTTAAAATTTACTGAGAGTAAAAGTTGCTTAGTTACTTTTTTAACCTCACAAAATAATGTATATTTTGTTAATTTTAATTTTTTATTTATATATACGTATTTATTTATTTGAATTGCAGTCTCTTGCGATTTGATAAGGGAACAAAGGCATATGGCACTTCCAAATTTAGTTTGTTTGACAGATTCTTTGCCAAATCATTTCATGAGAAGTCTGGGAATGTTTTTGCTTTATTAATTAACTGTGGCAGAACAGATTAGACTCTGGCGGGCTACACTGGACTAGGAAAATGGGAAACACTGGACTGTATATGAAGTCTTACATTCACACAGGTGGTCATGTTAATGGTATGTCATAAGCGATAGTATAATAAATAACTAGTTACCAGCAAGTTGCTAATACCAACCAACATTGTGATGCACTGATGTCTTTTTGGCTATTTGAAGCAAATCATCTTACCAAACTATGAAAACTTATTTTTAACCAACAATGGAAGTATGCTATTGTTTAACTGACCTACATTAGGCGTCCTCAACTACATTTGTTCAAGGGCACGAATTTTTCAGACACTGTGGGGGCCGGACAAAATTAATTGCCATATTAATGTTTAATATTTTCAACTTTCGCAAAATGAACATTTATTAGCTTACATCTGTGTGAACAGACTCCAAAAAACATGGTAGGCCTAAATTCATGCTGAAAAATAGGCTATACTACATGCTTAACTTGAAAATGCTCTAAGACAGCAGCCAAGGAGGCAGTTCACTGAGGAGTGATGGTTAATATCTGTAATTGTAAATGTAACTGATTAATAAACTGGTTTTGACGCTACTATGCAGCTGCGCCGTTATTGTGCATGAGACATCTGTAGTTAGGCCTACTGGTGGCAGCAGATGCCTTTTAATATCACAGGAATAGAAGTCTGGGCAGCCATACAAATTATTGTCGGGCAGTTATTGGTATTTTCCATAATTCTGTGAGCAGCCAGCATCTGACTTCATGCTGCACACAACATGAGTCTGCAAACAGCGAAAGTGAAAGGAGTTAGTTACCTGGCTGAGCAGGTGGAAGGTGTGTACAGCCCCGTCGCCTGTAGCTCTTTATTTAACAGCTCATTGTGTCTGCTGCTCCTGACTGTTGCATTGCTCACTGTAATATTTCAAACTGGTCGGCTGTCAGAAAACTGTTGAAAAATCTCAGTTGTCTTGTTGTTGTTGGTGAATGAGAGCGGTCAGCGCCGATCTCACTTGCAAAACAGATTGCCTTTCCTATGACTACTTCAAAATAAAAGTCAACTTGTGTTTTGTCAGTTAAATGCTTCTATTGTGAAGCTGCAGCAGCAGAAAATTTTCAGTTTGCATTAGCAGAAACTTAATTCAGCCTTTTTTCACAGCTTACGCTGCATGATAAAGCTGCTGTTCTCTTGCACTTGAAGTCAAAGTAGTGAGGTTGTCCTTGCACCTTTTTTTTACTCAGTAACCGATGTAATTGGAAATGTATTGAAATACAATACTTAAATAAAAGTAAAACTGCAGATTTAAAAAACTACTTTCAAAAGTACAAGTACACAAAAAAACTACTCAGTTACAGTAACGTGAGTAATTATAATTTGTTGCTTTCTACCTCTGCAATTCTGCTCATTACAAATTGATTACAAAGTCACTCTTTTTTCCCTAGAGGTACATTTCAGTGGAAATTAGTTAATTTCTAAACAGAGGAATTGAGTAAAACATCTGTGTATGACTTCCTGATTGGTCCAGTGAGCTTACCTAGCTAATTGTCACTCCCCTCTCATAATAAGGGAGCTTCTTCATTTTACAAACATGGTTCTCACAAATCAATATTTAAAACATTCACCCAATATTATGACATTTATTTTTAATCACAATTGAACTTCTGGCTAATTAGTTTGGGCTAAATGCACGTCGCCCTTTGTATGACATTTTCAAGCAATCGATAATTAGTCTTGCTTTGGAAACACATGGCTTTTTTGGTGCAGGCATGAAAAGGTGGGTGCATTTAAAAGCCTCTTCTCATATTCAGTATTTTTGCATATTTTTGTCAATTTAAAATCCCAAATGAACTGTCTTATCTTCATTATATTCCTCTCTTCCTAGATCTCTCCATCCCCAGTGCTAATGATGCGCCTGAATATTCTCCCGCCATCTTATATTTTGCTCTTCCCTTTTCTGTCTATCCATCTCTTCTCCACCTCCCCCCTCCGTCTGTGTCTGTGCTCCAGACTCTAATGATGGGGCCATCTATGTGTGGCTGCATGCGCAGTGTGTGAGTGTGTGCGCAGGATGTGTTGAGGCTGAAGGGCTGACAACGAGCTGTCCACCTACAGTGCGGCCAAGCACCCAAGATGGTGTTATTATGAAGTATAGGAATTTCGCACACACCACATAGTGTGCAGAACCAAATATCAACCCACTGGGGTGCTGAGAACAAGTGCAAGCTTCCATTAGCATGATTGATCCTCTTATTAACACCAGTGGCCTGCGCACACAACCACAGGAGAAGGATGGGATAGTAAGTGCTTCTAATCACTGTAGAAGATTCTGTCTATGAGCTCAGGCAGCGGAAATTCCTCTCTGGTTATATTCAGGTTTGTGTCCTTTATTACGTCACAACCAGGATTCAGTGTTTGTATTTAAACCAGGGTCAGGCCTGGCAAAGGTATAAGCTTTTTTTTTGAAACATGACACAAAACGCTGAAATTGGTTTTACAACTAAAGGCTCAGCTGCAGCTGACCTTCAATTAAAGTCAAAATGGCCCTCATTTATCATAGCATCACTGACACCATGGGAAAACGGCGCCATGAACATCGCAAAAATCTAAATCACAAAATGCAGTGCGCTCATTGCTGTGTGCATGCTTTCATTTTTTTGCTCATCATGGTCATACAGGTCTACAAGTGCAGGATGTAATGTTGCAAACACCTTGAGGATATATGGGCATTGTGTCTAAGAAAGAGGAATAGCCTTCAGAACAGTTTCAATATGCTCCCATAGAGCAGCCTGAATAGAAGAAAAGCCTCCACTGCACTGAGAGATGAAGAAGCTGAAAATCTATTTCTTATTAAGGTTCAATCATGTTTACACTATAAAGGGTTCAGTGGTGTGTTTACACAGGGTGATTGGGGAGGCTCTGGAAGGGATCTGACTCCATCCTGCTGTCGAACAAACACGGGAACATCTTCAAGGAGCAGTGTTTACACCATGGGATAAAGTTGGTTCTGTGAAATGACCTCAAGTGCCTCAGTAACCACATGGTCATACCGAGGAATCTTTAGACCCACACACTCCCTGCAGATGGCTGACAAACCATTAACAATCCACCACTGTGGTTTGTAATGGGTAACTGACACTGGGCCCCCTGCAAGCACCACCACAAGAGATAAATGGTAAGTGCAGGTGATTTACATAGGAGAACTTGTCACATTAAGTAATTGTAGTGCTCCAGATCTGTTTTATATTCATATGCAAGTGCCTTTGCCTTTCTCCACAGTGGTGGAAAACGCTTTAATATTTATTTGGTAATGTACAGCATAGCCTACAGTTCAGTAACTGTAAGGGAAATTTTCTCACACCAACACACCCCAGGGTCTTTATGCAGGTTTTCTGAATTATTACCTTCACCAAGGAGGTTTTTGGTTTTGTGCCGCTTGTTTGTTTGTTTGTCTGTCAGCAGGATTACGGAAAAAACCTGATAGGCCCAATTTTTATGAACATTGGTGGCCATGGAAGAATCCATTAAATAAACAAGATATAGTTACACAGCTTTATTTTCACTTTTGTGGACTAAACAACAAAAACAGCTATCTCAAACATCACTGTAAAACAAATGCAGCAGGTATGTAAGAAACAAACAATCTGGGATGTTATTTTTTCTGTATTAGAGCAGATTTTTGGATTTCCGACTTGCGTGAAGTACATAATAAATGCATAGCTGAGATGATGAGGATTCAGCAAGGCACAACCACATTTTGCATCCTGTCCTTGTAATAGTTTAGGAAATATATCTAGACATGCTGTATATAATAGCTGTGCTGGCAGATTTGCATAGCATAGAAGACTGGACTATTGGCCTTGGCAGAGGTCTGCACTCTTCTAGAATATTTCAGGTCCTCAAATATGACTTCTGACACTGCAAAATATGTTGTGTTTTCATCTGCTGATTTCAGACAGCAGGACTTGAAGCTTCTTTTTACGCTTTGATAACATTCTGAAATCCACAAAAGGAGGGGAACAGATAGCCTTATAGCAAGGCAGGGGTATTGATTATGCCACTTATGAAATCTCACAAATGGAGCATCCACTCATGAAGTGAAGGTCGTGCAGTTAATAATTTTTTTCAATAAATTAGAAAAGAAACTCCACAGTAAAAAGGAAGATTTGTTTAGGATAAGAGTACGAAAATGTACCTGCATGAGGCCCATTGTGTGCTGAAGGCAATGAATT
The DNA here is from genome assembly GCA_024633595.2 of Lepomis macrochirus. NCBI lineage: Eukaryota > Metazoa > Chordata > Actinopteri > Centrarchiformes > Centrarchidae > Lepomis > Lepomis macrochirus. Next base: position 29,302,221 of record JALXJV020000013.1, on the reverse strand, counting down.
CAAGACACTTCATCGACACTGCTCTGACCTGGCAGAATGATTGTCTTTCCATGAATGTTTTGTTTTATCAGCCAGCTTCAGACTTGTGACTGCTGTTCCTCTTTGTCATATGATGTCATGATTTTCCAGTCTCTTCTCACAGACTAGCCTGATTTATTTAAATGTTAGGCAAGAAGATTAAAACAATTAAACCAATCCCGTGTGAGTGATTGTTTATAGAACTTTATACTTTATGAGATTTTACCACTTGGAATTACTAAACACAATGCTAAAAGATAGTAAAAAAGACGTCTGTTGTGATTCCAGCTGACTTTTACAATTGTATTTATAAAGAATAAGGCAGCATATTGCTTCCACCATGACAGAAGAAACATCTTTTTGTTTTACAAGCTCTCTTTCACAATATAATTATGTATTTTTCATTTTGTAATCACTATTCAGTACAAATATATTCAGTTTTTCTTTTCAAGAAACTTTTAATGTTATAATAAGACATCACTTTATTTTGTTACATCACGAAATGTTCTTGTTATTTTCACAAGACCAATGTATCTCATTAAAACAAACTTGAAACGTTGGTATGTTGCATATGGTGTTAAAATAAGAAGATAGAGATTGTGGCATTGGCTTGAAAAACTACACTGGTTTAAATATAGTTTAAGCTTCATTTGATGCTTGGGACGCAGCCAATCCAACCCTTTTGTTAAACGATATGAGTGACATGGGTGGGTCCACCCTATACGGGGCTGGCACAGACAGACAATCACATTCACGTTCACATCTACAGGCAAGGTTTAGAGGAGTTACTAGTTAATGTGTTTTTATCCAGCTTAAAAACTATACTTGTCGGAAATGGAACAAGCCAAGCAGTGATTGGTCTATAGTCCAGGAGGAGGTGGAGGGTTGATCGTGGAGTTGGATGAAACTTCTGTTTAGTCATTTTACGAATTCTTGCTCTTTTTCCTGTTTTTTCCTGTCACAGTAGCTACTTGCCGTTCCCCACCTGCCCTGTAGTTGCCCTTAGTGTGTTACTGACAATCTCAGTCACCCGATCCCCTCACCCAGCAGCAACACCTGTTCCCCATTCATCTCCCCTGCATGCATGCAGATCATCTAAAGTACTACCCAGTCTTAGTGTTCCAGCCTTTGTTCCTGTTTCATGCCTGTCTCTTCGTTACCACAGCCTGTTCCCACCCTTGCCTCTGAGTTCTGCTTGTTAGTCCACATCTCTGTGTTGAGACAGAACCGATATTAGATTATTCAGTTTGTCATACACATGCAGGCATGTAAAAGTAAGGAAGGAATGGTAGGTAGGTTTACACTCAGGTAGCGCTGGTACTGATGAAAGATGTAGGTGCTGAGCTAAATGTGCATTTAAACACGCCATCATCCCTTATGTCAGTTATCTTACAATATGAACATGTTTGATCAGTGTGTGTTTTGGTGTACACAGTGGTGAAGTCAACGTGATACGCAGGCATACGCCGTATACCCACTAGGAACGGACAGTGAACTGACATTTGGAGCTTCCGTGGCCTGTGACCGGGATCTGACGTCAGCTACCAAACAACAGCTGCATGGCTGTCACTATACGCAAGTTTGAAATTACCTAATGTGAACCATTGAAGGAGATGTGAAACGCGAGCAAACTACAATCTTTGTGTTTTCGAAAGCCTGCAGCTCTTGTGCCGCTCCGGGTGACCCTGTAGCTGCAGCAGACGACACGAACGTTATTGTTACTGAAACACAGAAAACGAGCCAGATGAGGCTGATGCTGTGCTAACGTTACCTGGTGAGTGAAAATAGCGTATATGTTATCATTAACAGAACTGTAAAAGCATTGTTGGTATATTAAATTGCATCTGTTAGCCTAGTTAACTTAAATAAAGTTAATGTGGTAAATCAATCAATGAGTGTTTACAGTAGTAGCAGTTCCTGGATGCTTGCTCATGCATTTAAGCTGATACAGTAGGCTATGACATCTCTTCTTTTTTAAGACTAATGTTTTCTGTGCATTGTCCCTGATCAAATAAAGAAATAAACTAACTAAAATGGTTTTGGAAGACAAGTGTGCTTGAGATGATGTGGACCAGTATTGTTTTGAAATGGCTCTGTTGTGTGAATCACTCTGTGTTACATATTATGTTATTTTATGTTATGTATTTGTATGAACAGTGCTATATAAAGAAAGATTGATTAATTGATTGATTGATAACAAATGTAAGTGCTATGAGAAAGGTTTTTTTGGCTCAATAAGAAAACATGCAACACAGTGTAAATATATAAAAACAGATCTGCATTGTCCAAAAAAACCCTTAAAAAAACAATTTACTGATTACTGCATTGTATTCCATTATATTATTATATTATGAATTGGTACCTGCCACCTGAACTTTGTTGACCTCTGTATAAATAAAGACATTTCCACCATAAATTGGTGCAGAAAATGTCTTCAGAATGCAGGAAATTAAGTGTTCAATTCTCAAAATCTTCTGGGGGAGGACCCACACACCCACCAATCGTATATATTTACATCAATGAATATTTCTTTAAATAGTATTAAAATATCTTCTAGTCTTGTTCTTGTGACCCGAATATTCTAAATGGTCACATCTCCTTTACTAAATGTTTTGTCACAACACTAATCTGAGCCCTAAAATGTCCCCACCCCTGTTCAACACAAAGTGACACCCTTGCCCACCTGTAACCATCAGTGTTGATAACACACAGCCTAAGCAGTCCTTCAGAATGCTCTCTGTTACATGTACATGCACACTGTATGTATTAGTGAGTGCAGTGGTGCTCATGGGACGTCGTTCTGGGGCGGGTGAGTATGAGGCTAGCAGGGAAAAATCACAGTATATTCACTACAAAAAAACTAGACTACACCACTGGGTGCACACGCTCGTGTGGTCGAATGCATGCTTAAATATAATGTTTGGTGTGATAGTGTTGACATGTGTCCTGCAGATCACGTTGCATTTCAGTCGGGACACTCACGTCATGGCTTTCCTGCAACAAAAAACAAACATTTGAATTTGCTGGTTTGGTTCCACTCCAATGCTTGAGAAACAAATCCATGTGAGGTAAGGTGACACAGCCTGCATCTGAGCTCACAAACCCCCACAGCAGAGCAATAGGCACACAACATTTGAATGGACAATAGACAAACAATCTGAATCTCCCTGAAAATAAATGCTAATGCAGGCGGAGGCTGGGGAAGTGGAGGCCGCTAACTCGCGTTCTAGCGGGCAGTGGTGTTAGCAGAGGGACAGCAGTGCTGAGAATTGGAATGACACAGAGCTGGTAAGTCTTGTGTCCTGATTGTCAAAGCAAATTACTCCACGTTATGAAAGGTTTAGAGGGACTTACTGTAGCCGCAAAAGCAGACAACATAAATCATAAATCACAGTCAAAAAGAGACAACATAAATCACAGTCAAAAAATGTAACATGCATACATGCAGCCATAAAGTAAAAGAAAGAAAAAGAATAGAGGAAGAGTTGCAATTTTAATTAAAAGGGGAGATGTGTGTGGAAAAGGATGTGGTGTGTGTGTGCTTCCATTCTTTGCTCTGTACTACAGGCTTACATTTATTTTCTATGGCTCATACTGTGTGATTAAGATCTAAGTTTTACAAGTACAAACAATGTATACAATACAATAATGAACAAACAACGGAAACTTGCAGGAAGGAAATAGAAAATTCTTATCTGACTGTACTAACAAAAAAAGTTAAACATAGATGGATGTTTAAATAGGCCACTTCCAGACAAACATATTCTAGCATAGCATAGCATAACAACTCAATGTCTCAATCTAAAATTATAATTTAAGACAATAATTTGAGACATGATAATTTAATTATAATTTAAGAGACATTACATTTAAGCAATGAAGTATTTGTTAATCTCAGCTTTTCCACAACCACATTTTTGTGGCTTCAAGTTTAACATTATCTTCCATTTCTCACAAGAATCACACATGTGATCCACTGCTATCCACAGCCCTTCTTATGCTTTAGACATGCAAATCACAGTGTCAGCATGATCAATTTTCACCATACCCAGTCCCAGTTAAGGGTACAAAAAAAATCAAATGATTAGATATTTTTTGTCATATTCATTACTTCGTCCAGGAATTTGCCTTTAATATCTGCTTTCAGCAGTTTGTACCAGAATCCATCCCTCCAAACGGTATCACATGCCACGCTGTAATCAATAAAAGAACAGAAAAGGCAAAACAATACAAATCAATATGTTTCAGTAAAAAGATGTGATCAGCGGTGGAGTAACTTTCAGCATCCTGCCTGAGTTTCTTTAAGTGTTGTATTACCCACACTGAACATACACAGCCTTGCTTTCAGTAAGTTTAGGAACAGTTTAGTCAAACAACTCAAGATGGTGATACTTGTGTAATTAGATTTAGTAACTGTAGACGTACCTTATAAACTGGCAACTGAATGTTTAAGAGCAGCAGTTAATCTACTCATTCAAAACCTGATATATTGCAGGAGCTTTTCCGGTTTTCAATTTTAGAGCAACTTCTCCTCGACTCTTTATTTGCAGGAGTTAAAATTTATAACAGTAGCATGCAAACTATAGTCTCTGTGCATCTTCTGTCTTTCTTTTGCCAGGAACACGGTAGATATGCAAATCTTAAACTAATAACTAATATTTTTTTCACTGCGGTGTTAATATGTTTAGATAGCGAATGCAAAGAATGACTGTGAAACCTCACAGTAATCAGATTTAAAAAAAACAAATAAAAGTTGCATAGCAGTCCAACATGAAGTTTGTGCGATTGTCGAGACTAATGCTCCAGTAATTTTGATAACAGGTATTGGACTTGCTGGACTTTAAAAGGGGCTGTCATCATTGTTAGTCCTCTTTAAAGGTGGACAAGCTGCTAATTGCCATTTGGCTGCATGTCCCTTCCTCTGTGATGTAGTTGCTTCAAAGCCAGCCCTTTTTATGTAGTGTTTCTCTTATTTATTCTTGTCCCTTGGAGCTGCAGACTAGTTCAAAGGGAATTGCAACATGTTTGTGGAGTCTAGCTGTGACCGGTACTATTTCGCTGCTGCAAATGTAATTTCTCATGATGTTAATGATGTTAATATATACTTTCTGTCTTGAATTAGGAAAACAAAAAGGACTGCAGCAGCATTATTATGCCATGGGACACATTCTTTTTCATTTGACATTATTTCTGTAAGACCTGCTGATTCTATAAAATTGCCAAAGTTAAGTGGCAAGTTTCATCATGTGGAATAAATAAAATTTGAGGGAACTTCATTTCACTGTGAATGTAGAACATACAGATGACTGCTTGGTGCCCTGCCACCCGTTTGAGTACAGATGTGAGACTCATCTTCAAGGTGCAACCAGGATCAAACTGATAGATGTTTTATTTTTCAGGGAAGTTAGTGCAGATTCATCTCACAGTCCAACTGGGTCATGCAGTTGCTTGATAAATGAGATCTGACTTGATAAATGTATTTGCTTGGTCCGTGTAATAAGAGAACTCGATTCAGGTGTTTGATCATTTTTACTACTTGTTCCTGTTCTGTAGCAGCAAGACATGGTTCTCATCTGCATGTGAAAAAAGCAGTGCGGCTTTGTGGGACGCATCCAATTTGTGTCAGAGTTTCAACCCCTTACAACATTTGGATAAACACCCAGGCGCTATACTGTCCCCTATCGTTTTCAACAGGGCTCCCTCACAGCAAGTGTGGCCTCACATGCAGCCAGCAAAGCGGACAGCCTCAGCTAGTGTCTTTTAGCATTCATGTATTCGTTCAGAACTCAGTCAAAGCGGCAAAAGCTGCAAGCGCAGCCAACTGGGGATCTCTGGGAAACAGGTCTCGTCCCATTTCATCCTTTATAAATCAAAGCACACTCCTGGACTTGGATTGAGAACAATGCCCCTGGAATGGGACGCCATCCATCTCGCTGCTCAATGGAAATGTGATGGCCGTGTTTGTAAGGGCGCACGCATGCATGTGCGTTTCACCTGTGTGCACATGTGTCTATATGCTGCAGCAAGAGTCAAATGTGACTGCAAGGTGTCAACCTCTGAGATCATTACGGCTGATAAGTTGTCAGTGAAAACGGCGGTGGGAGATGGGGGTGGGGTTGGGAGCCGTGCGGCTAACGAGGGAGAAGCACCGAAAGCACCAGAGGAGTTGGAGCTTTGTCCTTCCTCCCACACTCAGCATCTCTCTCCTGGATTTGCCGCTATTGTTCTGTAACAAGCCCGGCTTCTCGCTGTTGCTCACATGTCTGTTTGTGTGTGTAACATCCATCCATAACAACATCATTATCAGGTTTTGTTTGAAACCCCCCTCTCTTGCTCTCTCTCTCTCTCTCTCTCTCTCTCCTGCCTCATATGCTCATCCTTGGCAGGCTCAAGGAGAGGAAGCAGAGGGAAAGGGAAGGGAGGGGAAGATGTGGAGTGAAGAAACTGTGTTGGCTGTATTAGCATATCAGACACATGGTGAGGGCTGGAGATTGGGTACTGGAGCAGATGTAGATTTACATATTCAGCATCGGGCCAGCGGTGCATGTGTACATAGGTGTGTGTGTGAGTGTGTGAGTCGGGGGGGGGGGGTAAAGTAATGGATGTCATGAGTGTGAAAGAGGCATGGGTGGAGCAGAAGTGGAATGGAATGAGGGCGGAATCACAATCAGAGGAAACGCTGCAATCCATCCGACTTGACCAGCCACACTCACTTCCCGGGAAAGTAAATGAACCACTTTGCTCCTTCTTTTGTTTTTTGGAATAAGATTAGCATGAAAAAGACGGTGGCTGTGATTGACGGGTGCATTTCGCAGACTTTTTGGCAGGCTCGGGGAGCTGATCAAAGCCTGAAAAGCTGTCTGACAGTATTGATGTAGTTAATTAGAGTAAACACAGAGCACTCACACGCCGACTCGTTATCTACTACTCAACACACACACACACACACACACACACGCTCTAATACGTGTTGTCTTTACATCTCTATTCACCAGCCTGAAATGTGAAACCTCTCTTATCTACTTCTGTCTGTCTGTTTGTGTTTCACTCTTTGGAACATTTTTTATTCCTCGTCTTGTATGCTCTCCGCTTCATCTCTCTACTCTTTAAAATCTTTAACCTGTGTCGTTCGTATTCTCTCTCCAGCCTCCTCACTTCTGCTTCTCTCTATCCCTCTGCCTCTCTCCGTCTCTTCCTAGAGGGAGAACAGGTGGCTGCAGGGAACAGCCTTAGCTATGTTCCACCCTGGGCGAGGAAGCGAAACACACATGAATCACACTCGAGCACTGCGGGGCCGGCAAGGAGTGTACTTTTGAGGCAGAGGAAGCGGGGGGGGGGCTGAGTGTCTGTATGTGTGTGTGCATGTGTATGAGCGTGAAGAAAAGAAAAAGAGACAGAGAGAGGAACAGGATTCAAACAGAGAGGAGTATTTGTGCGGGAGGAATGGTAAGAGTTATCATTCCGCGAATGCACACATTGAATATGCTGTCTTGTACCTGTTATAGGACAAGGTGAAAACAACACATGTGAAATGCGCATCCACATAAATTAACACACCATGCACATCATGAGCACAACGTATGCACACACTTTCATGCACATATGTACTTATCACTTTGTGAGAAAATGTGGTTAAGTCTAGAATTAGTTAGAACCCATGGAGAGCCAAAATGGTTGGAGTGTTACTAAAATGTACAGGCAGTATGCCATAAGATGTTTTAGCTTATAACAACAGTTAACTATGATAATCGAGTATAGGTTATGTAGACTATCATTGGAAGGAGTGATGATAGATGATAGAACTGAGGTGCTTAATCTTCTCCGTATTCTGAGATTTCTGGATTTTAAATGGACAATGTCGGCTCTGTCATGGTGATTTTAAAGAGTTCTGTTTGTAAATAATTTAAAAATATTAATAATGTAATCTTTTTGCTTAGAAAAAAATATGCAAGGTTATTGTCGCTGATCCGGACAAGAGAGATGGGAATGATAGCGAGTATTAACTTGCCTTTGCTACTGTGGCTGTTTATGCAAAACCCTGGGTCACATTCAATGCCAGCATGAAAATAAAAAAAAATATCCCTATAACATTTGAGCATGGCAACTATGTTACAGTTAAGTTTGGGAATGATTGTGATTACGGCAAATAAACTGTGGATGAGGTACAGTATATGGTCAAAATTAGGTAACTAAAGTATTTAATTCTACTTGCCTAACACAAAGCTCATGATTTCAGTAAAAAAAAAATCACATTACTTTACTTTCTGTAAAAGTCTCCCCCATGAAAGCCTGACAAGCATCCATCACCCAGACCTCCACACCTTTCCTTTCCGACAACTTCTGTGAATGTGAATCGTGAGGTGTGGAATCGTCTAATATGAACTCCCAGGGATACTAGGCTGTCTTGCACTTAGTTAAGGCAGCTCAGGACTACCAAGAGCTTCCACCAAGAACGTGCAGACACACGTATACATACACGATACACCTACCACATACTGAAATATATATAACTTACTGCCACCTACACGCACATTAATGTACACACACGTGTACACTCTCACACACCCACCATGCAGTACACAGTGTACAATATACTGTATACAGTGTTATCAGATACCTCCCTTGGGCCATATGTGTTTGTGCCTGTGGCTACTGAACATTCTCTCCAGACTGACCATCTCTCAAACGCAACAGTGATCCACGGGTGTTTGTGCCTGTGGCACTGTTGTAGACTGATATTGCTGCCACCCGGCAAGATTGCAGCCACCTTCAGGGCCTTTCTCTGTCTATCCTGTAATTCTGCCTTTTTCAGTCCTTCATCCATGGCTTGCAATCTCCTGCTGTATGCCCCCCCCCCACCATACCTTCACCTCCCTGGTCATCTCCCTTTGTGTCTTGCATCCTCTTTCTTCTCTTCCCTCCTTCTGCATCAGACTTGGTCCGCTCTCGCACTCAATATTGTATTGATTGGTTTTCCTCTGCGCTCTCTGACCTTGCTGTAATAGTGCCAGAGAGGTCACGGCAGATAGATTTCTCTGAAAAAGACACTGTCATGTTCGGTAATCTATTGTTGCACCGCGCCAATTAACGACAAATAGACCACAGACCTTCCTCATTTAGCTTTTTTACAGGCTAAATGCGTTTTGGTACATGAGGTCCTGCGGCGGAGGGGAAAAAAACAGGACTCTTTGTAACGGCGGGTGAGGGAAAATGGACATGAGAGAGATCACAAGGCTGCTGTGGAGGATGCTGAATAGCAGCGTGAAATAGAAAAAGGGGTTTTAGGAGAGCACAATTGAAATGTATTGTGGAGCTGAAGGCCATGAATTACACAGAGAGCAACCAGGCCTACATGGATGTTTCTCTGTCTTTCTCTCTGTTTTGCTTACATTCTCGCTTCCTCTTCCCTGCTGAATTCACTGTTGATATGTGAATAACGGAAAACATCCTCCGGCCAGACAGACCGCCTCAAGTCCCCGAACACACACTGTAGCGCGCACGCATGCACGCTGATATGCACATAAGCTCTGCACCAGCGGCCCCAGAGGAATGCTTCTTTCACAGATGGCGTGAGGAAATTCGGTGCTTCCATAGTGACACTCTCATGAAACTTTCAGCCCCCCACCCCTCCCCCCCCGCCCCTCCTCCATCTCCTGCTCTGCATTTCAATCTCAGACATCGCTCTCTCCTCCTCCTCCCCGCTGTTCCAACTCATCTCCGACACTCCTGTCATCGCCATCTCCTTCCCTCCCTTTCTGTCTTTTTGTCACCCACTCGTTCTCGCCTCTTTTTCAGTGTCCTTATCGACAGCCGCGGTGGCCACTCCATACCTCAAGCACCGCTACAACTTCCAAACTTGTCTTCGCTCATTCGTCTGCCCTTCGCTCTCTCCAGCAGCTTTCTCCAGTTGCCTTTTTCCCTTTGCTTTAAGGTCAGACAACTCACTCTGTTCCCTCCCTACCTCCCTCCCCCCATTTTGCCGGTCCCTTTTTCCCAGTTCTTCTTTGTGCACAGTGCTGTCATTGAGGCATGACTCTCTGGGGGTGTTAATGTAGGAAACTGTTAGCAGACATGCCACTGCAACTTATTCCTACTAATGGGACCAGGCACTTCTTCTATCCACATGGACCCTCTCTCAGCTTTGCATTATACATTGCAGACAGCACCACTCACACAGCGGCTGAATCAGAATGTGCATAGGAGAGATGGTTGCCACTGCAATTTATGTGCACTGGGAGACAGTGCACATAAATCTCCAGTCTAGATAAAGGCCTTATCTGGTTGGAGTGTGGCCTGAATGGTATGGATTTATCCTGGTTGGCAGACCTCAACATCGTCACCCATGTTTCTAATCTTTTCAGTGATTCAAATAAGGCGCTGTTGCGCTCATTGACATCCGTTTGCTTGGTTGGAGAAACAACATAACCAATCAGAACTTTGTAGATGGGATCAGTAGTCAACTTTTCAACTTTTTGTAGTGGGTTAGTCGCAGAAATAAAAAACAACCCAAACTCCATTCAGGAGCTGCACCTTGTCACCAGGACAAAAGTATCAGGGGATCGTTGTAACGCAGACCTTTTAACACGGCAGTCACGTACCAGCGCACTGCTGCAAACTCTAGTTCAGTCACTTACTGCTAACTATTAGCCTAATAGCTGACTCTAACTTGACTGGGACCTCGGCGGTGGAGTGTTGGTGTTTACACCACAAGGAGCTTTGGTCAGTTTGACGACAGAATGCAACAATTTACCAGGACTCTGACTGTGATGTCACAGTGCTGAAATAAATGACAAAGCTGGTTGTTCTGACACATACAGAATCCTCGTATTCATCAGCTTTGTCCCCCTTGCAAAAATGTAGATTTTCTAGGCTCTTTATGATGGGTTTGTATTTCTCTGTAATTTAGCACAATATTAACAATGTTACTTTCTCTACAGCCTGTCTCAGTCCTGGAACTGAAACCTTGTTCTGATTCCCCAAAAATATAATTTTAAATTATAAAATTAATATTATAAACTTGCAACAAGTCGTTTAATGACTTGAATTAATGACCACAAGTCGACTAGGAAAATCTTTAGTTGGGGACAACCTATAGCTTGTTAATTTGTACAATGGGCAATAGAATGAAATAAAGAATAAACACAAGCCTTTCCAACTCTTTTTCAGTCTTAATTCTACCATACCTCATTTAGTAAATTGTCACATCACATAGCAAAATGTGATCCAGCTGTGTGTGCACTGTAATGGATTTCAAGAATAAAACATGAATCAATGAAAAACTGTGATAGAGAAAAACAAAACAAGAAAGGACATCTAAGACCCAATTTTCCACCAAAATACCAACAACTTTTTTTTGAATGTTTATGCCTCTCCTCCCACCCGTGAACCACATGCTCTGTGCTGGGCACCATAATACCTCACAACAAAGCGAATTTCAAGGAACATGTAGAACTGTTGGAGTGACACTTGTGCTGGTTGTTCTGTTGGCACAAAAATAGGGCCCTATTATGTTGAGACTGAGAGAGAGAGAGAGACACGGGTGACTATAACCGCCTCTTACTAATAGTCTGACTAATAAAAAGACCATCTCACCAAAATAACCCGTGTTAGGTTTTGCACTAAAATAATAATCTTTCTTTTTGTTGTTTTCCAAAAAGCACTTGCTTCTTCGTGGTACCACCTATGCTCTGTACTTAGCACACATAAGAGTTAAAAGTAAGAGTTTTTGATCTTCTCATCTAACTCTCAGAGAAGACGTTTACCAAACTGGTGAACTATTCCTTTAAGCATGCAGGCTAAGCACGTGTCTCCAACTGGCTGCACATAGGGGCACCTCAACGATAGTTAAGCTCAACAATTAAACATAATTCGAAATCAATGCACAAGGCACTGTATATTAAGCTACTGGTAACCATGGCAACATCTCGTATATTTTAATCTCACCATTTAAAGTTCCTAACACTGAGATAAATAAACCACATAGGTACTGTAACTGAACATGGTATAAGTGTAAAAATGCTCTAGGAGCTGATAATAAAACTCCAGGGAACTTGTTAGCTTTACTTAATTAATTTCATATATAAGGACATCTTGATGTGTATGATCACTTGTGTAGCACTGAATAATTTTACAATGAATTTAAAGCCAGCCAAATGTATTTTGTCTTAATGTACCCATAATTATGATTTCAGGTTTCTGAGACATACACTTCTTAGCTTTGACATGTTTGACACATTGTCTAAGAAATCACTGTTTACAGCGTGTGAAAAGCTGGCATGTTGATGCGTTTTTGACAAACCCAAACACCCTCTCTCCCTCTGTCTTTCTCTTCCTCTCTCTCTCTCGCCATTCCTCCCGAGTCCCCGTGGGGCAAAACACACCAGCAGTATGTTTCCAGGTTCCGATCTCCTAACCCTGCAGGCCAAAGATAGCAGCGAGGAGAGGCAGCGCGGGAGAAAGTGCTTTCTTTTATTCATACAGGCCCTCTGTCCAAATGGAGTCTTCTAAAGGAGTTACATTAGGACAGCTGGTAAGGGAGGCAACACTCGCTACAGCCCAACGAATGTGGTGCCACATTAACCTGGCTGTGAGAGGCTGTGTTTGTCTGCATGTGTGCTCCCACCACCAGGCTTGAGATAGGGAGATGGGGACATATTAGGCAGGAGCTTAGACAAATCTTTCAGGCCCAGAGCCACGCTTTATGACATTACAGAGAGAGGAAAGATGGATAGGATCATTGTATGTGCTCAGCCGGGAATACAGCATGGACATTAAAGCCATGTAGATGTCAGGCCCCTAATGCCATTTACTTTATCTCGTGAGCCATATTCAGAGGATCAACAAAATGATTCTCCTGTGCATGTGCCAGTATCAATAAGTCACACAGGTGTATGGATGAATGCGTTAGGTCTGAGGCGAGTGGCCCTGTGTCTGCTGAGCCTGTCCAACCGAGCGGGAGGCTAATTTTCTGCTGAAATAGATGGGTCGGCGTGGCTATCTTAATCTTAGCTGTTAGTGGAAGAGCTATTTAGTGTGTATGGGCGCGCCTGCATAAGTGCATGCTTTAGTGTGTGTGCGGGAGTATATGTATGTGTGTGCATCTTGATCTATTTAGTTTTTGTCCCATCTTAATCTTGGTGGAAGGCTCTTAATTAACCCTGCTGTCAAGCCGGCAGACGTCTAAACCAGCAGCCGTCACTTCTCCTGGGTCTTGTTACCGCTGTAATTAGCGGTGGATAAGAAATTACAAATGCCCCCACTCCCTCCCATTAAGATTAGGACACCTTTCCGTTTCTCATTCTGATGCATGAGTGTAACAGGGACGCGTGTTTGTGTGCCTTTGCACGTGTGTGTGTGTGTGTGGTGCCAAGTAGACTAGGGATGGTTGTGGATATACAGAGAAAGCCAATGATTGTGCAACAGTATACTTTCATGTAGCCACTAAATTCATAAGCTCTGTCTGAACTCTTTACACTACATACTAACAATATGCAAATGCTGTATCTGAAAGGTGTGATTATGCTTGTTACGTAAATAGTAATTTTTAGTGTGTGTGACGTTGGTGTACAAAATGTGATTTTTGCTTTGTAGAAATAACCCATGAAGGTGACATGTTATAGGAAATATGGGGGCCAAAAAAGTGGGAGAGTGTTATAAGTGTTATTATTCCTTTTATTAGTTTTGTGATACAAATGTGACAGTGTGGGTGCACAGGCAAAACATACACCCTGCCACCACAAAGACCCAGGTTAATTCCCATGTAATGCTATGGTAATTGGTCACATGTTCCAACAAACATACGCGAACACGCAGACATATAATACCTGAGTGGGAAGCCAGTGAGGGAGCACGGTCACATAGTGACCTGCTAGTGCATATCAGTGACTGAAATACAGAGGGACCTGGCCACTGCAAACACGGGACTTTGAGGAGCAAGGCATTGCTGGACTGATGGCTGGTGGCCAGGTGGTCATTCATTTCTCTCTGGGCAAATGATAAGTAAGGACACGTTCAGACTATTAGCGTTGCGAGAAAAAACACAGCCCTTCATTCATGTCAGCGACAACAATGTTGACACAGTGATGATGCCAAGGCATGGTGCTCCAGCAAAAAAGTCAAATGTCATCAATGCAAGGCGCTACGGAAGCCAATCACTTATGAACAAGCGTACATTACTGGAAGATTATTTGTGTAACATGTAACACTGTAATTTGACTGTTTATCTGGATAAACGACTCTGAGTTCGTGAAAAGTGCTATACAATATCAATTTATTATTATTATTATTATTATTATTATTATTATTATTATTATTATTATTATTATTATTAGTGTCACAACAAATTACAAAATAATTATCACAGTGATATATTCTCAGAGACGTAAAACCACTGTGCAGTGTTTTGGCATCTGATAAGCCTTCAAACACATAGATTTATTACTCAAACTGGCTGTCGTGGCTCATTTTTCATTGCCTCACTGGTACCTGAAAGCAAAATACTCCCACCATTGCAGCCCCATACATTATCTTAATGCAAGTAGCTGTTGGATGACAGACATTTCTCAAATTTTGCATCAGTAAACAGACTAGTAACAACTGAAAGTGAGAAGTAGAAGGCAGAAGCAACAGGTGAATGAAAGAGTTCTATATTATAAGCAGAGCTGAAATTATTAGTTGATTGACTCAAATTCTATCTGCAATTCTGATAATTGCTGCAGATATGTGAATATTTGCTGGTCTTCTTAGCCAGTAATTATCTTCTTCTTAGATGGTAAATTAAATCCCTTTGGGTTTTGGACTCTTGGTCAGACAAAACACAAAAAGACCAAATGATTACTTAATGTAACAAGAAAATAATAATAAGATAATTAAAAGATAAAGCTAAGATAATTTCTAGGAAAAACAAGAATTAGTTGAAACCCTACAAGAATGACAGTAATTATAAGTAAAACATTTTTTTCACTGTGAAAGTTTAAGCAATACGATGTATGAGTATTCAGGACAGGATTTACCAGGAACAAACTTCCACAGAATTGAAAGTTTAATCTGTGCCACTCCTTTTCTCCATTCTGGGGACGGGTCTATGGCAAAAAAAAAAAAAAAATCCAGGAGAAAAAGGCACATGGCATTTGTATGTAGAACGTACTAATGAGTTCATATAACCCACACAGAGATTAATGCCTATGTGGGTGCTGTCCATGGTCCTGATTGTGGTTTTGGAAAACGATTACAGCACTCATGTAGCAAGTTGGCCTCAGACCTGCTGAAATATAACCCAGTGAGTTATGCATTTCAATGCCCATCAATAATTGACATGAGGAAAACACATCAATAAGTCAGCATTTCTAAAATCAGCCCAGCGTCTCCGACAGAAGTTTCTAGTTAGCTGAAAATATTTCATGTTGTCCAAGTACAAGAGAATATTCCTAATCACAGACAATAAAATGAAAGGGGGAGAGGAAAAGAACATTTCGCTTGCAAGTCACCATTTTAATTAATCTCTTCTCAGTCTTGGTGGAATTAAATATTTCATTGCAAAAAAAAAAAAATATGATGAAGAGAGATCCTTTAATTCACTTCAAACGGAATAGAGCTAGTAAGTAAGCTCAACTCCTAACTTGGCATCTGCCTTCATCCCGGCTCCTTCCACATGGGGAGATAAAATAAACAAAAACTCCAACGGCTTCATGCTGCACCATCATTTGCCTCATCCGGTTTGATGGCTCAGCAATGAAATACACAATAGAAGTTGAAATACTTTCTGCCTCTCATGAAATTCTCTATGCTTAAAAGCCTTTATTGATAAGCAGGGCATGTGGAGAGCCTAGGTGTTTGATGCTTACTTCATCAAAACATTTCTTTCGAGTCCTGCTGAAGGACAAGACATGCATAGTTTACACACTTGAAAGCTCTCATACACAAAGCATTCAGACATGTAAGCGTAATGAGCAAAACATCCAGACTGAGAGTGTTTGATGGTATTGAGGTACAGTAATTAAATTTCTTTCCCAATTAAGGAGTGTAATGAGTTTCTTTCCCAGTAATATTAGTTAGAAAATGTGTTGTTACTACTCTTTTTGAGAATGTAGCCTCTATCACCTGATTTGTTTCCAACATAATTAGTCTTTCTCAGTGAAAGCATTCCAACCACTTTGATTTTATCGAGGGAGAGGATGACAAGAACATTGGACATCAACGCTGTTTGGTTCCCTTGATCATCTGCAGGCAAGGAAACTAAATCATCCTTACTTTTGAAGGTGTGAGAGGATGCAACTGACAATTTTTGCATAATGAAAAAAAACATAAGGAGTAGTGGAAGAATTAATGATCAGAGAAAGTAAAGCCGAACTCTTTACTTGCACAATGTGAAACATGACTGAGAGCCTACAGCCATGCCAGCACACCAAGCCAGGTTTTGAGTTGAATGCCAATGCTGGCATGGCAACATGCTCAAAATGACAACGCTAAAATGCTGATCTTCAGCAGGTGCAATGTTTACCATGTTCATCATCTTAGTATACTTTGCAAGTACAGCTGAGGCTGATGGGAATGTCAGTGGTTTTGCAGGTATTTGGTCATAGTATTATCAAATAAAAACTGACTTGACGGCGTTGGATAAAAAGTCAATGGATCACCAAAGTTTCTGTAATTACAGCAATTCGTCCTGAGAGGGACACAAATGTCCCCGTTGTCCATCCATTCAGAATCCATTCAGTAGTTGTTGAAACATTTCACCCAAAACCATCATCAAGCTCATCAAGATTAGCCCTCTGGGAAAAAACACCATGACAATCCATCCAGTAGTTACGTGTGGCCGTGCGCAGTAGCAGTAGTATGTTGGTGCTAAAGAAGGCATGGGGAAAGTAAGTAGGATTCATCCTCTGGGAACCAGACATGTCTGTACAAAACTTCATAGCAATCCATTCAATAGTCTAGATACTTCAGTCTGTACCAAAGTGGTGGACTGACCAACAGACAGACCATAAAAACTGAAATTCTTATACATGTGAGAATATAACTGATTTGTTGGGTAGAACGTGGAATTTTCTGCAGGAAGAAAAACTCTTATAAAACCAATTGTGGTGATGTGAGTAAGGGCTGGCAGACAAAAGAAACCGTGGGTGCTGGAAAGGGCAACTGGTGTACTTGTGTCAGCGGTGAGGACGCCGGGGAGATAAAGGTTGGGGGCGGCACATTGATTTCTGCTCTGGTGTACGAACAGTTAGCCACGGCAAATTAATGTGACGCTGCGCAATCTGCCCCGCCTGTCTCCCATTACACAGGACTGGAGCCCTGACAAGCCACAGCTAATAGATAATGCATGTGAGGGAGTGAGACTGAAAGGGGGGGGGGGGTCCAGGGGGAAGAGGTGTATGGTGGAGATGAGCGAGTGAAATGAATTGTACAAGCAAAACTGGGAGCACAAAGGCGCACAAAGCGTCACACAGATGAGAGGGAAGTGAAGAGAAGGCAAGGGGAATTGGAGGAGGAGAGGAAAAAGCAATAAAGCTGTGGTGAAGCCATACAGGCTCGCTGTAAAATGGGGATGGAGATGGAGAAAGAGGCCTGAGGGTAGGCAGACAGGTCGATCGACATTTACCCCAGACGCATGAAGACACACAGTAAAACACTTACACATTAAAATCAGTTGTGTCACCTATGCATACACACACATATGCCAAGTAAACCACACATGTATGTATGTATGTATGTATGTATGTATGTATGTATGTATGTATGTATGTGTGTATGTATTTATGTAAAAAACTTACAACATACTGTACAAATACACACTAACGAGATGCAAGGTTGATGCTCAGCCAGTGTTTGCTCATACACACTCTCTTGGAATGATTAATGTCTCTTTGCTTCACACACTGACCCTTGGGGCACAGCAGGCCAGTGGCTGGACACAATTTATTAAGTAGCACAAGTGCGTGCGTGTGTGTGGATGTGTGTGTTTGTCGTGGTTGGAAAGGGAACAGTTTTTATGCAGATCTCACACTCAGAGGGCTCTGTGCGGGGGTCTGGACATTCCAGGGTTTTAAATCATTTGTGGAAGAGGGCGTGTGTGTATGTGTGTGTGTGTCTGTGTGTGTGTGTGTGTGTGTGTCAGAGATGCCAAGTCTTTGCGCTAGAGTCCAAGTCAAGTCACTGAACTAGAGTCCAAGTTATGTTGTACCACCTGCCAGGCTGCTATAAAACTGCATAGCTATAAGGGAATCTGTAACTGTAACCTGTTTTTTATTTACAGAGCACAACCTTGTAATGTGTAATGCAATTAATGACAGCTTATTAACTAGTCCATTGTAAGTCAACATACCCCGCAGACTCTCAAACCCATTGTAACATTAACTAATTAAATAAAACTGCATCTTTACATTATCAACCATAAACCTGTAACCTGCTCGACTTACTCGACTCAAGTCGAGTCTGAAGTCGAGTCTGAAGTTGAGTCTGAAGTCACTTCATGACCGAGTCCGAGTCTCATACTTGGGTCCCCATCTCTGAGTTTGTGTGTGTGTGAGAGCGAGAGAATTTGTGTAGATGATGAATATAGCAGTGTTTCCATGGGGATATGTGTCATCATAATGTCTGGATATACCATCCCATATGGACAGAAGGAACAGGAGTCACCTGTCTGCCTGGAGCTGACAGCCAGAGGGAGACACATCACAATAACAGAGAGACACAGACATAGAAGAGAGAGAAAGAGAGAGACAGATGATGGGGCAATAACTGCCCCTTCTTAAAGTCTTGCTCCAGTGCACTGTACTACGAAGGGAGTTTAACTTACTCAGAGTTAACTCGGGGTTATCAGGCAAACTCTGTGTTGACAAATTCTGTCTGCCTACACTGGAGTTAAACGGTACTATGATGGTGGATAAGATGTTTGTTAGTTAAGTCCAATTAAGTTAACCCGGTGTTAACTTAATTGGAGTTGGGGCACCTTCGCATAAAAGGGGCGTGTTCGGCTGTGCAGGCAGAGTTTTTTTCGGCGCATGCTCCGTATTTTTCCAGAGGAATGCACGTTGGTGGTTTCAGGAAATTATGAATGTAAAGACACGTTAACAGCTAAATCCAATATCGTGGCAGCTGACAAGGCCAGCGAGGCTTGTTGGAATCGCATTGAATAAATTTGTAGCCTAATTATCTTCACAGTGTTCTTATTGTAGTTCAAATTATGTATTTTATGGGCTCTTCTTTTTTGTGTAACATGATTAAGATGTAAAGGTACAACTGCACAGAAGGTCCGTTAAAAAAAAAAGAAAAGAAGGTAAGGTCTGTAATAAAAAAAGGAGCCAGCGAAGAGGGGTAACAATCCGAGACAGAATTTAATTTCCAACATTAATCTACAAGTAAAAAACTTGAATATTCTCTGACATAATCACACATTTATGAGAGAAACTTCACTTTACAAGGCTGCAACATCACACACGTCTGTCGTGTATTATGCATGCCATGGAAAGTTATGTTAAATTTTGCAATCGGATTTAGCAGTGACGAAATAGGCTACTCGTGAGTTTAGCCCACAATCACTATCATGCACTTTAGAGGCTTTGCCTTGGACTGGTACGTATTCAAAAGAAAACAGATTTTCGATTTTTTGACATTAATTTCAGGGAATTTCCGATTTTTCGTCTTGTAAATGTCACACTTTCATCTAGGATTTGTTTTCTCGGTTATTAACCCTCACCCTGGCTCGGTATTTTTTGGACACGTAAAATAGTCTATCTAAATATGTGAAAACACTTAACACAGATGGGTGACAGCTAAGAAACTATCCTGTTAATTAATTAAGATTAATTAAGATTCCTCTCCATAATCACTGAGGCTGCAGGGCTCGCTGTCTGAACGTAATGTTCAGCAGGGGAACAAATCAGGATGAATTCTAAACATATTTGAAGGGGTGTGTATAAATATCCCACTCATCATCATTAACACTGAGTACAGATGTGGTGTGTAGTCCTCGTGAACGGTAACCTTGAGTTAACCACGAACAAAACCTGCTCGGAGCAGTTTAGAGATGCGGCATAAATTGCCATTGCAACAGACCTTAGGTATAACCTATCCACCTTTCGTAGTACAGGTTGATTGGGAAGTTATGACGTTATGAAGTTACTCCTGATGTTACCTGGATAAGTCAGTTACCCCGCTTCGTTGTACAGCCACAGGTTCTGAACCCCTACAACTGCTCCACTGCTTGGCAACAACATGGCTGACCCTCTGCTCCAACCCTCTCAGAAAATGCATAAATTACTGTTTGTCAGATTAAATGCTGCCTAATGTGCCCATTAAACAGATGGGTACAACAAATAAAAACACACAAAAGGAGGTTCTACTCTGTTAGCACTAACTTTATTAAAAACAAAGACAGATTCAAATTTATGTGTCATGAATCCTTCCTGATCTCCCTGTGTTCTTACTTTATTCATAAAGTTTTCTCATTTATTTTCATGGTTACTGATTCTCCTGTCATTTCAGATCCTACCACTCCCTCATGTCACATTGATTTCCTCATTCTCCTGACCTGGTGTTCCCTGCTGTTCTCTCCGTCTGCAGCTCATTCTCTCATTAGTCCCTCAGCGTATATACCAGTCCATCACCACTAGTTCTTTGCCTCATCGTCTTTTGCATTACACTAAACATTCCATCACTTACTCTATGATTTAGGAAGGTAGGTACATTTATTGTCATAATATATAAAAACATGTTATATAATGAAATTGAGCTCTGCAACTCCCTTCTGCCACATAGCAGACAATACACATTAATAGAGAAGCAACTACAAAAATGGTGAACAAACAAACAATATTCAACAATCAACAGAGCAGTGCTGAGGATGAATTTGAGTATAAGCGCCTGATGCTTGGGGGGGAAAGCTGCTCTGCATTCTGGTGGTGCGGCAGCAGAAACTCTTCCTAGAAAGCAGCTGGGTGAAAAGGCTGTGGCTGGGGTGGGTACTGTCTTTTAGTATACTTTGGGCTCTGCGCAGACACCTCACCTCACCGATATCACTGTTGCTTGGGAGATGGATTTCTTGACTATTTCGATTTACTTCTTACCCTGGCTTTATTTCCTGGACTTTGAATCTCTGCCTGATCCCTGCCGGTTAAGTTAGCCTTATTTCTGATTGATCTTCTGGTTCTGATCCTCTCCAGTTTTCTGGAATAAACCGTGTAAACTTTGACCGCTGAATGTTTCTATGTATTGCTTGGGGATTCTTGATTGTTCTTATTCAGTGAATGTTACAAAATATGTCACAAGAATGTTGTTACACTAGAGCCGCGACAAGTCATATAAAGAAAGTACAAAATGCTGGACTTACAAGAAAAAAAACAAATTGAACAGAAAAGTGTACATTTGCTCATCAAGTCACATGAAACCTGATCTTTTCCAGTTTTAATTTGAGCCACTTTCATATGAGGGCCAGATCCCGTAAAGGTCGGATTTTTCAAATGCGACCTCAGTCTGGACAGTCAGATCAGAATTGATGCAACTCTGACATCACTCTAGAGCGGCCAATTCTGTGCTACACAGAGCCACGGTGAACGAAAAAGAAAAGCCACTATTAAAACATGTGGCTCTCTTTTTACTTTACCTTGCTATCATCTGCTTACAAACAAAAGTTGTGAACACGTCATAATTCAGGAGAAATGTGACCCCTGGAGGAAACTGGTAGAGGGCAATGAGTCATTCGAAATCAGGACGGTTAGAAAGTATGAGTAACCGGAACTAACCTCTGTGGCCTCCGGGTTTACCTCCGTCAGCAGCGCCCTGCTTGTGATATCGTTTTATACTTCTGTACATGTGGATCACTTGCAGGCCGTGACCAGTTCACACTTCACTTCAAGATATGGGCCACATTTAAACAATAATGTTAACTGCCAATCAAAAAAATCAAATCTGAGAAAAAAATGGAATTGAGCATTGGGCCTGCAGTGTGATCGTTAAGGGTCCTATGTTCCCCAGCTCTATACAGCATGTGATGGGAACCTGAAAAAGATGTTGCCCTCATCTCTATTCACTTAATATGACATGGGTACTGTGGGAACAATGGGATTTTCTATTTCCCAGAGCTGCCGTATGGCTCTCAGTATAACAGGCCTTAGATGTAGCTTAATGCTTCCTTAGGATAAAATATTCATTTTTTGGATCAAACCCTAACCAAACCAGAGTCTGAGTCTGAAGACCGTGGGAACACAGGATACTAAGAACAGAGATAGGCACCCTTGTTTATCATGCAGGACATAGTAAATGAGGGAGTGACATCTTACTGGTGTCTGGTCGCTTTTGTTTTAATGCAGTGGGAAATTATTTTGTGTGATCAAACACAATCTTCAGCTCCCATAAATGAGACTTGATGTTAAACCTACTTTCTAAAACTTTAACAGAAGCTTTAGCAATACACTCTTTACAATTATTTTATGTTCTTGGCCAGTCAATGTGCTTGTCATCCAGCTAGCATGGGCTGGATGATTTTTCAAGCTAGCCACACAGACATGGTTTGACAAACTTGACTGCTTTTATTTCTGTTGTTGATTTAGCTAACGCTTTCATCAAGTAAGGATTACAAAAGGGATTCCAGTGATGAGGCAGAATCCTGCCAATGGACAGTGAGGCCATGTAATCTGAATGGCGTTTCTAGCAGCTAGTAAACCTCAACCAACCAGAAACTGAAACCAAATAAGGTACAGAGAAAGGGAAAGATGAACAAGGGAGAGGGCAGTTTTTGAAAACTGATATTCTGAAAGCACTGAAGGCCCTGTCAAATCATTTCATCACTCTTGAAAAAACGTGTCATACTGGTTCTCCCAGCGGCAAGAGATAAGTGACAATCCAGAGCAGGAGATAGAATCTACGTCACTGTGGTCTGCCGCAGGCCCACAAGATGTAAGAAGTGAGGTTTTCAAGTTTTTTTGACAAGGATTGCTGCACAAGACAAAGCAAAAATAGAATTACAGGGTCATATGACAAGTCCTCCTGTCATTGTATACTTCAAAAAGCAGACGGTGATCTGAATTATCCAGAGACAGCAGAGAGGTAAGCTTTAGCCGCTGGTGAAAGCAGCAGGATGATAAAACAACAAAACAAGTCTTCCAGGGAATCTCCCACGTTCCTAAGCTTGCTACCTTTCCCAACAGGGATAGCCTAGATAGGATAGATTTTTCACGGCAGACATTTTGACTTGAAAAGCACAGGTGAATTATAAAATGAATGATGCATGCTACCTCACCGAGACTGTCATGTCCTTCTTATACATTTGCATAGAACATAGCCATCGGTGATGTTTTTTGTAACACCTCTGCTTTTCCTACTATTTTGTCATTGAGCGTCTGCTGTGAAAAAGTACATTTGCCTGTTTGATTCCCCGACTCCTCTTGTCTACATGTCAAAGTGTTGCTTTGATTGCTGTGTCATTGGTGTGTGACTGTTTGCAAATGAGAAGTTGGGACCTTAGCCTCTGCTATCAGTGTATGGACGTGGGTGAATGTGATGGTAATGTAAAAGTGCTGTGGTAGGAAGACTAGAAAGGCGCTATACAAGTACAGACAAGTTATCATTTGATTTTCTATGCCCTCCTTAAGATGTTCTCAATATTTCTCATCATGAAAATTCAATGAATGTAAGGTAATCAGTAAACAAGTACCCAAATCACTGGACTATCAGTGAGAGTAAGGCCAGCCCACACTGTGCAGCAACCACATGCATTTACACCTGCATACCCAGACAGGATGGGGTATCCTGACACAGATCACATGTTAATACCAGTTGTAAAGTTGGTCTTAGTGTGGAACATTAGTCTGATGATAAGAAGTAGTCTTATATGGTGAAAGCCCAGGAAAAACTACTAAGTGGAGCCAATCCCAGCTGACATCGGGCAAAAGTCAGGTTACACCCTGGACAGGTTTCCAGTGTCACAAGGCCAGACACATACAAACAACCAGTCACACTTACACCTAAGAACAATTAGAGTCACCAATTAACCTAGCCTGCATGTTTTTGGACGGTGGGAGGAACTTTTCAAATACACAAAATAGTTGTTGTCACAAATTAGTGACAATATTCATGGTTCTTTGTAAATTATTCTTAAACAAACACATAAAAGTGAGTTTTAGCATGAGCGGTATCAAAAATGTTTTTAAAAAATGTTTAAGTAGCCGTGTTTCGAAAACTAACGATCATCCACAAACACACCAAGATAACACATTCTGGAAAACGGTGTCACTGACTGAATCTGTGAGAATGCAGCATAGAAACAATAAACAGTGGCTGTACAGCACCAAACAAAAAGCCTAATAACATATATAAATAATATATGACTTAACAAAATAAATTCAAGGATTACCCTGTTATTGGATGTCCAGCTTTTCCTAATGTTATTGCGCGTTTGTTTTTGTATTTCTCCACTGAATAATGTAATTGTAATACTGCTGACATGATAAAGCTGACAATTAGACAAAAGAGCATTCAATTTATTATTAATGTTGGGTTGTTTTAAATATATACAATATGCTTCCAGAGTGAATAAATTGCTTAACACTGGACTGAAATTGAATTGAAGAGAATGAGAGCATAACAATCTGCCATTAACGCCAGTCAAATGAGACCACAGCTCTCTTCAGGGTGTATCGTGATGTCCATGGCTGTGCTGTATATCTTCCTGCGGGTCCTCTGGCAAAAGAACAACATCTCAATCTGTAAATACCACAAAATGAACCACTGTCGAGAGGCAGTGGCCAACCTGTTCTCAGTCCCAAGTCATTACATGTGGATGCTTGGATACACTACATAACTTTTTAACATACTTTAAATTAACATACTTATTTGAACCCAAATCATTATCTTCTCCTGAACGTTACCAAGTAGTATTGGTGCCTAAACTCAACCAAACTTTAGCTGCTTCACAACGTTAAACGCATTTTATTTTGAAATTCTAAGTGGACGCTGCATATTAATTATTGCTAACTTGACCAGACGTTGCATATTAAGTGTTGTTAACTTGACCTGCATGTCCAGAAATGACGCTAAAGAGGTACCCAGTGTGTAAATAGTGACGCCAAGTGGTCCTGACCAAGAGTCCACATGTGACGAGTCGGGCGTGAGAACGTGTTGCAGCTGGCAGATATGTCCATTAGAATTCTTCTGCTGTAGTCGACATATCCAACTAATGAGACCACACATGCATGCACAGTCTCATACACAAGACTAATACATAATTCACAGTAATATAGAGAATGATGTATAGTTCTGGTGGTGCTTCTGACAATGTGTAATAATGGAGCTACAGTCTGCTGCCAAATCTGCACATAAACAAATGATCAGGATTGTCATGAATAGAATGCTTGACGCTGCAGGCGCCCTGACATCTGTAGGATGGCAAATGTAAGAGATGATTTGGTGCATGGGTAATTGCATTGATGTCATATGAGAGACATTTCTACATACATCTGTGTGTGTGTGTGTGTGTGTGTGTTTGAGAGAGAGAGAGCAGAGTTAGTGATCAGGGTGGTGGTTGGGTTGGAAATTTTTGAACTGAATTACACCATTTCATTCATGTTGATGAAGTAACACAATTGTAACTTGCAAATTCTTATTATTTTTTTTGCAGACAGGCACATTTTTTCTAATACAAACACAGCCTTGTATTGCTTGGGTGTATTGGGAAAACACTCCTCATTCATTTCCCCATCCAGATTTTCCAGGTTAGTCCAAGAGGTTTATCAATCCAACTGTTTCAGATCTGTCCTGCAATCATAGGCAGATGCCCTTTTTCAACCAAATAGTTCCAGGTGCTCAGGAGCCATGGGAAGTAAACTCCCATGTATCCATTCCTGTTTGTGTTTCCACCACATCTGAAGAGCCATAAAGAAAGCGGGCCTGATATTTGCTGGTGTTTTGATTTAATTAGCCAATTACAACTCTTCTGAGGTTGACATTTCTGTGTTATAAATTCTTTATTCTAAAAGTTTTGAGATATTGTAGTTTTGATTTCCATGAGCTGAAAGTCGTATTCATCAAGGCTTGAAATAGTTCACTTTATTTGTAATGAATCTAGAATATATAAAAGTTTTTGAATTAAAGATGATGAACTTTTTGGTACAACATTCAAATTTTTTGGGACACACCTGTTTTTACCAGGAACTTTGGTAAAGGAACTGCTGCCTCCTGTCTAAAACAGTAATGTTGCTGAGTTCTGAAGGCGACACACCACAGTCCAAAATGATGATTTTGCTTCAAACTGTCAATTTTCAGATTTAAAGTTATTGTTCCATCTGGCTCTTATCAATGTGCTGAGAAATGGATTTCTGGAATATGCAAATCAGTGCATGTTTAATGAGGAAATACCTAATTTGCATAAACATATAAAAACAATTAAAATATGCATATATGTATTTATATATACTATCAGTTTCATTGTGATATGAGTAAATTTGGAAAAAAAGGCTATTTGACTATGGTGCCTTAAGATGGTTCCTGGGCCCCTCAAACATTCCCTGTGATGGAAATAGGCTGAAAGTGTTCAATTCAATTCATTACCATATGTCAGGGTTTGAAGCAACTTGTTCTCACTCCTAACTCATCATATATGGTCAAGACCCGTCGGCGTCAGTTTGCAACGCACTAGGGATCCTCTTAGAGTCATAGTTCAACTCACTGGGGGAAGCCCTGTAGCGTCACTATTGGATGGTAAAGATTTGATATCTAACAGAAAAGACGGAGGTGGTTAGGGTGGATGGAGCGCCAGAATCCTGATTAACATTTGTTGTTATTTTAAACCATGATCTTGTCCTGACTACTTTTTTGCCTAAACCTAACCAAATTGCAACGTTTCACAACTTTAACAATGTGCCATTTTTTATAACATTAACGTTTTATTTTAAAGGTCCAACCAACCAAGCATTGACAAGCATTTCTAACTTTACCGCAGAGCCCTAAAAGTCAAAAGATTATGCTAAAGGGGTACCCAAGGTGTTAAAAAGTGATGTCAAGGGGTCTTGACCAAGCAAGAATCCATCCATCCATCGTCAACCGCTTATCCTGCGTACAGGGTCGCAGGGGGGCT
Organism: Lepomis macrochirus; assembly: GCA_024633595.2. Classification (NCBI taxonomy): domain Eukaryota; kingdom Metazoa; phylum Chordata; class Actinopteri; order Centrarchiformes; family Centrarchidae; genus Lepomis; species Lepomis macrochirus. Next base: position 29,275,136 of record JALXJV020000013.1, on the reverse strand, counting down.
GGAGCCTATCCCAGGTGATATTGGGCGAAAGGCGGGGTACACCCTGGACAGGTCGCCAGTCCATTGCAGGGCCACATATAGACAGACAACCACTCACACTCACATTCACACCTAAGGACAATTTGGGAAACACCAATTGACCTAGCTTGCATGAGCACCCGGAGAGAACCCACGCGGACACGGGAAGAACATGCAAACTCCACACAGAAAGGCTGGGGCAACCGGAGTTTGAACCCACGACCTTCTTGGTGTGAGGCGACAGTGCTAACTACTGCATGTTTATGTTTAAACATAATCTCAACAAGTAAAATCAGAGCTTCATGTTCAGGTTCAGATGCCTCTTTCCCAGAACTGGCAGGTGTAGTTCCTGCATCTTTGGTGACGGCAACCATGTTTGCCCACTGATCGCTTTATCTTGCCCTCACTCTTGAACATGACCCTGATATATCTTATCATAACATCTTCACTTTGCAGAGCAAATCCCAACCAAAGGGAACTAATCTACCATTTTTCAGTGTACCAGTGTACCATGCACTCTGACTTAGAGGTGCTTCTTATAACTGTTTCACTGCATACTGAAGGTAATAGTCTGGTGATTGAAGTCAACAGAATGAAATAGCAAAAGGGGAGATGTTTTCCACCCGTTTCCAGTCCTGCGTCTACAGATTATTACCATTACAATCACAGAATTAGTGACAAGGTAGAACCTTGGCAGTGCCCACGAACAAAAAACAAAAAGAAAGATTAAGGGAAATTCAAAATCAGCTTGCCTCTATCCCAAAATGGTAATTGCAGATGAATCATTATAGTCACATCCATGCACCACACAAAAATACCCAGTGAGAGATCCTGCAAATCATATAACTTGACCTGCGTTGACATGAAATTCAATACCATTGATTTCACTGGTTTTCCATATTTTAAAGTCTTAAAGTAAAACATTTACCCCTTCCTTGCTTCTCACACAGATATTCTACTTTTGTATAGTAAAAGGGCTTGAAATTTTAAGATGCATCCGACTCACACGCTCCAGTGGCATTACTGCTTGTTCAGAAAGGTAAGACAACCACAGCCCCACAATACACAAATACTATTATTCCAAATCTGAGCTTGGTTCATTTTCATTTTGTGCAAACTGTATTCAAATTCATCTGCAAGGGTCTCCTGAAACTGAAATCCATCAATACAGAATGGAAAATCTCCAATATGTGCAGCTTCATTATTGTGGCAGACAGTCCTTTAAAATTTGTGAGCTTTGATCACAGTAATACATCCTGCCAGCTGTAATCCCAGCCTAAATTGTAATGTACTATGCTCTTGCACTCTCAGAGATAATCCCAACATTTGGAGACGCGCTGTGGTAGTAGTTACAAGAGATTTGTCCTGTGAGTTAGATCCCTTCCTGCACCACTGTTCTTCTCTTTGAATTTAGATTACTCCCTAACCCTAATGATGACTTGTGTCCTACAGTCATCGGTTTTTAGTCTAATACTCGCAGAGAGAATCTCTCCTCAACTGAGGAGAGGATAACAAATGAATGTTATTAGAGGAGAGAGAGAGCAGGAGAGTTGTGGCTTTGGAGGACAGATTAGCAGTAATGCCAGGTCATTTCAGCGTGTGGCTATAAGACTCTTTCAAGACCTCAGTGGGAAAATGAAAGTGCTGCGTAATTACCTGAGTCAGATCACTAAGAACTACCAGCATTGCAGACCACAATTAGTTTGGCATGGAGAGGAGAGCTCAGTGTTCCATCTCGCTAATAACCATAATCAATCATTTATCATATACAGAATCAAAGACTTGGGAAGGCTTGATTCTGTAGTAATTTAGTTTAAGAAGCTTTAGCCACCAGAAACAATTGGCAGGGAGTTGATGCAGGGAACACAGTCTGCCAAAAAACGGCTCACAGTTCCTTTTCAGCAAAGAAATTATTCTTTTTTACAGAACTTTTACTTGCCATACAGTACAAATGGATATGCTTTATATGTAAATCATGCTGGCTGCACTCTGGCCCTGCTTGAGCATTATTTTGGGGATCGATTCTTTTTATTCTTTTCTTGCTCATGCATATCTTACCAAGGACAAGTAGGAATCCAATTTCCTTGTAATTCTGTCCAGGGCATGCATATACACCCAGGCACCCACACAGAAAATGTATTAACACTTGAATTTGAATGCAGGCAATAAACAAACAAATACCTGTATCAAAAAGTCAGTGTAGTGACGTTTTACAGTAAAGTACAGTGTGAAATGACAACCTGATTTGTTTGGATTTGTACATAAGCATGTCTATATACTGTACAATGTACAGTATCTCACAAATGTGATTACACCCCTCAAATTTTTCTAAATATTTGATCATACCTTTTCATGTGACAACACTGAAGAAATGAGACTTTGCTGCAATATAAAGTAGTGAGTATACAGCTTGTATAACAGTGTAAACTTGCTGTCCCCTCAAAGTAACACATCACAGAGCCTACTGTATACAGTAAATTATGTTTGTATGAGCAGTTTACAAAATGTGATGATGAAAGCACTGATAACTCAAATATTATTTAACACGAACAGCCTCCAAACAATGCATGATTACAGTGGTTATGTTCTGACATCTGCAGTACGTAGGGCCCATATCAGATGCTTCAGGTCTCTGAGTTAACCTAACTTTCCTTCTCCCCTTCCCTTGTATGGCACTGCACCCGTACACATGTGCGAAGATTAAGAATTCCATGAATGGAATCAAGGTTCATTACTGTGCTCCCTTAAGGCTTGTCCAAAGGAAATAGTTGTCTGTACATCTAAAAGTTTATCAAAACTTTTTCCCTGGAAGATGGTGGTCTTGGTTGAATATTAAAAAAGTTGACAGTGAAGAGTCTGACCATGTTTATTAATATTAATTCAAAACCACCATCTTCCACTAAAGTGAACCAAAGTGTTTCTATTACCTATACGCAGGATCAAACAGGATTCAGGACATGAACTGTGGTCTCACCCTCCTCGCTGTGACTTGTGTGCAGTACAAAATCGTATAGCACTTCCATCACTCAAAAGAAGGTTGATAGTGAACATAATACAGGCAGCGATAACATTTCCTTAAAAATAATAACATGATATAATAACATAATTTCGAGGGGACAGGATTGGATTAACAGTTACTACTGGTTTACTCCTACAAAAGCACAGGCAAAACACTTCAAGGTCATATAGCTTTGGAAAAAGCAAAAATGATCAGCCCTCATTTGCAAGTTATTTTGCCTGACATGCAAAGATTGTATGAATGATCAACATGATGTCTATGAAGATTCTCAGTCATCCAGGTCATAGTTATCCAACGAAGGTTAAAGTCAAGGGCAACTGGACTTGGTTGAAGATGCTGGAAGACGTTTCGTCCCTCATCCAAGGAACTTCTTCAGTTCTGACTGACTGGAAGGGAAACTCAGCTATTTAACCTCAGTGGGGTCGTTTGCCAGGATCGTCGATACTGCTGGTTCGTTAGTGTTCCTGGTTGCTGTAACGACAGTTGTTACAGTCATTCGGACTACCAGAGGCCAAGCCTGAACGACCATCGATGGTATCTTCACCTGAAACCATTAGGTTACGTTTGTTGAGTTTCCTGGGAAGTGATGAAAGGACAGCATTGTAAGTGGGGGATAAGTGCTGGCGTAGACCCCCTCCTCTGTTCAATGATGGCTTCTCGACCCGTGTGTAGATGGCTTCCTTGACCCCTCTTTCAAACCATCCATCTTCTCTGTCTAAGATGTGCACCTGATGGTCCTCAAACGAGTGTCCTCTATCCTTCAGATGTAAGTAGACTGCAGAGTCTTCACCTGAGGAGTTGGCCCTTCTGTGTTGGGCCATGCGTTTGTGTAGTGGTTGTTTGGTCTCCCCAATATACAGGTCTGTGCATTCCTCACTGCATTGGACCGCATACACCAGATTGCTTTCCTTGTGTCTGGGTGTGTGGTCTTTGGGGTGGACCAGTATCTGTCTCAGCGTGTTCTTGGGTTTGAAGAACACAGGGATGTTGTGTTTGTTGAAAATCCTCCTGAGTTTCTCTGATACTCCAGACACGTAGGGAATCACAATGTTGTTGCGTTTGACCTTCTTTTCCTCCTCCCCTGTAGTTTTGTTCTTCTTGGATCTTTTGGCTGTTTTCACAAAGGTCCATTTAGGGTATCCACAGGCTGTAAGTGCCTTCTTCAGGTGGCTCTGTTCCGTCTCTCTGGCCTGGGCGCTTGTTGGTATGTTTTCCGCTCTGTAGTGCAATGTTCTCATGACCCCTTTCTTGTGCTCCAGTGGGTGGTGGGAATCGAACAGCAGATATTGGTCTGTGTGTGTGGGTTTTCTGTAAACCCCAATCTGCAGGCTCCTGTCCTCTTGAATGTGTACAGAGCAGTCCAGGAAGGCCAAACTGTTGTTGTGGACATCTTCTCGTGTGAACTTGATGTTACTGTCCACATTGTTGATGTGTTCTGTGAAAGCTTGCACTTCCTGGCTTTTAATCCACATATCTGTACCAGTGGCTTGGTGCTGTTCCTTTGAAAGAGTTGAGGGCTTTGTTCTTCACTTCTTCCATGTAGATGTTTGCCACAATCGGGGATACCGGTGAGCCCATGGCACAGCCATGCTTCTGTCTGTAGAATCCCCTGTTGGACTGGAAATAGGTGGTGTTTAGACAAAAGTCGAGTAGTTTACAGATCTGGTCAGGGCTGAGGCTAGTTCTGTTGTCCAGGGTGTTGTCTTGTGTTAGCCGTTTCCTTACAGTTTCTACTGCTTCTATGGTGGGGATGCAGGTGAACAAAGAGGTCATATCATAGGATACCATGGTTTCATCTGGATCCAGTTTTAGTCCAAGAACTTTGTTTACAAAGTCAATAGAGTTTTGGATGTGGTGAGGCGTGTTCCCCACCAAAGGAGCTAAGGAGCATGATTAGTTTGGATGAGACTTCAGGACAGAGATCACTGACATCTTGGATAGCATTGGAATGCGTTGGGCATCCCAGTTTCCTCAGAAAAACTGTTACAATGCTGTTTAGTAATAATTTTAAAATCACAGAAAAAAAACAATCAACCTCATCGCCTGTGATATGCAAAAAAAAAAAAGATATCTGTAAGCATCTGTAGATGCCCCTGTTGTCTCTTTAATAGGTTCATGTAGCTTTCATAAGAAAAGAGGGTGGCTTTCTTAAAATGTCACACAATGCTTTGCTTATGTTTGCATATCTAAGCTGGAAGGATCATGACTCCCTATAAGCACAAGCAGTTAGTGAAAACACAGCGGTAAGAGGATAGTAATAAGTAATAAGATAAAACTCAGTTTTCATTCCTTGGGCACTAACAAAATTTTGCAGTCCTGTGTTGAATGTTTTATTTGTAATTATTCTGATAATTGTTATTGCGGATTTATGGGACGGCAGTTAAACAGAAATGGATAAGACAGGATTGGTGCTCTTGCTACTTCTAGGTTAGTACATATATAGTAACAGTGTTCACTCACCAAATTCATGTGTGTGAATTTGTTGTCACTGAATTAATTTCCTTTCAGCATTACCGACAGTTTTGTTGGCTGGCTCCAGGGCATACCACTACGTAAATTTGTTGAAAACCTGGACTGAAGCTCAGAACTACTGTAGAGAGAACTTTGTTGACCTGGCTACCATAGAGACCGTAGAGGACTGGGGAAATATAAGGAAAATAATGGAAAGCGCTAATACATATGTATGGATAGGACTTTATCGTGGCAGTAAAGGCTGGACATGGTCTGACCAAAGTACCTCTTTGACCAGATTGTGGGCGAGTGGCGAGCCCAATGGTGGTAACATGGAAAATTGTGCATGTATTAGTGTGAACGGTTGGCATGATGTTAATTGTGCCTGGAAAATTCCATTCATCTGTTCAGGTAAGCATTCAAATTTAATTCCAATAAATGAATCAACGTTTTTATTTCAGATGTCATCATGTAATTTTTCAAAGCTTTTAGTCTGAGGAGCTTTGGTTTCATGTTTGATCTGTTTCTGTAGGTGTAACTGGATAAACTGTAGCTGTTTACAATGCATTAAAAGCACATGACTTCTCATTCTGCAGTTCCCCAGATGAAACTGTTGAAGGGTGTACTGACGGTTGAAGGATCTGTGGACCTGAATGATCCCTCCGTCCACAAAGCTGTTTTGAACCATGTTAGTCTCATTCCTCCTTTTGGTGATCAGAGTGTTAAGCCTGAAATTTGTGGATTGATCAGAAGTTGCTATATTTATTAGAAAACTAATTACAGAAAAGCCCGAGAATTGAGCTTCAAAACAGTTATTAATTACAACAGTTAGAGAACATTATGTTTTATTCTGTCTTGTAGCTGAAGAAAAATATGAGTGACCGTGGGATCTATCAGAAGTTCAGCCTGAGATGGACGAAGCAACCAAATGGAAACATCTTCAATAAGAGAGGTTGAACCGTTCCTGCACTGTAAATGCTGTGTTTTTCTTTTTGATGCAAACAACAGTCTCTGCTTAAACCATGAAGGCTTTTTTATTAAACAAATACTTATATATACATATTTAAAGTAAGAAATAATTTAAATCTACTTTTTGTGTGTTCTAAGTAGAGCTTTAATTACTTATTAATTGCTCCTTCTTACATAACAGTTCTGTGTGCCAACCTTATTATCTCTATTTTACAATATAAATTGTCAAATTATATTTTACTGTTTTTGAATTAGCAGTTAAGTATACTGAAAAGTGTGGTTTTGCTTAGTCTTAGTCCCCCTTGCATGGGGGATGTAGGTTATATTTTAAAAGGGATGGTAGACCACAGTTTAAATGGTGTCACAGTAGATTACTATGACACCATTTAGGCTTTGGCCCAAGATTAAACTCTGCTTATGTACACAGAGGTGGTCACTCATTATAATTGGCCTTTAAAGCCAAAACACTTCAGTGCATTTATTTCTCTTTAGTTGTTAAGTTTAATTTGGCATACCAGGATGCATGCTCATTAAACAGAGGAAGAGTGAAGGGGACTAGAGAAAGATTGGAAATAAGGTTCCAGATCTTTGTCTGTAAACTTTGTAAACTCTTGGGGAATTTGGATTTGCTACTGGGTAGGTTTGTGTGGAAACGAGAATTTTTCTCCTTTGCATTCGAGGCATCATTTGACACATAGTAAGTATCTATAATGACTTTAGGGGATGAGGAAACTGGTGCTAATCGGGCACCTAAACAACAAAATAGGTAAATTGTCAAGTGTCCCAGAATGACATACTGCATATGTCCATTGGGAAGAACAACGACATGTGTGACTGTTCCCCAAAATGACATGTATGAGCGCTGGCAAGTACTAGGAAAGCGACAGGCGTACCTGACCTTGAATATGTTATAAGTCAAGTGACCTAAGTCACATAATGTTTAACATGTGGTAAATGTTGTGGTAGTTGGTACGGCTTAGGCAACAAAACTACTTGATTAGGTATAGGAAAAGACTGTAAGATGTACGTCATCTACAAAGCATTATCTCACATGTGTGACGTCGCCTTCCACTTTCTTTCACACAGAAACTCGAACCTCTGTCTCCTGAGTGGAAGTCCTTAGTTTACTTGACATATCCGCCCCACCACCCTCCTTACATGGACTTTGTAGCTCTTTATACTACGTCACCAGACTTCTTCTACTACTGGCCAAACAAAAACGTAACTATGGGTCATAATAAGCTGCCAACTAATCAACTTAAACGGCCATTTTCTAGAAAGGATGGGCTGATCTATCGATTCATCTGCTATTGTAAATGTTAGACCTGCAATAATTGTCTTTTCGTGTGCAGCTAAAACAAGTTGTGAACCCAACATTGACATACTGTATCATCACCTTTTAAGCAGTAACGGTGAACCAAAACCAGCCTGTCCAACTAGACAAACAGCCACATAGGTTGTGCAAGCAGCTTCTTAAGCCACTTATTTACATTTATTGTTGGACCGTAACCTCTAGCAGGAAGGGAAGCAAATTAGGAAGTCAGGTGACGTAGTGTAAAGATCAAGAAGGTTCAAATAAGGAAGTGGATGGAGGGTCAAACAAATATGGGACTTTGACCTAGTGGCCCTCAGTTTGAGTCCTGTGTGAAACTTTAAATGCTTCAATGCTGACTTATTTAAAGTTTTAAGTTAAATAACATGAGTTAAAGCAATGTGAGTGAAACTTGACCTAACCAAACCTTACCAAACTGCAACCTTTTCACAACATTAACCACATGGTTTAACTTCCATCACGAGACTTACATAACATACTTACAGCTACACCTGTCATTGGACTAGTGCTTTCCACTGGTCATATATGTCGTTTTGGGAGTCATTGGCTATCGACATATTTTATCATTTAGGTATGAAGGTGTAAATGTGTGGGCCGGACAGCTTATAGAGATCATTCTCTTTAGGTTCATCACTACAAGCGACCCCATTCATGTTATCACATTGTTTTCAGATTGTCATTCGATACGTTGTTAATATAAAAATATAAATTGCAGCTTTAAGAATTTGTTAATAAAGAGATTAAGGGCCAGATGACCTATGGCCCTTTTACAGAGGCAAAGAGGTCAAACAGTCCATTGGAGGAGTCTTCCAAGTCCTAGGTAAAATAAGTGCCATGGACTTTCCACAACTTGGAAACCCAAAAGTTGTTCTTTTTAATGAGTTGTTACAGCTTATGAAGACTATGTGAATATCATAATAAAACTTGGTGCTTTTAACTCTTGTTGTTTTGAAAACTATTCTTTTGTGATTTTTTTCTGCAAAATTGTCAGAAAAAAATGAAAAGTGTACTGACAGTAGTGATAAAAGCCTCGCTTACAAAATACTAGTAATAAAAGTACAAATAAGACAAAACGAATAATGCACATAGTAAAGGAGAATATGATATGAACGGACAAAAATGCATGCCTTTTCCTTTTGATTTCTTGACAAAGTCACTTGTATGTGTACATGTACACTTATGTCACATGTTAAACATGCATATTTTAAGAGATATTGATACCTCATTTTAGGCATGCATATATAATTCATTTACATATTCCTATATATAATTCACAACCTCCAAAGGCTCCTTGTTCTTGACAGATGGATTTGTCTTTGACTGAGTTTGACTTTGAGCCTGCTGCTGGAGCTAAATCCCAGAGCTCTCCTTAGTCTCCTCACGAGACAGCATCTAATGAAACATTTAAATATTTATGTGTTGAAAGTTGTTTACCTCCTTCTCTGTGGTGTACTGTAGGGTGGACGGAGGGGACTCTCACTCTGTTCTCTTTGAGCAATGTCCTTTCTCTCTTGTTTCACTCCTTCCTTCACTTATCAGAGTTGGTGAATTAATGAAGGTGAATACGAAACAGAGGAGCATTTTCAAAGACGAAGGTAGAACAAATGTAGCCATACATTATTTTTCATAGTATTTTCTGTGACTGCCTCATCCTCCACCTTTGCCATCGGAATTCAAAAACATCTGTCTGTGCTTCACAGGTTACTTTTGAAAGGAGGTACAAAAATAAAAGTTTAGGAGTGTGTACTCACTTGCATGCATTTGTGCTCATCTGCTAGTCTGAGATGTGTTATGATGATGATCATTTTCAGTCGTGTCAGTGGAAAGGTTAAAGCAATGCTTCAAGGGACAACTGTATGAGTGTTTGAGTGTTGGGAAATGGGGAGGGTATTGTAATTTTTATTTCTGTGCTAAAAGGTAGTTGGACTGTTTTTTTGTCTTATTCCATACGTTATGTTGTATGTCAGCTTTACCCTCACAGGAGTTTTTATATAAATAGGAAAGGATGAAATAGGTAGATGTGTGCCATGTGTCATAAAGATAAAGACAATTCATATTTTCTTTAGGCTATTTGTTGTCATTCAGGGTAGGATGCAATTAATGTGGTACTCAAGCCCTGTAGCAGCTACAGCGCTGGAGCCTGTTTACAGGTTGCAAATTCTGTAGCTGAAAAAAACAAAAACGTTTATGTGACAGCTCTTTATTCCAACTAAGTAAGCTGGCTGTTTTTCCACTTCTTTGTTATGTTTGCCATGAATATATTGTTTAGGTGGAAGGACACTGCAATTAATGTCTAAATAGTAACATCAGTTTTTATTCTAAAGGTAAGAGTAAAATTATTGTTTTTTTTTTTTTCTGGTTATTCTTTCTCTTGACTATTGATGAGGAGGCAAAAACTTGCATGCTGAAAGGCAGTAGGTGATTTGTTAATTTTTAATTAGGGGGATGGATTTGTTCCCTGGCGACTAACAAACTGACTCATGAATTGTGGTTGCCCTTAAGAACATAGCACACACAAGAGGATTTCCACTCAACACTAAGAAAAGGCACTTGAAATCCACAAATGCAAATTTTGCCACAACACATATAAGATATCAAGCAAAAAATTTAAGGTCAATCCAAATATGGCATTTTTTCAAGATTTTTTTTTTACAGTATAGCTAGCTAGCTACCTCTAAATATAAATCTGCTGGGGATAAGTTTCATCAGGTTAGGTTTTTAAATCTTTTATTCTGTTGATGGGTTGTAAAATGATTTTAAAAAATCTATCATATAAAATAAAGGTCTATTGATAAATAAGGTACCTTGTACCATGTTTGAACAAAATTATTTACAAGAAATCTGTCACAGTACTAGCCTATGGTCCTAGTAGTCACCACTCATAACTAGACTCAATCACTAAAGATGCAACTCACATGCTACAGAGATGCTGCATAGATGTAATCTGAAACATAGTCCAGCAGCAAGCAAAGGGATCAGTGTGAAGTAACCCTTAAATTCATTCCCCATATTCCAACTTATTATAGTATATGCAACAGTTCAGCCTGCTGAGGACGATACATAGGAGACATAAAAAAAAAACTTCAAAAGGTGATGTGTGAATTATTTCAAAAGTGGAGTCTGCTTCTATATATATGTTCAATTAAATAATTTATTTACAAATTATTTATATGGGGACAACTTCATGTTTTTCAGAAGCTGCGGCCTGGTGTTCAATTCTAAATTGAAGCACTAAAGCACTAAAGTGCTGCAAATACAAAAAAATGTAAGAAAGAAAATTGCTAATGTAAGAAAGAAAAACTGTTCCAATTCCCCTAGCAGCTCCAGGTTGCACATTTCTCTTAAAAGGAAAAAAAGTCAAATATCCCTTGACATTTTCATCTAACTTTCTTGCCGAGAGTAAGATGAGAAGATGGATACCACTATCATATCTGTGCTTTTACTACGGAGCTGGAGCCAGCAGACGTTTAGCTTAGCTTAGCATAAAGTCTGGTAGTAGGGTGAAGCAGACAGCCGGTTCTGTCCAAGAATAATAAAAAACACATAGCACTTTTAAAGCTCACTAATTACCATGTTATACCTAAACCACATAAAAAATGTAGTGTGAAAACGACAAGTTTAATGATAACACTTTTGAGCAGATTTCAGTCTTCATGCTACATCTCTACATTGGAAAGATCTTGTCCCTCTGTGTTGGGATTATATCTAGTCTGGTCTGATTACAACCAGTTTGTGAGGTATTTTTGTTACTCTAAGACACTGTGGGCGAAGGACAGGCAATACTGGCATGAAAAAACTGTATAATAGAAGAACAGTCTTACAGACTATTCTCCTGGCTGCAGCTCTATATTTATAATCGACGACGATTATAAAAATCCAAATGTGAAATTTCATTGTCGAACCGTCATTACAGAGATGCAGTTTAAGGGAAAGACAACTTTTTTTTGGTTTTACAAGTTTTGTGCGCTATTTCAATAAACCTTTGAGAAGTCTACTGTGTAGAATTTGAATATTGGCAGTTTTACAAAATTTGATGGTGAATCCAAAATGTGCTCAAATGTTTTCGGGGCTGCCACAAGTGCCCGAGAAGTGCCAGCCAGCCAGCCAGTCACGCCCACAGAGCCCTCTGGTCCCAGTTACACAGACCACTGCAGCAGCAACAACAAAGCAGCTACCACAGAGTCAAGGCCAAAACTGTAAGATAGTTTCAATGTTTGTTCTTTTCATTACTCTGTCTTTTCAACCAAGGACTAGCGACCTGTCCAGGGTGTACCCAGGCTTTCGCACGATGTCAGCTGGGATTGGCTCGGATGGATGGATGGATGGATAGTCGACTAATCGAATAAATAATTAGCAGAGTAGTCGACTATCAAAATAATCATTAGTTGCAGCTCTAGTGGTATTTATCTTCTCTTCTCTTCCTTGGCAAAAGGAAAAAAAGCACATTTTGCCAAAAAGTCAAACCTGTGCTCTCTCTCTCTGTGTTTTGTCCTTAATGTATAACAATGTATAATGGACACCCTCAGTTTCAGTGTTGCGTGCATGCAGATGTTTGCACATGAGATGCTAAAATGCTGCTCGTCACATCTGTGTAAAGCTCATGAATAAAGACTGAAACATGCTGTTGTTACAAAGTGCAGTACAGTTGTTGGCATACAATGTGTAATTCCTCCAGAAGCAGTCTCCTCTGCAGGAAAAAGGCAACCTATATACTTCTTCAAAACTCTATCTATATCTTAATTAAAACTTAAGTGCTGACTATAATACAGCAAGGCAAGTTTATTTGTATAGCACATTAGCACAACAAAGCAGAAAAGTCTTCAGTCTTGATTTAGAAGAACTGAGAGTTTCAGCAGACCTGCAGTTATCTGGGAGTTTGTTCCAGATATATGGAGCATAAAAACTGAACGCTGCTTCTTCATGTTTAGTTTTGACTCTGGGGAGAGAAAGCAGAGAGGGGCGGATGGTTCATAACGAAGCAGAAGATCAGAAATGTATTTTGGCGCTAAACCATTCAGGTTTTGATTTTAAACTGAAGTGCTTAGAGTGCAACTCCAAAGCAAAATGTAGAGGAATACAGAAATACATGTTACATGCTGTGTGCTTTGCATGCTTCTACTATAGTTTACTGTTGGCTTTGGGGATTTTAAATTATATGATTGTCTAAAATTTTGAACTGAGAGGTCTGGATGGTTCATGACGAAGATCAGAAATGTATGGCCCTGAACCATTCAGTGCTTTCCAAACCAACAGCAGGATTGTGAAATCAGTTCTCTGACAGACAGGAAGCCACTGTAAAGATCTCAGAACTGGAGTGAGGATTCGAGCAGCTGCGTTCTGAATAAGCTGCAGCTGTCTGTTCAATTTTTTAGGTAGACCTGTAAAGACACTGTTACAGTAACGACTGAAGATAAATGCATGGACAAGTTTTTTCCAGGTCACGCTGAGACATAAGTCCTCTGAGCAAGAATGCTTTCTGTATCTTCATGGCTACCCATCGTGGGTTAATTTTCCCACCTTTGCTGGCTTTAATTAAGTTTCCCTTTTGCACAGCGTGATACGAAACCGACTCCTGAAATCAAAATACACCTAGAAATGTTGATATAAAGCTATAAATAAGATCCTGTTTTGTTTATCAGGCTAGGTATATGAGCTGCAAAGAGAATAATAGTGTCAATCAGGGCTAAAAATGAATGGAACTGAGAACTGGCCTTTATTAATGGCATCTTCATTGAGGCAGAAAAGTATATTCGTCATACACTGCAATTTACCACGGAGAACACAAGCCACAACAACAGGAGCTCACAATGTGCAGCTGATTGGATTTCTGCAGGTAATGAGAGCAACTTGTCAAGCAAGGCATGTGAAAAGCAGAGATCCCCGTGAACCCACAAAAAGCAATAGATGGGAAAATCCAAGGGCAACTACTTTATACTTTATACTAAGGAGATGCTTCTTCAGCAGTCACACATTATAGTCAGACTTTGTTGACCATTCATCTAGAACTTCATGATCATCTACTGAGTAATTCAGTTTCTATCAACATTACAGTGGCAAAAGTAACTCATACTTAGGAGTAGGATACATAAGGGCCCTGCCTGTAACATGTAGTGGTAACGATCCTTTCTCCTAGAAATTACGTTCTTATAGCTACTGCTAATTTGCCACAGCAATTCTGTACATTTTGAAAGAAACATAATGCTGCCTGGAATACAGAACATAATGAGGAACTGTAAATAAACTGTGTATGCAAAGTTGCAAAATGTTTGCTATAATATTCAATAATATTGACTCATGGCAACTAAGATTGTGGCCTTGATTAAACATTGTAAAAGTCAACTTGAATACATGATGTTTTTACTTTTGTAACATTTAACGGAACCCAAGTTGTGTATGGTACATAATTGCAGTGCTTCATACAGTATAATGATGAAAGTACCTTGCCTGGGTACATAATCCAGACCTGAATTATGTTTTTATTACAGTAAAAGTAATGTGATTTTTTTAGTTCAGCAAGTGGTGGTCAAGAGATGGATTACAATTTGAAATTCAGTAATTACATTACAGTTCACTGTAATGCTCCATTACTTTGACATTTTGGGGGTTGGCTTGCTTGCTGTCTTACCAGGAGTTTTATTGGATGGTTGATTTTATTATTTTCTCTTTGACTTCAGTGGATAGACTGAAGATGTGATGTGTGGGTGTGGAGGCTTTGGAGTTGTTTAAATGCACCATATTGACAGATAGGGTTGGACGATACGACCTAAAATCCAAATCACGTTTAATTGAACATTATACCGTGATTACGATTAATGAACAATTATTTTGTTTTCGGGTTGTTTTTTTCACTCACACACTTGTGCCTGCACAGCAACACGCAGCGCTTGGTTAGTTTCCTCTCCTCATTCTCCAAAGGACGTCTACATAACAGGTGCTGTTATTAGAGCAACAAAGTTATGTATTTTAATGGCAGTGCAATGATTTTGTGTACGGGTGAGCGAATGTTAGAAAGCCAGTGGTAGAAAGTGACGTTGAAAGCGAGCAAGTAAGTTGTCAGTCCAGCAGTGAAGTACTGTGTAGGTTACCCCACGTACTTCAATAAAAGTCTGTCTGTTGTTTCCCCAACTGATGGAAAGAGTAGGCGGATAGCGCTGGCTACTCTTGATGAGATGCTTTTATATATGATGTGGTAATGTTAGAAGAGATTACTTTAATGTAGGGCTGTGCACTATGACTAAAATCGACAGATGTCTAATATCCAAAAATTACCAAGTGTGGAATTTGCGACACAATTAAATAACAAACGACAGATGTTTTTCTATCGTCAAACGATCGCACAGCCCTACTATGATGTATTTTCAAGTATGTGTAGTAGATTGTTGAAAATACAGGAAATTGCGCACAAATAAATTTTATTTTATTTTTTAAATGCACAACGTATTAACATAAATCTAACAATATAAATATAACCATTATAATATAAATAATAATGGTATATGACTGTGTAAGAGGATCTAACGAGAATTTTTTCTTTGAAGAGATCCAGTGAACTGGGTATGTGGCTGTGTGTGTGTGTGTGTGTGTGTGTGTGTGTGTGTGTGTGTGTGTGTGTGTGTGTTGTGTGTGTGTGTGTGAGGCTAATGTGTCCAGACACCTTGCAGGTCCCAAAGTGACTCTTGCAGTAACAGATCAATCAGGGCTGGCTGAGTAGACAAGCTCCCCACGCCTTCCATTGTGATACCATTATCTTCCATTTAGGAAGGAAAAGTCATATTGATTCTTGCCATTATGTCACTGCAAATTTGACTCTATTTTGCTCTTTCCAAGTTCTCTGTTTGGCTGGGAGATAAAAGCTGATAGCTATGGTGCTATGGAAGGAGTTTGTACACAAATAAATGGATACATGGCTTTAAGTGGCACAAAAACGTTTCAAGGTGTATTTATATTGATTATAATATTGACGTATATACACTACAGTGTATGTCTTGTTTGTTTATTATACATTGCTTTTGACTAAGTTATTGAATTGCACTTACATATCCATGTTGTATTTATATCAGTGATTTATTTTAGTGTTTTCTTAGAATTGTTGTCCCGAAATTCCGCACTTTATTCATATTCTTTCATGTAATTCAATGATTGGGAAGGTCAAACTATCCCCCGAAACTACGACATTTAGTGCCCACCCTCTGTAGGCTTTGTGTATTTCATTGCCATTTATCTGTCTCGCTGCAAAAACCATTTGCACTTTAGAGACAAAAAAAAGTTGATGTACTGTTCGCTTCATTCACAACATTGTCAAAAGAAAAAACAGACATACAACTAGTGAGATGAATAATCACATTAAGGACCTTTTGACAGAATGTTTGTATTGATTAGCCATTTGTAAAAAGTGGGGGTGCTTTTATCAACATGTCCTCTGCACAGCAGACTTTGGATTAGTCAAGAGGAGGGTACTTGTGTTGCCACAGAGGAGGGGGTGGGAGAGGATAAAGAAAGCTCAGAGAGAGGCACTAAAGGCCTTTCATAAACTAAAGAATATCGAACACCCCACTGAAATGCAACAATTAGTCATTGATTTTCAGACAGTTACTGTCAGTGGGTGAACCAACAGCCGCCTGCTTATTGTTTTTCACTGTACAGCCATTGTAAAGAAATGGCACAAGGTAAATGGTAAAATGGGAAATGGTTCTAGCTATAAAGTTCTTTTATGCAAGGCGTTTTTCAAGGTTTTGGCTGCTCATTCATGCACACACTGATGTTGCAAGCTACCACTCAAGGTGCTGGTCCACCATAGGGGGAAATTTGGGGTTCAGTGTCTTGCCCGAGCCAGAGGTGGGTAAAGTCGCCAAAAATTTTACTCAAGTAAAAGTACTGTTACTTCAGAATAAAATTACTCAAGTAAAAGTAAAAAGTAGTCATCCAAATAATTACTTGAGTAAGAGTAAAAAAGTGCTTGGTGAAAAAACTACTCAAGTACTGAGTAACTGTTGAGTAACGTCTGATTTATTTTTTAACTGAAGTGTTCAACCAGACAGGCAAAAATGCAAAAATAATCATCTTTAGGCAAATTATAGTTAGGGTTAGGGGTTAGGATTTTCGACCTAAGTGACAGCCCTATTTAAAACTGTAACCTAAAAGACAAACATTCGCCTATCCACATCAACAAAAAAAAGAAAAGAAAACGAATTTAGAAAACTTACCGCTACATGTTTCCTCAGGTTAGATGTTGAGCTTTTGAATGCTGAAATGTCCGTTTGTTTTGGTAGACACAGTAGACATCGCATAATGTAGCTGCTGTTTCGCACTTTTACTAAGGTAAACATGCTTTCAATATGAGGCCAAGGGTGTTCCTCATGATCGTCTGTGTCTGCATTGCTGACGGTTTCTGACATTTTTGTTTTGCTACGAGCCTACGACTGTGTAAAGTCAAAATAAAACATTAAAACGAGGCATATAACAATGTGTAGAATACCAAAGAGGTGAAAAGAAAAAGTAACGAGCTCATTGTAGCCAAATGTAGCGGAGTAAGAGTACAGTTTCTTCTTCACAAATCTACTCGAGTAAAAGTAAAAAGTATAGTGATTTAAAACTACTCCTAGAAGTATATTTTTTTCAAAAATGTACTCAAGTAAATGTAACGGAGTAAATGTAACTCGTTACTACCCACCTCTGGCCCGAGCACACTGTGGACAGGAGGAGTGAGGGATTAAACCACCAACCCTCCGATCATTGGATGATCCACCCTACCTCCTGAGCCTCTGAACCTGTTATTTTGGTGCAAGAGCACCGTTATATATTTTAGACTGTATATATTAATGGTTACATTGAGTGTGTGAACACCTACAACACCCCAAAGATGTTAAAATAACATTTTTATTGTAATTCTGCAAACTATACAATTAATATAGGAGAAATAAAACATTTTGAACTCTGCAGTTTTGTTCCTCTTCTGATTTATTGTAGTATGTCCCTATTATCCAAATTTTCTAAATGATCTCAATGAAAAATCTGTGCGTCTTTCCGAAGAGCTCACCGTTGTCAGAAAAGCACACACAAACTCCGTTAACAGTTAAATCCCTGTGTCTTTTCAGAAAATGTAAAATATGAATGACGGTCTCCACGCTGTGCCAGCTAATATTACACATAGTTTGGAAGAGGTGTGTGAGTGTGTGTGTGCCTGAGCAGGAGGGGAAACACGTCAAAGTAATTTAATGAAAACATGGATGCTGCTTCTGCTTGGGAACTCTGCAAGTGTCACTTTGTTTATTTATTTATTAACATTTATTTAGTGCCGTCTTGTGCGTGTACTATCCTGCCGCAAGCTGGGAGCAGATTTGATTAGCCTACTGGACAGGTCATCTTATAATAACGTGTCAGGTCCAGAGTTGATTTAGAGATAATTGCTAGTAGTGGGTTGGCTCCAATGCTGAGCTTGCAGGTGCTCGGCGGGTTTCCAAAACTAGAAATGTGCAGGATTCAGGAAACACTTTTTACCGTACCGCCCACAGAACACGACTCCCTGATTGTCATAGAGTATTTCATACACTGGTTATATTTAACTCAATGGGATTGCAAAATGAATTGTGTATTATGTATTAGCAGGTGTTCAGAGTGAAAATGGCACGGGTGTGTTGGCAAAGGCAGATGAAATACAATCCAGGTAGTTAAATTTGAGTAATACAACATGAGTGTTATTAAGGACAAAACGCTGCACACCAGTTTAGAATACCATGAGACAGGATTGTACAACTGTGGCAACAATTACTTTAACCTCAAGCTCTATGATAGGCAGGTAAACGGTAGAAACATACTGTTCATGTTACAGTAATCTACCAACTGTGTGCAGTCACACATATTTGACCATGCATGCATGTCTGTTGGCAGATGATGTCACATTGTGTTGCAGTTTAGGCTGAACCGTGTTTAACTGTTTTGCCAGGTGACTGTGTTTATGCCTCCTGGGTTGGCACCCTTACTGTGTCAACTCAGTAGTGTCATCTGAATGATCAACAGGGCTGCAAGTTTTGAATCAGTACTAATGTCCATCTGAACATGACCTTAGATAATAATATGATTACACTGAAACAATGTCAAACACAACCCACAAATAAAAAAGATTTTTGCACCCAAAATTCAGACAGTTTAACATGGATACTTACATTGTACAGTAACAGTGCCTTGTATCAGTGCTTCTGTTAGCACCTGACAAACATAAAAGCACATTGAGGCAAACCACACAAGTGAGACACGTGTTTGTTATAGAGCTGCATGTTTTTGTGAATGTTTTTTTATGTTTAAAATTTGTGTGTACGGTATAATGGTTATGGGAGCAGCAGGAACTGCGTGAACTGGGACGCAGCTCCCAGACAGAGCAACAGCCGGCATCACAGGCAGGAGCCTCGCCACACATCAGGCACCCCAGCATGTACCCAACGTGTTTACTGTTGCTAATCACTTTAAATAGTCACATTCGAGAGCCAAACTTGGGCAGGGCTGCGCTACTCAAGAGCAGCATGGTTCCTTCCTTTAATGAAATCATCTTTATTGGTTAAGAGTGGATTTGGCTTGCTAAAGGAAAGCTCTGTCTGCTCCAAAATACAATAATTAAGGATGGAATAGAATGGAATAGCTTATATGTACTCATATTCTTAAACTTATTATTATTAAACGTCTTTAATTTAAGTCATTTCTGGTTCTATCTCTCTCTTTGCTCTGCTAACACAACAAATATATTATGTAGCTTTAGCAATGGTGTTGTCTAGTCACCGGAATGAATGGGCACATTGGGAAGCTATGTACCTGAATGGAAGGTCATGAAGGCAGGTCCATGAATCACCTCAGCAGGGTTAGCCTGCCACAGATCCCCATGATTTATCCCCAGCAGGAAAGACCAGACATGAGAGGAGGTCAGATGCATATAGAATGCAGCCGAGTACTCGCATGCAGAGTCTTCACCTGGTCATGCCTGTGAGGCAAGCACATACAAACATGGGGCCAAGTGCCCCAAGCATGCCTAACCACACACACACACACACACACACACACACACACACACACACACACAAATGTACAGATAAATACGCACAGATATCATTCTTACCCCCAAGGTCATTAGCAGCACAGCTATCCTCTTGTTTGCTTGTAACCAAGACAAACTGCCAACAAAAGCCTGATAAGCAAAGCTATCCATCTTAAGAGGCGTTTGGCGGTGCTGGTTGATTTAAATCGGTGCTAAGCAGTTACAGAGGACAAGGTGGGGGTGAGGTGACTTTAAGCCGAGGACAGGTGTAAAAATGGTGATAATGTGATTCTGCGGGAATTCCCTTGCATGGAGACAAGTGATTTCGATGCAAAACAGGAGAGAGGGAAGCACGCAGTTTTCTTACCAAATTAGAGAGACTCATTTTGTACTCTTTGCATTGATATCTGAAAGCTCCATGTTGGCATATTACACATTTATTGATTTTATTCTTTAATATACATTTTCAATTTCTATCAGTTTAATTTCCAACAGGGCTATGTACCAGGGGTACAAATTTACTCAGTTTTTACAGTGTGCTTTTATACTTTTAAGACAACTGCATTGCTAATGAACAAAATAACTTATTAAAGGGGCTATATGTAATTTAAAAAAAATTGAAATGAATATGTGACTGTGAACGTTCTAACGGAAATGTTAGAAACACAGAAAATCTTTTACAAGGACATGATGGATCTTCAGGAAAAAAACTTTAAAACGTTTTTACAACTCTTCATGGAAACTACAAACAAGCGAGCCGACGATCTTGTAAAAGACGTCACAGAATACAAGCGGAGTTTGGATTACACACAAGCGCAGGTGGATAATCAAGAGAAGAACGCCGAGGAGATTGTTAAAATGTGCCGAGAAGCATGCGGTGATATAAACAAAGTCTGCGAATCGGCGCTTTTACTGGATGGGAAAATCGAGAATCTTGAGGCAAAGTCAAAAAGGAACAACATTATTATTGACGGCATTCCTGAATCGCAACGTGAGAGTGGGGAAGAAACTGAGAACAAGGTCCGCGGCATACTAGTTGAAAAGTTAGAAATGAATGAAGAACGGATTGAGGTGGAACAAGCTCATCGAATGGGTGATCCTGCAACGGCAGGAAACCGACACAGACCGATAATTGTTAAGTTTTTAAGATGGAAAGATAAGGCTGCTGTGATGACCAGGGCAAACAATCTGAGAGGTACGAAAATTTACTTTAACGAGGACTACTCTGAAGCAAAGGGCAAAGCGAAGGGAATTATTTCCCGTCATGAAGGCTGAACGAGCAAAGGGAAACATTGCCTACATTCGCTATGACAGACTTATTGTTCATCCTCCCTCCAAAAGGACAACAGGTCCAAATGGAATGGTCAGCTAAGAATATGGATGGACTTGAGTGAGTACTACTCATATGACCTATACATACATTCGTACTGAATGTGTGCTAATCTTCAGACACTGTATGTCTATATTTCCAAGAAAAGGGCTAAAAATAGCTCATATAAATATTTGTAGCTTAAGAAATAAAATTCAAGACATAAGTAACATGCTAACATCTCACAATATTAATATTTTAGCCATTTCTGAAACTCATTTAGACAATACTTTTGATGATGCTACAGTAGAAATACAGGAATATAGGAGGGATAGGGATGCTTATAGGGGAGGAGTTGCCATGTACATTCAGAGCCATATCCCAGTTAAAATCAGAGAAGATTTAATGTCATGTGATGTTGAAATGTTATGGTTACAAGTTCACCTACCCCATGTAAAGCCTATACTGATAGGATGTTGTTATAGGCCACCAGGGTCCGGAAACCAGTATCTTGACAATCTGGGAGTAATGTTTGAGCGAGCGTGCGATGAAAAAAAGGAAATCTATGTCCTGGGAGACTTTGACATAAATTTTCTGGCATCAAAATGTTCGCTGAAAAAGAAAATTCTTACTTTAACCAGAGCCTGTAATCTGGTTCAGGTTATTAACCAGCCAACCAGGGAATGTATTAATAAGTCAGGACTTGTATCATCCACATGTATAGATCATATTTACACTAATGTAGCTGAACTCTGTACTAAAGCTGTATCAATCTCGATCGGTTTCAGTGATCATAATTTGGTGGGCTTATCCAGGAAAACTAAAGTACCGAAGGCAGGGCCAAAAATTGTATACAAAAGAATGTACAAGGGTTTTTGCTGCGATTCATATGTGGATGATGTTAGAAATATCTGTTGGCCTGATGTCGCTCAACAGAGAGACCCAGATAGTGCACTTAATGCATTCAATTATTTTAATTATTATTTCATTGATAAAGTTTGTAAACTAAGGCAGGAAATGCCAACATCACACTGTGAGTCAATTTATTCATGTATATTGAATGAGATAATGAATGATAAGAACTGTACATTTAAATTTCAACAAGTGACAAGAGAAGAAGTAAAACAACTATTATTGTCTATTAATAATGACAAGCCACCTGGCATGGACAACAAGGATGTTAAGTTATTGAGGATGGTACCAGACTATATATATTTGTCACGCTGTGGGCGTGGCTGATCTGGTTAGTTTCATTGTTCTGGTATTTAGTCTGTTTTGGTTCCATGTCTTAGTTCCCAGTCCTGTTTTCCAGTTGGTCCCGTCTCTGTTCGTACTCCGTCCTGTTAGTCAGTTGTCATGTTTCTGGTCTTGTGTTCTGTTAGTTCTGTGTCTCAGTTCATGTCTGTGTTTTCTCCTGGTCGGTGTACTTCTGTGTGTTTCCATGTCTACTAGTTTGGTGTTATCTTTGCTTCAGTCTGTGTTCCTTGTTGGTGGTTATTTGTAACCTGTGTGTTTCCCCTGTGATTCCTCTGCATGTGGGTCTCTGTTTTCCTCTGCTCTCTCTCTCTCCCTGCTTGTGCCTCGTTAGCCCTGATCCCACTCACCTGTGTTGCCCCTGCCCTGCTCGTTAGTCCCTGTGCATATATACCTGGTGTTTCTGTTCATTCCCTGTCCGGTCATTGTTGATGTTACCCTCGTCAGTCATGGTGTCAGTCTCCCTGGTCTCGTCTTGCTGGGTTCTGTGTTCTGGATTACCTGAGTTGGATTTTTGGTTTCGTTTCTTATTTGACTTTTTATGGACTCAGCCACTCTGTATGTAAGTGTGCTCGCTTTTTGTTGATTAAACCACTGAACTTACCTGCTCCTCTCCGTGTCCTGCAATTGGGTCCTACTACCACCACATCCACAACCCTGACAATATTGCCACTCCCATATGCTACATCTTTAATCTCAGTCTTAAAAGGAATAAGTGCCCACAAATGTGGTAAGAAGCAAAGGTAATCCCTTTAGCGAAAAATGCTCATGCTGCCTTCTCTGGCTCTAACAGTCGGCCAATCAGTTTGTTACCTGTTATAAGTAAACTTTTGGAAAAAAATGTCTTTAACCAGATTTCACTTTAAATAAATTGTTAAGCAAATACCAGCATGCTTACAGAGAAGGACATTCAACCTGTACAGCTCTTACACAATGACACATGACAGGTGATTGGTTAAAATACATTGACCAACGTAATATTGTCGGAGCAGTATTATTAGATTTTAGTGCCGCCTTTGACATTATTGACCATAGTTTGCTACAAGGGAAGCTCAGATGTTATGGCTTTACAC
Organism: Lepomis macrochirus; assembly: GCA_024633595.2. Classification (NCBI taxonomy): domain Eukaryota; kingdom Metazoa; phylum Chordata; class Actinopteri; order Centrarchiformes; family Centrarchidae; genus Lepomis; species Lepomis macrochirus. Next base: position 29,251,688 of record JALXJV020000013.1, on the reverse strand, counting down.
CATCTGCATTAGCATGGATAGAGAGCTACTTAACGGACAGAACACAGAAGGTGTATTTCAATGGAAGCTTCTCAAAAGTGGGGTTTGTAGAATGTGGAATCCCACAAGGGTCATCACTTGGACCATTGCTTTTCTCTATCTTTACGAATGATCTCCCACTGGTCTGTAAAAGAGCATCTGTGTCTATGTATGTGGATGATGTTACACTTTATATGCGTGCACTAGCTTTAGAAAAAAATCAACGAGTTGCAGATGGTATTTAATTGGATTGCTGATAAACTTGTCCTGAATATAGCCAAGACTAAAAGCATTGTATTTGGAAATAAACATTCATTAAAGACAAGGCCTATGTTGGATTTAGTACTAAATAATGTTGCTGTTGAGCAAGTACAGGAAACAAAGCTTCTTGGGGTAACCTTAGCAATTTGTCGTGGTCAAGACATATAGATGAAGTGGTGAAAAAGATGGGGAGAAATATATCTGTAGTCAAAAGGTGTTCTTTGTTTTTAACCCCATTTTTAACTAAACATGTTTTGCAGACCCTAGTTCTATCACATTTAGATTACTGCTCTGTGGTTTGGTCAGGAACTACAAAGACGAATTTAGGGAAACTACAAAGGGTGCAGAATAGAGCTGCTCGTTTAGCCCTTGGATGTTCAATAAGGGCTAATGTTAATAAAATGCACTGTAAACTCTCCTGGTTAAAGGTTGATGAGAGGCTAAAAGTATCACTTCTTGGCTTTATAAACAAAATTAATGTATGGAAAACTCCTGACTGTCTGTATAGGCAACTTACTCTGAGTTCTAATGTACATACATACCCCACAAGGCATGCCACAATTGGTAAATATATTATTCCAAAATCCAAAACAAACTCAAAACAGCGCACAGTGCTGTATAGAGCTATGGTTGAATGGAACTCTCTTCCAGGTCATCTTGTCACAACTCAAAATATTATTAGTTTTAAAGAAGGAGTAAAGGAATATTTCATGTTTGCTTATATTAGTAAATAGAGCTTATCTTTTTGTTGTTTTATGTTTCATATCTGTTCTGTCTACTGGTTGTGGGTTTTTGTTGTTTTGTTTTTCTTGTAATCTCTATATTGATTGTGTAGTGTGTTTTTATCTTTGTTATGTGTTTTTTGTGGACCCCAGGAAGAAGTAGCGGATGCATTTCTTTGCATCAGCTAATGGGGATCCTAATAAATCAAATTAAATCAAACATGGAGCCCACTAAAACCATAAAACGACCAGCTCCTAACATAACACTGACTCCTACAAAAACTTCACATGAGGATAAAAAACAACAATTAAGTTTTATGTGCTGAAGCCCGTCAGGTCAAGCAAGAATCACATCGACATGGGCCAAAACACGGTTAATATTGGAAAGGCTTGAATCACAGAAAGACCTCCGCTTTTGCTTTGTGTACTAAGTTTATGACAACCTAGGAACATGGGTCCAATAAAGGTGGATAACGTTCTCGATACATAGACTTCGCACAATAAATTCTTGATGACTTGACATATATCAGGATATGCAAAATAATTCTATTCACTGTATATAAAAAAATTGAATTAAGCCCTGAAAAAAGCTAATGAGTGGGCCGTGAGTTTGGATTTTTTTTGTCAAACTGCTCTTTCCAAAGTCAAGAATGAACCTTCATGCTCCAAATTATCAATTGTTTTTTGTAAATATTTGACTTCAGACATAAACCATGGAAATCAAAAGAAAAATTGCACAGCATTGTGTTGTGATGATACTATTTAGAGAAAGCACATTTGCAACAACACACCAAAATAGAAGAGGATTTGGTATAGGACAGCTCAGCAAAGCATGTAATGAGCTTTACATATTAATTAGTAAAATCCAGTCACAGTTTGTCTGTGCAGTTACCTTCCCCATCATCTCTTCTTGTGGCTCACGCGGTAAACATGGACATTTCTCCAGCGTACTGTGAAGTTTATTAGTCCTTTTGACACCATGTGGGCATGCACTTAAATAAAATGGAAATAGGGAAAAATATTAAATATGCCATTACATCTGCAGTGTCACTGTACTGCTTACCTGCTATTAAACCTGCAGCTGAATCTCTGTGCTATTTATGTAAGCCAGTAGCTGAATCTTAATCTCTGATATTGTTCGCTTTGTCACCGCTATGAAATGAATCATATGTGCACCAAAATAAAAACATTAGCATTTCACATGCTAATAGAATCTTACAGTGTCTGTGTGTCAGACTTCCTATTTGAAACAGAAGACTATTCTCCCTTCACTGCTTCCATCTTCCCATTTCCCAGAGACAGCGGAGAAACTTCCAGAGTAGTGTCTTGACAAGGGGTTATTAGGCTGGCCAGTTTCCCAGTTAGTGAATGTAGAGGTGCTGTTGTCAGAGCCGAAGGCCCAGGCCTCTGTAGAGGCCGATCTATGCCAGCGTGACCCCTAATGCCTTCAAAGTGAGCTGGATGCTGTTATTCTCTTGATTTCTTATGCTGGACAGGTATCTGCAGTTCTACCTGCAGTGTTAGCTTTGAAAGGTAGGCAATAATAAAAAAAAAATGAAAGCCCTTTATTCATAACATACTAAAGGATAACATCGCTGGCAGGGTAGAGCATTCAATTGTGACTTGCTATCATACAATACACAGTACTGATTTGCTTCAAACTGTTTGGACCACTTCCAACTGTTCATAGATCCATTCTGGCGGCCAGGCCAGTAAAACTGAGCGTCAGTCCAGTTCATTCTCAGATTCAGTTAGCTGTGTTCTCGGCTGAATTAGGCGGAAAGAGTGGAAAGTCAAACTAACAAACAAAAACAAAAAACAAAGTAACTTTTTATTCATGGAATATGGCAGATTTTTAACAAAACTTGGTGCTACAACGAAAACATTATCAGGGCCGATATTCAAACCTCAAAAAATTATACTTATTATAATACTACTACAGCCATGCCAGTGGCTTTGTGAGGCTCTGCTTAAGCTAAATGCTAACATGCAGACATTGATAGTTATAGCGGTAGTTTTTGGATCTAAACCGAACCACATATTTTTGTAGCCTAACCCAACCAAAATTGCAATCACTTTTATTTTGAAAGTCTAGCCATATTTATAACATGACCTCAAAGCCCTATACATTCAAAAACGGTGCTAAAGGGTACCCAATGCAAATCAAAAGCTACGCCAATCTACATATTCATCATGTACACATACAGTATATTAACAGGGATGAAAGAATATGTAAATTGGTTGAAATTTAAATTAAAAAAAGCCAATCTGGAACAAGATGGAAATCTGGCTGCTGATTTACAAGGTACTTAATAGAAAACTTAGAGCATTTCGTACCGCAGTGTAGCATGCTACCCATGACAGTGCATGCAAATAAAATCATTGCTACCTTTATCCTTGTTTATACCCCTCAGCAATGTGAAAAACAATAGTAAATAATCATTTGAATAATAGCTGACAAGAATGCAGCAGCTAACTTATTCAGAATTAAATAGTTTATGAGATTATGTTTTGATTCATCATGACCAAAGTGTTGGACAGTCATTCGAAAAACATGCTTTAGTACAGTGGTTCTATTTTTGGCTTTTATTCCAAATTCCAAACAATGTGTGTTGCAGAAATTCCCATCCCATCATGTGCGAAAGCGGCTCTTTTTTCTGCTCGGCGCAGAATACACTGTGAATCTATTTTTGACAGGAGCCGTGTCAATCAGCACAGAGTAGATCAACAGCATAAAGAATCTGGTCAATATCCAAATAAAACACCCTGCGCATACTCATGATGGTATATCAGCACAACTTAAAGGGGCTGTATGGAGTTTTTCTACTAAAATGAAATCTTTTTTTATTGCCTGTGTATGAAGGGGTTGTAATGTGACATTTAAACGATCCACCTGCCAGGTTTGGCCATTAACCCTGAAGGCAGGTATTCCTATTTCCTAATCCGGGTCAGATTTTCCGCAAAATCAAGTGACTGAGACCAGCATGCGCGCTCCCGAGCCTCTCGTTGTGTATACTTTGCTCTCGGCAGCGGTAGCTGATTAGCTCGGACCCGCCGCTGTTTGCTTCGTAACGTTCAATTTAGATCTATTGCCTTTTACTGATGGGTACACAGCTTCTCCACCTCTCAGTCGCTGTAACTAACATGACCCACATAATATACAACCCAGAGGAAGAAGAGCCATCCACTAACACCAGTTACAGTAAATTTACTTACTGCTGTCTACCTGCTATAAAGTGTGACACAATCTTATAATATTCAGTCCAGCTCACTACCCGTTTCATTATCATTCAGTACATGTAACGTTGACATTAGCTGTGCTGACATTGCTGAGCCTCCGGTGAAAGATTCACAGATAGTAAAGATAGTTACTGAAAGCAGCAGGTGAGCTAACGATGTAGCATGTCGGCTAAATGCAGTAAATGTACCGTGATCACGTAGCGAGCGTGGATTAGTACAACCTGAAGCTGATCAAACTATTACTGTAACATTGCAGTGGGAGTTTCCCTGAGTTTCCACCACCATGTTGTGTGAAGCTGGCTCCCCACCTGCCTTTAGCTGCTCTCACTTTGCCATTTTTCGGGAGTACTGTGCCAATATGCCGGTGTCTCGCTGCGCTGAATGAAGTAACGTTACGGCACCAGTGTTGATCCGCCTGTGAGACAGGAACCTTGAAGTAACAGAGCCTGAACATGTCTGAGTGAAAAGCCACAGCCTGCATGCTGCTGTTCCTGTGTTTATTGCAGGATTTCTGTATGAAAGCTGTTGTGTTTCGGATTCTGCTCGCTCATGAGTTCAAGCGAGCACGTGTACGAGCACACACCTGGTTGCAATCTTAAAATCACACCGCTAGTGGCCGCTGGAAACTACATAATGCCCCTTTGAAATAGACAAAAGAAAGGAACCATTTAACTATGTAGCCTACCTAACATGGCAGGAGCACAACAAGCAAGGAAAAATGACCAAATCAAAAAATCTGAGCAAGTCAGCAAAATCAGGCAGGCAAAACGCTCTGCTTCTGAAACCTTCCCTGTAAGGGTTGAAGCCGCGCAGAGAACGGAACAAAACCGGGTCACAGAGAACTGTGCGGGAGTAGAAGCACAAAACTGACAAATTAAAAAGTGACCCCTTGTGTGGGGACCCGACCCCAGGTTGGAAACCACTGTTGAAGAAAATGTATGTTTGGATCGAGATGAAAATTTAAATTAATTATTTTTTCTCTTATTGTGGCTACTCAGCACTTGCTGGGGACAATTCAGTAGTCTATGGGTATTAGGTATTAATACAAAATCATGTTCATTTAGCAAATTATGGTCCTATTTAGACTAAAATAAACGATCAAATGGTATGCTTTAGGATGTGGCAACGTTGTGCCTCTACTTTATACAGTCTATGATTAGAGCTAGTGGTAGAGTTTGGTGACATCATGTAATTCCCAGCATTGCTACAGCTAACTTACACCTGACAAGACGTGTAATCAGCCAGAGTGATTGAAAACACCAGCATGGCTGTGCAGAGCCTTTAATTTGCAACATAGTAAGTAGTGACAACAGTATATCTGTCAAATACATGTACTGTATTATCCCTTTAAATTGTAGCAATAGTGAAGTATACAGTTGCATAACATTTTGAGGTTCCACCACTGGTCTGTTTTTTTGGCTCATAATATTCTGTGCATATTTGATTTGATAAGTAGTGCCTTCACCTGTAAGCTCAATCATGGGATCATGTAGATCCCCAAAACCAACAAGAATCACCTGCAACTCCTTTCAGCGTACTCAGAGGGTTGTTGGTATATATTGGTACATGCTCTTATTCTGTTGGGCCCCACAGGCATTGCTATCAGTTGTGTCCTTATTGTACTCACTGTACTCATCTCCTTGCTGCCAAGTGCTGATGAACATGTGAGATATGTCTGAAGCATCACCCAGGTGAAAGCAATTTTGGAATGTAAACATAATCTATTAGAGAGCAGTTGCGTGACCTGTTTATCTTTTTGATTTTGATGTCTGTTTACCATATTACAGTTGGATAAAGATATACTGGCAAATGAAAAGTTCTGAGCCAACCTATGCTGGTATTGTGTGTTTAACCAGGACTCTACAGACTTCTTCTTGGTTAATGATGGTCTGTAAACATCTCAACAGGTCTGTCAAACATACGAGCTAATTTGACTCCTCCAGTTTATGCCTTTCTCATTAGTGTGTAGCAGAACAAAAATCCAACACATAGATAAAATCAGAGTTTGATACATACAAAAAGCATGCAGGTGTAAGGCAGAGCAGATGGTGACATGAGGGTAAACACTGGAGTCAGCTTCAGAGCAATTAAATTAACAAATTAAAGTCAGGTTGTTCCTTAAAGCCTATGTTTCAGGTACTGATGCAACTTTAGTGTAATACTAAGAGAAGTAAACAAAAAAGTTGAGAATCCAGAGGAAAATGGCCTTTTGACACATCCCAGCTGTTTAAGGAGTAAATCAGTTTTAAAGAGTATTTAAATACAGTGATTTACTATGAAACGACCAGCACACAGTACTGTAGTGACAGAAACAAATGAAATTAACACCAAGTTATTGCCTACTTCTAATTAAATTACATATAAGATGCAAACAGCGTGATCAAGCTTGTAAAACAAAACATTAACATAAATTTCGGAGAGATTAGTTTGATTTGGTTCTTATTAACACTTGGCTTGAATGAAGCTAGGACAGAGAGAAATCTAATAAAGTGCACACATTGCAAAACAAAGACAAACCCCCTGCTGACACCGAGGGCAAGCATGCAGGCAGGAATAAATCAGAGCTCCAGCCAGGCAGATGAGGTGTATTTCACACTCAAAGAGTGGCCTACTCTGCGCAGCACCAGGGATCATTAATCTCTAGGAGACAAGCTCTCTGGCCTGAAGCTGGCACAGGTAGACCTGAGCCGGCTGGGACCAGGCTACGAGCCTACAACACTAATGGGCTCGTTGTGTTATCAGTTGTCAGATAGTACAGAGCTGGTGGTGTTGACCTAAATGGAAGTGTACCCCTGCCAAGAGCCCCGTGCAGCAACTTCAGCTGTGTTTGAGCTGGATCTGGAGCTACACCGCCACCGGTTGGATCTGGACACCGAGATAAGACTGCTAGGGCAAAAGTTTGAGCTGTAGCATGGAACTGCTACCCAAGGGAGAAGTGTTGGGCTCATTATTCAAAAGTAATCTATTATTTATTAGGCATTACTCATTTAAAAAGTAATAACTGGATTTCACTCACTATTCCACAGGAGCAGTAACTGTTCTGATTCCTCTCCAAGGCTGCCCACTTCATCCTCTCCTCTCTTCAACATAACCCTTACACCTGTGGGTGCAATCTAATGATCAATAGAGACCAATATCATTGATTTGTAATGCTCTGGATCTGTAAAATCTATGTAATGGAATTATTTCCAACCAAAGAGATTACTTTACTGAAACTGAATGAAACTGAATGAAACATGCACACTAAATGCAATGCTTTAGCTAAATGACATGCTTTTTGTAAGATACCAGCAAGAAGAACAAGGAAAGTAAGTTGTCCCAAGCAAAGCCAGAAACAGTTTTAATCATTCTAAACTAGAACCTGAATCAGCAATGCCTGATTTTAAAAGCAGTTTAAAATCACATGTTTACACTTTACTAATCCTACTGAAGATCTAGCAGATGTTTGTGCTGCAGAGTAGTCAGCACTGACTTTTCAGTTGAGTTAGAGACATTTGTGTTGAGGAACAGTGTGTACAACAAGTGTATGGCAGGTGGTATTGGTATGATAATGACGGTGTCAAATCTGTGCATTCCATAGTTTCTTTGACCACGTATTGCAAATGGTTATACAGTTAAAGGTTTGATGGTGAAGGCTCCATTTTGAAATTATTCTGGGATTTACTGGGGGAACTAATCCTCCCTCACATAAAAATATTCTGAATCAGAGGTGAACATATACATGACCACTGGATCTCAGCAGGCCAACTATACCAAAGCATCAGTTACAGAAAGAGGAGCACAGGGAGAGGAGGAAGTTACAGAAGCAAACACTGTTGGCATGAGGGAATCAGGAGTGTAATAGTGATAACTGACAATTTATCAATAACCCTTAATACACCAATATGAAGGATGTTGGATGATGAATGTTGCCAAACCTCAATGAGCAAATGGAGTGTAAATGTAAATGTGCGGGTTCTGTGCTTGGTTTGATTGACTAATGAAGGGCAGGTATAGATTGCCATCTGCATCAGTAGACTTTCAGCAGCACAATGCCTGTGTTAAACTGAATCGTTTGTTTTCCTATATTTGTGTTCTGCGCGAGATGAAGTGGCAAGGCAAATTATGATGGGTTAAGACCAGAAATTTATTCTAAACAAAATCACATCAGCTTGTTTTCAGATGCTGTTGAATTCAGCACTGCAGGCAAATACTTATACTCACTCAGCTCCAGGTGTGTTTGTTCAGGGTTGTCTACACCAGACGCCAGAGGAGCTCACCAGTCACAGCTGGAGCAGACATGAATCAAGAATTACTCAAAGTGAAAATTGAAAGTGAAAACAACAGAAGTGAAAATTGCTAGCTGCGTCTATTCCTGATTACTTCCTGGATTTGAAGGATATTAGCCTAGCTTAGCAGAAAGACTAGAAATGGGGAAAACAGCTAACTTTTCAAGGTATAAAAGGCAGATAAAGGTAAAAAAAAATTATAACCGCAACACTTTTGTTTTTGCCCCCATTCATCATGAGCTGACTTTCTCTATGTACACAAAAGGCCTATTTCTCTCAAAAATTGTTCACAAATCTGTCAAAATCTGTTAGTGAGCACTTCTCCTTTGCCAAGATAATCCATCCACCTAACAGGTGTGGCATATCAAGATGCTGATCTGACCTCATGGGTATTGAACAGGTGTGCCTTAGGTTGGTCTCTTTAAAAGGCCACTCGAAAATGTGCGGTTCCATCACACAGCACAGTGCTAGAGATGTCACAAGTTTTGAGGGAGCGTGCAATTGGCATGCTGAGAGCATGAATGTCCACCAGAGCTGTTGCCCGTGAATTGAATGCTTATTTCTCTACCATAAGCTGTCTCCAAAGGCATTTCAGAGAATTTGGCAGTACATCCAACGGGCCTCACAACCGCAGACCACATAACACCAGCCCAGGACCTCCACATCCAGAAAATTCACCCCAAAGATTGTCTAAGACCAGCCACCCGGACAACTGCTGCAACAATTGGTTTGCATAACCAAAGAATTTCTGGACAAACTGTCGGTCAAGAACCATCTCAAGGAAGCTCATCTCCATGCTCATTGTCCTCGAAATGATGGTCATACTAGATACTGACTGGTTTTCAGACCCCCCAGACCCACCCAGTACAGCGAAACTGCACATTTTCAAGAGGCCTTTTACTGTGGCCAGTCTAAGGCACACCCTGTGCAATACCAATGCTGTCTCATCAGCATCTTGATATGCCACACCTGTGAGGTGGATGGATTATCCCAACAAAGGAGAATTGCTCACTAACACAGATTTTGACAAATTTTTGAACAATATTTGAAATAGAAATAGGCAAATATATACATATATTTGTAAACACATATATTGTTTGCAGATCTAAATTAATGAGTTTTAAACTAAAGACATTGGTACTTAGATAATATACAGCTAAACCACCTACCGCTTTCCTTTGGATAAGCATCATCCATTAGAATAACAGATTGTACAACTTGTCAGGTATTAACCTTTTTATTTCTTGTTTAATCCATCTACAAACAGAAATTTTAAAAAAGATAATTTTTGGTTGAAAATCCTGGAAAAATTTCTTGGCGACCAGCCGCTGGACTTAAGATAGAGGAGTGTATTTGAGGTTGGGCCCAGCCTGATGTCTGTTGCGAATTACCCACACACAAATGTGAATGTGAAATTATCTGGACTAACAGTTTGAATAACAGGACACTAGAGAAAATTAAGACTGGAGAGGGGCTTAGTACAAGCTGGGAGGGTGATATTAACACTATTTGTGTTCTCTACAGGCAGAAATGCATTACAAGCACATTGTACAAAGACCTCAGGATGTTTAAATCTCTGGGATATTTTTTACCAGTCTCCTATTTTTGTGAAGTGTCTTCTTCATCAAAGGTAACTGGATCTTTGTCCTTGTCTCCTGGTTTATTTATGACCCAGCTTGATAATCTACCAAAACAGCAACTGACAGTGCCTATATCAGGTACACTTCCCAAAGCCAGCTCATAGTGAATCCTTTCTCTGAACTTTCTGAATCTATGATCAGTGTGCATTTGAAAGTGTGCACCGTGTATAAATGTGAACGGGTGAGTGAGTCCAGCCAGTGGAATACAGTTACCAAGCCCTTTAACAGCTCAGTTGGAAAAATATCACAAAATGAAAATGTTCCCTGCCTGCATTAATGAAAACCAGAGAAAAAAGAATTTACATGAGCACATGTGATATTTTAATTGAGGTATAATTCACAAAGCACACACCACCCCGGAGAAGATATGTATGACACTGTCACACCAATTTGCCCATTCTCCTCTCCCCTCCCCTTGCTCTCTTCTTCCTTCTTATCCACCCGCTCCCTCCTTCCTGCCTCTCTGTGAACAGATGGAGGTGTCAGTGGATTTCCAACGATACCCAAGCCAGGGCGGAGCTACCGGGTTAATTTGCATGTTCTGGAGTGAGGTGTTGTCTGTTTGGGTCACAGAGGTTTCTCTGCTGACCCAGCTGCGTGGTCTGGCTGCAAGGAGAGGTCAAGGGTAGGTGAACGGTGACAGGAAGAAGCTCTGTGCTGCTTTTCTATGACTGCAACCTCTGGATGCACCTTTTCTCCTTTATCTTCTCTTCTATAGCTGATATAAATAAAACAATGTTTGCAGCTTAAAGGAACAGTTCACATAAAAATAAACTCATATCCTTGTTTACTCAGCCTGCAGTGCTGCTACAGAATTGTATCTATGACAGTTAGCAACAGTAACAGTTAGCATCTGCTATTGTGCATCACCAAGTATACAAAAACATGGTACACACTGGTAAAATGGTAAAGCATGTGCAAATGACTTCATAAAGGGATTTAGAAAGAATTCAGTTAAAGGTCATAAAGACTGCCAAAGACTAAATGGAAACTTCAAGATACTTGCTAATGTAAACTTAACTAACAAATGTTTTTGGGGAAAAAATATCAAAACAATATAAAGACAAACAAAATAGTCTGTGAAAATCCTTGTTATTTTGATCAGGCTGAAACATGCTCTGAAACTATAGCTCAACATTTTGAGAAATGGGATGATGATTGACACCACTTTCATGTCTGCGTAGAAGCTGCTAAGTGATTGGTCTAGCATAGCATATACAATCGCAGCACGTAATTCCCCTAAAACTGCAAATGATCGTTTCAGTGTTTCCCCTGTATGCATTCAGGAGCGCTGCTGCTGAATCGTGACCGCCACTACAAAAAATTTCCACACATCAATGCGCTAGGTTTCACTCACACACTGCGAGAACGGTAACACTCATCGCTTGGCTCGCTGCCTCTCCTTATTCAAAGGACATCTAAGTGACAGGTGCTGTTATAATGCATCAATAACGTGAATCGGGAGGTGTATAGTGAGTGCTTATTTGTCCAAGTGAGTGAAAGTGATGGTGAACGCGAGTGGAGGAAAATATTCTGGCAGTAAATGTAGCCTGCTGTGTCCGCTGTGTGAAGAACAAGAACAAGAAAAGTCTGTCTTTTGTTTCCCCAACTGCTGGAAAAGTGAAAGTTTGCGCTAGCTAACAATTGTCCTAAGACGTCGGCTATAGCTTATACAGTAGGCTATGTCTTTTGGCTGCTATGTAACTTAACACTAGCTGAATTTACAGAAAGTAACTGGTAGCTGTATTTTATCACTAACTACTAGTCCAATGTTGAGATCATCAGGTACAAACTTAGAATAAACTGGTGTAGCCTACAGGTAGGTACATCCTAAATTATTTTGATGAGTCTAAAAAAAAAAGGTGCAAATAAAATGCACCTCAGAAAGGAGGTGGTTTCTCATGTTGCCTATTTTTTATATTAATGTATACAGATAAATGTAGACACAAAAAGGCAAACATGACCAATCCTATCTATAATGACTCTGAGGTCAAATTAGCAGGGTTTTAGGGGGTGATGCCCAAAGTATGCTGTGCCATAAATGTAAAATCACTGTGGAGAGCACCATAACCAACCAAATTACTTTCCCCAAATCTAAAGGTTGTAGTTCCTCCTCAATACACTGCTTTGGCAATATTGTTTCACAGTCATGGCAATAAAGCTAATTGCATTGAATTGAATTGACTGATCTTTGTCTGTTCTTTATTATCTGCTCTAGCTTTTCCAACTATTTGTTCAAAGATATGGTGAAAATAATGGCCCAATGTGATGTGAAATTACGTATTTTATACTAAAAATTTTCTTGGGGGAGGACCCCTAAACCCACCCACCCCTCTGATGACGACTGCCAACAACTACCACCAAAACATGCATCTAAGCTCTCACAAAACTATGGGAAAACACTGAAATTTTAAGCTATTGTAATGTGGATTCTGTTGGGTTTTTTATATTCAGACATACTACGCAGTACAGGCACAATTTTTTTTCACTTCACCTCTGCTGCTACCATTCCATCCTAGGGGAAACACTGCATGTTTAAGTGTTGTCATGTTTGTCTGAATATGGATTAAACAGACGAGAAACGTGTTAATTAGTGGCGTTGGTAGGTGTGTTTTGTAGCTTTGGAGAGAGCCATGCTAGCAGCTTTATAAGTAGCCTAGCTTCATAAGCCAGGCTCCGCAGTGTGTGGAGGTGAGCGCCGACATTTTAAGATGGATTCTGACATGAACAGGAAGCCAGTGCAGAGAGGTTGAAATACTATGCGACCATCTTTTTGAACGTAAACCCACGACCCAGTAGTAACAGCTCTGTTCTCACTCTGAACACTGAACACACAAACGTGAGAGTGAAATCAGTGTTCCAGTCTAACTCATGGAAGACATTGAGCTTAAAATAGGACCCGGCATGTGTATGCCTTCATGCTTATTAATTGTAGCTTTACATTCTTAATTCGTGTATCAGGGAATCTCAATTTGCCACATTAAAATGTCCACAATCCCTGACTGTCTGGTTTGCCATATGTCATATTTTGATGACAAGTGCTTTAACCTTTTTAACGATTTATTGAAATGTATTTATTTTAATACATGTGCATATGTTTTTATTTATTTTATTTATTGTTTTGTTTTCTTCCTGGTATCACAGCTCTTCCCGTGCACTGCAGCCCAAGCTGTTTGGTTCAAATATTGAATGTTGATGAGGGTGATGTTACCACTTGACAAATGATGTCAGTGCATTCCTTCTACAGTGATAAGTGATTAATTGAAACTAAAAGTAATAGGCAGGGTTATATTAATGTTCTCTGTTCTCTCTCTTCTAAAAACATCGGAACCACTCACCTACATAATGGAAGACTCTCAGTGGAGGTTCTCTGCATGCTCCACAGTGAGGCACTCTGTTACATAGCTGCTCCATACCGAACTGAAAACACTCCAGAGATAGAAAGAAGTGGAGGCAAAAACTTCTCGTTGCAAAAGGGTCAAGTAAGTTGACATGTACCCCCCCCTCCCCCCCTTTTCTTTCAGCACTCAAGCAGAACTGCTGTTCCATCTGTGCTTAATGTTACTTCGGGCTCTATTTGCAGACTGGGTGTGGATTTTTAGAAGTGTGGTTTAGTAATTTAACAAGTGCTCAGCTGTGAGACTTGCTCTTCATAGCTGCTGCTTCTTTAGCTGTTTTCTCTCTTGTCTCTTCCTTGCTGTCCTCCTCCTCCTGTCTTTTTTTTCTTCCCCTGGATCTATGTGTTTGTCCCATTGATTACACCGACAGAATGAATCTCCTTCATCCACTCCCTCCTCAAGCCATTCTGTCTCCCTTGTGTCTGCCTGTCCAGAAGAAGAATTTACAGATGTGAGATGGTGTTTAGAAGAAGCTCCTTCAACTAAGCCAAATCTTTCCCTAAATTTTGCCTGTGGTACCTTCTGGAAAATATTCAAATAACTAAACAAAATAAGTTAGAACTGTAAATGTTTTTCAAGGATAATTAAAATTAAGGGCAACTAGACCTGGTTGAAGATACTTAAAGACATTCTGTCTGATCCGAGGGGTTTCTTCAGTTCAGCAGAACAGACTAAAACAAATTGCAGTTTGCACAAAACTAAATCCTGTGGAATAAGTAATCGTCTCCACCATAATTTGCACAAATAATAGTTAGTAATATGCATCTAAAAGCAGGTGTGAAAGCAGGGTTTGAGTTACGTGGGAGCCAGTGGGAGCTCAGCTCCCAAAAGGAATGTCTGTGCTTCCATGGCAGCAGTAAAATCATGCGTCCGTGGGGGTCATTTATTTATTTATCAACAACCATTATTTTGAATCACAAATAATGTATTTTTCATTGTAATCAGTACTGTTATTTAAATAAAAAAATAAACAGACTTAAATTAACATGTTTTCCTAATGAACAACACGCACCACATGACTGATCACAAGCACATGGCTGCACTTCTTCACCATCAACCACTATGGTGCGCAGTACAGTTTTGACTGAACAGGTTAAGAACGACCGGCAAACATGATCTCAATTGTATTCACTGTGGGCCAGTAGGCACCTTGACATTTTACTCTTGGGCGTACCGGGACGTTTTCTTGCGTACTGGCAATTCTCCCAAGCTGCCGGTACTCTCCTCTGCTCTCTCTATATCAGGTTCAATGGCCGCTACGTGACGCTTACCTGTTCCTGTTCTCACATGCCTGCTATCTCCGTCAACGAGACCATAGACTGTATATCAGAAATGGACGTAGTCATAGTGACTTCACCCGTTGGTTTGTGGACTGCCATTTTGAAGCCTTGAGTTTGGCTGATAGGTCGCCACCATGTTGAGTTTTTGCAACCAGGAAGTGCCCAGAAGTGACGAGACGGCGAAGCTAACGGCTTTGTGCAGAGCTAGCTAGCTTGTTTAGCTAGGTGCATCTGTAATTCACGTCAACTGTCATGTTAAGAGGGCTGATAACTTTTGTCTAGTGAACAGTCTTGAAACTAAATGGACTCACCAGCGACCCACACTGCGCCGTGGGTAAGAGTCGGCTCTAGCCTGACTGACAGGTTGCCATGGTAACAACTTGTCAATCAAAGATAATCCTGCCCTGAAACATACTCTGCTTTATGGTCTATTTTAAAATAAAAGGGAACATACTTTATTAAATGAACATAATTTTGTATTGAAGAAGACTTGAAACTAACGACTGAGACCATAAGCTCAATATGAAATATGTGTTTACTGACGTAATTATTCAGCTGAGAAGTAGCGTCATTATACTTTTATTTCTAATGGAGCCGGACTTCTTTTTGCAACCAGAAGAGTCGCCCACTGCTGACCATTCAATATAATGCAGGTTTTAGGGACTTCGTGTTTGCATCAGTTCACTGACCGGAAGCTTCCCGCTTGGGCGAGACAGACAAGGGAGAAGAGAAGCTCGGGTGTCTTTCAAGCAGTGACTTCTGACTCATCCAGATCATTGCAATTGTTTAGAACCATTTTTGAAATGAACTTTGGACTAGGACATGCAATATAAAGGGCACGACCCTCTTCTATTTCATACCGTCATTGTCTTAAGTGTTCTGCTTATACAGGAAAGTAACACCATGCAAACAATTCCTACTTTTTGTCACTCTTACTGACACCCAAAAAGGAGGGGGGGGGGTGTGTGTTAACATATGGAGATTTTCAGTTTTGTCAGCATCAAGCATCTTGAAAAAACCTGTGTGATGTTCAGCTGATGAGACAGATGGTTCATTAGAGAATCACAAGTATCCCGCTAAGTCTTCCACTCACTTCAGGAACAGACCTCAGAGGCGGAGACCGAGGCTGCTGCGACTTCGGTGTGCGTGCTGCTACCATAACAGCAGCTTGATGTGAGATATGAATAGGAGATTACAGTGAGCAGATATCAGATGTTCGAGTAAAGGTCAGTTTGGGGCTTTGTCTTGCCAGGTCATGGGCCTTTATGTTATCCTTAATACTTAATAAAATCTGAATGAAATACTTTGTTTGGCCTTGTTTGCTCCATTTTCCATCTTGACTCTTATTTGTCTTTTTTTATACTCTTTCTGCGACTTCATTCACATCGTCTGCCCCCCAATCTGGACAACTACCAATTTTTAGTTTCCATGGCAACATACAGTGTTCTTTCTTCAGCTAAACTGGTGAAGAGTTTGGATTGCAGCTACTTTGCAGATCATTTCATGTGGATAAAGTGAATATTCTTATCCTTCCTTCCACCTTTCATACATTCATTTCATCATAGCCATGTTACTGAAAACATATACTGTATGCTAAAGATGTGCATACAGATGTCCCCTCCTAAAACCATGTTACCTACTGTTTGTCAAGTAAGTCAAGTAAAATTAACTTTTTTAACTGTTACAATCTTTTCTAATTAAAATAAATGAAATGTATAACATATTTATTAATAGGAGGTTGTGTGGCCCAACCAGTGTTCAGTGGAACCTGGAGGTTAGTCATCAATATCTTCCCAGATTGTAGTATTCATGTTTGTACTCTCTATACCTATTGTTATTCTGTTCTGACAATTCAAGGTACAAGGTTGATTTATTTGTCACAACATAACAGGTTGTAGAGTGAAATTGAGTTTGTAGCTCCCTTCCGCTACGAAGCAGACAATATGCATTAATATAAAAGAAATTATAAAAATGGTAAACAGAAATTTACTATATTCAGTGGATCACTGGTTGAATTAGAGTTTGAGTGCCTGATAGCTTGGGGGAAAAAGCTGCTCTGCAGTCTGGTGGTATGGCAGCAGAAAGGTCTATACATCTTCCCAGAAGGCAGCAGGGTGAACAGGCTATGGCTGGGATTACTGTCCTTTCGGATCCATTTGGCTCTGCGTAGGCACCTCACCTCACCTCACCGATATCGCTGATGCTCATTCATTGTCAAAGTTGTTATATCTGAATTCATTGCTTCAAAATAATAACATGACAGGACCACATTGTGAGCAGTGGGTGTCGACAACGAAACCTACCACCTTTCCACCTCTCCATCTTTGAACACACTGGCTTTAACATAGATCAGGGGTTTTCAAAATCTGACATTTAATACTTGATGATTGTCAGGTAAGTTCTAGATATATTTAAAAAGTGTCTTTTTCTTTGCTTTCTAGGCAGATTTATGGATATTTATTCAAGATGAACATCAGATAATTATATTACTCGAAAGTGTAAGTCACTAAATCTTAACATATGTGTAAGATGTTCAGATTTGATTGAGCTTTGATTCAGACTGGTACAAGGTTACATGTCATTTTCAACAGAGTTGTGTAATGAGAAGAAGTTTGTAGTTCCCTTTATGCTACTCACAAAGGCACATGTTACATATTAAAAAATTGTAAAATTATACACAGAAAACTATTTTGCATGGTGCAGTGCTGGAGATGAATTTAAGAGACTCACAGCCTGAGGGAAAAGCTGCTCTGTAATCTGGTGGTGCGACAGCAGATACTTCTGTATCTCTTGCTAGACATCAGCAGGGTGAACAGGCTGTGGCTGGGTTGGAACTCTCCCTTAGTATTATTGGTGTCTGTGCAGGCACCTCATCAATATCACTGAAGCTCAGGAGATGGGTACCAATGATCATCTGAACAAAATTAATCACCCACTGCAGAGCCCTCCTGTCCTGGACCGTGCACAGTGAAGTTTTGGAGGTGTGAGACGACCATGTCAGGTTCTCTGTCATGCTGATTCCCAGGAATCTGAAACTGTTCACCTGCTCCACCTCAGCTCCACTGATGTAGACAAGAGTGTGTGTCTTCACTTCCTTTTTTCTAAAATCAACAATCTGGTCCTTGATGTTGAGCAGTAGTAGAAGTGCTCTCTGTGCAACACAGCTTGTGGATTTCCTCCCAATAGTCTCATCGTTGTTGGGAATCCAGCCGATGATGGTGGTGTCGTCCGAAAACTTGACAACAGAGTTCTCTCCATATCGGGGGATGCAGTCATCGTTGTACAGCGTGAACAGGAGGGTGCACACACCCCTGGGGGGGCTCCGGTGTTGAGAACTAGAGTGGAGGTTCATTTCGAGTCTGGTACTCATTCCCAGAGAGGTAAGTTTGCCAGTCGGTATCATGCGGGAGATTGTGTTGAAAGCTGAGCTGAAATCAGCAAACACCATTCTGATGTAGGCGTTGGTTTTCTCAAGGTGTGTGTGTGTGAGAGAGAGAGAGAGAGAGAGATGAGTGGAGGGCAGTGGCAATGGCATCCCCTGTGGATCTTTGGTACTGAAACTGTTGAGGGTCCAGGCTGACTGTGATGTTGTTCTTTATGTGCTGAAGAACCAGTTTCTCAAAGCACTTCATATGAATGGGGGTGAGTGCCAGTAGTCGTCCTGACTGGACACTGCAGACTTTAAGTACAGGAACAATGGTAGCTGTCTTGAAGCGGGTGGGAACCCTCTCCTGTGATGAAGAGATGATGAAAATGTCAGTAATAACATCAAATAGCTGATTAGAACGTGTTTTTAGTACACGGCCAGGGATGTTATCAGGCTCAGCAGCTTTACTCATATTCAGCAGAACAATCCTCACATCTGCTGTGGATACTGACAGTGGCCAGCCCTCTGGAGGTGGAGTAGACTTTACAGCTGACTCTTTGTTGAGGAGATCAAAGCTATCATAAAATGGATTAAGTTCGCCTGTTAATGTAGCCTCACACATGATGGGGGAGCTCACGCTTTGAAAGCCTATGATGTTTTTGATCGCCTGTCACATATCTTTGGTGTTGCTGGTGCTGAGGTCTCTCTCCAGTCTCTCCTGTCTCTGCTTCGCCTTCTTGATGGCAGCTTTTGATCTAGCTCTGGTGCTGTATGTTTCCTTGTCACCTGACCAAAAAGCAACTTTTTTGGCTCTGGAAAGAGCCTTCACCTCTCCATTAATCCAGGCTTTCTGGTTGGGAAATGATTTTATTGTCTTAAACCACATTTCTACCAAAAGTAGTCCCCGGATCTCTTTTTAAGGAACTAAAAGGTTCCTTCAGCCCACCGTGTGCGTTTCCACCGTGGTCTAAAGACATGCCAAGATTAGGCAAATTAACCAGCTGACGTAGGCTTATTTGTCTCGCCTATTCAGAAATTCCCTGTAAGACAAGCCCGACCCACCCAAAGTACCAGTACTTTCAGAAAGCACTACCTCCCGAGCAGGGACTTTTTGGGGGGGTAAAATAAAGACCCTAGAACTAAATTTAGACCCTGGCCCCCTCTATGGAAACACAGTGCAGCAATCAATCGCTAAGGTTTGAAAGTACTTTGACAGACCTTTTCCAATGCATACATTTTGGCATTAAAAACAACTGCATTCCATATAGGTAAGCCAGTTCCACAATCTTGTATTGTGCATACCGTCTCACAGTCATGGCTTACTGGAACACTTCATGCAACTGAGCAATCATTAATAAAACTTGTTTCATCTGTGCCTTTCCTGCCATAACAAGTCAAAATGCTGTGAAAAAGCTATTTTGGGTAGCTCATGTGTCTCCCTGGGGAGGTGAGCCCGGTCTCACAGTTTGATATAGATGAACTTATGTCAAAACATATATTAAAGGAGTGGCGTTATGTCACCTAAAACATAACAATATCAAAATGAAATGGTCCTTTGATAATCAGGATTAACACACGACTTATGTTGTTGGCTCACTGCTTGTGGTTGAAAACTACATTTGAACTTGATGCAAAGAGAAAATATAAAATATTACAGGGAATTGTTTAGAATGCTGCAATGCAGTGTGTATTTTTAATAACTGTTCTCAATATAGAACTGCTTCCTGTTATGTTAATGTGCATTATGTCGGAAAAAGACAAACGATACAGATTCAAGAAGCAGATGATTGGAAACCTGAATAGTGCTAAAAACCTGTTTAAAGAGGCTTTACACATAAAGTTTAGTTAGTTTTAGTTAGTAGAATTATTTCTTGTGAGGAATACTACTAATCAGTGAAAACAATTATATAATGTCCCCAGTGACCCAGCATGGCACTTTCTACAGTCGGAGAGTCTGAAATGATATCATCAGAACTTTTAATAGAAAGCTTGCGTTACAAACTGGGCACCTGAACTGTGTGGGCATTTATCACTCAAGAATGGAGGATTGAAAGACACAAATTTGTTGCATTATCAGAAATGTAGGATCCGGCATTTTTTAAGCTTGACCCATTTTTGTAATGAAGTACTGAGAATATTTTGAGAATATCTGGTACCAATTTTGACCATTGATTTATTTATATGTGCCTTTTGAAAATGCAATGCTAAATCCAGCTTATAAACTACTTAAACTTATCCACCTCAGCTCACCAGCAAGTAATGTTGCTCAGAACAGAGTCATTGCAGCACCCTCAGCCATCATTAATCTTTAGCATAATCAAACCCTTCCTTCTTGCAGAAAAAGCTGGTGGCTGTCATAATTTTGATTATATAAGTAAATTCACTCCTTGATTACAAATTACCTAAAGTAAGTAAGTAAAATTTATTTATATAGCACCTATCACAGATAAAATCACAAAGTGCTTTACATAACAAGTTTAACAAAAATGATAACAATTTAGACACATCATACAGAAATAAAATAAAATAAATAAAAACATACAGACAGAAAGCTCAGTCAACTGAAAGCTTGTCTAAAAAGTGCTGTCTTTAGCTGTTTTTTAAAAGAATCAACAGAATCGGCCACACGCAACGACGAGGGCAGGGCATTCCATAGTTTGGGAGCTACTGCATAAAATGAGCCGGTCTCCCGGGTTTTAGGCTGTTTTGGGGACCATCAGGAGGTTTTCACCTGAAGAACGAAGAGTGCGGCCGGAAGAATATGGGGTCAGCATGTCGGTGATATAATGGGGGTCTGTCCATGTAGTGCTCTAAAAGTTAAGACTAAAATTTTAAACTCAATTCTATATTTTACTGGAAGCCAGTGAAGATTAAATAAGATTGGAGTAATGTGAGCCGTTCTGTTAGTTCCTGTAATTAGCCTGGCTGCAGCGTTTTGCACCAATTGAAGACGGTTCAGAGAAGATTTGTTAAAACAGGTAAAAAGAGAGTTACAATAATCAAGCCGTGAAGAGATAAAAGAGTGAATGATCAATTCCATGGTAGCTTTAGGTAAAATAGATCTCAGTTTAGAGATATTTCTCAAGTGAAAAAAACAATTTCTGACCAGCTGTCTAGAATGACCATCCAGAGACATAGATTGGTCGAACAAAACACCCAGGTTTCTAAGACTCATCTGGAAGGACGAGTCCAAGGAACAGAGGTGTTGTTTAATTTGGGGTAGTTTTTGTTCTGGAGCTATGATTAATGTTTCAGTCTTTTTTGTATTTAGTTGTAAATAATTATTGTATAACCAGGTATTAATGCATGACACGCATTCCAATAAATCAGTTAATTTACCTAATTCTGACTCATTGAAGGAGCAATACAGCTGAATATCATCAGCATAAAAGTGATAGGACACATTATGAAAATTACGAATTAATTCACCAAGGGGCTAATATACAATAAAAACAAAATTGGACCTAAAATCGAACCCTGAGGAACTCCATATGGAAGCGGGGTCATGTCAGACCACGATGTTGTTTACGGACACACAAAATGATCTATCACTCAAGTATGAAGTGAACCATTTTAGAACAGACCCAGAAAAACCCAATTCATTACGTGAGCGATTTATCAGTACTCCATGATCCAATGTATCAAATGCTGATGATAAATCAAGTAAAATTAGCACAGTGTATTGACCAGAATCAGCAGCCATCAAAATGTCACTTGATACCTTTAGAAGAGCAGTCTCAGTAGAATGGAATTTTCGAAAACCTGACTGAAATACATCATAAACATTTTTTCCTTCTAGAAATGAAGTCAGCTGCCCCGCCACCACTTTCTCAAGAATTTTAGATAGAAAGGGCAATTTAGATATAGGCCTATAATTAGTCGGTTCAAAAGAATCCAAATTTGGTTTCTTTAGTATGGGGCTGACAACTGCTTGTTTAAAATTGATAGACTGACACCTACTGGTCAGTCTACAAGAAAGTAGACATCTAGAAGTGTTTTGTGTATAGCTCTGAGTAATGTTCTGTTACCTGGTTCATTCACCGCAACATGGAGACTCAGGTTACGGGTTATCAAAGGTTCATGTAAACAGATTAACCTCACCGGTGTAAGGCCAACTGCCAGGTATTTCAGTAGAGTGAATGCAGCCAGTGAATACATCATGCCATGTCAAACAGGCCATAAGGGAATGAAAGGCTGTGCAGTGATGACTGTGTGTGACTACTGAGTGAAAAGCTGCCTTTTCATACCCACCATGCCCTTCACACCAAACTCTGATGAAGCCAACATGGGTGATCGCTTACAGATGACAGTTCAGGCCAAGCCATTCATCAAGGAGTCGTGATGAAATATAGCAGAGTCTCCAAGACTAAATATAAACCTCTGGAACATTTAATTTTTCTAATAAGCATCTCTAATAATATGCTTTCCCAACATTATTGCATGTGTTTGCCAACACTAAATATTAGCAAATCAAACAAGCTATTGTTTTAGTCAGTGTTTAAAAAGCAGTGATACTAATTTCCATTTTAAGGAAATAAGCTTACTTCAGTCGATTAATATGATAATATCAGCCACCCTACTGCTGTTGCAATGGTTTTCATCCATGGAAAGTAATTGTCCATTTATTCAGAATCCTTTCCCTAAGTAATATATTCAAATTGATTGCATTCTGCTGTAGGCAGGCTGGAAACTAATATGCTGATGCTCCTCAGGGTTTTGAGGTATTCACTGTCAATTATTTAATAAAGAAAACTAATCAAAGGGTGTCGCCAAGTTGTAGCCATTTACCGCCCAAAAAATAGAGAGCTATTTCACACCGCGATGGAAAACAGAATATTCCCTCAAGTCGTTGCTAAAATCATAATTCAATCAAGCAACCGGTTTCTTCAGCTGCAGGACGGTGAAGGAGGAGAGAGCTGAAAATGATGCTGAAAGGCAATATGTGGATATGAGAAGGAACAAATTCAAATAAATATGACAAACAACAGTCACTCTTTGTCTGCCAATTGAAAGTGACAGTTTGTTTCCGACCTTAGAAAAGCAGTTGACAAAACAAAAGAAGAGGAATGTTTATCATCATAATTATTATGGAGTTAGGTTCCATGTTGAAGATAGACTAGATGTCTGCTTCTTGAGAGACTGACAGATTTTTGTTGGGGATGTGTAGCCTGTTAGAATGAAACCGTTTCAAACAGCACATGACATCTGCTTTTTTTCTACACTTGCCACCTAGTGTGAAGTGACACAAAGGCTACAGGCGGTGATGGAGAGGGAAATGAGAAGGGTGGGACTGTGTTGTAACATCAGTGTTCATTGGCACTGTATCAATAAGGGGATGGTGAGACAGTGATGGTGAGACTTAACCTCAGACTCTGTGGACTCTGGCGGGTCATGACCCATGAGGCCGCGGAGGCTGGGTGCCACGGTGACCCCCTGAACCCTGGTTATCAGAGATGGCAGCAATATTAGCCACCAGACTGCACTGTGAGATCTAGAGAATCTAGAGATTTCAGATTTCTGTTTATTCACGAGTGGAGAGGGTGGTGGGGAGCAAAGGGAGAAGCAGGAGCAAAGAGGAGAGGAGAGAGTGATAGATGACAGACTGGGATGTCTCTTGAGGTAGAGAAAGTGAGAAAAACAGGGAGAGCGAGAGAGCTGCAGGAGAGGAAGAGAGCTTCAATGTCAGCTGCCGGATCAAAGGAGAGAAAAGGGAGGCGGGCTTTGGCAATGAAGGCACCTGAAATCCATTCAGATTAAAACATACGCTGACACAAAAGTCGGCACATGAATACAAAGAGCGACTTAACAGTGTTTGTTTGTTGAGCCTGGAGAGAAAGGAAGGGGGGAAAAAATCCCTTTGTAGGGCACGTTGTATACATGTGAGTGTTTGTCTGGCTGTTTGCCCGCCTGCCCGTGTGGAAGTCCCACCGCTCAACTGCGTATGTGTGTGGACATTACCTTGGGTTTGTGTGAGCGCGCACGTGCGTGTGTGCGAGTATGGCTGGAGGTAGACGAGCATTAGGGAGCAGAGAGCTGGGGAGTTTGGAGAAAGGTCGTGAGGCACAGTGGCTTGGCATGGTGGCATATTTCATTTATAAGCTCACTGGGGCATGCATTTGCTGCAGGGAAGATTAAGCTGTAACTCTGCAGTTTGTACTGAAAAAGCAGGGCATGTTCCATTAGTGGGGAAAAATAAACGCTCCTTAGACTTACAAGTAAATTAGTGATGTTGCTGTGGTTGATTTCACCAGCATGTTGCATTTTTTACTGCATTTTTATTTATTAATTTATTGTAGCTTTTCATGTTGGGTTGCATTGATTCAAATAGTTAAGGGGCAGGGAAGACATGATAAAGGGCAGTTATGTATTCTTAAAACCCATATTTATGATAGTGACATTGCATATAATAGCTCAGTCTAATGGGAACTGGTTGCTGGTAGTGAGAAAACCCCTGAGAATCAACCAACCAAAGTGCACAGTAATTGACACTTTTATAAGGAGTGGCTTTCTGCAGCTTTATGCAGCTTTTAGTTGCTTTTAGCTGTTTTATTCCTTCGTCTCATGGCTCTTACCAACTTCCCAATGTAAAACCATAGGGAGTCATTTCTAGCAAATAGGCTCAGACAAGCTGAGTGTACACTAACTTCCCATTACCAAACTGTAGAGAGTAGTAGTGAGTATTACCGGCCTTAAGCCTAGGGGTGCCTTGGCCAATAGCTGTTTTACTATACAGTTCTGGATGGGTGCAGAGCAGTAAGGAAAAGTCACAGTTATCTTCCATGCTGTTCAAATTCCATATCATTACCCTTAATGAAAACATAATTTGGTATCTTCAGTTACAGCTTACAATTAGTCATGTTTCAGTCACATCATGTACATCTTATTTAACATTCAACTGAAGTTAACTCCTACATAGTAAAGTTTACTGTACTTCTGACTGCATTGCTCCAAAAACCTGCATTGGCACTGACAATATTTAATATATTGTCGAACACTATATACATTACATCAGTGCAACATCTAAACACATGAAATGATAAATTTGATAATTAAACAACAATAACTCCTCTGAGTGAGTGTAGTCACGAGTCAACGACAGCTGGCGACCGCCATTACAAAAAAACACAAATGAGTACAAACTCTGTATTTTCACATAACCTATTCTGGTGAACTCAAAATTAGATACTGTTCCTTCACATAAGGATACTCTCCCTTGTTACTCTCATGGTGTAAAACAAACAAAACGAGTTCTTTTTACAATGTTACATCTACATCACATTAGCTAGGCAGTGACAACAATGAATGCTAGCTTAAAAATGCACTTGACACAAAAATATTCAGACGCTGTCTTTGAGCGCTTATTGCTCGCACATCTAGCAGAACACTTATCTAACATATCGGTAGTTTGTACACTTGATCTCAGGATGTTTAAAAAATAGGGGGGTTTCAGATTTATTATTTTCATTTCTAATAGAGACCAGTTTTCCTACTCTCTACACAAGCATGCAGCCAGATTATTTTGATTCCAGTGAATAATGAGCTTACATTAGTCCAGTGTCAAAAAGCAGGATTTCAATGGGATGCTTCATGTGGCTCTGTGTCTACTGAGTGATTTGAAAGCTATTTTTTGCTAACAGGTTAGCCATAATACTAAGTCATGAATATGTACCTGTATTGCCAGTAGTTTGATCTCAAGTTTTTTGGCCCCCTATTGGTCAAAATCACTTAATGAGCTTCAAATAACAAATCTATAAGTTGTGATTAACTGTGAACTTTTAAACTATGAATTAAGACTGCTAACTGACGCTTTGCTAGCAAATGAACCAGGGTGCCAAAAT
The DNA here is from genome assembly GCA_024633595.2 of Lepomis macrochirus. Lineage (NCBI taxonomy): Eukaryota > Metazoa > Chordata > Actinopteri > Centrarchiformes > Centrarchidae > Lepomis > Lepomis macrochirus. Next base: position 29,225,656 of record JALXJV020000013.1, on the reverse strand, counting down.
ATGTCCCTGCCCCATGGCTTGAAATGCAAAGTTTTACAGATTCAGTGATACACAGATAGCAGTTTATTAGGTAGCAGTGCAGTGTAATGAAATTCAATATATTAGTGCAGTAAATTATATCTTTGTGTAGGTTATAATGCTGTGAATTATAACATTACACATTCACAACTATGGGCCAAAGGTCTGCTACCTGCCCAGTGCCAAGTGTATCACTGTGGGTGTGCTGTATTTCTCTGTTATGTGGGACAGAATTCACAGCCAAGAACAAATTTCTTTACTACCAGATTTGTATATTTGTGATACCAATAAGACATAGCACTATAGCCTATACACCACCAATCTATTACTTTTCGTTGTATATATGATGGGAAGCTTGTATTATTCATCGTTTATTGGCAAAGAGTCATGGAGTAGTTCATTCTTATTTATGAAACTGGTGATCATCATTTGAAGTACTCCACAAAAAAAACAAGAATACAACACCACCGCTAATGAAATGATTTGTGTTGGCTGATTTCCTGTTGATTTCAGACCAACCTGAGAATATAAACATACAAAGTCTGCATTTCCATCAGAGAACTAGCCGTTACCTTTTTGTTGATTTGTTGATGTTTAAATGTGTAAAACAGGTATCAGGTGGGAAACATTTGAAGGTAGTGATTAAAATCATTGGTGAAAAGTAGCCTCCTAAGTAACACGTTTTTAGCAGACAAATGCGTTAAAGAAGTCCAGACCATCCTCTCTGTAGTCTACCATCCTTCCGTCTGGTTAGAGATACAGGTTTCTGAAAATCACTTTTTCTTTTATTCCATGTGCAATAAGCACTCTAAATTCTTATACACTTTATCTTATCTGATCCTTATTCTTATTGCTGCTGCTTTTCTTGCTTTTATCAACATGTATTGTAGTTTATATTCAATATTATGGGAATTGTACCACTGCTTTTAATGTCTTCCATTGTCTTCTTGTGTTTTTATTGTGGCTATGTTTTTATGCTGCCTTGCTGCAAAAAATAATTTCTTCTTGTGGGACAATACAGATCTGAACTAAACAAAATAAACATGGAAAATATACTCAAGTGATTGTTAACTAGCTATGAGCTGCACTGATGTCTCAACAGTAATTAATTTGATTGTATTCCAATGGCTTCCATACATCACCAGAAAGATCTCATCCCACTCAAACGCCGCTGGGCGGCAGGAGAACAGGAGTATGCTACTTCATAGTTTATCATTTTACATATTTCACGTTTCTTTCACCTTTAGCGCTGCTCAATACCGTCTGACGGCTGACCTTTGGTGGGAGAAGGAGAAAGGACTTTAAGCACCCACTCACACACAAGCCAGGAGAAACAGGCAACTACACACACTGTTCTAAGGTCATAGCCCGAGGCAGTCAATAACAGTGGTGAGCTTTTGCTTTTGCCAATACTTTCCAGCCATCAGTTGGACGTGGCTATAAACTAGAGATAAATACGAAAAAGAGCTTCTCTAATACGCTGATGTGTACACACATATGTAATACACACACATTCAAAAAGGTTTTATCAGTTAAATGAACAGACCCTCCTCCCCAAAAAGACGGCTGTATGGGTTGACAGTGCAAGCAACATATTATTACCCATATTTATAGGTGCGTTTGACTTCATACGTCGCTGTGCTTCCTTAACGTAATTTATGCTGAACCTAAGCCTCATGGGGGTAAGGCGGCTGCAGGCTCCAAGTCCGCCGTTGCTTTCCTCTGGCCTCACAGAGTTGGAACCACATTTTTGCATGGTGTCGCGGCATTTTTCTTTGCAAGTGCTGTGAGTCCTTGATCTCAGCTCTCTGTAAGCTCACACAGGTAGATCGTGTCCGACTTGACGACGGCATTTTTATTCCCCACCCCTGCAGTTGCATGCAGCTCATGTTAGACTGTCAAGTCAAGAAAGTCTGAACCTCCCTACAATCATTACTCTGTATGTTTATGCAAACCTGATTTTAATGGGGGCTGTGTCACCCAACCATTGTTGCAGCAGTTGAACATCCAGACACACAGACAGGAAAACAAAGGGAGAAACCTTCACATCAGCTGCACACAAACACACACACAAGCACAAAAAACATACTCAGAGCTGTGTGCGTGCTGCTCCAAAATCCTGCAGAGAGGAACATTAAGTCATACAAACACCTTGAGTGTCAGCCTTGGCTGTGAAAGGGCGGAAGATGGATGGTCTTTAGCCTCAGCTGCTCAGGCAGTGATGAATGACCAGATAATTTCCAGGCCACACACACAAACAAGCACATCAGCGCACACACTCGCACACCAACACACACACACGTCTGTATGTACACTAGCACACTTGCAAATGTGTCCTGACAAAAAAAAAAAAACACACACACACTTGCACAGACACACACACACACACATCTAACTGCATACCCTACACATTTGCACAGGACACACACACACACACATGCTTACTGTCTCCTGCAGGCCACGTGGGCCCGGCTGTGATGTGTATATCCATCTCATGCTCTGACAGTACAGACAGGTTCTCTCTGGGGCCATACTCACCCTCTGTCCCCCTTGCTATACGTTTCCATACTCTGACCACTGATGACTGACCACTGATGACTGACTGACTGCTCACAGTAAGGCGATCCCACAAGAATCCATCACTGTTCCACTGACTCAAAATAGACAGATGGAGCCTGTGGATATTGGGATATTGAATATATGTGTATATATATATATATATATATATATATATATATATATATATATATATATATATACAGTATATATATATATGGTTACATAGTGCTGTTTTAGGGTCTCTCTGGAGATAGGGGGCTGGTGGTGTGATGGTTTCCACTTTATTTTATTGCACTGCAGCAACATCAGTCAGATGACATGCAAGGATAAACAACATAAAGGGCCACGATGATTGTCTTAGCCATCATTATTTTCAGTTTTTTTCCCCGATGTGGTATTTTGACATAAATCAGTCATTACCATGTCTGAGAAAATAGTGTTACTACTCAGAAGCAACAAGATCATCATAACCAGCCTGTGCTCCTGTGTGGGAAATCTGCTGGATTGCTTTATGGCACAAAAGAGAAAGACAGCGCTGTTCTTCCAGAGTGGGTTCAGATAGAGGAATAAGTTGCAAGGTAGATTTTTCTTAGCATTTTACAACACAGTGTTGTATAATGAGATAGAGTTCTCTTTATGCTACTCACAAAAAGCAACCATTATATACAAAAATATATACACTACATGGGTGGAAAAATACCAAGTCACAGAAATAAAAAGTATTTTACAGGGGTACTGAAGATGAATTTAGGAGTCTCACAGACTATGATCTTTCCCTTCCTTAGGAAGAAAGGATTAAAAAATGACATTGTTCGTCCATTATCAACATTCTTTTCTTGGAATGTGGTTCCCTTGCGATGACAGATGGTGAACAAAGTGAGAGATGGGGGGAAAATGCTTCATGGCGGTCTGTGGTCTGGTGGTCTTTTAAAGACAAAAGTTGAGCGCACCCACTGCTTTGGGTTTGATTTGGATTCCCGAGGCCTTGCAGACATCAGGTCCGACATCCAGCCTGGGCTACCAGTTATAAACACACAATGGAGGAAGCTCATTCACTAGGTATTCTTTTCCTTTGTTGCAACATGTGCTGGCGATGGACACTGTGAAGTATCAGTAAGTGTACATTTACAGCAGATTACTGACCACAAGCTGCTTTTAACCCCTTTATATCCAAATGTTATACAAACTTGAAACTCTACAGCCAGTCAATTTTCAATTCAATTTGCTTTATTGGCATGACTGTTGAACAATATTGCCAAAGCATCATACATATAACATAACAATCATCCCAATACATATAAAATATCAATCACCCCCATACATTTCATTAAAGAATTCGAGCATAAACTAATCAAAGTATCTGTGTTTGTGTTAAAAAAAAGAAATATGTATATATTAAAAAATAAAATAAATAAATAAAACAGTGTGTGTGTTATAAATACTAAAAATAGAATTTGTCATTTGCTATAACAGTCATTTGCTATATTTTTAGTAGTTTTAATCTGGTTTTAAATCTGACTTTAAAAAAGAATCAACAGACAACAGATAGAATTTAATTATGTAAATTAATTTTAAATGATTTCTACCCTTTTTTTTTTTTTACTATTAATTAATTATATTCTTGTAGTAAATGCATGATTTCCAGTGCATTTATTGCTGAGAAATAAAAAAAGTGGTCTACCTGAGAAGACTTTACAGAGTTTTCACAAATATTTCATTAAATTTTCAGTGATGTTGTTTATCAGCTGTCATGGGTGGGAGTTCTGTTCTCTTTGAAAAATGTGGATAGAGACTTTTTTTCTGGAATTGTTGGCAATGGAGGGTGAGTATTTGACACATAAAAAATACAATTTAAGTGTGAAAAATTCCTTTCCCCCAACCTCTTGGCTCAGAACTTAGATCGAGGACAGATCGGCTGAACCTTTGATGCTACACGATGGGTGTACTGCAGAAAAGTTTAGCTATTGCTTCACATTTGCTCTGAATTCAGATTCAAAAACAAACTGGGTGAGAAAAAATAATGATTGGATGCTCTGTGACACACCTGAGGTATTGAGTATCATTGAAATACCTTTAATTAAATAATTGTTATTTCTGATAGCTTTGACACAGTACTTTATGAAAACTTTCACTTTTCTGACTGTTCTAACCAGCATGTGGTCTATTCTTTTCGGGGGGAAAAAATCTGATTCATTGTCTGCTTCAGGTTTGTTTGGAATAAGTAGACAAAGCACTACTCTGGGTAGTCAACATGAGCAGTGACAGCCACCATGACTGAGGAGACAAAGAAAAGCGCACCGCCCACAGAAACCCAAACTTCATCAACAGAAAGTGAGTACATACTGTGTGACTGACGACTAACAGAAGAGAAGCTTTGAGAAGCGCAGTACAGAAACACCCCAGTAATGAGCAGCAATGAGCACCTCAGATACAGCAAAAATAAATAAATAAATGAATAAAGATTTCATGGATTAACACTTTAAAGACAGCCCATGCTCACTGAGGCTCAAGTCAGAAAATGTAAAGGAGACAAAATCGGTGAAGTGAGAGGAGTGCCAAAATGGCTGCGTGTGGTTGAGAGTATTCACATGGTTGGGCTTGTCACTTTGCTGTCTGGCCTCCCAGCCTCTCTGACCCCCCCTCCTGTATGTTTCCTCCTCTGCCTGGGATGATGGAGATGTGGAAGTAAAAGTGTGATGGCTGTGTGTGAGTGTGTGTATGTGTGTGTTTGACTATGCGTATGCATATGTTTTTCAGGGAGTCCCTGTGTGTGTGTGTGTATATGGGCGTCTCTATGTGTGCCTCTGAGTGTGTATTTGTGTGTCCTGATGTACTGTAGGTGTATTTGTTGCGTCTGTTGTGTTTGTATATTCCCCTTTTGTGTGTGTGTGTGTGTGTGTGTGTGTGTGGTTGTTTATCACTAGCCTGTCACTGGTCTCAGGGTGCTGGAGACACACGATCTGTAACAGGTGGATACACTCCAGCACACACACACACTCACTGCAGAATGTAAAACAGCTTGGCTTGCAGCCATGGCTCTATAGCACCGATCTCAACACCATTATCTATGTGTGTGTGTGTCCATGCATGTGTGTCACGTGCATCTGTCATGTGCATGCTTCTATCCTAATGAGTAATCGTGTAGATGATTTGTCCGTCATTGCCTATGCAATGTTGTGTGATTTAGCATGCAAGTAAATAATAATGGCTAACTGTTTTGGAAATTCTGCAGTGGTTTTGTGTCAAGGTGCAAAGATCTGTTCTGCACACATTCATACAGATGCTCTGTCTCACTCTCTGTCCTTTGCTCTCTCTCTCTCTCTCTCTCTCTCTCTCTCTCTCTCTCTCTCTCTCTCTCTCACACACACACACACACACACACACACACACACACAGGCAGCCAGGCTTTACCTAGTTAGCGTAATGACACATTGGAGGGCCATCAACTGTCCAGGAAGATAAACAGTAGTGACTGGAGGGCCCATTACTCCCAGTCATGCCTGAAGGAACACATTTTAGATGCTCCATCATTACCAACCATATTAAGCCACAGTAAAAACTAGGAACAGTGAAGCAATAGGCTGTTTCTGTCTCTGAGGAATACTGTAATGTTTTGTAGGATAAACTGCCTAATTTGCTTGTACTTTGGAAATTTTCTCCAGTCCTGGGCAGTGTTTTGCTTACTGTTGATCGATAGTAAGTGGTACTGGATGTCAAAAAAAGGTTTTAGATACAAAAGCTACAGTGTCTCATGTTTTGAAGTAAACATTAGGCAGCATCAAAGTTAGTATCAAAAGTGCTTGTTATAGTGATATTTTGGGAGATATGCTTATTCGCGTTCGAAATTCGATAGCCCGTGGAATTAGGTGCCACACAGGACACAATTACTTGTCTGTGGGGTTCTTTGTAGGTTTAGTTCTATTGTTGACAGCATTTGCAACAGGTCATTTTTGCAAAGTGCATGAGAAGCCCCTGACTGCTGTGTGCAGAATGGGGCGGTGCTCAATGTGGGAGAAGTTAAACGTTTGACTCGGGCCATATTGAGCAAGTCCCTACTGAGATGCCCAAGAAGCCCTGTTGGGGCTGTAGACTGTAATATAAAAGGTGGAGGCAGTCTAAAACAGGAATTTTAAAGTCTTTTCCTCTTTTGTGGAGCACGAGTGAAGTCATGTGTGTTGAGTTGTCAAAACTTGTAACTTGTTTTTTGTCTGTGTTGATTGTTTTATTGTGTTAGTAAAGATGATGTCAAAGTCACTTGATCTCTGGATTTCTTTACAGGAGCTGCTTTAACACATTCAGCCTGTCAGTATGTCTAAATGCTATAGTCTGTCTCCAATCTCATGAGGAAGGTAAACAGTAGTATTAGTATGAATGGGTTGTAACTGTGAAATAATAAGTATTTATAACATTCATAAAAATTAATGACCTATATTTCACAAAATATTTCATGGACTGGAATCCATTGTAAGCAAAAATACAGACTTATTTCAAAAGGCTGCAGATGAATCTGGCAAGGGAGAGGATAGGAATTACATTAAACAAGAGGTTTTTTTTATTCACTTTATTGAAAATTTACCATAGCCTCTTCAAACTTTTTTAGTCAGTTTCACTGTCTGCAAACATTGTTAATCCATCACCAACGTTTGTATTCACATCGTAGTTCATTATACAGGAACAACTGAATTGTGTGTCTTTTACAATAACTTACATATTCACGATAGTCTGTGTATATGATTACAGCTGGGGTTGTTGCGTCGTGTCGACAGCAGCAAAGCAGCATATAGCATTAGCTCCTTAGCCTGAGCTACTGGCTGGTACTAGTTGCAGCTACTTTTACACCCAGAATGCACGCTGTATGTACGGAGCAAAAAACTGTAATAAATGAGAAAAATGGGGGAAGGAAAACGTGAGTTTCCGGTAAAAATCAGGACGGTTAGCAAGTGTGAGCTAACCAGAGCTAACCACTGGTTTCTTTCTTTACTTCCATACGACAGTGTGCTGCATGTGACGCCGTGTTATTCTTTTGCACATAGGGGTCTCTGTCAAGTGGACGGAGTGAAACATTAACAGCTCAGGTGCTAAACTTTTTATTAGTCTTTAAAGGAGAACTCCGGGCAATTTTAAAGTTAATCTTGATCTTTGTACCTTTGTGAGTACTGTCTATAGAAAAAAATGAGCTGGATTGGTGCTTGCAACACGGAGCTGCTACAGCTAATGCCCAGAGCTCCCACGTAGCTAAAACGGCAGTTATGGGGGAATTACATAAAGAGTGTCTTTGTGCCTCTTAACAGACACAAAATGCAATTAAAATGACTGTCCAGCATGAACAGGGCTCTTACATGACAACAAGATGCGTTTAGCAAGTTAGCCATTGTTTAAATTCACCTAAATAGTGTTTTAGACAGCTAGCTGTAGTCTCGCGCTGAAGTCCCGTGGGAACTCCGAAGGTATAACGATCAAGATTAACTTAAAAATTGCCTGCAGTTCTCCTTTAACACCAAGATGATTAAAAGACAAAACACAAAGAAGTAGCAGTGGGATATGAGTTCCACCATATTTCACCAAACCCACTTGGAACTTTGCAGATTGTACAACTCAACATACCATGAAACTGAGTACACATCGGTACCCAAAATTCCAGGAATATATATTCTAGCAGTGCCTACTACTTTCTACAACCAAATCACCAGGTTGTTCGCACCTAAACATGAACAGTTATGTACTTACGTAAGTACTTGCATCATGCAACATATGTAACACTCATTGTAACACAAACCTTTTAGTTTTGTTGCCAGAACCTAACCTAACTGTGCCTGTTTCACAACATTAACTACATTTTTAGTATTATAACCATGAAGAACCTGACTTCCTCCTTTCTTGCATTGTCAAAAATTCATGCGGCATCTGTAACAACGTTAAAGGGAGAGTAAGTGATTCTGCAGAAGGACTGTTGATATTTGAAGTCAAGTGCCAAACAAACAAACTCTCCCTCCCTCTGCCCCCATCACTCCTGTGCACGAGCACTAACTGTCACTGATTGGCTGAAACAATGTCGTGTAGCAAGGTCCACGCCACTGTTTTCCATTTACAGAGCCAGGCCTGTGTAGAAAAGAGCACTAAAATAACAGAGAGCTAGCAAGCTTTCCGGTCTGTTTTATTTAACAAAAAGTGTATTTGATAACAATCACTTACTATCTCTTAATATGACAGGCGAAACGCAAAATGTCCTTAAAAGTGGCATGCTAATTATATGCCATCCCATGATATCATGTTGGTTTGTCACAGTTAAAAGCTGCTACTGTCTCTTCTACTGCAGCTTTGTCTCAGAAATTACAGGCTCACTCTGTTTCCAACAATCTATTTATACAGTCGAGAGAGCCTTGACTTAAGTAATATATCATGTAGTTTTCCTCCAAAATAAATGATTTTATCATATAATTAATGTCTCATCCTCTCTGGAACCATCCTTGTCTTGTGTGTGTGTGTTTGTTTTCCTTTATGTGTGTATGTTATATACAGGTGGGAGTTTTTGATGGTGTTGTAATGTGCTGAACGGTTGCTTTTATTGATGGGACAGCAGCTGCAGTCTCAGCAGTTCTACTGGCTCTTAAAACCTGGCAGGACAGTTCTTATCCGGGCTGGACACTGGTGCTACTCAGCTACTGTGTCTGCACAGATTCGTGTCCCGATAGCTCAAATGTTTTTTTTTTCAGCTCAGGAGCCAGTGTTTGGGGAATTTATTGGAAAATTAAGTAAGGTCGGTGTATTGTTTGTTTTTTTGGCAAGAACAGAAGACATATTATACCAGCAAGCTGCATAGTACACTGAATGTGAGTCTACAGCTACAGTAAAACACATGCGAGTTGAAAGCTGTCTACAGTGGTGTCTTTTAGAAGAGGGTATTTAAAAATGTCTTTGAACATACCTCGGGTATCAGAAGCTGCTGTCAGCTGCTAAAACAAACAGATTGAGGCTCAACTTTGTAAGAGGATTTGCGGAAGTGTCACGGAGCATTTAGGATTGTCACCAAACTTTTCTTCTTTGTTTGGGTAAACCGTCCTTCTGACAGCCTAGGAATAATTATCTTCCTGAGAAAACTTGAAACTCAGCTCTGTCTTTCAAAGCAGTTTCAGTTCAAAAGGAGCCTAATCTAGTATGTGTGAGTCTACTATAGATTGTAATTACAGATATCTTGGGCTTTTGGTGTGGAAGCCAGAGTTTACCAATTAATGGTTCAAAATCAAAATGATTGCTCTCATGGAAATTAACTGTTGGGTTTAAGTAGTGACAAAAGGCTATTATGAATACGTTTTAATTTGTTTTAATTTTTGAAAACAGATGAATTGAATGAATGTGTTTGTGCTGTAATGATGTGCATGGGTGAAAAAGGAGGGAATGACAAAAAAAAAACATTGCGGGAATATTATGCTAAAGCAGCATTAATTGATTGTTTTTACCACTTGGGGGGGAGCGGAATAAGCTGCAATCACAGAACTGACACATTTACATCTTCTAAAGTTGTGCTAGCGACAAACGTGTTAGCAGCAGCAACCAGAAGACACGACGCAATATTAACCTTCATTTGGAGTTTTTTTTGTGTTCACCTAACTCACTTTCCTTTGAGCTCTGTTTTGGTCAATTTCTTTCACAGTTTACTGTTTTTTATTCTGTCCGGCCTGCTCTGCTCGTTGGTTGCAGGAACCTGCCCAGTGCATGACATGTGTGGACTGTGTATTGACGATGCATGGTGCAGCCACCAAAATAACAATGGAGAGTGTGTCAGGTTCGAGGAAGACAGCATTGCAACACAGAGTAATGGATCACGCTGAAAGAGCTTTCGTGCATGTCTAAGTTCCTAAGAGACAAGTGTTAAGACACCGTACACATATAAGTTAATTATCAAATACACAACTGTATTAGTAAAACTGCTGTAGTAAAGCAGGTGACGCCAAAAATCTCCTCTTGTACGTAACGTGACAGTGGGGGTCAAGTCTTGACTAACTGACAAGATTGCTCGCATTTGCAGCCAAGATTTAAGACTGTTGTAGAAGGACTTCATCAACTAAGGAGGTCCTTCACATTGGTGCTATATATGGAGGCCTGCGCAGAGTATTTTGCCATTTTGAAGACAAGGATGAGGAGGTAAATAAACAGCTCCAACAGATGAGATGGTGCAATGGATAAGACACATACCTTTGGTGTGAGAGACCCAGGTTCAATCCCCTACTGTGACCCATCCACTATTGTGTCCCTGAGCAAGACACTTAACCCCTAGTTGCTCCACAGGTGTGGGACCTCTGACATGTATAGCAATTACAAGTGGCTTTTGATTAAAGTGTCAGCTAAATGATTAAATGTATAACCTCTGAACTTTTGGCTGAAGAGAGGTAAAAAGAACAGTCCATTGCATTCTTGGTTGGAAGATATTGAGCTGGTTAGATCATGGTAGTCAAAATCCATGACAACCAGGGTTAGGTAAAGGGTTACCTAAAGGGTTAGGTATATGTAATTTCCTAAAAACTCCCCCACCACCCAACAGCACACACAACAAATTCACTCCCGTGTCACCCTCTAGTACAGACGGTTTCTCAGAAACAAGGTTGATGGTGAGACTTAAACCAAAACAGTAAAATCGTGGGCTGCAAAACCAGAACAATGAGGTGAAAGATACTAAAATGTTCCAGAAAGCTTATTGATGAAAATTCTCTGTGGATTCACCACAAGAAGGGACACATATGAACTATTGTTAATTAAACACTTTGATTAGTACAGCTTTGAACTAGGAGGATAATGCTGTATTCCAGAGTATTAAATGTAATCAGCCACATCCTACTTTAACTTAGATTCCAGCTGCTTTATCTCTGAGCCATCAGATAACAAATGTAAATGCTGAAATTCATAACTTTCTACCACCCTCCAGCATCAATGGAACAGAAATGATGACAGAATAACAACAAAGATGGCGAACATGTTGGCAAAATATGCTAAGCTAAACAAATGTAGTACTATTGGCCCTACATGTTTGCTTATGATTTAGAGACATGAAGTGAAACGTGACACTTTCCGTGCTCTTAGTATGTTTTGAACAAACTTTTTTGGTATTGTCAAGCAGGACGTGTGCCACCATACAAGCTGCAAACATTTCTCAATTGGTGGAGTTTAATAGTATCCACATTTTCAGTAAAAGGCTTTAAGTCTACACTAATTTAAACAGTAAACATTGCAGATTTTTAAAAAGTGATTTCGGAAAAATAAAGTAAGTTACATCACAAAATGGATTCCTCTGAACAGCTCAGACTGACGATACTCAACAGTGTAAAGAGTGAGGGTTGTGTTTTCCTTTGAAAGGCAGAGTTAGGCTTCTAGTATCATAGGAGCCTTCGGCCTCATCATTTTTTATTTATTCACCTGATTTTTTTCTCTCTCTTTCTCTCCCTCTCGCCTTGTTTGGTTTTCAGCGCATGTGTGGAGATCACATCTGTGCTGTCTGAGGTGCTAAGTGATGATCAAGCTGTGAAAAAGAACAAGAGCTGAAGGCACATTGGACAGTTTAATTATATCAACTTAATTATAAGGAATTTTCAGATTATAATTAGCATGAAATATTACATTAGCCCTCTTCCTCAGACCGTTATCATCTTGAATCTCAGGAAATTAATGTGTACGTCTGTGAAAACTGGGTCAGTTTGGCTATGTTTCCAAGGTAACAGGGGTCATAGTTACTTACTTCATCAATATCCATTTTGGCAGGCCTCCCAGAATACATCAGCTTTGTGTATGTCAGATTTTATGCACCAAAATGTTTTCGACTTTCACCAAAGGCATCATTTTAGCCATCAAGTGTATGAGGCACAGAGGAGCAATTTAAAGCTGGAAGCTTAATTTAAAGTGTGCCACATGTGCAGCTTTTCCTCCCATTAAGTCTCCTTCCTGATAAATGGACTGGTAAGTATGACTATGACTGTAATATAAGCAGATTTCATCCATGAGGTATTTGAGCAGCATAGCTCTGTATAAGAATAGATGAATTTGTTTACCATCCTCTCTTCAACTATTTATAGCTGTGCAGCATAGGCAAAGTGGATGTTGAACGGCACAAATCAGGATATATCTCAGCTCTGATTGTTGTTTATCTCGGTGCAAAGAGGCTGTAATAAACTTTATACCAGATAAACATTGTAATGTCATATTGGGTTAATTTACCTGCAGAGCACATTTAAAAATGAGCAACAAAATGCTTTTACACAGAGAATTTTTGAAGATAATTAGGAAATACATTTAGGAAAATGTTATCAATCAAAATATGTCTAATCAAGTATTTATTATTCAACAAGCTGGAGAAATGATGAGGCTGGCTTTTTCATTATTAACAAATACCACAACACTGTGTACATTGCATTTGTTCTATTTGGTAGATGTTTGTACTTTCTTTTATCTTTGTATCTTTGAGAGATGTCTGTGCTCTTTGTTCCTGACATGGTTTTAAGGGTGTGGTACTTCGACACAGATATTATCCAGTAACAATTGTACGCCTGCTTTAGGTTGTTTGCCTCATGCCTGTGCCCATTTTATCTCTGATGAAGACACAGTGTTGTTGAAACATTAGTCTGCTTGCATTATTAAACGCTGTGAATAAATCAGTGCACTCTAGTCCCTTTTGTCTCTGGAAATGTGCTGTCCTCGAGCTGATTAGCACATTCAGCCACATTTTGCTGGAACATGTTTCTGTGTCTGTTGCACTCTGCCCCCAAAACTTTCCTGCTTTTTACAAAAACATAAATCTTTAAAAAAAAAAACAGGTCACAAGTAAATAGTTTCATTTTTAACTAATTTCTCAAAACAAATGTTTATCAAACAGGAGTAAATAGTGCATTTGTAGTGGGCTATTTACAATGAAGGATTAATATTTGCTAGTGAAAATGTATAGCAACAGGACGGTGTGTGTGGGATTGAGTCAAAATAAACTACGGTGTTGATGTCCATGGTAATGAAGGAACATCATGGACAACAAAAGTTCTAAGACAAAGGCTAATAAGATATTTCAGGATTTATATACACACAATACAGGATCAACTAATTGGTTTTGTTGATAATAAGAAAAAAAATCAATAGCATTGTCTCTAAGGTGTATGGTAATATAGTGATTCATATATTGACTCATAGCGATAAACTCGAGTATTTCCTCAATGTGAAGTTTAATATAATTTTCCACTGCATGCATAATGCACGGCAGTGGTGTGTGATGTTGCAGCCTTACAAAGTGAAGTGATGTGGTCCCTTGAAAAAAAAACAAACACTTTTTGTAAGAGTTTCTCTCATAAATCTAGGACTACAGCGTACAGAGAATATTCAACTTTTTAATTTGCAGATTTGTGATTATAAGTTTCTCATAAATCTACCACAGTAATCTTGGAAATTCTTTCCCCCTCTCCCCTGGCTCCATTGGTTTATTACAATAGACATAACATGCAGCTGTACCTTTACATCTTAATTATCCATCCATCCATAGTCAACTGCTTATCCTGTGTACAGGGTCGCGTGGGGCTGGAGCCTATCCCAGCTGACATCATTAACGTGTCTTTAAACTCCTCATTTCCTGACACAATCAATGTGCATTCTTTTGGAGAAAATATGGAGCATGTGCCGTTGTGAAAAAACACTGCACAGCCGAACACAACCCTTTTATGCAAACGTGCACCATAACACAGACTCAACTAATCAACGTCTTACTCACTGTCGCAATACTGTTTGACACCAGTGTAGGCCGTCAGAGTTTGTCAACCCTGAGTCTGGTGCCTGCTTCTAACAGGTAAAAGAATATATGTTTTAATTTGCAGGGTGACATGCAGACAGGCTGTGGTTGAAATAACAGGAAAGGGATTTTTTTTAAAAACAGAAAAAAAGACATTTAATAATTCTCACTTTCTTTTTGTTTTAAATGAGGTTTAAAAGGAAGTTTCTGTTTACGTTCATTGTTATCCAAACTCATTTTGCGTATCCTCAAGGCTTAGCACGTGTTGAATACATCTCCTTCCTCATAAAACATTTGCAAATCCCATTTTTTTAATATTACTTTATGCATTGTTTACATCAAAGTACGCTAGCTTGCACCCTTCCGCTTCTTCGCTTTGTTAGCTGTGGCGTCAACAAAGGTGCACTTCCTTAAACATACTGCCGCCAACTGTTGATCAGCAGGATATCATGAAACCAGCGAAAGGAGTGTGTATTGTGTGACCTGCATGCTGGTGTGTGGGCGTCATAAAAACATCACTCCATGCAATATTGTTACTCCTAACATATTATATGTAATGTGTAATGCAAACCAAATAAATGTTTCTTTTCCAAGCATAGTTTTCACTGATTAAACAAGTAAACACACCAGCTCTATTTTTGATCACATGTACACAATGAAGCAGCTTGATGAATGGATAAACATGCATCAGCTCCAAATATCTTCAACCTTATTTTGCCTGAGAAACTCCAATCATCCCCTTTGTCAGACCTGTAATTTAACAAGTTATTCTGTTGCTGCTTTCTCGCTCTCTCCCTTTCTTTCTCAGTATTTCACTCCCACAAACACTCTACCCTCTCCCTCTCTCTCCCTCTCTCTCCATTCTCTCCCTCTCCCCCTCACTCCTTTCTCTCTCCCTCCCCTTTCGCTAAATGGCTGTCATGAGTCATGCAGTACATTTAAATGTTAAATACTAAGGTGGAGGTCATGAGCCATTTCCCACCACATTACCGGCTAATGGTTCATATCTTAATAACCTTACCAGTCTGGTCATGTTCTCTAGGGTGGATATTAATACCACAGAGTTTGAATAGGAAGCAGCGGAGCAGTATAACTCAAGCTTTCACTGCGGAGATTGATCGTCAAAGGGTAAGTTGTTTGTTGGGGAAGACAGATTAGCTCTGCTGAGATGAGGAAACGTTTTTCTTTGCAAAGAGAGAAAAATATTCTGACACCATATAATATAAGGAAAACAATCGGGGTGGAGTTTTACTCGGCTGTGTGGTGGTACACACACACACAAACACACACACACACACACCACCACAGAAGATGATCTGTGTCCCTGCATGAATTGTCTTGGGACTCAAAATAGCCTAGTTTAAAGAAGATCAGTGTCTATGAAGCTGTAACAGTAAATATGACAAGTCACGTGGAAACATAGAAAAAACACAGGTTTCACAAACATGAAAAATTAGCTTTTCTTACACGTTGGATGCAGTTAGCATGTGTGTATATGAGCATATATATATAGTCTTCATAGACGTGTCTGTGTGTTTGTGTGTGTTCCGACAGAGCTTGTGAAAAACAGAGTTTGGAAATGCAGCATTGCTTGTCTCAGACTCACCCACACTGCCTTTAGCAAGCCATCAATTTGCTGGCTTGCACTATGCCAGCTCGTGTGTGACAGCCTGGCTGTTACAGACTGCTCCAGTGCTTACTTTAAGCTATTATAGATTAATCAATAGTTACATAAAAACCTCATGAAAGTGATCCATTAAATTCACGAATCACATTTATTCATTCTAACAAATGCTAATACATAATTAGGCCGACATGGTGACTTGTCAAGCTCAGGTGTAGCTAAGAATATTAACGACGGCTGCGTTCTAGGTGTTCCAGTGTCACATGCCTTACTGTTTATGTTGACTCTCTGTCATGGCTTTGTGGCACACCTACATGAAATTAAGCCATTGTTACTGTTACTGTTAGTAGGTAAACTTGTGCTTTCTTGTCATGGTAAGTAAAAAATGTGTGCTGTGTCTCACTCCTGGCTGGCCAACGATTACAATTTTTAGTCGTGATTACTCACATTGTTATGTCCAAAAACTGAATAATGAATTCTAAAGTAGTGTATTGTGCACTTTTAATCTTCATGTACTGCTATATACACAAAAGTGCAATAACATGTGGTTTGAAAACACTTTAAACAAATAAGGTGCTTTTTACCAGCAGTATTCCCTTTATACAGCAGCAATAAAACATTTCTTGTAAATCTCAGCCTAAACATTAATGTGATCTAATCAAATATTAAACCAAAGTTATTTGCCACTGACAGGGCATTACCTTTAGCTAGCTTGTTAAAACAAGTTACAATCAGAGTCCAGAGCCACGATCATAACATCATAACAGGCACCTGAGCAGGTTAACATATGTAAATCTGATTTCTTGTTTTTTTCTAAACAGCTATCAGCAGAAACGTTTTACTTTTATCAGGGAGCAGTTTAAACAGTTTGTGTTCAGTAGCAAGTGTCCCAGTTAGAATGAGGTGTAGTGGTCACGATGCGCAGCATCCCGCACTGCTTGTGAGTTTCCAGAATCTATTACTGTTTACTAAATAGGACATCAACAGGAGGGAATTTGCATTGCAGAGCATCCCCTCAAAACTAAATGAAGGCCTATCAGGTGAAGTTATGTAACGTTAGCCTACAATTTTAAGTAAAGTTAAATAGGCTACAGCTATTGAGCGTAAAGAGGCCGTTGCCATGGCTACTATCCACAGAATGCTTGCCTTTTACTCGTGGAGGGCTTGTCTCCCAGTCTGATCACCGAAGCGAAAAGAGCAACCCTGAGGGGCCAAGCGACTACGTTGTGATTTTAAGAACGTTCCTAAGACCGACATCGTCCCCAATACTAACCAGCATGCAGTGTGTAGGTGTTCACTTCGTTGTGGCATTTGATCCCTTGTCTTGCTTTTGTTTATCTACTTCTCCCACCTGCTGCATCCTGCATATTATTACAATACAGTAAGATCTGTAGTTCTTTACTGAGACAAAGGAGCACAGGAAGGCGCCCCTGTGAACGGGCATTGATTATTACACTTATTACACAAACAATATTGGAGCATAGCGTTAATTCAGGCAGAGCTCTGAAGTCGCGCTTACATAAGTCACCTTTTTAATCATGCTTTGCTATCAGTGGCTCATTTATCAGCTGCTCGGCTACTAGTTGACCAGTAATTTCTAATAAAATTTATGCATCTTTAAAAGGCAGCCTTTACAAACCTGCAACCCTATCCCCATCCTCCTATCTATGGTGATGTATTGTTGACTTAACAAAGATCTAATGTCCATGTATGTTTGTCTGGGCGATCAGTTCTCCCTGCAGAGTAACAAATCTAACAGTATAACTGTTTGCTATAAATGTTCAGTTCTCTCTCGCTGAATTTCCAGGTAATGATGCCATCTTAAAAATATTTCTAAAAGTCTCTATATGGCCAGAGGACATCATTTAAAAAACATCTGTCCTCAAGTTACTAATATCTTAAAGAAATATATCCCAACTTGTGATTGCTAATCTTTGCAATGTAGTGCAATACATATCATACACAATGTGTATTGTGTTAGAAAGGTGTAATGTCCCCTGTACAAAGCACCAAAATCTTTCTTTGAACTAGTTTTAAGCTGCCGTCAGAAGGCAGCCTACCGATACTCACAGAACTCAAAGCCGCCATCAGAACAGCTTTTTATCTGTGTGTGTGTGTGCATGTGTGTGTGCGCGTGTGTGTGTTTGTGTGTGTGGTGAGTTTCCCAGCATGCCTTGACAGCCCTGCTCTAATGGATGGTGTCTTCAGATGTGAAAAGGTGAACACAAGTCCAACTGGAGTTTCACTCAGCAGTTTGTCACTACAAATTGGTGTGTCTGCGTGTCCTTGTGTGTGTGAATGTCTGTGTGTATGCATATACTGTACAGGAAATGTGCTTGTGGGTGTGTGTTCCCGACACAGCTCAGCGCTGCTCAGCTTTACACGCTGCTGTGCTACTGTATGTGCATGTGCGTATACTTTTTGTTTTCTGCGTCTGTGCTGAAAACAGAGCAGCCAGCTTGTTTTCAGCCTCCAGTTGGGCTTGTGGCCTTTGAAGAAATAAAATGTCTACTTGCTTCTACTCACGCTGTGCCTTTAATCTGGTGTCCCTAAAAATACACACTCACAAACATAAAAGCCACACAGCTCCTGAAATCCTTTTAAAGGGGCGTTCAAAATAGCCAAGTGCCCAGATAATCGTTGTGTCCTTATCATCACATATATTCAGGGGATAAACTTCTTAAATTAGGAACTTGCTGAAACTCTCAAAGGTGCCAGTGCTGTATGTCTCATCTTCATAAAGAAAACTTTTTGTGCAACTCCCTTTGGGTTTGCTTGAAAAATAGCAGGGAGCTGATTCTGTGCACTGTAGGCAAAGGGCAAATGTCACTGTAATGAAGATACTGTAAAAAGATTTTTTCACACTTCAGAAAACTTTAACAGTAAGTACAAAAAAACAGAATGGTATGGCAAAACAAATACTGATAAACTGATTCTCACCTTAATTAAATGTCACCCGGTTTCCAGAAATTGTGATGCCTTATGCTGTAAGACGACTCACTGCAAAAACTCTCAGTGACAAAAAATAAAGAGAAAAATGAAGAAAAATGAAATGTTCATTTTGTCCTAGATGCCCTTAAAGTAATGAAAATACCAATAAACAAGTTACAGTATAGACTACAGTCACTGCTAAACAGTGCTTTTAATGATCCAATTTTCTCCTGGAATTACAATCTTTTTTTATCTCTCTAATAAAGGCAGGGATCTCTGTGAGTGTGCATATGTATATCGTTTTGTATTTTGATGTATTTTCATTGTGTTGATAACGATTCATCCATACGGCCTCAAACGTGGCGTGTGTGTTGCTGCAGACCCAAGCAAGTGCAGTGTCGCATTTGGTGCAATTTGTACACGCACCACGTTCAGAATAAATATTTGAATAAACTACAGTACAGCGTGAGCTGCTCTGCTCTGTCACAGTGAGGGCAGAGCATGCTCACAGGGGCGGGGCTTATATGCTCCAATGTGGTAGTGAATTGTTGAAACGGAGTTTAGCATAATTGTTAATTATGCTTATTTACCATTCTCATAAACACACACTCAACTAAGCACAGAAAGCGTTCATCATGTTTACAGTATGTTGGTTATTTATGCAGTTATCTTAAGTTAGGAGAGTTTGCGGTAAAATCCCACTGTATGAAAAAAAGAAAAAGAAATGTAAGAATACAATCATTTTCTTGCATGAGGCCAAATGTCCTGCTCACCTTCTCACTCGCAAAAATGAGGTAAATACATTCCACTCAAAAGATACCAGACATTGCCTGAATAATAAAACTTGAAAATCAGTAGTCATTCTTTTCTTACAAACAGGACAAAACAAATGTTTTTGTTTTGTTTTGTGGATTAATGTTAGATATCTGTGTTATGTTGATAGGTCTCCCATGGGAAGACAGCTTATGCAGCTTATGCAAGCTCAGATGTACTAGACATTCTCCGGATCCCAGTTTGTATTTTGTATCCCACTATAACTTTTGCTATGAAACAACAAACATATGCATATTCACCCCTGTTATTAGTCCTGATGTGAAGTATCCACACAATTAAATACTTGATAATAGGTCATCATCTGTGCATTATGGACGGGGATATATGTTTTGGCAGACTGCATGTCCAGCCTGGTAGGACCAGTAGCTACTGTAGCTACTGCTCGCTTTTTGTGTATGAAAAGTGCTGTTTCAATGCAATGCATTATTAAATTGTTGTGAAAAGAATTTATTTTCATAACAAGGCTATCCATGCAATGGAAACATGGATTACAAGGACAAAATATTGTCTACAATGCTGCATTAAGTTTAATGTACATGTTCAAGTCAAGTAGATGTAACACTGAGGCGAGCAACGTGTTAAACTGATAACAGTGATTTTACAGTATCGATGGCGTAAATATTTGTAGGAGCAGCCTACTTTAAAAAGGTAACAGTCTGTCTGGATCTTGCTTCCAAACAGTAACATGAATGACTAAGTGAACTACGTGGTCAGTTATAACATTGTCAGACTATCGCAAAATAAATGTTTCCATTACGAGGGAAATATATGCTCGTTTTGTTTAGACGTTCTTAATTCAGTGCAATGAAGCATTCTTATAATCTGTTTGCTAGCTTGCTCTGCAAAAACCTTGATAAAACAATAGATGAAGCAATCCACATGTTATATTTTTCATTTACTTTTGTGAAGTCAAAGGTCTGCCTTCACCGTTAAATGCACGCGAGCTCCCACAGCAGGGGGAACACTTTCCATCAGGAATAACTACCTTGGCACCGGATAGAGGTGGTGTAACGTCCTATAGGATCCGACTAGTTGAGACACATTTGTTCCGCCTTTCGCATCAGCACCATATTGTCGCAAGGAAGATATACTGTCCACTCTAAAAGTATTAGAAGGATAAGGCAAATTCCCTTGTTTTTGTTCACTGAAGACATTTGGGTTTAAGATCAAAAGATGAATATGAGACAAGAGTTCAGAATTTCAGCTCTCATTTCATGGTATTGTAGATGTGTTAAACAACTCAGGACAGACCACCATTTGTTTAAACCCACCCATTTTTCAAGTGAGCAAAACTATTGGAACATATGACTTCATGTGGCTTCTGGAAAAGGCTCATTAATATTTATTGATGATGTAACTGATGATGGTAGCAGCAGAATGAATTTAGAAATGTAAAGAAACATTTTGTCTGCCAATTTATGTAGAAATGCATTGAATCTAATCGGGAGGAAGTTTCTCATGCAGCAGGACAATGACCCAAAGCACACTGCCGACACTGGGTTTCCTTCCACCGTCCAAAAACATGAAGGTCGGTTAATTGTTTAATTGTACAGAAGCTAAAATGAAAAGAAAATGGTCACATTAATTAAAAAGATATCAGACCATGACCCACATTGAGGAGGCTTCTTAGGACCATCTCATTTGCTCCTACAGTATTCCTATAACACTGCCCTTTATTTTGTTTTCCTCAACCCACCTGCTTTCATCTCATTTGCTTGGTCACAAAATAATGATGATGTCAACAAGTAGGTAAGACTGGAATTAATGAGTCAGTTCTCACACCGTAAATCAATGCCACAATGTTTTGTGTAATATTTAGGATGATTTAAAGCTGCAGTTATCAACACTTATTTTAATAATAGGTCAACTGTAAAGTGTAAATTCAACTTTGTTTTTAACCACAGCAGCTTTTAAGCAAAAAAGCGCCAGTAAACTCACTGTACACTACCTGCCCAACACAAAACAACAGACAACATGAGCAACTGAGCATAGTGGATATTTAGCAAGCTTAAGACCTAGTTATATTCCTCAGGAATGTCTAAACACCAAAATAAAGGAACAGGGATAGTGGACTTGAGTTCATCAGGTGGCCAAAAACACAACTCTGCTCTGTGTCTGCCTGATGTAAAAATAGGCATCTGTTTTCTAACAAGCTAGCCATTATGCTGCTTTAAAATTGTAGTAGTTAGCCTATTAATTGATTTTATTAAACATTTGCAGTGTATTTCTGTAGATTGAACTGGGAATCCAAGCCTTACATTTCAGATTCATCTGGCTCTTAATCTAATTACGCAAAAATGAATCACCATTACATGAAATTAACGGGAACTACAATATCTTCCTTCTATATCCTAACAAACCCTGGCATAGTCGCATCCTTCTTCCGGCCACATGATGAATGCACTTTCTTACTTTCTCACTGTGGTGGTGTTGTATGTGGCCTCCTCCACTCCTCTGCATTCAGGAGAAACCTGCTGCACTACAAAGCAGATGGATGGAGTCAGTACACAGTCATGGCTTCAGGTGTGAGCTGCCAACAAATCAGCAGCATTTGACCCATTTAGCACTTTCTCTCAGGTCTCCCTCTAATAGGGCTGAACTTCTTGCACAGATGCTGTTTTGCTTACTTTAGAGGTGTTTTGTTTAAGTCGGAAATTGCAATTTAAAACATAGAATATGCAGGTAACTTTTAATCTTATTTGAATAATGCTGACCCTGTCATTCCACAGATTAGCATTAATGGGAGTAAATCAAAAGAATGAGACAGAAGAGATGCTTTGTTTTTCACTCTCCTTAGTTATTTTACAGCATCAGGGCATAAAATGGCTGTATACTTTATTATGCAGGACTTTGCAAGACTAGATTTTGCTTGTTGATAAGTAGTACTGACACAAACTTTTGTTCACATACCTGGCTGAGGAAAGACTCACCTTTGAGCCCAGTTTTAACTTTTACTAAACATTTAGTTGAAAGCCATTCATTATGATTCGAGAAGAGACATCTCATGAGAGTTTGTAATGACAATTTACATTTTTTTTCATAATATCCAGCCAAATTACACCTATTTAAAACAACACAGGATGCATTTCACCTGTCATCCGTCTCACGTGCATGAGACGGAACAAATGCGCTTCTATTATAATCAATCCAGCTGATTACACAGGCAGCATCTCTCATGCTATACACATGTTAATCTGGCTCAAAACATGAATATGCTGCTGTTCCAGCAGCTGCTCCACAGCCATCACTCAGAAGAACATGTTGCAGATGATATGAAAACAACATTTATTTATTTATTTATTTATTTCAGTGATGATTGGATGATTTTATTATGTTGATCTACTGTATCCTGTCTACTGTCTTGTGTCTATTGTCTGCGATTGTTTTTAAATGTGAGGATAACTTGTCCACTACAAGACAAATTTGACTCTGGGAACAAAATCCTGAATCCTGATTGTATGTTGGAAATACAGGTGACTTACACTAAAGGATGTACCTGAACACATCCTGTGTAACGGAAGCAGCTGCTACTAGCATGCTGCTTATGCTATACTCCTGTGCCAGCTTGCTACTCTTTGGCCATAAACTTAAAGAAACAATCAAGAGAGCTGATTTAACTGTGCTGGCCGTCGACACCATGGATTTGCTTGAAAATGTTAATATTTTGGTCTTTTGCATGAACTTACTTGCACAAAACCCTGCACTGTTTCTAAATTTTGCTTCTATGGCTTACATTTTCAGTTATGAAACAAACTAGCCAGAACCTGGGAAATGAGTGTAATTCACGCCTACAGCAGTGTTGAATTGTCAAGATTAAGTGCTCTAGTCTCGTACATGACTGCCTTATTCAAACAAAGTCTTTCCCACCCACCACCATCACCTCCAACTGCTGTCTTTGTCAGCTGCTCAGTGTCATTAGATTGACTGACACCACTACATATTTTTGCTATAAAGGGTTGTATGCCTCACTTTGAAGCCTAAAGGATTGTTATTAGTAGGGATGTCCAGATCCTATCACGAGATCGGAAATCTGGCCCGATCACGTTGTTTCTGACTCGATCGGAATCGGACGTTACCTCCTGATCAGGACTCGGATATAAATAGTATATATATATATATATATATATGTATATATATATATATGTATATATAGATGTGCATGCCTGCCAGGTATTTTAAGTTGATGTGCTATTTGTTTTTATCTTAGACTTATTTTATATTTACTGTTGCATTAAAGTCCAAAAGTGAAGAATTTATGTTATTTATTACTTGATTGTTCAAGCTACCTCACAGAAGTGCTCTGTTTCTTAACAGAGTTGTTGAATGTTAAAATAAGGTGAATTAAATGAAAAATAAGGAACATCTTGGATCTGGTTTTTCACTCTTCTTTATTCTTTTAGTATTATAGAAGTATCGGATCGGGACTCAAATCAAAATCAAAAATCAAATGACTTGGACTCTGACTCGAGGGCAAAAAAACCTGATCTGGACATCCCTAGTTATTACTGAGTGCTATTCTTAGCACCAAGGATTAACTCACCACTAAACAACACATTCCTTTCTCCCAACTCGTCATATATTGACACTCGGTCAAGACCCTTTGGCGTTTTTCAGTTGTTTAGGACTCTGCAGTCAAGTTAGCAACGCAACAAAAAATGTGCAACGTCTGCATCTCCTTTTGAAACAGCATGTTATTAAAGTTGTGAAACGTTGAAGTTTGGTTAGGTATTTGCTTAGGTTTAGGCAACAAAACTACTTGGTTAAGGTTAGAAAAAGATCATGGTTTGGGTTAAAATAACTACGTAGGTTACTTGCATAACTTGCATAACAACTTATAAAGCAATTTACGTAACTCGCAAAAAAAATACTTAATTTACTTTTTGTTTCACACAGGACACAAAGCCCGGTCTCCTGGTTCAGTCCTGGTTCTGGCCCTCCCTCCATCCATCCCTCCCAACCACCTCCTTACTCAGTCTTTTCTGGCATGTACCTGCCTTTACCGTCAAAAACTTACTCTAGGGCTTCCCCCAGTGTGTTGAACTATGACGCTATAGGGATCTCCAGTGCGTTACAGATTGACGCCGATGGGGCTTGACTATGCTTCCATATGTCACAAGTTGGGGAATGAGAACGGGTTGCACTAAAACTTTCTGCTGAACCTTGGTGCTATACCAACAGCAGCCAGTAGCCAGCAATCCCCTTGTATGTATGGCCCCAATGCGTCACCTGTTAGTATTAACAGCTGATGCATTGGGGCCATACACCCAAGAGAATAGTAGCTGTTAGCCTGTTGGATATAGTTTTGCTGTGTTTGCAGTTTTGAAGGTTGTGTAAGTATTAGCAGTTTAGGAAATGATGTGATGCAACAAATGTGATGGATATAAGATTTGGTACCATTTCGTCGAGGAAATTATGACAGTGATCTGGTTTATTTGCTAGAAGTTCTGTTGGTTGCCACTCACCTTTGACCAGTGATGGAATGTAAGTGCATTTACTCAAGTACTGTACTTAAGTACAAATTATTATAGATGCAAGACAGCAATGCTACAAATAGCATATAGCTTATAGAATATGAAACATTGCTGTAGATTAAACTGCCTAAGGGTATATAAAGTAGTTAAAATTAGTAAGCCCTATACATCTAAAGCAGTAATATTAGTCCTGTTGTAAGGTTGTTGCACAAACTGCTCAAAATTATGGATAAAACTTGACATCCTCTGTACAAACTCCTGGTCACACAACAAAGTCTCTTCAGTCAGAGACTCCTTCAGCTCTGCAGTAAAAAGGATGGCTACAGGAAGTCATTCCTCTTAACCTCCCTGATGCTTGTTTGCGACATACCTCATGTGTGTTTTGTGCAAATTATGTTATTGTGTTATTTTAGTCTCATCTGTCTATCTACCTATCTACCTATGTAACCTACCTTATCTAAAGGATCTTTCTTCCACCATTGCCCTTGCCCTCCTTCTACAGAAGGAACAAGTGACAACACAGTCACAACAACCTTGGATGAAGTAAGTACACTGAAAAATTACTTGCAGTGTCTCTTAAGATGTGTGACACCATTACTTAAAATGGCATTGCCATGTTTTTCAACACCTTTCTGGTAGTCTAGTTAGTCACTGTGACAGGTGGAGACACCAGGAAGTTACAGTTCCCAACACGTTCTCATCTCAATGCGTTATATCTGACGCTTTCATCCGGCATGACAAAGCGTAAGGATTTTACGCTAAAGGTACCCTTCCGCGTCCGTATGAAACGCAAGCTCTCTTTACTGATTTGTCTGTCTTTTCAAGGGCACGCAGCAGTAGTGTAGCACCCACAGCAGTGTCATCTGCGGTCCGATCACAATCTGCTACTGCTAGTGGCCTGGAAATCTCCACAGGGCGCAGCGTGGAGCAGGTCCAATTCGTGGACTTCACGCCCATTTCAATTTGCTGCTTTTGTCAGCCATCCAAATGCCAGTACATGCCTACGCTCCCTGAGCTGCCACTCCAAGACATCAAACCTGTGGCCTTCCTGTGACGGGTATGCAAGTTTGAGGGTGTGTCCGTGTGTTCATGCTGTTCCGCACCATCACTATTCAAACTTAGCACACAGCTTAACGTCAGCAGTGTGTCGCCGAACGCAACATTTGGAGCGTGAATATCACACAATGGGCATATCCTGGAAAGATCTTGTGTCTGGTATTTGGGATTCAGCATGTGTGCTTTAATATCCCCATGTCATTCAGGTTTAGCTATATCTGCTATTTGAGGATTAACACCTCCTGACAACGGCAAACATTGTGTTTCCTCATCTTTACCAGATCACGCAGGGAATACCAATAAGCTTTGTTCCGGTATCTAAAGAACGGTTGCTGTGAGGAGAAGATGTGATGTCCCGCTGGCTTACACAACCATATCTCATTTCACTTGTTTTTGTCACCTCTCAGAGTTTCTGACTGTTAGGAAACAGACTAAGAGTTGCGAAAGAAAACTCATTTTCATCCTTTTCAGGTCATGTCAGCCTTTGGTGACATGACTTGAGCAGTTAAAAATACAATTTACAAAGACAAAAGACATAATGGAAAAGTATAATCAGTTTAATATCACATGTAGAAGGCTTTGTGCGCTGAGAGTGATATCTGCCATGAGTAGGGATGGGTATTGTTACTTGATATCTTTATGGTATCGACCGAAACAGCTCAGTCTCGAGTAGAATTGATATGTCTCCAGTCAAACCAATACTTCAATCGATACATTTTGTAACCAGATAGCGGCAAATAATGACTATTTGTATGGCTTTGCTTGCAGCCAAACACACAAACAACACACTGAAAGAAAGAGAAGAGCACACCTTTTCTTTCATTGTGTGCCTGCACCATGAACTGTATAAAAAAATGCCCGCATGTTACACACTGTTGCAAGTCTATCACCACAAGCTTGGCTTTCCCTTGATTTAGTTTCTGGTACCATTTAACACTTCTCTGTACATTTTTATTTGCTATTCACGTCAATTATCACTGATCGATCAGTGCGTCCCATTACATCAAATAAAGCTTTTGTGGCACAGCAGCGTTCAGCTGATGTTATTCATGGAGCCTCCAGCTGCATCTGCGGCTGGTTTAGGTGTAGCTGGTTTGATCGGCTAGATGTGCAGCCCTCGGTTCCTCTGTTTGTCAGTCTTTGTTAAGTGACATGTTTAAACAGACGCCTTACTCGTTTTATACTTGTGACTGTCGTTTTTGGAGGAGGTTTATGACTTAGCACTAAAGGAAAAAGCACTTTGAGAGATCTTTCAATTCAGTTTATTGATCGAAAGTTTTTGTGTGTGTGTTTTTTTTATATAACTGTCCTGCCCAGCAGCCTGGTATATGGTATGAGAATCTGGATACCATGTTGTGCCAGACAGATTTTACTTTACAGTTTTTTTCAATAGCTAAGATGCAATGCTCAAACTTGAACCCACTTTTCTCTCTTCACGCAGTCTGCATCTCACCTCAAAAAAAGTCTCTTAAACCCCCAAAACACTTTATACAAGCCTCAAAATACACTTGTTCAACCAAAACACTGGCAACAACATTGTCATTCATAACATACTGACCAACAAAACACAAACAACAGGGAGCATTATGTAAATTTGATGAACTTTTATCTTCTAAATGTGCCTGAATTTTTTCATATAAATCCAGTGCTTGAAGTGGGCCGGAGCGCCCCGGTACGCAGTACCGGCACCTCAACATTTTACTCTTTGGCGTACCAGGACATTTTCTTGCGTACAGAGACTTCTTCCGAGTTGCCGGTACTGTCCTCTGCCCTCTCCATATCAGGTTCTCTGGGCGCTACGTGACGCAGCACCTATTTTTTTCCACTTCAAGCACTGTATAAATCAATATTTCATCATAGAATACACTTGTTCTCAGTCACTTCGGTACATTTCTCAGATCAGAATTGAAATTCTACTTGTTCAACCTCCACATCATCTACTCACTTGTGCACATCATATGTAAAAGCAATTTTATCAGTCTTTTGAGAAATTGCAAATTGCACATGTGTTGACACATTTATTTCTCTGTTGAATAGTCTTAATTTGTAATTGTTTCAGTTTGGCAGTTCATTCAGTAATTTACTTGTGGAAAAAAAAGAAGTTCCTGAAATTTCAGTGCTGCAACACAGTTTTTCTCAGTTGTGTACACAGTAAAACTGGCGCCTGAGACACAATAAACTATTTCCTCAACCTATAATTCATGTACCAACCCCCTAAATCAATTCTGCTAAAATACAGGCACATTTCATGCTTTACACTCAGCTTGCAGTTTTACAGTAAAACCACATTCAAAACACTACACACATTTCTCTATACATATAGACATAAACATAAAATATAAATAAATGTTCTGCTAAGATTTTCTATATATATAGCTGTCCAGCTTCTGCAAAAATGCAGGATATTTGCATTTGCATTTTGATTCTGTTTTGAATGTGTTTTAACAGTTTTGGACACAGTGTGTTAGCATTTGAAAAATGTTTTGCAGATATGTGTTTTGCAGGTGGTCAAGTAGTAATGAGAAATGTTTGGTCCACGTACACTTCTGTTTGGCTGACTGTGTGTAGAGTTTTGACAATGTGACTTCAGTTTTGACCAATGCAGGTTAGCAACTGAAAAAAAACTGTAACAAGAGATTATTAATATTCTCCTTTGTCTGTTTTATTATTTATTTAAATATGTATTGAATTGTCACCAGGCTGGAAAGGTGGGCAGAAATGGGGATGGGGGCACAAACAACCACACAAACAGACACCACAGAGAAAGGACAACACCTGCATGAGAACAGGGAGGGGGCTTTGGGCGCAGAAAACAAACTACTAGCCAAACAGCAGCAATAAAAAGCTAACATAAAAAAACAACTGAGGGAGAATGAAAAGGAGTAGCAGTCATGCAAAGTAAAGAAACAGCACAGCACAGCCATGAGAGCTGGAATAATAACAATAAATAAAAATAAATAACTTAATGAAAAGCATAAAGAATAATTCTACCTGTGACAACCAGGGACAACCTAAATTAGTTTGTGTGTATGTCTATGTGTGTCTGTATGTGTGTGTGTGTGTGTGTGTGTGTGCATAAGCCTGTTTCAGAATGACCCCAGGTCTACTGTACACCCTCATTGTGAGAGAGCCGACGGGGGCAAGCAGCAGGAGCCCAGCCCCTGCCAAAGAAGGCATAGGCGTCACTAGACCCTTTTAACTGGGGCATGTGCCCCTGTATCCATGTGCTGTGCCCCTGTAAAATTGACCCCTTGGCGTCGTTTTTGGACGTGTAGGGCTCCACGTTCAAGTTAGCAACAAATGGCAACATCTGTAACGTCCAAGTTAGCAATAATATATGTGTAATGTCCGGTAACAATTTCCCAAAAACTACTGGTTAATGTGAAGTGGTACATAAGCTTGTTAACGACATGAAACGTCGCAAAAAATGAGACATTGTTGAAAGCGGGTGTTTATTACGGTGATGAGAGGACAGACTGGGATTATCCTTCTTTCCACAAGAAGAGAAAATAACTGAGTGAGAGTGACTTTCGGGAACAGCAGTCAGGTAAACTTGTGTCCTCTTTTCTGAAAGTCTGATGTGAGCAGCATGTGTAGCTGCAGTGAATCTCTCTCTGTCTGTCCTGCTAACCCAGCTGGGCAGTGTAACTAGGCATGTCTGTGTCTTGGTAGCTTGCCAGACTGTGACTGAACAATATTAGAGTGAAATAGAATTATTTATTAAGCTTGATAAATGCTGACGGTGAATGTTTATGAACTGCAGCACAGAAATGATTACCACAACGCGCGTAAACATGTGCTCATACATGTGTGCACGACATGAAACTCGCGCCTCGTGCTTCCAGAAGAAGCAATAATGTCCGGCTGAGGACCGTAGAACCGCTCAACCTTATTGCAATCCAACAGCAACATTAACAGGAACAGTCCAGACAGCACACAAATGTGGTGGTACTTCTCATAAGCACACATCATTTTAAAAAAAGACTGTGATTATCTGTCTTTCAGTGAAGGTTTAGTTACAACTCTGGACTAATGCAAGATGGAAAGCATGGGATTCACACTGACTATTAAAATGTTGGTGTTGATGCACATCTCTCAGTAAGTAATAAACATCCCTTATTCAGTCAAGTCATAGTATAAATTAGGGTTGGACAATAAAACAATAACAATAATTCTCACAACATAATTTTCCTCAATAACAATATAACAAATTTTCAATAAATGTTTGATCTTATTCATTGGAATCATGAAAGCGCTTACTTTTTCTATTAAGATATTTATTGTGTTGAGCAAAAAAAAAAATTGAACATTTACTTGTGCACATTTGTTGAAAACAGATTTATCATAATAGTTCTGATTGTTCTGCCTCAGATTTGTGAAGTGATCCTCTGTGGCATCAAGTGTTTGTTCTGACCAGAAAAGAAAAGTTTAAAACCGCAATTAACTATCTTGCTTCTTCCACTTTCACTAAGTATCTATGTAATGATTTGACTTTTATCCTGATCATTTTCGATATCAAATGATATGATTTTTTTTTTTATCGTGGTAACATTTTTGTCCATGTTGCCCAGTCCTAGTATAAAAAGTATTTTAGCTTTAAAAATGTTAAAGGAAACTGGAGGAGCCAGTTTGTATGGGCTTCATGCAGCTGATAACAACAATATACAGCAATTATTGATAGTTATAATTTAACCATTTAACTGGGGCTATGCTTAAATTTGTCAGTAAAGTAAATGCTGGATCATAAGCCAGTAATAGCAGAGCTGATCCAAATCCAGTACCAGAACAGACTCAGTCAAGACATCTGTAGCATGTCACACAGACCCAGGTGAAACACAGGCAGCAAAGTTACTAGCACAGCCAAGGATGTGCAGCCAGCATTAGACTTTAAGAGGATTTTTCTAGTAGAGGTTTCCATTCAGGAGTATTAAAGAGACAGACTGTTTTAAAGGCGAGATAGTAGTGAGAGCAATCCAGTGTCAGATGTAACTGTGTGCAGCAGTGGCAAATTGTTTACATGGCTCACAAGTCAGGTAGGAAGGCCATGACAGAATTCCTCTTAGGTTGTAACATAGGTATGTGTGGTTATGCCAATATTAATGGGGTAAGCAAGGGAAGCTGGTGAGGTACATGCTAAAACATTTACATTACACTTCAATCAAAGATAAATCAGAAATTTACACGGGCCCCAGTAGAGCTTTATGTCTAACAACGCCCCTGGAAGAGGGCCCTGGCGAGGAGAGGAGACAATGGATCCCAGGCCCAGGGACACGCCACCTGCCCTAAATATGAGCTAAAGCCTGAAGCCTGATCCCCAGGTCCAGAGCGGGCCCCCACACCAGGGGAGCCAAGCCTAGACCCAGAGATCCAAAGCCCCGAACAGTTATTTGAAACAAGAAAAAAATAAAATAGATAACCTTGCTTGTCCATAACAACAATACGAATAGTAATAAGCAACCAATCAACTATTATGGCTTAAACAGGTGGCATTTTATGCAAGGTATTAAATGAAGTGCTCTATTGGTATCAGTATCACTTTATGGGTACTGGTTTTGATACGGGTACTGTAAAATTTTAAAAGATACCCAAACCTAGCCATGAGCAGTGAATGTTACCTTTGTGACGCTTCTGTGACTCAAAAGGACAGATTGCTTTGTTGGCCTCTGGATAGGTTTGTTAGATAGTCAGAATAAAAAAAAATTCTCTCCAGCACTTAATATTGGCATTTGTCAGGGAATATTAGAGCGGCTGAACACACAGGGTCATCGCTGACAGACTCTCGTCTCGTTTCTGGTTGCCAAAAGAGGCTCTGGACAATGTGTCTGTACAAACTGTCTGCTCCATTCTGTTCACAGGCGAGAGCTCAGCTAAAATAAATGTAAGAGGTCAGAGAAAATAACCTTAGAATCTGAAGTACAGTGTTTGTGTGCAGCGTTTTTCTTCCATGCTAAGAAAGAAAACCAGGTTGCCTCGATCAGAATTAGTTGTTGATCCCTATTTTCTGAAAATCAGTTTAGATTAGAAGAGGCCTCGCCAGAAAGTGGCACAGGTAAATTCAAAGTGACAGTATCTTCAGACACTTTATTTAAAAGATGTTTAGCACTATCAACTTCTTTTTGATGTCTAAAAAACATTCCTCTTTGTGTGTCAAAGTTCACTAAGGTTGAAGTCAAGGGTGGGCAGGGCCTTTAAAACGACCACAATATTGCTGTATTATTTTGAACTAACCCCTAAGAACGGAAAATACATGGAGGATTGGACTGATGGTCGGATTTTAAATTTGACTTTTGACTTTGGATTATCATTGGCTCCTGCACAGGACATGTGCAGTTCTCCCTGCAGGTATCTTGAAAGGTGGAGACAGGCAATCAGCATTTGACTGCTAAATTAAACTTGCACTTGGTGGTCAGCCAGTGCCCCCTGCTCATTCTAAATTCCTGTGGATGATGTGGAAACTTGAATGAATTCAGGTGACATTGCTCCAACAGCAAACAAATATTGCTTTATGTTTCATAAGCCAAGAGACTTTTTTTTACACTAATTACTTCTTTTGCTGTACAGCAGCTGCAGGCTCCTGTTTTGTTCAACATAATGAATGAAGTGCCAGTGCCAATGAGCCGTGGAGGGCGGCATGGATGATATTTGTGTCTCACTGTTAAGAGGACCGCGGTTGCAAATGGATGCACACTGTGGTCTTCTGTTTCTCCTTTAACGAAACTTAACAATGTTCGTCTAAGTGAGTGTTGTTTGTCCTTGAGTCAGAGTTGTATCTTAATTCTTATTCAACTGTCAGCATATGATTCTGGCTCACTGGGTGAAAGTTTGCCGGAAAGGTCAGGACGAGTTTGAAATTGCAGTCCATGACTATGAACTGCATCGAGTATGCAGTTTGACACATAACAAACAACTCCAATGGTGCCCTTGATGGTGCACAACCCAAGGAATCAATGAAAAAACCTTGGCAGCGTTCATTCCGCCGTGACTTTTGGCACAAAGCCAGCAGTATTTGGTTACTCTCCAACTCCCAGTGCCTGAACATTTCTCTATTAGCTGGACTTTATCTGAGCTGCATGTCTCAGAGTTCAGTTCACTTCTTTTTCTTATTTTATTATTATTTTTATCAGCCTCTGTGTGACTCACAGGTAGTGTTCAAAAGCATCCAAATGTTAAATGCTGGTGTTTTCTCGGCTTCTCGCTTTAGAATAGGAGGTGCAAGATTGGAAAATGAATGCAAAAGATGAAAGACTTGACATCCGCCTGTATAGAGGAGTTCATCAACAGGCACAAACAAGATTGTGAAAAGTTTTTTCTATGTTCTCTGCGTGGGTGAGAGCTGGAGAATCATCTGTGTGAGAAGGCGTGAGGGTTTTGTTTCGTGAAAAGGAAAAAATCTCACCATGTGGGTCAGTTTGTCTGTGCTGTGGGCTGCAACAGTGAGGAGAGCTCTCCAGTTTAACCATAGGGCTTTCTAATCCTGTGAGATTACCCCATAATATCCCCTCTTGCTGGAAATAAAAACACTGAGTAGACCACAACATGTGAATGTACACACACACACACACACATACACACTCGCTCACACACATTGCAATTGCTAGAGCTATATTTCTATGTATGGGAGACAATAGTAAAACATGGCTCCGTAGGAAGGCATCAAAGGAGATGATCGCTAATGCACATCAGTGTGACGTGACATGCTATTTGATCAAACTTACGTGTGCGCGCACACGCCGTACGAGCGCTCAAGCGTGCATGCACACACACAGAAGTTGTCCACAGCTGCTAATGAGGAGCCAAAGGGGGCTCTCGCTCAGCAGCCAATTATCCTGTCCCTTTGGAGGAATAGTCTATGCGTGAGTGTGCATGTGTGTGTGTGCACGCAGATGTTTCGAGCCACAGCCACTCTGTTTTTCTCTATGCCAATACGACAACAGTCTTATTTACATAATCTTTCAGCTCTAATTATGTCTATACATACTGCTTATGAAATGTTTCCCACTCTAATAGGAAAAACATGGAGCACTGAACCTCACTTACCAGATTGTATCAATGCTGTGTTGTGAGCCAAGTTAAAAAAAAAAATTATATATATATATATATATATATATATATATATATATATATATATATATATATATATATATATATATATATATATATATATATAAATGCCTGCTAGCAATAAAGATAACTCTTTATTTCAGGCCCGGTCCCTTATTTTGCATCAGCGCTGTCATTGTTGTGGTTTTCTCACAGTGGATCTGTCTATTTGATGAGCCCAACTGGGTTGATCATAAATTATGAACAGAGTTTGGGGCGTAAATACGCAAAATAATTCAAAAGAGAGCCTTAGCTACAAAAGGCTCAGCATTTCAGTCATGAATGTGCATTTTGCATCAGCTGTTTGTCACTATTGTATCATACCGTAGTGATGTGTTGACTTGATACAGTAGCAGTGGATATTGTCCCATTCAGACAGGTGTGTATTTGTTTGTGTGCGCTGTTTCCCTACCGATTCTCCAAAACCTCTTATAGGATAATAAGGCTACAAAAAGATTTCTTCTTTCTTCCCCTCTGTTGCATTTCTCATCCACTTAAGCTCATTTAGCCAAAGTGTTCCATGGTGAGGGCCGTCATTTTGACAGGTCTGAATGGCAATCTGTGTGAATGTGACTGTCACTGTATGTGTCTGTGAGTTGTGGTGTAAAGGCTGTGTGATAAGTGTAATTGTCTTACACAGAGCGTGGCTGCTTGGTTAGAGGATGAGGTACTTCACATTAATGCTCACCACATTATCTGAATTGCTTCCAGCTGAGACATTTGCATATTCAAAGGCCAATTTAGGCCTAACATCGAGACTCCACTCAAACAGTGCGGTACAGCACACAGTGTGTGTGTGAGTTTAAACATATGCTTCTGATGTAAATGTATCTATATACCCTTTGCCTTTGTGTGCATGTGTTTTCTTGTGCAAGTGTTTGTATGTGCCCGCTGGGCTCCATGTTCTTGTCAATAAGAGTTAAAGGACTCCTGAAGAACAGCTGATTCTTCAGGGTCTACAATGACCCTTGGAGCTGAAATGCAAAGTGTGTTGGAGAGAGACTTCACAAGCTATCAGTCAACACGTGTGTGTGTGTCTGTGTCTGTGTTTGCGTGTGCATCGCAAACACGCACTCCAGCCAAATTTGCATGCGTGTGGTTGTGTCATTTTAAATTCGAGAGGCTCTGGGTGCACGCATGTGTGTGTTAAGCCATTGGTATTCCATCACCCTGAGCAATCCGCGGCCAAACAGATCCCATCATGTTTGTATTAGGAGACCAGATAGGCTTCATTCCCTCCAGGTTCGCTGCATGTTGATGCTCCTTTCAGCCAGTTTGGTTGGACTATAGCATCCACATCATGCTTTGGAACTGCATTTGTGGCTCCTGGTGTTTTTTTTTTGTTTTTTTTTTAAGGTTTTTGGATGAAGCACCGCAGAAGTGCTTCAGCGTGGGCTTGTGCTATGTGCATGCCTCAGTGGTTTCAGGGACAACATTGGCCTGAGAGCAGGATGTAATACAATAAGTCAGCCAGGAGTGAAATTGTTTGCTTATTCAAGAAAGATACGGCAACTGTTAAATTCTGATGTTTAATTTAGTAGTTTAATAACAAGCAAATATTATAACTTGCAATTCAACAAGTACACAAGTGGGCAAAAAAGGGCAGTGCTGAGAGGACCAACTCTACCGGGGAGTGAGCCCTGGGGTAAAAAATGTTCTTCATTCTCGTCGTGCAGCATTGTTCTCACCAAGGTAATTGCAAAAAGTAGGTCCAACAGGGAGCCACACATTAGCAGTCAGATATTCAAACAGCATGGAACAAGACACAGACTGAGATTTGCTACCACATAACTGGAAGTTGCTAACGTTGCTAACAATCAGTGTTGGGGAGCAACTATACATGTAATTTAGTTACCTAATGTCATTATAAAATTACAGGGGAAAAATGTGTAATTAAATTAAAGTTGCTTATGCAAATGTTCATGATGACTTGGGGGTTACATCTGATTATTTTCTGTAATCGGCTAGGCGATATGTTGATGGTAATTGAAATAGTTACACCACTATTTCATTTTAAATGGGGTTACTTGTAATCCGTAACCTATTACATTTCCTTTGCAACACTGCTAATAATCCTTAATTGATGAACAGGAAAACTGTAAGTGTGCACAACTACAGCAAGTAGGGTAGGTCTAAGTTGAAACAGGAAGTCAGTCTGTGAACTGTGACGGATGTTTACAGTGACAGTTTGGTTTGTATTCTACCATTCGCCTTTGTTTTCACTTCCAAAGAAGCGTGACTAGCCTGGGGGTTATTTTCAAGCTGTATGATCATCGGACTGCTTCTGCTTGTTGCACCATATTTTTTTGGTGAGCAGCACTATGGAGCAATGTTTTTATGAGGGGGGTCCTCGTTTTGTTTAAAATTGTCCATGTACATGATTTGCGTAATGTGACAAGAATTACTGCAATAGGACAAAAGAGGCAGTGAAAGAAGAAGACTAGCAAGAAAACATGGAATATAAACATCAAATATGTGAAAATCTGCTCTGCAAATGTTCCATGAAGAAGAAAATACATTCAATACATTTATTCAAGCTGAAGGACACACAGAGTGTTTTGTGAGACACAATTCATGTAAACATAACTTGTTTATTTACAGGAAAAGCCCACAGGGCAACTTTAATTAAGAGAAATGCTGAGTTGGAGACAAAAGTGGATTCTACCAATCATAACTTATATTAAAGTCTTCTTAACAGTAATTCAAACTAAATGAAGTTGGCATTGATAAATTGACAGAAGCCACATTGTTCAACAGTCAGGTTGAACTGCACTGACTTTTTAGCACTCAAATGTATTTTGCTATTCTTAGAGTTGTCAGATTTACACGGCACTGTTGAGAGATGCAGAAACCAAGTTCTCACATGCACTAATTTCAGGGAACGTCATGTTACTCTTAGTTCTTCCTGCACTCTTGGATAGAATTGAGGTAAAATGTACTTAGTCTGAGACATTAATAGTTAAATATTTTTCCTCAGAACTAATTCTAAAGTAGTGCAGCGTCTCGTGGTATTGGGGAAATAAAGTCATCAATAAATAATATAAGAGCAAGTGTTGTGTTTTGTTTTGTTTTTTGGTTGCGCTGCAAGAAAATGTTTTCACTTGTGGATATACCCTCTGGTGAATTGGATTTCTTCATTCTCTCTTACTGATGAGACAACTTACACTTTCAGCATGGAGATTATGACCTTCACACTGTACATTTGGGGTAAAAGCTATTGGGAAAATTACCCTGATGTCCCTGTTGTCACTGAGATCTATAACCTGAATATAGGGACCAATTGTGTAACTCGTAAAGTACGTGACTGTGCTTTTCACCCAAATGAGGTTTATTTTAATGGGCTGCTATAAAGTGCTACAGTAGTGCGGCGTCTGCAACAAGAAAAGCAGGTCATATTCCTGGTAACATATTCAGGCTTTTAGTGATTTATTCACACTATCATGTGTCAGTATGGAGAGAAGAAGCTGTCACACTGATCGCCTTAAACAATCTTCCTTTGGCCACTGTCATGTCTCATTGCATGCTGAAATGTTGCAGAGTCTGTGTGTCTTACTCTGTGTGTGTGTGTGTGTGTGTGTGTGTGTGTGTGTGTGTGTGTGTGTGTGTGTGTGTGTGTCAGTGTGCTGTTTGCAGTTTTGCAAAAATAGATGAGGTCGAGCATCCCTCAAATGCTTTGTTGACCTTGTTAAGCTCTCTCCTCTGCTTTCTCTCTGAGTCTGTCCTTTTGTCTCTCTCTGTTCCACCACGCTGATGCAAAGTGGAAATGACAGTTTCCACTGGGTGTTTTTCCCTAATGGACATTGTTCTCTGAGTGTCCTTCCCCCAGAAGGTCTACAGATTTACACTGGTAATAGCCTTCTGCCCTGCAATCCATGTTTCATTTTTGTCTCCACTTTTAATCTGAGTATCTTCTTCTTTCATCTGGCCCTTGACTCCTGCTCAGTAGTTTCTTACAAAGTGCAGCTGTTAGCTCCTTTGTTTGGTTTGCTGTGCACACAGCTAGGGAGGTTGGGATTTCTGTTTAACAAGTGTTTATTTGTGCTCACCAAGGAGTCCAGCTAGGAAAACAGAAGGCAGTGCGCGAGTCTCCAGGGAGAAGCAGAGCTTGCAAGATACAAGAATCACAAATCAGTGATGGAGGGGGGAATGTTAATGCAATAGATCTTAGCAGACTGTTGCTCCTGGCCAGTGGAGTTTCCTAGAGTATAAACAACATGCTTTTAAACTTTCCCTGTGAAGAGATGCTGATTATTTGTAAACATCTCTACCTTGTAAAGTAATCTTACATCATTTTGGGTTGAAACCGTAGAGACCATGTTGTGTTAAGCGTGATTTAGGCAGCGTTGGGTCCACGTGCATAGCCTACAGCATAGCTACGCACGTAACCATGCATTTATCATGGCTCCCCCATGAGATCCGCACCTCTGAGTCCCTCGCCATTTTTCAGTCCCGTCTTAAGACCCATCTCTTCTGTTCTGCCTATCCTTAACTAAGCTTTTTTTGTTTTTTTTTTTAAATTTCTCTACTGTTTCTACTCTGTAAAGCGACTTTGAGCTTATGAAAAGCGCTATACAAATTCGATGTATTATTATTATTATTATTATTATTTATACTTGGGTGTCGGTGTCTCCATCATTCTGCAATTACACCGCTAAACGCTAGTTGGCAGTAGCGCTACAGCATCCACTGTGTTGATTTTTGCTGGCCAAGCAGGCTAACTTCCGGTTTAGCCCTCTGCTAACGTGAATGGGGTTAAAACTGAACACGTGCAGCTGTTATAGACTTTACAAATGTTCGATCGACCAAATGGATCACATTCTGATAATAAAACAAGACATTTCGCTTGGGTTGTGACGGTCAAATATATTGTTCCACCATTACAGCCGCGGGTTTGGACGCTAGTAAAACTGACTTCAATGCAGGGTTCACTTCCTGTGTTTAATCACCGTCTAAGTGCTGTTCATACAGCATCACAGATATGAGATAAGATTCAACTCAAAGGAATATTTAGATATTTTGAGAAATATCCTTACCTCCTATCTTGCCGAGAGTTAGACAAGAAGATCCGTACTACTCACGTGTCTAAACATCAAGTATGAAACTAGAGCCAGGAGACGTTTAGCTTAGCTTTCCATGACAGAAATCTAAAAACAACAACTTCTGACGGGGAGTTATGTAGCCTAACTATTTCCTGGCTAACAGCAGCCCAGCATTGTACTTCCTGAAGTCTTGTGGTCAACCCGAGATGGCAAGATTCCTATTCAGACCCGTCGACAAGATAACAGAGCTTTGAATGGGGCCAGGCTAGAGTGGTATTAATTAGAGTTGAGCCGGATACTCGGCTGAAACGAGTATCCGGTACGGATAAAGCACTTTTGCCGAGTACGAGTATTATACGGGTAATACGAGTCAATGTCTGTGCTCAGATTGAATAAAAATCCTCACTGGGTAGCTGACTGTGTCTGCACTTACACTCTCTCTCTCCCTCTCTCTGCCGGTCATCGAGATTTTTTTTAAACTGTCAGCTTTTTTGACTTCATGCACAGAGTGTCTGACACTTTCTTGCTGTATTTTATGAAAAAATAAAGGTAGTTGTGGTATAAATAAATTATTTAAAATAATATTACAAATTAAGCTACACACACACACACACACACACACACACACACACACACACACACACACAGACAAACACTCCCCCCCTCAAACACTCCCCCCCCAAACACAAACAGGTCCACTGTCAGCAGAGCGTCATATTTTACGATTGGGGAACACTACAGAAATACGACAGTAGCACGGCTGCATCTGACACATGCAGGGAGACAGAAAATCGCAGACAGTGTGAATGCCTAAATGAAGAGGCGTAGTCTATAATAATGCGCTGATAAAAAGTGTTCTTATGAGCTCCAGAAAATATCAGCCTCATTCTTTCAACTCGGCTGTGTGTCGGCGTTTCCACATTAAAGGACTCGGGCTGTTCTCCCTTGTCGCCAATTCAAAAATGAGATTAATTTATTTAACACACTCAAAAGTGTTCCAAACATTGTTCTAAATTAACTTCATAAATAAATTTTAACAAAAAATCCTTCATGCCATAAAATGAGCTCAAACAGTGTTTGAAAGACGGAATCTCAACATGTTGAAAACTCGCCGTCCCACCTTTGAGCCCACATCGCAAAAGGTGGGACGGAACATGACTACAGTCTCTGTAGTCGGCCTTAGAAAGCTATACTAACCTAAATAAACAGCCTACGTTCATATTAAAATGTAGTATTTCAGTATCCCTACCAAACTGCTCATAATATTCAGCCTCAGATAAGAAAAATAAAATCCATTTATTTAACGGCTGCGTCAGGCTGTGTGAAACGGACTGGGAGCAAATAAAAAATATTAAACACTTTTAAAGGCAGTAAGTAGGCTGATCCTGCTGTACTGTAAAAACCTGTAGGCAAGGTTTTTAATCAGTCTCTGTAGCCAAGAGTTTCTCCACATCACCTGCAAACCTAAAGCAGCCTATTGGCTAAACCAGTCTGTGGGATTTCCTACAGATGCTGATGTCATTTTCCAGAGAGCTGATTGGTCAGTAGGTGGTGTTTTCACAGAGTTAATCTCTTTTCTGGAACATAACCTGCTCCGGAGCAGGTTAGCCATTCAGCATAAGTTACCATGTTCAAAGTACGAAGTGAACCTTCGTGCCAGGGTTAACCCTGAAGTTACCTGGATAAGCTCAAATCCTGCTTTGTGGTACAGGCCTGTGGTGTGGAAATAAAAAAAAATAAAGAACCACTGATCATAAAAAAAATTAAAAGTTAAAAAAAGAAAGTCATGTTGAGTATGAAAACTCTTGTTTACATTACATTACATTTTACTTCATAATTGCAACCACATGTTGTATTCATTGTTGCAAAACTTGTTCTGTATATAGTTTGTTTCGTGATCAAAACCATTGATTTGAAGCTCAATGCTGATGCTGTCATGTAAAGAGTTTTCTAATCAGCAATAAATATAATACAATAATACAATATCTGATCAACCCATATCAATTGCATGCTTAAAATAACATACTGGTTAAAGCCCCACCCATTTCCAGACAACCCGACCCACTTCCTGGTCAAACTCCGCCCACATTTGGGGTAGGCCCCGCCCAGTCCACGTACAGATACAGATAATTCATATGGTTAACAGATACAGATACAGATAATGCTGTACTCGCTCATCCCTATTATCAATCCTCTCAACCCCTGCCAAGAAAATGAGTGTAACTAGATTTGTTTAATCTTTTCCTTCAGCTCATCAAACTCATCATAGTAAAGCAGTATAAACATAAACATATTTGCCAGACAAGGAGCTTCCTTCCAGACAGTGAAAATGTAGTCAACCAATGCTAAAGTAGGCTATTGTTCTTTTATGTTTTAAATAGTTTTGTTGGTTTTAGTTTCTAAAGGAAGACTTGTCTATTGACAACTTGATTGCATGCATATGTAAAATATATGTCTACGGATGAATCAACAAAATCTGCAAGACAAAAAATCCCCGCTCAACTAAGACTACAATACCAATCTACACATCTGTTCCTACTTCTCCCCTGCACCTCATTCATACTCACCATATGTATCAGTTCAAGTTCACTTGTTGTTGTGTGCTCATGTCATGGGTCCCTGTTTTAGCATGCATTATCTGGATGTAACCTTTGCCGGTTTACAGGATTCCTGCCTGCTCCTTAATGGATTTGTTTGCTTGTGTTGGACTGTTCTCTGGTTTTGAACCTTGCCTACATCACCTTCCTACTACAGTTCTGTGTGATTAAATTATTGAACTGCACAAGATCTGCATCAGTTGTCTGCATTTGAGTCCTACCCCTGTGTTCCTGCTACCCTGCTTGCACCAGTTGTGACAACAAGACCAAAACTTAACAAGAGAAACTAACTAACTTACTAAGTTCATGAAGGCCTTGATGCCCTGTCCACACTGCCCCCAGCTGATTTTTTCCTCTGCTTCTTTCCTGTCAACACATTTTTTAGACACCTGTCTTCAGTGTCTTTTGTTGGGAAACATCAAGTGAAATGCTGCGCGCATAAACAGTGGTGAGTTCAATTTAGAGCCTATTATAAACTGCTGGAAAACCGGGCTATTTATGACAGTAGACAGAGAGGCCGTTAAAGCAGCATTAAACACAGGGTGCAGATGTTGGTTTCGGTTGTTTGAGTTGTTTGGCTGCGTGATTAACAAGCAAGCGGCTCACCTGCTGCCGTGATAACGGATCGCGGAAAAAAGATGGCAGCATAGTCTGCTTGTTTGGGTGGCTGATCAACATCCCACCCCTCCTGTGACCCGTTTGACTGTATGTGCATTCAGAGCCAGTGATAAAATAAATGTTGGCGTTAACGAATTAATGCATAAACGCAATAATAACATGTTATTCTGTGGTTCATCAATGGTGAT
This sequence comes from Lepomis macrochirus, assembly GCA_024633595.2. Taxonomy (NCBI): domain Eukaryota; kingdom Metazoa; phylum Chordata; class Actinopteri; order Centrarchiformes; family Centrarchidae; genus Lepomis; species Lepomis macrochirus. The sequence continues at coordinate 29,182,869 of JALXJV020000013.1, read as the reverse complement.
AAATGATACATACGTCCCGCGAGGTGCGGACAACTCTTCACAACAACATGCCTCCTACCTTGAGGGTTAGGGTTACAATTCTGATTTATTCACACACTTTAAAAACATTTATCACGAGCTTTTTTTCTTTTCTCATTTTTTTATTTACAGATTATATATTGAAAGTTATATTGTAGTAGGCTGTATATTAACTTTTTGGGAGTAAACTGGTAGTTCTATATAAAGATGCTGAGCACCCCCATACCACCAAAATGGCATGAACCTCGTGTCGCAGTGAAGCTTGGACTGTGAGACTGACAGTCGAATCAGGCTCTCGACTATTCGCATCGAATCTTCGACTATTCGGGGTCAGCCCAGTGTTTCCCATACGTTCATTTATTCTTGGTCTCCTCCACAATATCAACGCTGACCGCCACACATTTATTTACGATTTTTTTTACTAGGCCTGTTTAAAATCATATTTGACTGCAGAGCTGTAGGCAGCACATCCTCTCGCTCGTCCCTCTCTCTCTCACTCATCCCTCGATCTCTCGCTCTCTCTCCCTCGTGTCCCAGCTATTAAAAGTTATCAGCAAGCATGTAAGGATCCTAGCTAATAAGGAGAGCTAAGTTAATGGTAAAATACAGCTGGGTTTTCAAGGCTAGCATGCTGTATATAGCTGAGGGAAACACTGCAGCCCTAATATATACAGACACACATACACTACGCCACTACACCTGCATGCTTTTGTCTTTAAGAGGCTTGTTTACTGCAATGCACTTCTGAAAGCTATTGATCAGTACAGCTCATACAGAGCAGAGCAGCACACGTTCCGACAAAGACCAGAGAGCCTATTTTACCCTAAAGTCTTTGCATTGGTTTCTTCTCTGTCAAAGATTCATTTTAAGATTCTTTCATTTGCTTTTAAATCATTGAATGACTTTGCCCCATCTTACCAATCGGTTATAGTGAGGGGATACAATATGTGCCTGCCAGGTTCCTTAAGCCTCTAGCTTGAGCCCTTTATTATTTCTGAGGCTACAACCAAAGTGGGATGGAGCAGAAGCTGTGGAAAGTCAGACAGAGGATTGACAGGACTCAAAATCTTAGCGAAATCTTAAAGACATATCTTTGGAACATGGCTTCCTCTAAAGCGATTTTACTTACCTACTTTACCCTTTTATTTAATCTCATCTTTTCTTTAGTTTAAATCTTGATCTGTGTTTGTCATTTGAAAATAATAATTAAACTCAAATATCCTACCTATAGAAATAAAATATTATCTGTGATCTTACCAAAACCTTGTTGGCTCATGCAGATATCCATCGTCAAATGCTATCCTGCGTACAGGGTCGCGGGGGGGCTGGAACCTATCCCAGCTGGCATAGGGCTAAAAGCGGGGTACACCCTAGACAGGTCGCCAGTCCATCGCAGGGCCACACATAGACAGACAACCAGTCACACTCACATCCAGACCTAAGGACAATTTAGAGACACCAATTAACCTAGCCTGCATGTCTTTGGATGGTGGGAGGAAGCCGGAGAGAACCCACGCAGACACGGGGAGAACATGCAAACTCCCTCATGCAGATATATCTGGTGTAAATGAGGGAAAATAAATAATACTGGTCGATTTTTAAATGAAATGAAATAAGATGACACAAGGTGGTTAATAAACTGTGTTTGATCTTAACTAAAGCTAGGAACCCCACTCCTGTTTCCTACTTCCCTTTATTATTATGGTGTGGTTGATTTGCCAATCAGTAGCCAAGCTGTCTATCAGAATTCTGACCAAAAATATGGGAAGTCTTGAAACTATTGTTGACTCCTAAAACATCCTTAAAATGTCCTGCATATAAAATATCCTTAACCTATTAAAAAACATGGTTTAAATCATGATCTCATCCAGCGTAACTGATTGAAACACAAAAATTTGAAAAATGAATATAAAATCAGAATATGTGCTTATACTATAAGCAGTTATTCATGCTTAGTGTACAGTAATTTCAATATGTACTGAGAGTGGGGGTGGGGGGCTTGTGGCGGCCCTCTAGGAAATGACATTTGGTGTAGCTGTATTGTTGTGTGGGTGGAAACAGTAGAGGGAGAGAGTGTTGTAGGGCTTATACGCACAGTGCCAAGAACAAGTTGTGGTGATGAAAATGACAAAAGGTTGTGAAGTTGTGAGAAATACAGGAGAATTTTGACTCTGGGAGGAAACCGGGAGAAGGCAATGAAAACGTGAGTCTCCGGGGAGGGTTGGCAAGTATGCATGTTGTCAGTGTCAGAGGGGATAAGTGTTAGCTACGATTCCACCTATGAAGACACGCAACAAAGTAAAGCAGACTCTCAGACTATCACTTCGCTTCAAGGAGCAGCAATGCTAGATGGAGCCACCGGGAGCCAACTGGTAGTCTCCATGCTCCAGTTTCCCAACAGTTTGCCAACGGAAAGTGAGTCATTGTGCCGCAGTGAGTTTCACTGTGGACTGTTTTGGTCAGACTGTGTTACTGACACCACCAAGGAGGGAGTGCAGATGTGAGTGACTATGGGGCGCCAAACCTTTCCTCAAGATACTGAAGAAAGAACAACATTTACAACTGAGAAAAGACAGGTTTCAGTATATACACACTTTATGTAACAATACATACTTTGCTGTGGGTGAACATGCTAAACATGGCTGGTAATGCAACAAAGATAGCAATTGGGTGGCTGCCTGCTGTGATACACTAAAAAACAGGTATCTGTCCAGTTCTGGTAAATGTTCTCAGAGAGCCTGCAGGACAGGTTTCTTATTTTGTTTAATGGACTACATAGACCACCAGAAAAGCTAAATGTCCTCATAATTAGTAGGACAAGGTTTCCATGGATGTAGTGAAGTAGCTCTAAAAACACTACAGTTGCTGGACTGCGGACAAACACACCACAAAAGCAGCTATATTATTTAAAGGGTAAGGAGGGATGGAAATCATGACAACACATAGGGTCCATCAAACACAGGCAGACAGCATTAAGAAAAGAGAATTGTAGATGCTGTCCAATAGACAACCATATTAAACAGGATAACTGCTAAACTGCAGCCTCCGAAGTAACCCCTGAACACACACGCTCAACTTTCTTGAGCTTCACAATGTTGGCTTCAGGAAGTATCTATGGCAACTTCACTAAGTTGACGAGCACAAATCCTGGACACCTGAGCAATAGAAAAACTGGGGTAAACATAATTTACAGGTCCCATAATTTCAACAGAGGTAGCTATAGTAACTGTTTCAGAACTAAATTACGTGGTTCTTTCCAAAAACCTTCCTAGGGAAAATGTCACTTTCAACTCATCCTATCAGTTTTGACCTGTAGTACTGAAATCGGGCTGTCTCTTTAATGTGTGCATCTACCGGGAGTCATTAGGTCTGATGACTCCATATACTGTATACTGTAAAACAAATTCAGCAGTGATTTCATGAACAGTAGGAGAAGACAAACACCATTCTAAAGCCTCAATTACTTTAATTAGAAGTCGATTTCCTGAGCCTTCAACTGAGGACATTATCGTTTCTCATTCGTTCAATATTTAACTGCATGCTGTTTCCACATATGAAAAGACCACTAATGGGGCACCACAACTAATAGTTCGATGAATCACAGAAACCTCTAATTTGGTACAGTGTACATTAGAACAATAGGATGCTGCATTAAATCATAGTGTATGTGTATTCCACCTAAACCGTTGAGTGCAGGACACTCAATGACCACAGTAATTATTGTCAGAATGTATTTAATGTTGTCTAGTTGAGTTTACATTTCAACATAAATTGTATAGCGTGAGGGTTCAACCCCGACAGCTTTAGAACTGGCACAGTTTTGGTCTGCTATGCTAGTCGGGTTAGTTTGCAATGTTATTTAGACCTATTGTTTGGGCAGCTTTGTAATGAAAGTGAATCGGAGGAAAATTGCATTAAAAAGCTTTTGAAGTCAACTTGGAGCACTTCTGTGTTAAAGGGCCCTACTATAATGCTCACTACCGATGGATGGATATCCAAGGTTACAGAGCGTGACATAACTGTATAAAACTAAAAGATTTAATCTTGGCCAGTGTTGGGAAAGTTACTTCAATTAAATTCAATTTTATTTGTACAGTATAGCGCCAAATCACAACAACAGTTACTCATAGCGCTTTTCATATAGAGCAGGTCTAGACCGTACTCTGTGAGATTATTTACAGAAACTCAACAATTCCCAATTATCAGTAATCACTTCCTGATAAAAGGTTACTCATTGAAAAAGTAATTCGCTTACTTTACTCATTATTCAACAGCAGCCAAAATGATTCGAGATCTTCCACCCACACATTTTGTTCAAACCACACAGTATGGTTCAACAAGCAGCCAACCTACATGTTGTGGCCGCTCCAGACAAACAAAAGCTCAGTTTTAGACCAAAACATATAAAAGGATGCCGAGAACAAGTACTGGAGAAAACCATAGCAGGAAAAAAACGTAAAAGTGGGTCCAGATGAAGACGCGAGAGTCACTGATACAGTTTGTCAGGTTTATTGCAGCAAAACAGAAACAAGTCTTACAGGCGGATAGATGTACCATGAAGCAAGTTCAACATAGCCAGGATATCTTTTCATTATCTGGCTTCACTAAGCATTCACACAAAGCTGGTTATCAACTCAGTAAGTCAAACCAAGGTTTCCCAATGCAGCCATGAGCATGTTAAAAGAGACGGTGTTAGCAGCAGATGACCAGTCGCTAACATGGACATGTCTACTGGCAGCAGATCGTCATATTTTACAAACAAAGAGCAAACTTTAGCCTAATATTAGACAAATAGATATAATCTAAGTAACACAGCTGCAGCTGGCACATGCAGGGAGACAGAACATTGCAGACAGTGTGAATGCCTAAATGAACAACCATAGCCTGTAATAATGCACTGATGTGTTCTCATGGCGTCTGAAAATTTTAGCCTTATTCTTTCAGCTCAGCTGTGTGTCTGCGTTTGCACATTAAAAGACTCGGACACTGATTAAGTAGTCATTCCAACTAACTTTTAAGAACTTCTTGAAATGAGATTAATTTAGGCCCATTTAACACACTTAAAAGTGTTCCAAACATGCTTCTAAATATAGGGTTCAATTTACCTCTCAGTGGTCATAATGTTATGGTCGATGGGTGTATCTACCTCTTCTTTCTATATTCGTTCCTAACCTACCACTGAACACACACATGCTTGTATTTACACACCTCTGCTCGTGTGCACACACACATGCTCAGATCTTTTCCTGGCAGTCAGTTGATGCAAGGTGTAAAACAAGAGATAATGGCAGCATTTCATAAATAATGCAAAAGAGGGGTCGAGTGTCTCTGTGTGTGTAGTATGTGTTGATTGTGTGCCCATTTCATGCAAGAGTGAGACTGCCCTGTCAGCAGTAACAATGCTCTTCCCCAGTGCCCCTCCTTCAGAATGAGACCCCAAGATACAGGTTTAATCCCCTCTTACTTTCTTTGTTTCTTTCTTTCATTTTTTCCACACAAACACAACACACATACACTGCTCAGACACCCTCCATCAGGTTTTAATCTCAGCAGCAGCACTCTTGCAGTGTGCTCCTCCTTCCCCACTGGCTGAGAGAAAGAAAAAAATATAGGGGAGACAAATGACTCATTTTATGGTGCAGGAAAATGAGTGCCTAAGAGATATTACAAGGTGTATGTATACATGTATTGTAGGAGGAGATGAGATTAAGAGCGCATTTGTTTGAGAGAATAACAAATAATACTTGAGGAAGAGAAAGTGTGCCTGTATGGTATGTTTTGCATATGAGAGAATCTTGGCTGAATAACAGTTGTTCCTTGTCCTAGATGGCTTGACATATAGTGTATAGTGTACTGTATAAGGCTCCAAGTGCCTCTAGGACACGTTCTTGCTCGAATCGATCGTGAACAAGAGGATGAGGATGAAGAAGCAATAGTGAAAATCTATTGCAGCGAGCAGGATATCTGCTGCCTCTATGAGAAAAATGCACTTCTTGGTTCATTGACTTGGCCCAGGAGGGAAGACATTACGGGTGTGATGCAGGGCCTTTTTTTCGATCACGTCTGTTCTCAGTGTGCTCGCTTGGGCCAACCCAGAAGGATGAACAGATGCTCTGCACAAGCAAAACAGAAATGAAAAATGATTTTGTTTGGAAGTAGATATTTACCCATGTAGATTTATTTTCCTAAAACCTAATCCATGTCTGGTGTTAGAACCTCTTTCAATTGTGCAAGTGATTTGACACATATGATTGTCAAAGTCCCAAATTACCCACAAACTCCACATACTGGCCAAATGTGTTTTTAGCAGCCTTAATCCGTAATGCCTGCAAGTCACACTGACTAAAAGCTTTTGTGTACTTAAAATAAAATATAAAACCTTAAAGCACCCTGTAAAACCTGAATCATCAAACAATTGCCAGATTGCCAGATAGAATTCTAATTCTAATCTATTTTTTTAAAAATATGAATAGCTCTGTGCATGTATGAGTTTTGTTTTGTATCATGTTTGATACATTCACACATTCATTTTTTTTTACAGCAAAAAACATGCAGAACACAACATGTTTTAAGCCTTTTATCATCAACAGCATCATCATCTTCCCATAACTGCTCCATGTCACTTAAATTGCCATCCATAATCAGAATATCTTCACTATTGTACTTTTGTGCCATTTATAAAATACAAATCAAATACAAAGTACTGTGTATTTCTCCTCTGAATTGGTCAGTTTTTATTTAAAATCAATGACCAAAAGACAATTATTATGAAGTGAGCATCCAATTAGACATTTAGCATCTCAATACAGTAGGAAAATAAATTATAGGCCAAAAATATCTCAGTTTGTGCTCCAAATATACCTATTATGTCTATCTTATACCTTTAATTACTTTACTTAAATAATTAAGAGTGTATGTAGCTTAACGGAATGCATAATGAAGGCTATGCAATAAAACTGATTGATTTAAAACTGAATGATTTACAGATGTATAAATAAATTACTGTAGGTATAAACCTGCTGTCAAAACTTTTTTGAATAAGATTCTACAGTAAAATAAGTTATGAAATATTAAGTTCGGCCCCCTTGGAGATTATCCGTTCATTACATGTATCTGATTGTATAAATCATTTTGGTGGCGAGAATTATCACTCACTGATGATGTAGAGGTCTCTAAAATTAATCTACCATAAATGATACACTTTGCATTCCAGGGTTAAAGCAGTAGTTGGACATTTTGGGGAATACACTTATTCACTTTCTTGCCAAGAGTTAGATGAGAAGATCGATACCACTATCATATCTGCCCAGTAATGTAATGTAAAGCTACAGCCAGCAGCCAGTTAGCTTAGCTTAGCACAAAAACTGGAAACAGGGAGAAATAGCTAGCCAGGCTGTGTTTGAAGGTAACAAAATCTGCCAACCATCACTTTAAACCGCACTAATTAATACTTTATATCTTGTTTGTTTAATTAGTACAGAACCCAAAGTGTAAAACTTACACATAGTGGTTTTACAGAGGATGGACTACTTCTAAGCTAAGCTAACTGGATGCTGGCTCTAGCTTAACAGACAGATATGACAGTTGTATTCATCTTCTTGTCTGACTCTCGGCAAGAATTTCATGAAATGTCAAACTATAAATTTAAGTATTTTAGTGCCTAATCTCAACCATACTTTAACCTTAGCCATAGCTTATTTGGCATAACCATGACTTCCCCTAACCTTAACCAACCAAAGTTTGAGACTGAGTTTGACATTGTGAAATTTAGGGTTTTGCAGACTCGTCCAATTTGAACGCTCTTGTCTAGCAATGGAGTTGTAATGCAAAGCATGTTTTCCAGTGCTTAAATCAGATGCTAAATACACTCCACTATCTACCCTGAACTCCTCCCTGCATACTTTCACCGTACTATAGCTATGTCCCGCTGAGAGGTCACACAACCAAGAGTTTGCTTGTCAGATGAATACAAACCTAGATCATTTAAAGCATTTGCAAAAACCACAAAATCTGTTATGCTTGTGATGAGGGCAGTCTCACTATTTGAAAGTAATCTTTATCTTTTATCCCATTTGTGGGGGCCTTCAAATATTCACTTCATATTTGAAATTCAAGAATGTGTTTCCTGTGCCAGCACAATCTCTGGCTTACTCCAGCAGATCAATGGGTCAAAGTTAACCTTTGTTCAATTTTGACCAATTTGGTTATTATCCAATTTTACACAATGCCAAGATGCTCACCAAACCATTACTCTTCATACAATATGTGAACAATCAGTTCAATAATTATTTATTACCTGCGTTAGACCTGGGACATTACATCCTTTTAAATTGGAGAGTGTGGGCCAAATTCATTGAACTAAGGGCAAATGTGTTGTCAAATTTACATTCTCACTCATGGATGAATTTTGATGACATGGTATTAAATATGCTCCAAATTTGCTCTCTGTTTGATTGATTTTACAAGTACTTGTATTTAAACTTTCATTAAATGTGTGTAAGACTCTGTTGATGATATTAATTTTACTCAAAAGACAATATGATCATATTTAGCATGCATGAATAATGGCTAAATGTTACCGCATCTGTGTGGTAGCTTTCACTGGATCATCATGTTGCCACCTCAATATTTTGATGTACTTCTCCATAATACACATCAGTTCCTGTTGTGTGAGCATAAAAAACTGCTCTAAATGCCATATTTTGCTCTGCGGTTTCCTGATGATTAATTTGACTCAGAAACCACACTATCCTGCCTCAGCAGAAACAGAAAGCATCTCAAATGAACAGGTCCTGACCTCCTAATCTTCCAGTCGTGGAAAAAGAATGTGCTACAAGGTTCCTTTTGAATCCATTTATCTCCATGACTCTTTCAGAGTTTTCTTTTCCAGAACTCAATGAAAAAAAAACACTATGAAGTAATATATCTCTGAGCAAAGAAAAGTTTATTTCCATCAGTAGGCAAGTTGGCGGTGGTTTCATGTTTGTTTTTCAACAAACATGCCGGACTTGAGCAAACAACAGCGTGGTTTGAACGTCTCGCTAGATGGATGTCACGGTCTGTACATCTGAATGACAGGAAGACTGCTTATCATGTTCCTCATCGTCAGGTTACTGACATCTGTCACCTACAGTCTTTCCTCTTCCCTCTCCCCGCCTCTGCTCCTCTAACACACACCTATTCACACATACACACACCGTTCTGCTAGTGCAGAGTCCCCACTTCCAAGGCATCTCTGCCACTTATCTCTCTCATCACTCAAACTGTTCGCAGTAGCACTCCTCCTTCCTCTGCGGCATGGGGGAATAAAAAGAACGAGACGGGCAAAAAGGGAAAGGGAAGACAGAGGGGACGATTCATTCATTTGGGAGGGCTCATATGTTCTGAAAGGTGCTGCTTTGGCAGCAAAAACTTTCCTCTGACACGTGTCCAATTGATACTTTGAAATGGCTGCCCACTCAGCAGAAGTGATGGGACAATTCCCCTCGTCTGCAGATTGGGAGATGAGAGTATGATGTTAAGGAAGAGAGAGCGGCGGAAGTGCTGCCGCCGGCTGAAAACTCAAGATATCACCTGCAGCGGCTGTTTTATCGATTTTCATCCACTTCTCCCTCATCTTCGTCAATGTCGCCCACGCTGTCAGCCCGCTGTCATCATCATCATTATTTACACAAGTGCCACTCATAATCATCATTATTATCTTCTCCATCATCTTCACTTGGAATGATTGAATGGACTGTGATTATCAGTATAATGCAGGTCAGTTGACAACAGTGAGTAATTGAGGTCTGATGAAGCGTTACTGCATGTTTCAAATCTTGATGTTAAACATTTTCAAAACCAGGTCCATGTATGGCCCTGATTATGGACATATGAAAAAAAAAATTAAGCCAGGGGTGATGTCTATCAAATTGGCATCCGTGGTGGTGGTGGTGGGGGGGATCACATGAAGCCACCCCAGCGCCACAAAAACAGGCAGAGATGGCAGCAGCAGCAGCATCACACACAAGTCCGACAGCCGTTCCCACACAAGAGATAAGGTCTTTCATGATCACCTTATTAGAAAAGGTCTGGCCAGGCAATGAGCCTCAGCTAGGGCTGATACAAACACAATTGGCAAAATAAAGACTGATTTACTGAGGGAGGTGCCGGTAGGAATACCAGAAAAGTTAAGCCCTCAGGGCTTTCTAACACGTGGTTGACGTGAAGCAGTCGTTGTGGTGGTTTGGGTATTGACACATGGCTCACAGAAACGCCGGTGTGTAGGGTCACAGAATCTGATGGGTCACAGATTTTGGTGTTACACCGGCTCATCAATATTCTGATGTCTGTCAGCCGTCAGCGATGGACGATGGTATCGCCGATTGGCCCAACCCCAAAATAAGGTAGAGAAACATAATGAGTTGTGCAGACATGTTAGACAGCATTCTCCACCACCACCATGTTCCAGGAAACACAGAGATTTCTGTCTGTGCATAACGCTTATCTGTGCAACGACAAAAATGTTAAACCAGGTTTCCATTATGACCTACTCTGTTATTACTCATGCAGGGATGAGGCCACTACTTCGAATATTTTGAGATGTTATTTTAGTGGCAAAATGCAAAATCTATGGTGATAATCCTCTTGACATGAATGTCAAGGTTTTGAACCTCCAAATTATTTCACTGTGGAACTGTTAATTTTCACCTCTCTGTAGCTACTCTAGTTCAAGTTGCCCGGTAGTTTCTTTTCAATGCATTTTGAAGTCGTAGAAATGGTGTTAAAACATTACAATAAAAAGAACCAACAACATGGATGCCTGTTTTTTTCAGCTTACAAACACACACTGCGTTACACAATGACACACCGATACAACAGCCTTGTGCACACCCAAAACAGTACTATGAAGAACATTATGCATGTCTGATGTGGGCTACATGAACTCAACTCATCACTTGCTGTTATAAATGTAAATATTATCATATTATATATATTTTGGTATAGCAGCATTATAGGAAAAGGCTGAAAAGTCCTTTGATAATCACCTCACATTTCACCCAAAACAAATGTCAACCTCATGGTGGCACTAGAGGAAAAATTAAGGGATCACCAAATTCTTTATGAATCATCGTCCTTAATGTATGTACAAAGTTCTGGACCACAGTGGAGGACTGACTGATGTGGTAACCCATAGAGCTACGCTTTTAGGCTGGCTAAAAATAACTGTAAAATAAGAAGAAAGGATTCCGAGGCCCTCAATGGGCGCTATTCAGCCACAGCTCTGGCTGAAGACAACAAACAACTAGCAACTTGAAACATAACTACAGTAAAGTGGGAGCCTGCCATCTTCTGTGGCAGTGAGTCTGCAACTCACCAAGCGTTTAATGAAAACAATAAGAACACCTAGACAGGTGCAAGAAGATCGGAGCATTTTAAGCCATGATTGTCCATGCATAAAATGCTGTGTGGCAATAGACTCACATCCTCTTTAGATAAAATTGAGTCACAATTTCATGCCCCAGACTGTAGCCCCACTTCTCACAGGACAGGAAAATCTGCTGACTTTCACTGTACTCACTCACACCCACACACACACACACACAAACAAATACAGGGAGCTCAATAAGAAGATTACGATGGCTCATGTTCCGCCTCAACTCAAGGGGAAGATTACTAGATTCCCATTGCAAATTAGCTCAAATGAGTGGTTCATTATCAGTGTGAAACATGGTGGTAGAGGGATATGATCATGGCCGCTTTTGGTTGGCTTGATTAATCATGTAATCACTGAGACAAGCTTGGCTTGTGCTACATACCACAGTGGCGTGGAGAACAATCTGTGATCTGAATGTAGTTTTACTAACTTGCTTCCAGCCAGGAGATACATTTTTAATGATGTGTTTGTTTCGAACTGTAAATAGCAAAAAACAAACTGGATACTTTAGCTAAAAAAAACCCTGCAGATATGTTTTTTCCATCCCTGCATAGCTGTCAACTGTCTTCATCCGCGTCTCCCCGTCTCCCCGTTTCCCTGTCTCATCTCTCCCAGGTGTTTATTTACAACACAAAGACGGTGCTTTAATGATGCCTCAGGGTTGTCAATATGATCAGAGAGCGATCTTCTTCATCTACATGAGCTGTCAGAAAACAAAGGCCTACAAGTTACAGTTACAGCGCCTGCATCATGAACTGGCACCCACGCCAAAGCTCTCTTTCCACCGCGTTACCGGGACAAAGGTACAAACAAAAGCTCTGTCAACACAGTCTGACATTGTCTTTGTATAGATCCCTCTGTGTGCAATGTGTTTACATCTGCTAACAGCCTTCTCTTTTTTTGAAAAGCCTCTCCGGAGCGGCCTTTATGATTGCTCCTGATGACAGATTTCGGTGCATGGTGGGAAGCTGCTCCGAAAGATCAGCCGACTTTGGAGTAAAAATAGATATGCTATCCTTGATGATATTTTGATTTTTTTTTTGTTGTTGTGAATAATTAAAGCTTTGAGTCTAGTGGTGTGTGTGTGCACATGCATGGTGTGCATCTGTGTTATGTGTGTAATTACTGGCATTTGCGTCATGAAGCACCTCTCATTACAGTGAAGAGGCTTGCAGAGAGGGCAAGGTCAAGGCTCAATTTATCATCATTTGCTAGTCAGGGGGCAGAGTGCGTTAGCAGGCGCTGTAGCAGAAGTGTAACCACATGGCATATGAAAATCTCTGCCTCCTGCGAGAGGTAAAAACAAGATGGGAGCCGCTTTATTTCACACTCCATCAGATACTTTGAGATTTATTTATTCACTTTTAATTAAAGCCAAACTGAATGAATAAATGTCCTCACTTTTTGTGTAAGGAAATAGAAATGACACTCACAGTTTTTAAAAGGAGGATAATACATTTTTTGGAGGGCCCGTATTAGTAGGAGACGCGCTGTCCGTTTCCAATCGCTAACTGACGCAGCATGCGCCATAGGCTACGAATGTTTTTCAGCAACAACATATTGGTTATGTACTGTCAGAAATGCTCAGGAGTCTATGCGATATAGTCCAAGTCAAGTCTTAAGTCTTTGAGCTGGAGTCAAGTCTCACTTGTTTTTAATGAATGTTTTATTCAATCCAGGCTGCTTATAAAACTGCATAGCTATGGAATTCTGTAACTGTAACCTGTTTTACTTACAGAGCACAGCCATGTAGCCTAATGTATAATGCGTCTACAGCCAATGACAGCTTATAAACTACACATCCCAGCACCTGCCCTTTTGCCCTTCATGTCTAAAGTGCCCTTTTTTCAATGCAAAATTTCCTTAATTTATTTATTAAGTTCCAATCAAACTATTAGTAAAATGAATGAATAATAATTTTGCAGAAAATGACCCACATGATGACCTTTCACCCAATGACCTCATCTTTGACGAGCCCTCCCCTTCAGATGGCCTACCGTTAGTGACTCAGCAGCCACCTTCGATGAGGTTTGCCGCAATGTGCTTGTTGTGGGTTGTTGGCTATATTTTACAAGAAAGTCACAAAGAAAGCATGTACAGGTGTGTATATTTCTGTGTGTCGCCTGTAATAGTAACCATAGCTGCCGGCTAACAGGACAGGGAAATCTGTTGCCTTCGAGTTCGACACTATGCCAAACTGCTAACGTTACTTATACACACAGATAAACAAAAGTGCTCTGTTCACTTCGCACTTCCTGCGTGAGGGGAAAAAGTTTCGCTGGCGTCGAGAGGTGTGGTCTTTTTATGTAATGTACTGTACTTTTCACTTGAACTAGGATTATTACAGTAACTTAATAAAACCCTTGTGCCTTAAAATAATTTTAACAACATTGGTAAGACAGGCTAACTGATACTTACTCCTCCGACTCACAGGATACTTATCTGCCATTTTTTAAACAGCAGTGTTTACAACAGCAAACCTACTATAAAAACTCAATAACTGGAAATACATATAAAAATAAATAATAATGTAAAATAAATAATATTCCTGACATCAAAGTTAAAAGCGAAGAAATGGCCAAAAAGGTATAAAATGTTAATGTGAACGATTAATGCTAGTTTATTTATTTAGATATATGATTATACATACGAATATATCTCAGATTCACAATGTGATATATAAAATCATTATCTCACTATTACATACTGCAGACACACAAGCAAGCAACACACAGACAGACAGACAGACAGACAGACAGACACACACACACACACACCTCTGTCTATAGATTTTTCTGTCTCACTGTAACCCCTGCCATGGGCTCCCTCATCCTTTCCCCTGTTAATGTTTCCTTCTCAGATTATTTCCCACACTGTTTTTTGAATCGGGTGTCTTATTTCCTATACCTGCAGCTCTTGGTGTGCAGTTGACTCTCTGAGCATCTCCTTCTTATTTTCTCATGGCAGTTAGCCTTTGCAGCAGCTGCAGCACTACAGCAGGTCAGTCACTGTGATCCAGTCCCAAACACTCAACAATCTTTACCACTTTTCATGGTCACCTAATTGTTTAATCAGTTAATATATACCCTATGTTTGTTTAAATATCTCTAGTCACAGATCACCTCTAGAAGTATCGGCAGCAACAAGAACAGCAGCAGCAGCAGCAGCAACATCCCCAGCAACCCCTCAACAGCAACTGTACCCTGTAAGTTATGTTAGCCCACAGTGTTTTAACGCTAGAGCTGCGTACTTTTTCAAAACAGCGTCAGAGCATTTGCTGATGTATCAATACGGAGTATACGCATCAGCGTTTAGATGCTTTGTATCAGCAAGGAATACATAATATATTTCTGTATCGATATTTTGCGAACAGCCCTATTTAAATCCTTGTTCCATATGTCCTTTTTATGCTTTGAGCACCTGCCCTTCCAAAGGTCGCTGCACGCCCTGTCCCGCAGACTCTCAGACCAGTGTAACATTATAACTAAATAAAACTGTATCCTGTTTGCAGCCAGCGTTAATGATCAACATGATGGCAGCCAGTGGGACGTAAATGATTACATTAATCTGAAAATAAACAAACACTCATTCATCTTTTCATAATGAACGACAGTCGGAGTTCACCTCTCCTAGTTCGTAGCAAGAAGCAACTTAACGTTAGATGGCCAATGCAGAGCTAAACATGTTTACTAACTTCAAGTTACTAACCTATTTTGCATTCAGCACTTCTTTGTTAGGGTCTTGTATGAAGTTTTAAAGCCAACGTTTATGATGAATGGCTCAGCAGCTGTCTCAAGTCAAGTCTGAAGTCACTGTGTGAGACTTAAATCGTACTTAAATCCAACTCAAACTCGAGTCCCCATTTCTCTGCACCGGCTGTCTGTCCTTTTACAAAATTAAACATTTGTACTCTGTACTTCTAAGTTTGCATTTAAGCCAGCAAGTGGAAGCTGTCAAGCTATTCTGCCTAGCACCACTTTTTGGTGGAAGCTAGTTAGCCTAGCTTGCTATGTTACCACTTATTCCCACTTGGTGTTACTTTTGGTTCACAATATTTCGACTCCTCCTGTGTTTGTCCTAGATTATTGAAAAGAGAGAGTCTAGCTTGCATTGGTTTTGTCTCTTCTTTGGCTTTATTGACTGTTAGAACTTACAGCAATGGTTAGTCCTGTAATCTGTGGTCTAATCAGACTGTGTGCATGTCTGAAAACTAAGGGTAACCGAGCATTTGAAGTTGTGCCAACGACATTGTGGAACGCTCTTGCACCGTGGTCTCAGTTGAAGCATTTAAATAACAGTTGAAGACTCTTATTTAAGCAGGCCTTTGTCTCGCCGTGAGCTTTTTAATATGTACAGTTGTGTGCCTTTTAAAATGCCTTGGTTTTATTGACTGATTATTGTTATGGTTTATGATGTTTGTTGTTTATGCTTTATTGCTTGACTATTTTACCTTTTTTATTGTTTCTGCTTAGGCAATTTATTATTGTAAAGCACCTTGTGACTTGCTCTGTGAAAAGTGGTATATTAAATACATTTCATTTATTACTTACTTATAGGTTCAGTTAGGTTCAGTGTGGTATATTAAGTAGTATCTATTGACAGAAATACAATAAGTAATATACATAACTATGTTTTCAGTGATGTATAAAGACCTTACTGATCTCACATGGACGGCGCCATGTTGCAGTGCCATGTTTGTACAGTAGCCCAAACAGACAAACGGCTGTCCAACACGCGTTTGGCCACTACGTTGAAAACATACGAATAAGAGTGAAGAAAAAGTAGTAGTTTTAGTAGCAGCCATCTGTGGTGGTAATGGTGAAGTGGATAAGACACATGCTCTTGGTGTGAGGGACCCAGGTTAAAGTCCTCACTGCAGCACATCCACCAATGTGTCCCTGAGCAAGACACTTAACCCCTAGTTGCTCCAGAGGCGTGCAACCTCTCACATAGCTAGCAGCTGTCGCTTTAAATAAAAGCGTCAGCTAAATGAATGAACTAATTTGAATTATTAGAAGTAAGAAGAGAAGTGAAATTTGGACAAATGGAGACCCACACATAATATTCAGGGTTTTTCCAGCATAGAGAAATTTTTGGCACCCCCAAAAAGGTTTTAGCGAGCTCCAAAGGATAATCACCAGCGCTAAAATGATAAAAAAGTCACCCCCCAAAGGCCCATTCTAAGCCAGGAAAAACCCTGTTATTTAGAGTCAACAGAGCGTTTTGGCCACCTTAGCTACTCCTAAGCACTTGCAAATGTAGAGGTGATCGATGAGTGAGCAATCAGGTTGCAATTCGCAACCCTCACCACTAGATGCCACTAAAACCTACACACTGAACCTTTAACCTCAGTAGTCCAGGCGAAGTGATGGAGCGCCATACGAAATGCCCAATATGTGGTGATATAGTGAGCTCTTATTAGCACCTGTCTACACAGATACTGGACCAATCAAGATACAGTACCAAAATTTCACACAGTAGAATACTAATATAAGGGGCACTACCATGTTACAAAAGATGTATATATACATAGTGATTTTTTAAACCAAACTTAGTAAAATAGATGATAAAGCAGGATATGCTTTAGGACGTGGCTACCTTGTGATTGACAAGTCACTACCACATTGACCTATCACGTGTCCCTCCTCAGCCATATCGTCAACCCAGAACCAAGATGGCAACGACCATTGCTCAAACTGGCTATCCACAAACCGATGGGTGGCGTCACAGTGGCTACGTCCACTTTGTTAATACAGGCTATGATCAGTAATCAAGCTTGAGGAATTATCAAAACTGACACATCTTGAAAACACACGGATCAACTGTCATCTCTTTTTGCAATAGATAAATCAAAATGACAAGCTCCACCCTTGTGAAAGTTTTCTCCCCTCCAGTGCCCACATCTTCATTAATGACCAGATGCCTGCTGATGAATCCAGCAGTGCTCTTCTGGGCAATCTCAAGTCTTCAGCACTCCAGCCTGAGTGTCGCACGGCTTCTATCAAATCAAAACCTGAAAGTTAAGACAAATGTGTGACAGTATGCGATAATTGGAACTAATTGGACAACATTACACATTCAGATTTGCTGTTTACTTTCCACGTCTCGACACATCAACAACTTGTCATCTGCGTGCTCGGCACCGTCTGATATCTGTGCAAATGAGCAGCAAAAGCGAGAGAACAGAAAAGGAGAAGTCAAAATTGTTCCTTTTGCAACTATTCCAGAAAGTTTCCTAATTAGGCCTATCTAGGTGGTTAATAAATCAAAAGAGAGCAAAAGCAAGGGGCTCTTGTGTTGGAATTCTCAGATCTCCTATGAATAAATGATGAAATGTGAGACAGACAGAGCAATTATTAGCTTTCTTAAACATCGTTTACACACCAAACAGGCTCTACATAATGCATGGGGCTGTTTTTAATGCCGCAGATCAAAGAGAGTCAAAGCCCCAGTGGTACACTGTTAAACTGACTGCAATTAAATAAATCATAAACAAAGAACAGTCATGTAGCACTCCACAGGCCCTCAGAGTGTGTCCCCAATGAAAGACACCGATGATAAGTGTGTGATTGGATCTTGGGGGGTCCCTCTGGATGACAACTTGAGAGTTGTAACTGTTATGAAAACTCATTTGTAATAAAGAATATCATTTAATGGATCGATCATGTCTGCATTATTATGCTTATTGCATTCGAACATTATCTGGGCTCAAGAAAGGCCTGGATTCAATCACAGCCCGGCAGCCATTTTGTGTCAGTCAATCAAACAAGCAAATTGCTTGCATGGCAATCAGCTCACTCGCCTGCCAGTGAGCGCTGACAGTGCTGTGATTACTCTCTCTTGTTCACTCCTATCTAATGCCTCACCGTTTTACTGTCACTGCTCTAACACCAATCACAAGAGATGCCAAAGATCAAGCGCGTGTGAGCGTGCGCGCATGTGTGTGTATGTCAGCTCATGATGAATCCGAGCTTTCTAAATTCAACACCTTTGACCTCTCATTCCGCAACAGAGGTGACGCTGATAACGAAACCAAACACCATCACTAAGCCGTCTTCTTCTGCTCTGTGTGTGTGTGTTTGAGATGACAGTTCAGGGATTTAGGGAACAGTGGGTGAGAGAAAGGAGCCAAGTTATGCGCTTTCAGCTGTGCATAGTGTGTCGCACATGTGTGTGTTGGGTTTCCGATATCAGGACAAGGATTGAGAGTTGATAGGACTCAAGATTACGACTGAGCTTTCAATTTTCTATTTTCTAAAGCCCCCCCACCCCCACCCCACCCCCACCCCACCCCAACCCACACACACCAATCCTTTCACCACCACTACCACCCATCCCTGATTATTTTTACAATGAGAGCTCAGACTGAAACACATACCCCAGCAGATAGGTCACACCCATAGCCTTGATATCTGAGACAAAACCTCTCAGGTATACCAGCAAGAAGACCTGAAGTAGCAGGAGTCCTCCTTTCTGATTCAATGGTTGGCTTATTGTTTTAGTTTTTGGCATAATTCAAAAAGAACTAAACGAAAAAAAAACAATGTGTGTGATGAGCCTTAGCAACATTGTGCCTGTAAACATCATTATATTTTACAGCAGGCTGTGACGAGCACTGTGTGACTGTGACAAAAATCACGCTGGGCTTCAGGGAAAAACATGTTGAACAAATGTGAAAAACTCATATGTGTGGCGGACTGGGAGAAAAAGCAGCAGTCAGTATACAGCATGACCACATGCTGGCTATAGTAAAATATTTATAGTAGACTATTATTATTATTTATGGTATTGATCAACTGAAGCTACTGTATAAAAGACATTAAATATACATATATCCTGGATATTATATCTTGGGATCATAGAAAATAGAACGCTCCCATATGGAGCTCCTATGTAAGTCCAACCCAGACTTCTGGTTTCTAAGAGATTCCCCTTAAAATACCTTAAAGATTTCAACTCCAACTTTTGCCCTGCTGTGTGAACTCATGGATTGTACTCCTCTGTTCAACACCTTACACAAAATTGTGTTTTACTAAGTTACTAAGTTTTTTGTAAAAGAAAATTACAGTACATTCCAAAGTGACTGACAATGACTGCAATCACATAATGATTGCTTTGTAGGAACAAGGGGTAGATGTCATCAAATATTTTAAGATACAAATTTGTCAACATTTCCTAAGAACTCTAAAAATGCTTGATTCGTTTGATTTGAATTGTAAAATCGCTGTGTAAAAGATCCTTCCAAGACAAACAAACAACACTAGGGGTTGTTACTACCCCCCATGGTAGTATCAATACACCTTACTCCCTCGCAATCCATCTGAGAAACAAAGCAACATAAGGACTGCGCTGATATTCACCCAGACTGTCACATATTTCTACAAACAAAACTCCTAATTTGGAGGATGCTATAGTAACTAAAACACACACACACACACAGTGTCTTTACATAAGAGATAATTAACTTAAGGGCTCCAGGATAAAACTATCATAGTGGGCAACAAGCATTAGTTTAAAGGGTAAGCAATTAGTTTTAGAAGCAGTTTTGTTACATTTGCTGAAATTCTCTTTACATCAATAAATTAAATGCTCTGACAGCAAAATGAAAAAGTCTGGTATCTGTGGCTGTCGCAGACTGAAATAAGCACGGCCAGTCATAAGATACATACTGCGACAAACTGCAGTGCAGTTTTCAATTAAATAGATGCAAAACCACATTGCAGGAAGAACACCTTAAATGGCTGGAGGCTTTGCAGGGAGGGGGCGGGATTTTTTTTTTTTCGGTTGAATACTTTCAAAAACTAACTGTCTCCTGTTTCTTCAACGTTACCTACTCCACCTTTAAAGCTGCATTAATCAGTATTTTTAGATGTGTAATATGAATAGGAAAGCTCCTAGTGACAAATTTGCAGAGAATTATCACCTAACTCTGCTGCCCCTCAGCTCTGTGGAGCATTTTAGTATCCTCAGTTCTTTGTTTTGGCTTTACTGTTTTGAATTCACTCTAACAGATCTCATCAACATTGGTTTATGCTGCAGCAGGCATCTGTTTACAGCACAAAAACTCAGAAAAATCCATGGTACACTGCCTGAGCAGAACCCACTGACCACGGCACACTGACAAAGAAAGCGACTACAGGTGGTCAACATAGTGGAGCATTAAGCAGCTGAAAAGCCACATTTTTTTCTGAGGAGTTGGTGGAACCCAAAACACACTGTTTTCTATTATATTTACCATTAACAATTTTTCAAAGGTGATAATATGGCAGATTACAGTTTGTTCTGCTGCCCTCACATAAACCAAAAATAATTTAATACTAATACTAATAGGGGGTGGGATGGCGCAATGGTTAAGACGCTCGCCTTTGGTGTGAGAGACCCGGCTTCAATCCCCACTGTGTCCCTGAGCAAGACACTTAACCCCTACTTGCTCCAGAGGCGTGCGACCTCTGACATGTATAGCAATTGTAAGTCGCTTTGGATAAAAGCGTCAGCTAAATGAATAAATGTAAATGTAAATGTAATACCTAACATGGCCTGATAGATTTATAGAATAGATTTTTGAAAATAAAATGCGATACTACATTGGTATTGTTTGTGTGGATTCAAGAAAGCAACTGTGGAAACAGCTTCTGGTCATTCAGAACAGCCTATTTAATAATAATTTGTGCTTATTTTATTTCTTTCAAATGCTGACAGATTTAAAGACATCTTTAAAATGACATGCCATTTAGCTTTACAGCTGCTGCCTTTAGGCCATAATTTTCTCTGTATTGAAATAATGCTATCACTCAACATGGTGTTAGGCAGAAGGATGATTTTTATGTCTGCCGTCCTCCGGAAGCTACTTATTGCGTCAACATTTAACCCTGTGCGAAACCATGTGTAGTTGGAGACGAGCTGTTCTAACTTTGGTGGGTTTTCATCATTTTTCCATTCTTGTGAAGACACTGCAAAGCTAATAAGAAAAAAAGAAGGTGTTCACACACATACACACACCTACTGTAGCCTGCAGCTCTAAAAGAAAGAGCAATCAGGGGTGATACATTGGCAAATGTCAAACAAGGATTAATGGATTAATAACATTGTTAAGTATCCTCCGAGTACCGTTGAAGCTTCCCTTTTTTTCCAGCCCTCCCTCCGTCCTCGCTCTTCTTCACTGCACTAATAGGGAGTGTGAAGGGAGCTGGGGACGTTACGAACCAATCTCACAGACAAAAAACTCTCGGCAGAATTTAATCTCTCCGTCCTCTTTCTGTCTCTGTCTGACAGCAGCGCACTCTCCAGCTTCTCACTTTGTGTGTGTGTTTCTGTGTGTGAGATGGTGGTGTGTTATCCAGCCTGGGTTATTGGGGCTTCCATTAAACCACACTCAGTGTAATCAGCAGAGAATTATGGACGCCAGGGGCAAAAATACTCAGTAAGCCTTTTTTTTTGTTGTATATTGTGGGGTGTGTGTATGTGTGTGTGTGTGTGTGTGTGTGTGTGTGTGCGTTCATATAGTTTATGTGGATATTATGTCGTGTTCGCATGGTTGCAGGTTTACAGAGAATCATGCATCTGTGTGGTTATGCATTGAGGTTAAAAAAAGAACATTTTCTCTAAATTAAGAATTCATTTTCACACATATAGTGAACCTAGAGAGGGAGCCTCTCCTGAACACACTTTGCCCCAGCCAATTAAAAAATTCGAGGGCTATTAGGGCTGCTGCAGCTGGTCAAGTCATTATCTAGAAAGTGCCTCACTGAGACACTTCGATGAAATTCATGGGTGGCAATTCAGCCAGTGCCAGAGTGTAAGTCGCTTGTTAAAGTCTCTCCAGCACCATATATTGTTTCTATCCTCTTTTTTTATATGCACTTCTTCTCTTTCACATTTTTATAGATATTCCCCACACCTCTAGATGTCATTTTACTCACTTACAGCGAAGGCATTTTATCAACTCAGAGAAAAAACTCTGAGAAGACCTTTCCCAACCTCACGCCTTGCCTTAAATCAGCTGTAATATTGCTGACGGGACATTCTGTGAGTGAATATGTGAGTGAGTTATTCCTCCCCTGAATTCTATTAACAGCTCCCTACTTAGAAAGGTCAGCTTTAATTTCCACAGGGAGTGATAATTACACAGGATTTCAGCTTCTCCCGTGGCCTCCTCATCGCAAACATCGAGCTCTATAGAGGTTAGCTTTACTATATGCTTATGACTTCACACTAATCAGCTCAGTTTGAAGTCTAATACGGAGTTATGGCTCAATTTAGGTCTCTCTTTCAGTGGGTGCCTTTACAGTTGCCTTCTTTTGATTGTATCCATTGCTATAACATCATAACTTTAAGAGAGAAGCCAGACGACAATGGTGATTGGAACTCTGACTGCATGATGATTGCTTGATGATTACAAATATGCTATTTGCATTCAGTAGCTCGCTGCTCAATGGAAAGACGGCTCCGCACCTCAATCACTGGAGCCGTATGCCCATAATAAATACACGACAGGCCGTTAAGACAGAAAACCTAAGTCATGTCTTTTGCATACCAAAGATGTTGAGGAGATAGAACTGTGAGAGAATGATACACTGTAGTTTAGGGAGCTGGTGCTGGTGTATAACTCAAGTCTCTCCACTCATCCATGGGGAAATCAACTGTGGCGAAGCAGCATTACATGAATTACCAGGGTAATCCTGTACTGACACTGCCCTAATCTGCACAGGGATGTAAGGGATCAAATCACAGTCTGCATATTTCACTGTGTATATAACAATGCTGGCAGGTGGTTCAACGAAATAGCAAAGCAATATACCCCAGTGTGAGAGGGAGGTGAAGAAGTCACAGTTTGGTGCAACACGACTAAGAGTCTGCAGGCATGCTAGCACCTCTGTGAGGATGTATGGTGCTTTGAGCTAAATGCTAAAGTCAGCACAGAGACCTTTTATAGAGCAGATATGCACTCAATCACATCCTCAATACAACTCTATGGGGAAAGCCCGTAACTGCCCCTGCGGCTGGAAAGCCAATTTGAAAAGTGTTGACAAGATGGCTGCCGAGTGGCATGACTTGCCTATAAGGACTTTGGTCAGCATGCTAACATGCTCAGAATTACACAGCTACCTAGCTTATTCTCAGAGACTTTTATTTAGGAGGTGGAGGTGGCAAAAGGGGAGGGACATAAATTATTTTCTAAATACTAAACTTATCTCCCACACATTCCTAAACCTCATTGGACTTACTCATTAAGTAATTAAGGTGGTGAAAAATTTAAATTCGGCAAATGTTATTCCTTTCTTTGTCTCAGTTTGTCCTGGGGTGTTGCAGTACCGGTGTGTAAGCTACTCTGTGACTGGATAAAGTGTATGCCTTGCTAACATTGCTTTCATTTTTCACTCAGGTCTGTTGAATAACGCCTCTTTTAGGCTTTCAAGGCTCAGAATAGACGCATTATCAGTCATTAAAGACGCGTCCCTTTCAGCCTTCTCGCTTGCTATATTTTCTGCTAGCTAAAAACAAATGTCTTTAGGCTATAAAGTTATGACGTGTATGGATGGCAGCATGTTGTAGTCAACTGATTTTGTTAACACCTACCTAACATAATCCACACTCATGCAAGCCTGCTTCTTTTACTTTCACTCCCTCCATGCTGTTTGCTCAAAAATTATCATCTTATTTATCTCGTTGCAGTGCAATATGGGAGGGCACAGTAAGTTGGGCTTGTAGTTAGCTTTTTTCTCCAGTGAGGGAAGGAGGAGTCAGAGGACCAAGGTTTAAGAGTCACTGCTCACTGAAAAACATAATGGTTGGAAACAGTCAGCCTTTGCTTTTTATTACCCACAACCACTAACACCCCAATTAAATAATGAACAGTCCCTAAGCAGATGTAATGTTTACCATGATCACCATCTCAGTTTTAGTTTGTTTGCATGCTGGCTTTTGCCAATCAGCAAATCCACACATGCATTGATGTGTGCAAATACTGTTTCATTAGTTTAATTTTATTCTCAGTCCCCAACTCATTCCTGTGAAACTTTTTTAAGCTGACAAATTTTATAGGGTGACCTTTACCCAGGAAGAACTTTTGTAGTAGCAAAAAAAATCTATTTTTCTGAATGAATAATTAGTTAGACATTCAAGCTTAATTATGCACAATTAAGGTAACAGACTAGAATTTCATTTTTGAATAATCTGAGTAAAACGAGTCTACAACCATACTGATGGCTAATGTGAGGCTGTCCTAGAGCAGCTGTGGTTCAAGCAATAGAGCAAATCATCCACTGATCACAGGGTTGGCGCTTTAGAGAAAAGTGTTACATAAATGCCGCCATTTACCATATACTTAGCTCAAGGGTGTAATTTGCAGGGGGAATTCACTTTTCGAAATCCTATTTTTGAGAGAATGGAATAAAAAGAAAGGCGTTAATAAAAATTTAAAATTGATATGTTTATCTAGATCACTTTCCGCTATTACCAGGTGTTCAGTAATTTAACCTTACAAAAAACAGCAAGTGATCTTCCAACTCTTTTCTCCTCTCAGACTACATAGATTGTTGAAGGTTATGTCAGCAGCCTGAGAGGAAAACTTGCAGACACTCAGAGCTGTAATAATAGTTGAAACTCCACTGGTTAAAAAGCCATTAAAGGACAAGAGGAATTATAGGAGTATCAGGTTAGGACAACTTTTAAGTGATACTGGTAAACTGATAATATCACAGTTTACATGCATTCTTATTAGACAGTTTATTTTGAAAGCATTCACATATTTAGTGTTTTC
The DNA here is from genome assembly GCA_024633595.2 of Lepomis macrochirus. NCBI lineage: Eukaryota > Metazoa > Chordata > Actinopteri > Centrarchiformes > Centrarchidae > Lepomis > Lepomis macrochirus. The sequence goes on along the minus strand of JALXJV020000013.1, from coordinate 29,157,676 downwards.
ATTAAAGGACCTCTGACAGAACCAAACCTACACCAAGCAAACTAGAGCTTTGAGCTAAATGCTCACGTCAGCACGCTAACATGCTCACAATGATCTTTAGCAGGGAAAATGTTTACAGGGTTTATCATATTTACCATCTTAGTTTAGCATATTAGCATGCTAATCAGCACAGAACACAAGAACAAAAGAGGCTGCTGGGAATGTCATTGGTTTTGTAGGCATTTGGTCATTAACCACAGTATGAAAAGTGAGATCACCAAGGTCATTAGGATTCATCCTCTGAGCATCACCATATTTTCATGATGTTGCGATACTTCACAGAAAAGGTGAATTCTTTGAACTCCTGGTGGCGCTAAAAGAAAGGTCAGGAGATCACCGGTCAATAGAATTCAGTCCCCCGGCACCCCAGTGTTTCCCATTAATTATGGCAGCCCGCCACAGTCTTATTTGTTCAAACATAGTTTCAAAAGCAACCTAAAATCTTTTTACACTTGTCATAATAACATGACAGTGTGTTTATGATCACAATCTTTACTAGAGCACAAAATTGTTTACAAGTTCTTCATAGATCTAGCCACTTAATTTGGATCTCCAGATTAATGCATTTAACTTTAAAATGTACAAAATCTTTCACTAAAATTCTCTCACTCAAAAGCTGACTTGTCAATTTCCTTGTGATGATATAAGATGTGCAAAAGTTCACCAAAATCAGTAGGATTTATCCTCTAGGGACAATGCATGTCTGTACACAATTTCATAGCAATCCATCCTCTAGTTGTAGAGATACTTCAGTCTGGACCAAAGTGCTGGACAGACTGACTTCCCAGATCCATGCATGGCTAAAAACCCCAAGAGACTTTACACTGACAGTCACAGATACTGTACAGCTAGAATGGAAGCAGCCTCGCCATCACTTTGATGCAGGTAGGGCTGTGATTAGTGGCATGTTGCGAGATGAGGTAATCCAATATAACTGTAGCTGTGGGCTTACAACAGATGGATGTGTTAACGATCACCCAATCCCAGCTCCCTTGGTGCCGAGTCAATAACAAAAAATACTTCTCTCTCGAAAAAAAAGGCATCTCTCTGCCTTCTGCCTCTCGGCTGATTGGTGTCTAGTAAGACGCTAATAACAACGTTGGCCTGCAGCGGTGGTGGAAAAAAAGAGCAAGTGGTGTTGAATGGAATCAAACAAATGCAAAAGTTTAGTCTTCACCCGCCTACTGCAAAGCAAGGATTTGAAGAGTGCATTTCTATGTAGAGGTAAAGACGCAGATAGAACGGAATCGAACAGAGACACATATGGGGGATTATCTCATCTTACCACTGTTGGACTGATGCTGATTCAGACCCAGACATGGCGAGGGGAGGATTATTGCAGGCTTTTAGAATATCTCTTGAGAAAGCTCTTCAAAGAAGGTATTATACAAAACATCCAGCAATATCTAAGTGCTCTTTGTAAAAGTCTTACCAGTGCCCTCCTCTTTGTAGCAGTTTGTGCCTCACCTCTCTGTCTCCCTCGCTTTCACTCTGCTCACTGGGGAGGCTCTGAACAAGGATTTGTGAAGGACATTGGCCAATTAGCATTCCCAAACACAAAAGCAAAGGTGAGGAAACCAGAGAGCTCCTGTGAAACAGGTGCCGAGCGGTGCGGAGGGGCGCCGGCGAGGCCTTATCGCTGGCACAGATGTGTTTGTCTCCTCCATGGCTGTGTGGTTAATGATGAATGATTTCCTCTCTGTTTAAAGGCTTGTTGTCACATCCCTGTCAATGAGGCCGCGAGTTACAGTCTTGTAGGAGTAATGGGGTTGGCATGGCTCCAGCCACACGGCAAATAGCAGAGAGCCGCCGAGAGAGATAGGAGAGCCGTGGAAAGGAAAATTGGCTTAAAATGACATTCCCGAACATGTCAACAACAACCACCCTCCCTCCATCCTGCAATTCTTTTTAAATCAGTGATGCACAAATTGCAAATGATTTCCTCAACTTGAGCAGCTCATTTTAATAACTCTGAGGACATGTTAATTTACCTTTAACAAAATTGCTCTTTTTCTGTTGAGAGGCTGATGCACACTAAGCCCTCACTGCTGTCTTTTAGTGCTCTGATAATCTTTTAAGAATGCTGATTTAAAGATTATATTTTACATGGGCAGTTACAGTGGTGGTTTGTTACCAAGTGCATTTACTCAAGTAGTGTGCTGAAGTATGTTAAAGTACGTACGTTTGAGGTACTTACATGTGTATTCTGCTACTTTATTTTCTACTCTACTACTATATTTCACATGGAAAAATAGTGCTTTTTACTCCACTGCACAGACTTTACAAACAACATATTATATTCATATTATAAAATAGAATGCATTGTTATAGTTTAACCACTGCCAGTGGTTAAAATTCCACCCACATTGATCATCTACAACATTAAAGGCCCTAACAATCAGTGTCTTGCTCTGATCATTGAGGTTTTACATGAAGTTTGAACAGTTATTTTGATGGGGGGGGGGTCTCTATATGCGTTTGTGTCTTTGCTTTTCTCAGCTGCTTGGGGTGGGGCGGAATCTGTTGGAAAAAGGTGACGTCACTACTACACTGCACTAATCAGTATTGCTGTAAGGCCACTTCACACCTACACAGAGTTTTCAATTGTTAAAGTCTTAAAATGATGTATGGATGTTTTCTTTTAAACATTAACATTGGTTGTTACTTATTAAGTCATGACTATTTCATGGAATGGAGAAAAACTTTGAAACCAAGTTTTCAGGGACTTTAAATTGCTTCTTTCACATTGCATTAGTATTATTAATTTGATAATAATATGTAATAATATGACCCGGATTGGTCAGTTCTGCTGCATAATGAATACTTTTACTTTGATCATTTATGGACATTTAAATGATCAAAAAACTTCTTTTTACTTAAATATACGATCTGGAATACTCCACCTTTTCCTCTTTTATTATTAAGCCTCTGGCTTTGCTGTTTGCGATTTAAGTTTTCTTTTATCCAAAGCGCTTTTCACCTCTCACTCACACATTCACACACAGGGTGCAAGACAACTATCAGGTGCAATTTGGGGTTCAGTGTCTTGCCCAAGGACTCTTCAGCGTGTGGGCAGGAGGAGTCAGGGATCTAACCACCAACCCTGTGATCAGTAGATGACCTGCTGTACCTCTTGAGCCACAACCGCCACAATTTTCACAGATTTATGTTGTTAAAGCAGTAAAAAGGTGCAATATGTGTATTATTTGGCCGCTAATTTACTGAAAATAACTATTATGTACTTTACTATAGAGTACATTATCAATATGTGCCAGCGTACAGTGCCGTGTACGTGTGTATTTCCTAGTAGTTGGCTAAAATATGAGGTTAGAGTGCATAATTGTGAAAGTAATAACAAGGGAGAGAAGCAAGAAGCAAAGAAAATGCAATAAAGCTCCAAATGAGGAAGATAGGCTTTGTTGGGCCACTTAGGTGGCAAGGCAAAAATCCAAGGCATCATTGCAGTTTTAATATTGCATGGAAATTGCTGTGTTTTAATGTGTTTTAAATGCGTTTCATGCCTTTTCCACTTTGTCTGTCTAGTAGTGTAGTTTGCACTCCACCACCATCACCCCCATTTTCTTTCAGTGAGTTTTGGCTCTTGTGTCGGTTTGTTAAACATAATTGTACCGCCAGCTTGGCCAGAACTATCCAAAAAGCCATTGAGATCTCAGCGGACCATCGTGGTTAAATACATTTTAGGATCCAAACTCACAATGTTGCTGGTTAGCAATAAAAACTCCTCTTTCCTGCATTTCTGCACATCTATATCAGCAAAATATACAGTATGAAGGCAAAGTCTCATTTAGTTAACTGACTCTCAAGGCAACCCATCTCAAATTCTGTATCATAACAAGTTCATGACTGTCTGCAGTAGCTCACCTGTCCAATTTAGTACAATATCCAGACAACATTCAAACTCTGAATATTACTCTACCACAATGATAAATTACTCTGAGATAATGACTAATACACAGCAAAGAAGATAAAATATAAACCGAATGCTCTAGCCTCTACCTGTCTCCGGTGCTATTACAGTAACTGGCACAGCATACACTTCAACATGAAAGGTAAACAAAACATCAATTTGGGAGGTTATTTTTCAAAGTCATTCATTACAGCATCCCAGGTTGAACATTATTATGAAAAATAATGAAGCAGAAAGGAGTGTCATTGAAAAGAAATAAGTCTGCATTTAAAACATACATACACTCTCTCACTCTAGCACACACACACATGCACACACAAATGATCCTCTAAGGGAATATAACCATCTCTCTCTCAACTTGAAAAAATATGAATGAATTTCAGGGTTGCGTGTGAAGTCACCTTGAGCTGCGTGTATGTGTGTGTGTACGGACACTTGAGACAAATAAGATCAGGTGGGACCCTTACTGGAGCTCTGCTGAACACCTTTTCACAGCAAAGAAAAAAATATATATATCCAACTGCCAACCCGCGAGCTGTCTGCGTCTTTAACAGGGACCATAAAACATAACGAGCCATCTTAACCTTGAGGCCAACCCAGGAAGTGAACACTCAGAGTAACCCCTTCTCAGCCACTGCTGCTTCTTCTTCTTATTGCTGGAAGATGTCTCTGCCTTTAACAAAGAATACAGGTCAGCCTTTTCTATCTAGGTGTCATTGTCTGAGCTATGAATACAGATCTGCTGGTTTCGATGGTGATGGATGGTAGCAGGAATGCAGAAATGTTACAATTAGCGAGCTTCATGTAAAGCTTAGAGCTGACCTCATGTCAGCTGCCGGGAGCGCTATCATTAAGCCTAGCACCTTTTGTTATGCTGTTCTCTACCTTTTTTTTCCCTCTGTCTCTCATCTCTCCCTTTTCCTCTCCTGGTCATGTCTCTGTGTCCTTGTTTTCATTCTTCACAAGCTAATGATCTGTATCCCAACACACGCCGAGTCCGTCTGCCTCAGTGTGAATTTTATGCCTTCTCAACACGACCCGCCCGCTCTGGCATCCTTTCAAGACAAATGATGAGCAGCGTAAACAAAAATATATAGTTCCATTTCCTTGATTCTGTCAGAAATCTACATTTAACATCTGCACTTGATACGGAATATTTGATCACGCAGAATGGATTAATTATTAATAACAAAGAATTGATTATGGCTGCTGGCTCCCTCGAGCTAATCTCAGCGCTGATGTGATTAGAAATAAAAGCGGTCGGTAGGAGCTGACAAATTGACAGATCGACAGTGAGCAATAAAATTACGTTTTAAGTCATGGGAGTGAATAAATCTAGCCGGGCACCTTCAAATCTCTATAAAACAACTTCAAAACAAAAGCCGGGTGACTGCAGACATACACAGGCTTCTGTTCTGTAAATCAGCATTCTGAGCAGATTCTTAATAATTGATGTTTGTCAAGGCGAGTGCACAGATATACCCATCCCCCATCCCACCCCCCACGATAAACATGGCGCTTCCAAAGCCAAAGCCCTCCATCTCCCAGACACTCTGCAAACACATGCATAGTCATTCAGCAGAGCAAACACGCAAACACAGCATCTGCTCACTTGCGTGCATACACGTGGAAGCACACATGCAATCACATGCAGAAGCAAACATCCTCACACAAACGCGAACAAACACGCACACATGCATACAGATGCGGCAGCGTATGCTCAGTCTCTAAAGCTTACACAGGTACAGTGGCTGAATACACATTAAAACACATAGGAGAGCACGCACACCAATACACACACACATCGTCCGGATGTGGGATCGACATGTCCTTTACCATTTCTCCCTTGACCATCTTATGAGTCACATTGGTATATTTATTATAGATCTTGAAATCCTTCATTTGGGTTTCAGCTTGCTGGACTGCAGACGCACAACAACACAAGCTTCAGAGGATGATTGCACAATCTCGCCCTCCAAAGTTCTCTCAGCCAAGGAGGCTGTGTTTTTGGTGCTGTTTGTTTGTCTGTTTGTCTGTCAGCAGTATTACACAAAAACTACTAACCCATTGTCATGAAACTTGGTGGAAGCAAAGGCCAAGAAAGAACTCACTACATTTTGGAGCAATTCTGAATCACGGAGCGGATACAGAAATTCTTTTCACTTTTGTTAACGCTGCGAGATAGGTCATATGTGACACCTGTGTCAACGGCAAGGGGAACTGAATTAGTTATTAGTAATTAGTGTGCCGGGACTAAATATACAACAAAACATAACTGTCACCTCAAACATCAATGTACAAACAAATGCAGCAGGTATGTAAGAAAAAATCAGGGATGTGATTTTTCTGGATTAATGTGGAATTCTGGTGCATACAAGTACACAATAAATGCACAGCTGAGATGATGAGGCTTCAGCCACAGCCACATTTTGAATACTGTCATTCTAGTAGTTTTAGAAATATATCCAGACATACTGTAAATAACACAGTGCTTGTGCTTGTAGATTTGCATATTAGAGAATCCAAGACTGGACTTGGCAGGGGTTCGTGCTCTCCCATTGCCCTTTCAGTTTTCATATAAAATGAGCGCAGCGTCTTCAAAAGCTGCTTGCCACACATTGAAATTGAGAGACATACGTTTTCCTTTCCAGCCACAGTGCCAATACATTTATTACAATTGAGCTGCAAACATGCATTCAATATGCTTTAAAACACAAAAAGTGTAAAACAACTCTAAACAATATTAGATATGTGGTTATTGTGGTTGTTGAAGAACAGATGCTGGATGATGCTCCACTTATGAAACACCTCCTGAGGACACTGGAACTGTGACGGAGACATGACGGAGCTGTACCACAACCAGAACATGACACAACTGCTTCCTGCGGACATCCGTGGTGTCTCAGGAGGTACAGCGGGTTGCCAGCTAATCGGAAGATTGGCGGATGGATCCAGTAGACTCTCCAGCCTGCAAGTGGCCTTGGGCAAGATGTTGAACCCCAAATTGCTCCCAATAGCTGTTCCATTGTCGCGTGAATGTGTGTGAATGATAATTTCTGTCAGTGATGAGCAGTTGGCACCTTAGCCACTGCCGTTACTGTATGAATGTGTGTGAATGGGTGAATGCAATGCAGTGTAAAAACGCTTTGAGTGGTCGGAAGACTAGAAGGGCGCTACACAAGTACAGATCATTTACCATATCTTGGGAAAGAGTGTGGTGCTCATAGTAGTGGATGAGTAAAAACGTTTGCATTAAAGAATCATAATGTTCATGTTCTCTGTGTGAACACTCCATAATCTGCATGCGTGTGTTCAAACTTGCTTTTGTAATATTGTGTTAACCGACTTCATTTATATTTTTTCTATTCTCTAATATAATTTGCATTATATTTTCAGCAGTAATTTGACTTTGCATTTGGGCATAACAGAGGCTCACGGGGAGTCTTTAGATAGACATGATATGGAGAAACAGACGGAAGACCTAGACACAGACAGAAATAGAGACACAGTTGAGCTCTGAAAGTGATAAGGCAGCCATCTTGGAGCAAGTCCAAACCTCTCAGCTTCCTCTTTCATACGCAGATAAAAATCTCAAAAGGCATCTATCTCCGTTTTTTTGTATAGGCAATAAAAATATAATCTAACCATCACCCCTGTGGAAACTCGGTCTAACCGGACACGTCCATCACATCTATGGCTGCCGTAATGTCAAACAAATGTTCTCAGAAGGGTGTTAACGCCTGCATGAGAGGATGCAGAAGGTTTTTCAAACTGCTCGGAGTCATCTCCTCCAAGGCTCTCTATTGTGCGCGAGGCAAGAAGTGGGTTATGGTTGCGGATTTAGCATCTCTCATTTTCCAGAGCAAAGAAAGCCATTCATGTGTGCTTGGCCAAAATCTTCCCTGCAATGGTGAGGGATAAGCTGCTGGTGAGGACTAGTAATAGGCTTTTCACACCACAATGTTAGCAGGGCGGCGGGTGAGTGGGGGGTGGTGAGGGGGGTAGTGTTTGCCTCCGCCTCTAACAAGCGCCAAAGATATGCATTCATTTAGTGCACACAGAGGGTGCTGAATGAATAATCTCTGGGTAATTAACATGCATGCGCTTTTGCAATTTTAGCCTTGATCAAGGGCATCAGGAGCTCTAGTGAATAGAGGGATATCTTATTTAAAAACGCTTGTGATTTAGGATGAATGACATGAGCACATTCCTTCCTCCCCTGTGACTTTTCTCATCACACTTCCTGCTTCTGTAATCGCATCTCTTCCACCTCCACCCAGCTGTCATTACTCGCGTCTGCTGCTTCCCATCCTTCCCTCCCTCCCGCCCGCCACCATCCCCAAGTGCACCCCCGTCAACCCTCAGCCGCCTCCTCCAGCACCCCCCGACACACCCCCCACCACTCTCCTCCTCCCTGTGATTACATTGCAAAATCTAACTGAAAAAGCTGCAATCTTCCTCTCCCCAGCCTACCATCATGTCCTCGCCTTAATTTTTTTCTCCAACCCACCCGCTACATACAAATCTCAACTCTTTCAATCTCTCCCTTGAATTGCCACTATAGTTTAGTTTTGGGTGCACGCAAAAATCTCCTCTCCCACCCTACTGGACTTTGATGAAATTGCTCCCCCAACGTTGTCCCACTCTGACTTCCCCCTGTTGCCAACAACCTCATCCCCCTTTACCCTTCATTTTTCCATCAAGTCACTCTCCACATGCCTCTGAACCAGGAACCCTCCACAGACTCCACATATGCCATCTCTTTTCATTTCCTCTCCATCTCATCCTCCTCTCCCCGCCTTTTCCCCTCCTTCGTTCACGCCCCAACCTTCATTTCCTCCGACTGCCCCTTCCACCCCGAAGCCCACTGCCCATCATTTTAACTACTTCTCCATCCCAATTACCAGGTAACCCCCTGCTGCAACCAGGCCCTTACATCCCTGCCATTTCCCTCCCTGACCTGAAAACGCCTCAGCCCCTATCCCCTCCTTCTCCCTCCATCCTTTTTATTAAGCAGAGCCTCATGGCAGCAGAGGGTGCCTGATGTTTGATAGCTTGTTAACGTGCATCCAAAGGAGACTCTGATTAATTCTGGCATTTCAGAGGGAATTATTTTGTATTTGCCTCCATGTCCGGCTCCCACAACCACCACTGGCTCCTTTTCCCTCGGCTATCTTGCAAGGGAAAAAAAGCCCTTGATGTTAATAAGGGAAAGAGGAGGTTAGCAATATTGGTATACCAACACCGGCAATTGGAGCAGACAGCCAGAACTTCAGCCTTGCAGGTTAGGCACAGATCAGTCGGACTCAAGGATGTCTCTTCTCCTGAGAGGCTGCGGCATTTGAATATGAGAGATAACAAGGCTGGTCAAAAGCTGGGAATTAGTGCTGTTTCTGCTGGTGCATGATGATGGAGGAAATGCAAAGTAAGGTGCTGGTTTCTTGAATGCAGGTTCCAGTTTTCATTAAAACGGCAGTCATCATTTTTGGGGAACTTCTACGGCCTTGTTAAAACTAAGATAAGTTCCTTACGTATTTAATATTTTAACGGGCAAAGACTCTTTTCTTTATCTGTGTGATGTTGAAAAACTGTGTCGCTCCCACACTGCAGCTCCACTAGCAGTGTGGTATGATTATGCACAAAAATTGGAAATCAAGTTGGTGATAGTTAAATGAAAACAAGCTAAAATCATATCCATCTCATGTTAATATTATTATGCGTTATAATTCACATGGGTGCCCCGGTTTTCATCATCCTTCTGCTTCTATCTCTAACATCCACCAAGGTTTATTCATCATTGTTTCATCTTTGGTCTACTTCCCAGTTGGTGGGGAGCAGAGGTTCACAAGCCTTGTGGGTAATATGTGTGCTAAACTAATTAGAGCCAGCCATGCTGTGAGGAAACACAGGGACTTTTCAACCACTGATAAAAAGACGAGACATCTCACAAAACTCTTTGGAGAAAATGCCCTTCTTAAATGGGAGTGAGGGGAGGCGGACTGGGTGCTCCTTTAAAATCTTGATCTGAGCGGTGCTTGAACTGCCGAAAGCTCCTCGCTGTTAACTCTCCTCTCCTAGGCATCAGACGTCACTTTTCCTAAAATAAATGTAAAAAAAAACCAAAAACCGCCATGCTCTCTGTCATCCTAGTTGGACCCTGAGAACACAAGGCTCCAAACTTTTAATGAGTGTTCTACCTGTTGGGACTGTAATTTTAGTTTGCTAGTTCTGCCTCTGATTATGTACTTTGAATGAACTGTGAATATTATTAAACTATTATAGTTCGAATTTGAGCCTGCAGTTTCCTGAGAGTTCACTGACTGATAAACGATGTGATTTACAGGACATGTTTGGTCTGGCATAAGTGATATTAGTGAATAGTTCGGCAGAAAAAAAGCAGCTCTCTTGAACTCAGGGTGTGGATTACACCAACTGTACCTCATGCTGGACAAGTACAATTGAAAGATTTAATCAACAAATCTTATTAATCACTTGACACCATGTGGTTTTAAAGTTAAACCGAAAGCCTGAAACAGAAAATAGCTTTTTGTAAATGACCCATACCAACACTGATAATGTCACAGGCCTAAACTGTTTAGGGTTCAGTTTCAGTTCAGCATTCAGTTTTGCCTAAATGCCGTGTAATTTCCAAAGACACTCAAGGGGACCCAACTGTGCTTCGTATGAACATCTAGCTTCATAAAATAAAACTTCCTGTTGGACTGAAACTGAAACCTGGAAGAAAGATGGAGTTGGAGACTCAAATAGGTTCAAATAGGTATCAACAATCCTTTTTTGCCATTTTATGGCTGGATATTACATCCAGAATTCATACATTTTGGGGTCTAGATGACAGAAAGACTAGATTTTGTCTGGGAAAAGGAAAACAACTTCTGCTGTACTGAACATTGTAGAATAGGGGCCATCATCAATGATGATAGGTAATTAAATGACTGTTATTTCACTAGTAACTCTTAAAAGAGGCATTTCAGCAGGAGTATACTGAAATATTACAAAAGCTTTTTTGAATAGTGGATTCGCAGCTTCTGAGGTATTAGGTGATTTATATGACATTGAAAGCCTTCAGTATTAATTCTCTGAGGTATTGATCCTCTATCTTGAAAACAGTTTAGGCCTGTGGTATCATCAGCCTGAGGCAAGTGAGCAATCTGCTGGCACACCTGGTATTTACTTGCTGTTGTTTCCTAGCCCCTCTGTCTGCTCCTGGTGATGGCTTTCAAGTAAATATGCTCTAAATATTGGTGGTCCTGCGGCTTTATGGTTCAACAAGCAGCTTGTGTATCGACTGGAGATGTTTTCTGATCATACAGAGCTAGCTTAGCATGCTAACTGCAACACAGTAAAGTGTGTTTTCAGGGTACACAAACTCTCTCAGGAAACTCATGTATGATTTTTCTCTGTGGGTTCATAACTACGAGAGCCTCCTTATGATACAAGTAGTCATGTGATTCATTGTCAATATAAATTATTGATTATAGCCACTGAATATAGGTAATTACATTACCTTAACACATTACTTAATAATATATCACAACCCAGTAGTGATTGTGTCACATTAAAGTCTTAATGCAAATGATTCAAATCAACTGGAAGATTCACTGAGCTTACCCTCTCAGCATTTCTGGATCCACTCTCGCATGAGCAGTCATAGAGCATTCACCTCCGTTACACAGCAGCAGGTACATTACCTTGCTCCATCTTAAACCCATTGCGTTTCCCTCATTAGTGGCATTAATAAGTAATTCAGCTCTCTAACTTCTATCTCCCCTTTCCCCTTGCTCTATAACTGTACACGCCCTGCCTTTGAATCTTCATCCTTTTCCGGAGCACTAATTGCTTCTCTTCCTACATAATTCCCCACAGCTCCCAATATGCCTGAACACATTGTCACTGGTGGATATGTTTGACACACGGCTGGTGAGAAGTTAAATGGGGAGGCTAAATGATGCTTCGTGGCCGGGGTGATGATTTGGATGATAATGACCGCAATGATAAAGGACGCTTCTCCGGTCTAATAGCATTTGATTTCCCCGTTGGCCAGCGAGAAAAGAGATAGGAGGTATCAGGGTTGTTCATCCAGTGAGAATGACCTTTAATTTCACAACAAGGCCCCGCAGTTAGCGGGCACATCTCTCTCCACAAACCCTCATTAGATCGCAGGGCTGGGAGCCTAAGTGAAACTTTACTTGGCTGCAAGCTGGAAAAGTTTACAAGGTCAACTGCCATCATTGGGTTGCAAGTGTATGAATTTTCGAGGATCTGTGTCTCTTGAAAACATTATCTCCCTGGAATAACTGAGTAGAGATGTACAGTAGATACTGAGTGAGGACGTGGTCTGAAATCAGTATACAGCCTATGTTAGACAAGGAGAACAAAATCTGAAAATTATCTATAGAATTCTGAACCAAAAACACCTCAGTGGTTTTTCTTGGTTTCTTTTCTGTCTTGTGAAATAATCCAACTCAGAGTCATACTTCTTCAGAGGTTTACACACAGCTCCCTGCCTCAGAGAGGTGGTGTAAGGTTAATACTTTCCCTCTGAAATCCTTTCGTATGACTTTAACTGGCAACGACAAGGTATGCCAGTGAACACTAGGAAAATATAATTTCTCCACAGTTTATTCAATTACAGAGCACCTCCGCACAAAAATAAATCTTCTTCCCCGATGTTTTACGCAAAGAAAATATCTTATCATTTCACAGAGCTGCTCTGAGACTCCTGTGAATCCTGTGAGGTGCCAGTGGAGGCTATATGTGGGTTTGCTTTGCTCCATGGAGCATATAGAATGAGGGCAAAAAGCTCGTCCCCATACACCCTTCGTTTCTCTACCTCTCTTGACAAAACCCAATAACCACCCAGTGTTCCAACAATAGGCTTCAGATAAGGGAAAAAGAAAAGAGAATAATAACGCTCAAGTGCCATGGAAGGAATCTGTTTTTATCAACCCAGCACTCCAGAGGACGGCCTCAAAAACATTCCCGGGCAAGTGCGTTTGTCGATATGTGTGCCAACTCAATGGCAATGAAAAATACAATTTTTTATCTGCTTCCCACAGCTGCCCCTTGTGACCCTCACCACAGCTGAGAAACACCAAAAATACTCACCGATAAGAGAGGCCTACAAGAGGAGAGTGAATTTTAATCACTTAAGAACATGTGTTGTGGCGATACTGTCATGTTCCCCCGGCCGAGGTAGTTAGTGTAACAGCACAATAGCGGAAGGACTCCACGGGGATGCCTATATAAATATGACAGTGTTGTTTATGCATGAGCTCCTCTTGGCAGGGAAGTGAATATCCAACGTTCCTGTTTCAACAACACAGGGAGCTTTGCCAGATATATTTGGACACATGCTTTCTGTCTTGGATATGCTGTCAATTACCCAATTGTATTAGTTTCCTGGTTGTCTCCACTGTTCCTTTAACAATGTATGTCTGTACTTCTGAGAGGGTCGAACTGTCTTATGCAAAGTCACACCATGTTTGAGTGTAGATAGCACAAATGGTTTTGGAAAAGCTGTCAAACTGCAATATCATTCCAGTTCTCCACTGTTTTCTTCTTCCCCTTTGTTAACAATTCTCAATTTTATTCTCTGCCTCTTTATATCAGGAATATGCAAATGAAACCATTCAGCAGCGCAGAGCGTCTCAATTAAATTAGTGTTCTCCAGAAGTCATCTGCTTCTGTTCGTTTAAGGCGGTGGGTTCTGAGCCTGAACGGGCCACCCTGACAGAAAAATCAGAGCTCGGCAACTCTGACATGCTACTCAGCTTCTCCAAAGGCCCCATCAGTCACCACCGAGACAGGAAGCAGATAGAAACAGGAAGCAAGACCATAGTGGAGATAAATGACAGACAAGCTTGTTGGGTAATCTGACACTGCCTGATTGGACTGTTCTCTCTTCCCGTCGCTCATGTCCTGATGGTAGATACACCCGTATCAGCTGAGATTCTCTCTGTCGTCGTTTGCTATCTGATGGGTGCGCTCATTGCTTAAAAATGCTGTAATTACGATCTCATATGAATCTATTTGTCCCTCCATTAGGGGGAACTCTCAGAAGGCACGGCAAGAAAACAGAGACTGGATAATGAGAGCAGAGACCATTAAAAAGCTTGAGGCTCCTAACATGATAAATTATACAGCGCATGCAAGACATACTTAAATTCTGCTTGCTGCCCGTTCATCCCAGCCAATACACTTAGGCCTGTAATGCATGGTTAATGGGAGGACTGGGAATATCTTTAGAGATGAGAAGTTATTTGAAAGTAGGCCCTTCAAAACACATGTGGTTGGAAATATGTGCTTTTAGCACAGAGGTCAGTGGCTTAGGGTTCATTTATCATGTGAAATACATGTCAGAATATCAATTATGCAGGTTTTCTCATGTGCAGAAGAATCAGTAGATGGTTCAGTCAATGTGAAGCTCACATGGTTCTAAGACTAAGAAACAAATGAAGAAAAATGAGGCTTCAATGTCAAATATTAGCAGGTGCTTTATTGCTGGACCAGGGTTTGGGGAGAAATGCACCAATTGTGGATGATACAGTATTGGCCGCACCTTAGTGTATTTGAGTCCAATTCAATATTTCATTACTTTTGGTGTGAATAGGTTGAACGGAGACGATGGTCGGTGTGTCTTGACGATACGCCAGAGTACATACAGCGAAAGGCCAGCGCTTCTTTCTGATATTAAGTATTGATTTGGAAAGATTGATCTAAACAGCAGCCGTATTAAAAGGAGCACTGAGAGAGAACCAGTCAAGCAGATAAAAAACACACCAGCGGAGACAAAAAAGAAAGGAAAGAATTAGGAAAAGCTGCAGATACCTGTGTATGTGCGAGAGCGCCTGGGGCCAAAATGATGGGAATTAAAGGGTGAGAACAAGGAGAGAAATGGAAGGAGAAAGTGAGCCATGTAGAGAAATGCTCCACACTCGAGGAGGTGACACTAATTGGGGTGTTGGCAGCGTAAGCTTGCGAAGGAACCTCATGTTTTTGTTGAGCTGGATTGAGGAAATGTTCACACGGTTGTGGCAGATGTCAGGAATGTTTGTGTTGTGTGTCAAATTATCACCGTTCTCATGTAGGGGAGATGCTCTCGATGTTAACAAGACAGACAGAATGAAAGAAATACGGATGGTAAGGAGAAAGAGCAAGAGTTGCGGGGGCATTTTGTCAATACTGCTGTTATGTTTTGAAATAAGACTTTGCTCTGTGCTGTTTTTCTATTTAGTTCACAGCATTCACTCTGGGATTCACTTATTCCTTTCCTTACTGCAGGACAAAGAATGGCTCCATTGCGACAGTTGCATAGAAAGTGCCTTGCTCATGGAAAACTTGGTGGTTTTATTTAAGTTTTGTTTCATAATTATCTCTGCCAGGCATGTGTTTGTGTGTGTGTGTGTTAAGTAAGTAAGTTTAATTTCGCTTACTAGTCTACTGGACCCATCAGCCTAATATTTTTTGTTCATATTTATGACTGTGTGCTCAAGGACCTCTTGTTTGTTGTGATTAATTAATCATTTTTCAAAACCTTTTTTTATTGTTCTGTTTTAAACTCCCATTGTAGCTGAATCCTTTCTTATGTTTACCAGCTGGTAGTTATGTACGTCAGATACGTCAATTAAGTTATGTATGTACATCATTTTAGTAATATTACATACTACATAATATATTACATAAGTAAAAATAACTCAATGTTCACTTTTGGTTTCACACAGGACACAAACAGCAATCTCCTGAGTAAAAGTCCTGCGTTTGTTTGACTCACCCCACCATCTTTATATCACGTCACCTGACATTCCTTTCTTCATGATATTTGCACAAAAAATGCTGTCATTCTCTGCACAGTACAAGTCAGTAGAGACTAAATGGCGTGAAATGACATGGAAAGAGCAAAAAGGTGTTGTGATTGCAAAATTGGCGCTTTATTCATAAGCCATTTGGTGATACAACAGGCTTGGCGGAGATCTGCATGCTTCTAGTTTGTAATGGAATTGTGTCAATGTTAACATCCTCTGTGTCGTGGAGGCTGTCCACACCAGAAAAAACGGCTGGCTGGCTTAGTGGTTTATTCAAAACACCTTAAATATCTGTAATGCGAAAGGGGTTTCTTGCAGTGACACTGCAGATCATCTCTGCTCTATGGTGCTGTTAAGACTCTTTTTGCTCATTGTTTTGGTCTCATGCCACACAATTTTACTGTTTTGGTTCACTCTTATCATCTCTCTTATCAGCCTCATTTCCAGACATAGCAGGCAGCTCTTTTCAGCAAAAGAAGCCCAGCACCACACGGAGGACAGAGAAAGTTAACGACAAGCTAGTGAACACAGTCGAGCATTTCTTGTTTGGTCACTCTCACTCTCTTCTTAGCTTTCTAAATTAACGTCGTCTTTGGTCTCTTTGCATTTGTTATTAGCAAACGTTCGCCTCTCTCCACCAGCAGCAGCATGATGCTGCTTGAAGCTTGGGCGGCAAACTAGCCAACAAAGCTAGACAGCAACCGACGCAAGAGCACTTACTGTAACGTTACCCATGTCCTAGCTGGAACCATGAAATGTTTTGCATGAAAAATCAAAACAGTTGCCAATTTACTTTCTGTCAACCAACTTATCATTTCAGCTGTAGTTTAATTTATAACAAAACATATTTTATAAACCCTTCATATGTTTGTGTGTACAAAGATTAATTTGGAAAGTAACTAATAAAGTTGTCAGATAAATGTAGTAAAGTAAAAAGTACAATATTTCCCTTTGAGATGTAAAGGAGTAGACGTAGAAAGTCTGAATGAAAACAAAATACTAAGTAAGGTACAGGAACCTCAAATTTGTACTTAAAGGTCCAGTGTGTAATATTTCTGAGGATTTATTGACAGAAATGCAATATAAGATCCATAACTTTATTTTCAGTGGTATATAAAGACCTTACATAATGAACCGTAATGTTTCTATTACCTTAGAATGAGGCATTTCTACACAACCGCAGGTCCCCCCTTCCATGGACATCGCAGTGTAAACGCCGGTAGATGCTCGTCACTACTTTCAATGCATACAAAGAAAAAGAAGACGAAATAATAATAATAATAATAAACAGTCTCTGAGTAGTCATCGGGTTTAACTGAAGTAAGAACAGAAGTGAAATTGCGACAAATGGAGGACTACACCTGTTATTTAGCACAAGCTGACAGCCTGTGGATCATTGTCATCAACAAAGTGAAAACAGATGATGGCAGAAATAAAGGATATATCGTTGTGGATTTTCCCAGATGGAAGGTTTGGAAATGGGAAAGGTGTTTTTTTTAGCTAGAAGCTGGCCATAATCACCAAGAGACGTGACGTGTTTCCCGTGTCAGTGTTGTGAAACATATAGTTGGATTGTGATTTCATTAACATTATTCTTCAGTGTGTGTATTGGCTTTGCTGTCGACAGAAATGCGTCTGCACGTTTGCGAGACGATTATTATTGGAAATAAAATACGGTACAGCATGGAAGTTTCGATCAGCCAGCTAAACTTCAAGTTTTACTGCCCTGGTGGAAAACATTCTAATAACGTTATGATAACAAGACCGTGTGGAGAGGAGCCTTGATCCTTTCCTGACAATGCCTCTGTAAACTTAATGTATTATGTGAGCTTACTTTTTCCTGTTATCTGTCAGTGGTCATACTTGATGCACTAGATGTGATATTTTGAGATGTTTTTTTTGCTTTGGTATGTTAGTCCAGTTGAGCCAACCCTCCCGAGATGTAACAAAATGCATGATAACAGTACAGTAAAAATATGTATTACAGGAGTAGGCCACATCATGTAGCACTTTATTTATTGATGCTATTGTTTGAAGAACATCCATCCATCGTCAACCGCTCATCCTGTGCACAGGGTCGCGGGGGGCTGGAGTCTGTCCCAGCTGACACTGGGCAATGTTTCAGGAACAACTAACAACAATATTCGCAAAATCATATGGGTTTACTGAATAATTTAGTAGAATATCATTTCTTAACATATGTATCTAAGAAACCTCAGTTGAGCAAGTTTTTTTGCAATTCGTTGCAATTTCCAACCCTCACTACTAGATGTCACTGACATTTACAAACTTTACCTTTAAGTGCAGTACTTAGGTAGACTAAATAGGGGCCATCACAATGTACTTAGTTACTGCCACCACAGGTTTTCTACTATAGAAAAACAGGTGGAGAGCGGCGCCGGTGTCCAGCTGGAGCTGGGCTTCCGGGCAACATAACCGGGTTCAGCAGCCTCTTTGAACATAATGTTAGGTAATGGCAGAGACAAAGAGACTGAAGAGGACATTGAGGCATCTGCTAACAACGGCAAACATCAAGCAAGCACAGCAATACAATGCATCACAAGCCACCTAACAACTAACTCAATAAATAAACATGACTATTTCGGTCATGGGTTTTCAGTGATAAAACATATAAACAAAAAAAATCCTTTCAGATGGGAGACCCTGGGACAAAATCTTATCAAATAGGGGGCCTGTAGTCTAATTTGTTTCAGTTTAAGGGTCACTGACAAAAAAAAGTCTGAGAACCACTATTTTAGCGCCAATGAGCCAGTCCAATATTTATTCATGCCCAGTCACTTCCTCTTTTTCGTTTCCTCGCTTCATTCTTCCATCAACGTCTTCTTCTGCCTCTTACCAGCCTCTGCCCGGACATCTGTAATTTGTTTGCTGATAACACCCGACTAGGTTGTCATAAGCATTACACCATGATCATGATAGATTTCATGCATGGGATTCCATTTTTACATAGTGCCAATAGCAAGGCGCCCCCGCCCGAAGTGGCAATGACAGAGACGCCATTTTCTGTTAGGGTTGGTCGTCGGCACACACAAGATCAGACACAACAGAAGTAAAAACAGTCTTTATTAATAACAGTGCTGTGGGTGAAATGGTCGGTAAAGCTGAGGCCAGCAGAGGAGGCAGGCAGGCTGGCTGGTGGTAGGGTGGTCTGGCTCTCCAGAGGTGAGGTAAACAGCGTGGCGACATCCAGAATGTAGCCACCCTCATAAACACATACACAAAGACAGACGTGGAAGAGAGGGAAACCAGGGAGAACACACAGAAAGCCAGCACTGGCTGTGACATTCTCCCTGTTACAAGTCAGTGTACCATCAAAATGATTCTGAAGTTGTTATTTTAACATAAACATACTACAAAATGTTTGAAATGAAATGCTTAAATTTGAGGTTCTTGCCGCAGTGGTGTACAAGTGTTTTGTCTTCTGGACCACCCAGATGCAGGTTGTAGGTAACTGTTTAGGAGGAAAAGAACGCTATTTATTCATTTCTGCCACCCACATCTTCCTTGCAGTTGGCAAAAAAAAAAAAAAACAGTAGCTGCCCAGTCGCCAGCCCTTTTTATCCTTTTTTGCAGCCAAGATAATAACGAGAAATGAGAAATAAATAAAACTGCAGAAGTTTCTCATAGTTCAGCTATAACATTTAGCAAAAAAAAGGAAACATATGTTTGTGGGTCTACCTGTGCGTGTGTTTGTGTTTATACAAGAACAAACCTTTTCTGTAATATGTGTTTGGAGTTCATGTGCACATATACCTCAGGGACTGTATGATATATGGCGGGGCTTTTAAGCATTTCTGTATTTTCTATCTATGGCTAGATGATCCACGGAAGTGCTTTGTATGTGTGTGTGAGTGGGGAGGGTGCGCACATACCGTCCTTGGGGAGTAGACCCAGCTATGCGGGTCAGGGTGGCTGTGATCTGAATAGAGAGCATTAATATTTAAACACAGGCTCCTGAGGGGAAGAGACTGTAAATGATTCATGATTTATACTGTGGGCTCTCAGCAGCAAAGGCTGGAGCTCCGTAAAGATTCACTGATTCCTCCCCTGCTTATGTGCCCTGCTCTGTCCTCTTGTTCCTGTATGGGATACCTTTCATCTTGCTTTCAGTCTCCAGGGGTAATGTCTTCTTCACTTGCTTTTCTTGATTATTTTATTATTTCTTTCTATCTAACTTTCCCTCATACTTTCTCGCTGTCAACTTTCTGAGCACTCGTGCCCTGAACAGAAACATTTTCTTCAATGCACCATGGCCACCAAAGCTGCAGGAAAACAACTTACTGGCATGTCATATACCAGGGGAGGTGAGATCATTTAGGCTGCAATATTCTCCCCGCTGTTGCATTATGGATATTATTGATGGCCTCATAGTCGAGAAAATCTCCTTAAGAGCACTTTCACACCTCATTAAAGAAGTGAAAAATGAATTCTCCTTTTTGTGTTAGGAAAAACAATGTGGAAACATGACATAAATACAGCATTTATGTTTCTTTCCTGTATTAATTTGAGGAACTTTAAGTTGTTCCACGCAGATCGGACGTTTTGGTCTGCCGTCATTTTTAGTCTCTTCGGTGGAGCGAAAGCTTCGGTGAATGTTTAAGTCACATGTATCATGTATGTCATGATTTATTCGCCAAGTCTGTTTCCAGTGCACTTTCTTGCAATTTGCTTTTGTTGATCCACCAACTGTTTCACCTGAGCCTTTTGAATTTATACAATACAGGACACACACAAAAATGCAAACTGCCAAACTGCTTAGGAAACTTTTTCTCTACACACTGACTCCCGTTAAAAATATGAACATGTCTTTGATAAGAATGTCTCAGGGAGGGGTAGTTTTGTCCCTTGAGTACAATAAATCAGATGTGGGGTATTTTTTAATCTTCCTGTCATTCAACGACACTGTCTACAGACTCTTTTATTAATAACTGCCGAGCAAAATGCTTTAGTGGCGTAAACCCCCCCACTCAACACCCCTGTTCCAACCCCTGTTGGTGTCAGTGTAGTGGTGAGGGAGAGATGGATTGAGAACGACAGAGGGAAGTGTGTGCTGGAAAGAGAGGGAGAGAATAAGAAAAAGATGCATGGACAGACAGGTCTGAAGTGGCAGCAGTCAGCCCTGATGGAGACTGATGGGAGGATGAGGAGATACGAGTGGAGAAGGTGGAGAAGAGGCTGCGTCCGCGAGGCGCGGCGCTTGCTGAAAAGCTGGCAAGATAGATGGAGAGAGGGGCTTCGGGAAAGTGAATCAGGGCTCGACAGAAATGATGAGCACCGAGCATGCCTCAGTTACAAAATGGAGGGGAGAAAAGAGAAGAGCGGGGAGAGGGAATGTGGCAAGGAGAGATTTATGGAAAGAGGAAATTAGAAAGAAAGAGGGGGGTGGCAGGGGTGAATATGTAATGAAGGAGAGGAGGGCGTTCGGTGACTGTGCTTTGTTTGTGGAGAAAGAAACAGGAGATGGGTTAGGTTCCCCTGTGCTTCCACAAGCACTTTAGTGATCCACCACAGCCACTTAAGTCTACAGGAGCTTAGAGCTACTCAGTGCTCCGCCGTCTGCTTCATTGTGTCCACAACAATTATCATCCAACCCTCTCTCACTGCTGGAATATCATAGACAGCGTACAGCTTAGAAGAATTGGATGAAAGACGTGGGGAGAATAAACCCCACTGCTGAACAATTAATAGAAACATCACAGTTTATCATGACAGCAATCTCAGCCGAGTTTTATTGCAATGTTGTTACATAAATCACGGATGTAGCGAGGGAAGATGTCAGAATGACAGTGTTTGATGTCAGCTTGGTGTCCTGAAATATCAGTGCATGACAATCTAAGATATGTCATGGTGCTGTCACTCCCACACCGAAGACACAGGGTTTCATTTCCACTTAGCAGATTAGCATTGTGACTCACTGAATATTATTATATTTGTCTTCAGACAACATTATGCAAACACAGCCTTCACTATAGCATCTTTGCCAAAATTAGTCAACTCCTGGAAGATATACGGTGATTTCTCATCAATGTGGGTTTTTTTCTGACATGGTTAAATGCCAAGAGAGCCTATTTATTTGCTTCGAGCCACCTAATTTGCATTTAGGTTTGCTCAATATGAGCTCACCATTTGGATGGAATAGAACATAGCTATCACTGCTCAGACAAGGCCTTTTAAACATGCTTCTTTTCATTATTTTCTATGGAGAAGCTCACTCAGGGGATCGGCTATTTCCTCTTCTGAAGCAAGACACCCCACGTTTTTATGAATGTGTCATAAGTGATAAGTGTTTCTTTCTTTCTATGCAGGGAGGAAAAAAATCATCCTCATTTAATACGAGCAACCACAATTTTATGTCGTTTAGCATCAGTCTCGTCACCACCTGAAGGGGGTACCACTGTGAATATTTATGATAATTCAATTATTTTAATGATACTGTTAATGATAATGATGACTTCAATTATTACCTATCTACTAAGTGTAAACACTTAGTGGTGTGTGTAGTCCCCACTTGAAAAAGCACTTCTCAAGGCTGCCACTGCATGCTTGTTCCTATTCAGTCAAATAAAATGCTGTAGTGCTGTGATTCAATAACTGATTAGCCACATATTTAAAGCTAGAGTGTGATACCGTGGTAGTAAGTGTACAGCTTGTATAACAGTGTAAGTTTGCTGTCCCCTCAAAATTACACATCACACAGCCATTAATATCTAAACTGTTGGCAACAAAAGTGAGTACACCCTGTCTCAAATTGATCATTCACTTCTCTTTATCTTTCAGACTTACAGTGCACAGACTTACTTACATTTTAAGTTGTGAAATGTCCAAATTGGGCCCAAAGTGTCAATATTTTATGCGGCCACAATTATTCTCCAGCAATTATTAATTATTATTTCGGCCTCTGTCATTTTAAAAACAGATAGCTCATATTCTAAATTGATTTTAAAAATGTGCTCCTTTTGCTCTGATGCAGCCGCTTCTCTCTGGCTGTACTCACCACTCTGTGGGCTGGAGCAATTTCCCGCCCACAGTACTAGCTGATTGGTTACAAGTCACGAGTAATAGCCTATCAACACTGACTATTGTGCGGAGCCAATGGAACGAGCGAGCCATAGTTCCTCCCCTCCTCTCTCTCTCCGCATACACACACCGAGCGGAGTTAGTTAGTGGAGGTCATATACAAGGTGACCATAACTACGGCCTTTACAGTAAGCAAGTGCAGCAAAAACAGCAATACAAGTATTAGTAAAAGGCTCATACTGCATCAGTGCAACAAGCAGGAACGTGCACCAAGCAATATTTTAATCTGCTCTGTCTCATCCACCACAGCTGTGTTTTGTGTGCTAGCTCAGCTAATAGCTAAATCTCTCTGTCTGTAGCCTGTTTAGCTGAGATGCTGCGTCTGTTAAAATTTAGCAAATTTTATAATACTCATTGCAAACAATTCAATTCAAATTAGCTTTATTGGTATGAATGTTTAACAATATTGCCAAAGCATCATACATACTACAAAAGAACAACAAAACTACAAACTCTGCTGCTTGTTGAGAGAAACCAACTCTCTCACCAGCAGCAGCAGAGGGAAGACATGAGGCAGGAATGATAGGCACTGTCTTGTTTCTAAACTTCACTCAGCATTTTGATATCAGGAATATAGTTTATTTAACATGTTGCATTTGTTTCCAAATCATACTGATTTTATAAAGCGACTTTTGTTGCTGCTCTGAAAACAGTTATAATAAAATATTATATTTGATTAGTGTTCTGGATTTATTCTTTTTTTAAGTAACATAATTTTAAAAGGCAATTATTTAGTATTGAAAAACCAATGAGACTATAGATAGAGCCAATAAATGGTATCAATAAATGTATCAATAAAACCCTAACAGGATAAAATAAGTACAATATAAATGGCAGCTGATACAGACAAAGTTTATGACAATGTATCACTCATAGTTAAGTACATCTCTGGGAAGGATCAATACTTAATTTAATTCACTATTTATTTACATTTATTCATTTAGCTGACGCTTTCATCCAAAGTGACTTACAATTGCTTTATGTCAGAGGTTGCACGCCTCTGGAGCTACTAGGGTTTAAGGGGACACATTGGTAGATGTGTCACAGCGGGGGATTGAAGCTGGGTCTCTCACACCAAAAGCAGCATCTTATCCACTGCACCATCACCACACAGGTGATGATCTATTATAAAGAGTAAACATGACAATTAACTTTAATCTTATTTTCAACAAAGTTCTGTGTTGGAGTTTGTGTTAAATTTTGTCAGAGATTAAAAATTTAACAGCAAATGTATATCAGTTCCAAATATTGGTCATCGGTCTTAATGGTTACTAATAATAGGTACCTGTATCAGCCTGGAAAAAAATATATTGGTCGATCCCTACTGCCTTAGTCCTCTTGGGCATGGAGTTCACCAGCGCTTCACAGGTTGCCACTGGAGTCCTCTTCCACTCCTCCATAAAAAATTCACAGAACAGGTGGATGTTAGAGACCTAGCCTTCCTCCACGTTCCGTTTGAGGATGGCCCACAAATGTTCAAGAGGGTTTAGGTCTGGAGACATGCTTGGCCAGTCCATCACCTTTACCCTCAGCTTCTTCAGCATGGCATTGGTCTTCTTGGAGGTGTGTTTGGGGTCGCTATTATGTTGGAATACTGCCCCACAGCCCAGTCTCCGAAGGGAGGGGATCATTCTCTGCTTCAGTATGTCACAGTTCATGTTGGCATTCATGGTTCCCTCAATCAACTGTAGCTCCCCAGTGCAGCGCTCATGTTGTCCCAGACCATGACACTCCTACCACCATGCTTGACTTTAGGCAAGACACAAATATCTTTGTACTATTCAACTGGTTTCCACCACACACGCTTTACACTATCTGAATCAAGTAAGTATATCTTGGTCTCATCAGACCACAGGACATGGTTCCAGTAATCCATGTCCTTAGTCTACTTGTCTTCACCAGACTGTTTGCAGGCTTTCTTGTGCATCATCTTTAGAAAAGGCTTCCTTCTGGAATGATAGCCATGTAGACCAATTTGATGCCGTGTGTTGTGTATGGTCCGAGCACTGACAGGCTGACACCCCCACCCCTTCAACCTCTGCAGCAATGCTGGCGGCACTCATTCGTCTATCTCCCAAAGACATGCTCTGCAGATGATGCTGAATGCACTCAACTTCTTTGGTCGACCATGGCGAGGCCTGTTCTGAGTGGAACTTATCCTGTTTAACCGCTGTATGGTTTTGGCCACCATGCTGCAGCTCAGTTTCATGGTCTTGGCAATCTTCTTAACGCCTAGGCCACCTTTACGTAGAGCAACCTTTTTTTTTTCAGATCCTCAGAGTAACACTAACGAGTCACATGACAACGGCGAGAGAAAATGGCTAATTGGACCCAACAACAAAATCTCCAATTGGACATTTTCACTTAGGGGTGTACTCACTTTTGTTGCCGGAGGTTTAGACATTAATGGCTGTGTGATGTGTTATTTTGAGGGGACAGCAAATTTACACTGTTATAGTGTAATTTCTTCATTCTCGTCACATGAAAAGATATAATCAAATAATTACAAAATGTGGGGGTTGTACTCACTTTTGTGAGATACTATAAATGAACGTCTGTTACATTCAGTCCCTTGCCAAACAAGTGCACACATTAAGCCTATTGCTGCCACATAAATCCCTCTGTACTCACAATATACCAGCGTTTTAAAATCTGGTGTCTGAGGCAACATTCCCACACTGGCACACTGGTAGTGTGTTTTATGCCAACCAGCAATGATTGGTTTGCCAGAGCTGAAGGGGGAGCAACGTATGAACAGCAGCGGAGCCTATCTGTCATAAGCATGTGTTGACAACAGGTGCGGTGGACATGACTGCTGCTGACTTTCACCAACTTGATAGTCAAACGTGAGCTGCAGGCGACTGCAGGGGTGGGGTATAAAAAAACAGCTGTCAAGTCGGACACATTCAACCTTCTGTAGAGTGTGTGAGACCATTGTGAGCTTAGAACAATGACTGATCAGATCAGGCAAAATGTGGTTCCAACTTAGTGCAACTGGAGAAAAGCAACTGCAGCCGCCTTGCTCCCGCGAGATATTAATGTTTGGTGAAATGGTGACGTTTTGCAGCACGGGTGAAAGTCGAACAAAATCTCTAACCAGCACGCCTTGTGTTAATTCAGCATGCTTCACGTTAACTCAGCGCTGTAAAATGCCACATTAAGTCAAATGCACGTAGTGTTGTGTAATTACGCTCACTGTCAGAAAGGGGAGACAAATGTCCTGCACTGGTTGGTGTCTACAACAAAAACCTTTTAAATACACATTTAGTATACATTTACACTCAACCTAGCTAACAACACATACATGATGAAACTGGTATGTGGATTGTTGTATTATTAAAGTGAGACTCAATGAGTGAGAATACATAAGCAATAATTATGCACCCTTGCTCACTTCAGTATACTCAGGGTCTTCAGCATTTAGGTGGTTAATGTTAGCAACTTTCAGATGATTTAGATATAACTAAATATCTTCAGATATAAATGAGATATTTAATGAGATAATGTTATATTTAAAAAGAGCAGTCAACACCTTTGCAATTCATCACTATGGTTCATTACATAAATATTTTAAAGCAGCTATAGTTCAGTGCTGTCTTAGCTGTTGAGTTTGCACCAAAAGTGAAAATGTTTGTTTGAATTTCCTGTTGTCCTCTAGTCTTGTTCTTAGTAACTGTTATGAATTAATATTGAGTAAAACTGCTGAGCGACTTTAAAAATGTTAATTTCAGGAAATCCATCTGGACAGGCATTAAAGCCCCACAGGCACCAGAGTGATGCTGAATTCACAATGGTGCTATTTTCTGTCTGTCTAATGGTGTGAATAATACTGTGAGGAATGCTATCATAATGTAACAAGAGGCTGATCGATATACTGTCAACTGGAAAAACATGCACAGCTGCGGGGTGTATGTGTGTGTGTGCGTGTGTGTGTGTGTCTGTCTACTTTCTCCCATCTCTACAAAAACACTACTGATGTGAAAAGCAGAGAGCATTTTAGTGGGGAAGTGTACATATAATATTTATGAATGTATTCCAAGAAAGACACACACACATACTTGGAGACACACTGTTGTGTTGAAGGTTAACGCCTACATTTTGTTCAGATTCATACGCCACAGATAAGCAGGTCAGTTTGAAGTTTTAGAGAGAAAAAAAGTTTTACGCCTCCATCGTCGCTGCAGGCTCTTTTGAGGCTGCGGCGAGACACCCTCCTCTGTGATTAATGACTCTCTATGAATAGAACACACAGGCATTAAAACATTTGATTGATGCTTTGACGATTGCCATGCCTCCCTGCATGCATCATTCTAGCTTTTTATTCTCCTTTTCAAGACAGGTCAAACTAGGGAAGAGAGCATCCACTAGGCAAAAGTTACTTGAGAAGAAATCGTGCTGTTCTGATGAAGACAAAGGCTGCCTAAGTGACAGTCATATTGTTTTTTCAAAGTGCCAAAGTGGACCATTCGCTAAACCCAAGCAGCAACCTTCCAGTTTCCTGGGTGAAGCCAAACCAGAAATGCCTAAAACTGCAATGCATCGAGTGGCCACTTGAGGCTGGCTCCAAAACGGAGTCAATGTCCGTTGACACCAATGTTAAAATGGCAACTTTACAACAGAATAAGACAAGTTTACAGCCTGCTGCAAAGATGGTTTTAGTGTATATAGCTAATTTTGCCCTTCATGACAATTGTGAGGGGGGTGAATTTTTTTATAACTCACCTGTTTAAATTATATTTAAGCCTTAAAATTCTGCTTTATTAGGGGCGTGACCGCTTTGATTGACAGGTGGCTGCTGTGGCTATTACTGCTAGCCAACTGACTGCCAGCTGTTATCTAAGCTAATATATACAGTCTATGCTAATACAGTCCGTCACAGAGCTCAGCAGCTCTGCCCTGTTTGTGCCTTTTGGACATTTCTTCATGCAGATACCGGACAATTAATAGCAGGCTGTGCAGTTTATTGGAGAGAAAGAGAACCCTCACAAGCCTGTGCTCAAGTTGGTGATTGAAAGTGTAGCATTTTAATGTGTTACAATGATTAGCAGGTATAGGTAGGTATGATTAGCAACATTAACAATGTTAAAATAACGGAGAAATCAAAAGTTAAAACGTATTACAGAAGTGTTTTAATTTAGGTGAACACTTTGGAACAAAAGATAAGGTAAGTAACGTTAGTAAAGTAATGTTAATGACCCACCTCGTCAGTTAGATGACGTTATGCAATGTTAACGGGAAACTTGCCAAACAGGCATTGTCAGATATGGATAAGTAACAATAAAGTTACTGTAACAGAGTCACTGTGTCACTAGAATAAGTGGCTCCACCTGAACTGAGGGACGGGGTTTAGGGTTCAGGGGGAAGTGGCAGTGGCTGCAGTTGTTGTGTCGGTGTCGAAGGTGTCGAAGGCACAGGTATTAGAAGGCTTCACTGTAGAGATGCACCTATTTACCACAGGTGCATTCGATCAGCTCTGAGATCTCAGAGTTTGCATTATCACAATTAATTATACCACCTAGTTGGATTCATTGTTGCTCTGTGCAGGTCATTCTTTCTTTCATCACTTACCCACAGGTTGGTTTGGATGTGGATGCATTCTTCTGTGTTTAAAATAGACTTTAATCAGAGCAGCAAACAAGGCACTCTTCAAAAACTAGGCTGTGGTACTCAGTGTAAGAATCCTTATTAAGGTAGAAAGTGAAAATAATCCTGCAAACACAAAAGTACACTGCATAATTACTTTTCAACATTTCATGTGAACCATAAAACATTTTGGGAGTATTTTCACTTTTGAGCTTGTACTAGACTGATGTCCCTTAGCAAGAGTTCAGCTTGATATGTTTGATATTTTATCTGTGTTGTAAGATTAACTTGTCCTTAGTACTGACAGACAGAATTCAGAATCTAACATTTTCAGTCATTGTAGTGCAAATATATAGAGAATTTATTCCAATGTGAACCTTATATATATATATGTATGATCTGTTACATGCATTTTTATTTTATTTTATGAATTTCATTACTGCGGTGCCTATTACATCTGTCTGTCTGATCTTTTCCTTCTCCGTGGCTGCCTGCAGCTACACTTCCTCTGTCTTTGCAACTTCAACTTCTACTATCTTTATCTATGCAACTAAACAAAAACGGGGAAAGTGCACCCACACTGTTTGAGGCTATTACAATGCAGTAGTGTCCACGATATACTGTAGTCCCAGCTTTAGCAAATGGAGAGCCGGATCAGTGGCGATCTGTGCACAACACCAAAAGAATGTTTGGATCAGTAGGACTATTGAATGTTTTATTATGCTCTGGTCACCCTAGGTTGTTGTAAGAGGGATACTCCACATTCACACTCCAGTTTAGAGGGGTTTTTTTAGCCTTTACAAAACCTAAAAACACATGAAGGAAAGTGAGGAATGGATTAAAAAGTGTGTTAAAGCTCTAACTGCTCTAACTGCAATCGTTAACATGTCTGCCTTACTAGCTTACTACCTACAATAGTAACCCCAACTATGCTGTGTAGTATTTTCTCACTGTGGAAGCTGATCATAAATGCTATAGCTGAGGGTTAAATTAGCATATTTAAGTCTCTATTTACAGGGTTCTTATTTTAACGTGAGCCAGAGGGAAATGTATAAAAGTCCGCCGAAGATGGTGTCTTGAAGCTAATATTAGCCTAATTAGCTAGGTGGCTGCAGCTGATAATATCTGGTTACAACAGATGTCAAGCAAACTTAGTCATCACCTAGAAATGAGAAACATGTTTTTATCTACCTCAGTTGATGTCACAACGATCCACTGTTTCAAAAGTTACTAAGAATGTTAATGCTAAGTCTTTTCACCATTATTGTTAACTGGTTTTAATTTTGTTTGTTCAGGTATATTTGTTTGTGCTGTGATTGTCACCAGACCCAGCCCTGTTGCCCCTATTGTGTTGTGTTTGGCGTATGCGGTCTCTGGCACCTGGTTCCATCTATAATTGATGGGCAAGGCCAGAGGACATGTCAGAGCCACTCCACACAGCCAGAGTGTGACAAGGCCACACAGAGTGACAGGGCAACACGCCGCTTCCTCACTCCATTTACATTCGACACACACTACACACATTTCAGTTCCTCTGGGACGGGCGACTCACACCGGGAAAATGGAGGTAAAAATGAAGTAGGTGAGAGGGAGCAGCGGGGCTAAGTGGAAAAAACTTGGGGGAAACATATTGTCTTTCAGGTGCTAAAATATCATGGATTATTATATTATTGTATGTGTAAGAGGTGCTTTGCAATAAAAAAATAATGGACCATTGAAATTGCCTCAATGCCAAATGCACACACATACACAGCCATGCAGATATAAAGAGGTATTAGATTAGTCTATGCATTCACATGTGCAGGTACATACATACACACTCATACTATGAACACATACAGTATATGCACACACACAAATCCTTAGAGCAATCCTGATGATGAGGCTGTTTTCCAGTATCTCCCAGCTGTTATGTTTGTGATAATGAGAACGTGGCACCTGTTAGACATTAAGAAACACATAACTCTGTCTGGCCTGTCTCCTGTTTAGCTTCTCACAGCGATTTGGATGATTCTCCATGATGGAGCCAAAGTAAGCCTGTTTTTTTTAAACTCTGTTACTGACTGTTGCCTCCTACTGTCATGATCTGGCTGTGCCACCCTATCAGTTTCCAGTGTTTTCTACTGTATGTTTTCACCTCCTAGTGTTTCTGTCTGTCTCTTGTCTGTCTCCTGCATGTGTCTCGAAGTAGTGCTTCACTCACCTTGCAGGTCCAATCAGGAAAACACCTATGGCTACACACCTGAGAGTCATACCACAATTATGCCTGCAGTTTATAAACCCTGGCTCTGCACTTCATTCTTTGACAGATTATCCCTTCACTTCCTGTCATACACATGCTACAGACTGCATTTGGACTAGTTTTTGTGATTGCGCTGCTCGAGTTTTTCCCCTAACATCCTGTCTTTCCTTGTGCTTTAGGTTTTTGGGTCATGGATTTCAATTTTTCCTGCCTTGATTGTTTTTTACTTTGGTCTCCACCTGCCTGTCCAGCTCGAGCTACTGCTCACAGAGCTTCCCCGTCTGGAGATTCCCATTGCACAATATTTGTACATTTATCAATAATATACCCTTTTATCTCTAACTCAGTGTCTGCATCTGAGTCCACTCAGCTACCCAGCCGTACCGAGAAAATACTAGAGAACACTGAAGCATTTGGGGCTGTAATGATTTCCAAGGCATAAGTGCACCTTACAAAAAGTGTTCTTATTGGCTCTGCTGCGTGCCATTTGTATTTGTAAGGTGACCTGTAAATCGCTACATGTAACAGGTTAGGTGGAAAACCACCGTAACTCATTACAACTCTTTCAACCACTCTGCATTCCACTCCTATATGTGAGAATCCAATAAAATTTTAAGGGTTGAAGAGCAGTAAATGTTAAACAGGATGTGCGTGAAATCTGATAAACTGCCTCAAGCGATGTCACCAGGCCTGACTGTGATAAACTCTGATTGGTTCACAGAAGTATGTGAGATCACCTTTTCTTAACTAAGCTCTGCCCTCTATAAACCAGTGAAAAACACAAGGATAAGAACACAAATTGAAAAATCTTAACTTAAATAACCAAAACTGTTCCGAGCAAAGCAAAACAATATTGTGCTTCATGTATGACTGCTGATTGAGGAAAAAAAAAAATTTGGGGCCTTTTAAATAAAAGGTAGTGGATAAGCTTTCTTTTGTTGGAAAAACTGATGCAACAGAAACACTAAGTTTTGTTTTTATCTGTACTTGCCCCGATGAGCAATTAGTTTCACAGCTAGTATTAAAAGCAACCTTACTCACAGGCACAGGAAGAAACAGATACTCTGCTGCCAATGCTAGGTGTTAATGCTTTGTTTCACGAAGGAGACATAATGCAAATCGTCACCATTACAATTATCATACGCCAGTTGTTGACATAATGACTTAAAACCGATCACAGCCTTCCTTTTCCGTTCACCAACATTGTGAGGGCCCAAAGCAACAGAGATAAAGAACTCCTCTGACCTGTTTTTCTCAGCTGTTGTAAGACTGAAGAGCAGATGGTTGCACGATAAGCACAGAATGTGAGAAAGGGCAGGGCTCAGAGATGATGGCATTTGCTTTGTTTGCCACCTGTTTGTTGCGTAAGCCCAATCACACAACCTACAGAGCAGAGTGCTGAAAGCTGTTAAAATGGATATAAATGTACAAGATATATTCCAGATTCTTGACTGGAAAATGAACCCACAGCATACAGTATATACGGTTCTTTTTCTGATTTCATTATTTAACACTACTTTGACTGTGTTATAATGCGATAAGTGAAATAAATATATAACAAAGCCACAGGGAAAATATAACTTTATTTTCAGTATTGTTATTGTTTTGGTTTTCCCGTCTGTTTGATTGCCTGCCCTAGCCTAATTAGTTTTACCCATGTCTAGGTATCCTCCCCTCACTAGTGTATTTGGTGTCTGTTCTCCCTTTGTTGTCATTTGTCTTCATCATTTCTTTGTTCAAGCGGTCCTGCTCTACCTAGTTTTTTCTTTATTTGCACTGTATCCCTGGACCTTGCCTGTCTTCTGGGTTTTTACCTGCTCTCTCTTGTTTGCCTTTTGGATTGTCTATCTAGTTGGACCAGTGACTGCCTGACAACCCTGTGAGCCTGTTTGAACCTTTTTAATTTTATTATCAAAACACTGTTTTAAAAAGTGAAGATTATCCCTCTGGACACTATTAGAATTGAACCTGCTCTGCCTCAATGTCTGCATTGGTCCAAACCCTTGTTTTTAACCAAGTATTAGTATTTGTAGCAACTTAGCATTTTCACATTAGCAAGGTGTAGAAAAACAGAGTAGAAGCGTTACTGAGCTAATGTGCTATTAAAGACAAGGGATTTGCACTCAGATGGAGTTTATGATGTTATGACTGTCGTTTCAAAAGAGCACTGTCTCCTAGGAATTCCATTTATATACAAGTAATTTGCAACAGTGAATACGCTTTGAGGGAAACATAATGAATTTTGTTTTCAATCAACATAATGAGGAAATGTTAATGTATCTAGTAAGTCACAAAAATGTTGATACTGAATGTATCAGTAAAATGTTCACAAAAAACATATTTCATTTTTAAGCCAAAATAGGCAGTCTTGCAGATCATACCATTTTGGCTCTATGGGGTTGCTCAACATCTGATTTTACATACAACTACTGGTTTTCTCCCAATAAGTTAAAATTATAATCTAAATATCAACATATAATGCTGTAAATAAAAATGTGAAAAGAAATAAGCCTTTGCATCAATAAATCCAAAATTGAAACCCTAACCCTTAAGGAAGGGGGTGTCAGTGTGCATGTGTGGCATAGCGTGTGTGTGTGTGTGTGTGGTAGAAGACGGAGGGAAACAGATCGCCAGCTGTGCCGGTGTTGCGTAGAGTTGTGCGTGAACTTTGCGGCCGTTAGATTAATGTATCATCATTGATGAACCACACTTAGAATATTATATCTTTTTTAGACAGAAAATGGAAAAAACCCGCGAGGAACCATGACGTTCATGCAGTTCTCGGTGCATCAGCAGACATGTACAACTCTGCACACGACCGTAAATGGCAGACGGGCAGAGCAGAAAGAAAATGTGTCAACAGCCTCAGTTTAGCTGGAAATTTACAGTGTAAGTTACAGTGACAAACTAATAGAAAGAGCAGCTCTGCAGGTTCTCTACTGTATACACCCGCTTCCTCGACACACACACACACACACACAGACACACAGATTCGATCATCAATCGACTACAGGCAATCCTTGACAATTCTGACTGTGTAAATCCTTAGTCGGGGACAGCCCTAGTATGTTATGTATAGGGACTGGCAGAACTTGGTTAGGGAAAGATCCTGGTCTGTTTTCAGGAGCATATCACAAAACCCTGTAAATAGACATTCTGTTGCATCTAGTGGTCCTTCTTCTCTGTTTGCCTTATGTCCTCTGATGTTTCCCCCATCCTATCGTGTCTGTCTTCTCTCCTGCTCGCTGTCTCCACACACCTGCACCTCATTCCAATCAACTACCCGTTATCTACCCGAGTCCAGCACGCCAGTATTCGCCAGATCGTCTGCGTATCATCCGTGGTACACACCTTGGCCCGTTTTCATTAGCAACAAGTTTTCGTGACTTCCCATTGATTATGCTAACCTTGTCTGTTCTCCTTCGTTCATACAGAGCCACCCAAACCTGCCTGCCCACCTGCCCACCTGCTCACCACTCGCTGCTCCAGCCTCACCACCTGCTC
Source organism: Lepomis macrochirus (assembly GCA_024633595.2). Lineage (NCBI taxonomy): Eukaryota > Metazoa > Chordata > Actinopteri > Centrarchiformes > Centrarchidae > Lepomis > Lepomis macrochirus. The sequence goes on along the minus strand of JALXJV020000013.1, from coordinate 29,123,460 downwards.
TGTATTTCCCCAGCTAGACCTGGATCATTCCCCCTGCTCCCCCCGAGAATTCTACCGCACTGTCTAATAAAGACCCCCATTGCTCACTCCTGAACTGCTGTCTCTGTCGTGCCTTGGAGTCCTGTTTACGTGCTCTTAACACATTCTCTATATGGCCCTCCACACATCTACAAATATTCATTCTAGTATCTCTGTGGGCACTCCTCAAATGTGGCCCTGCATCCTCAGTCTCCCTTCTAGGATACAGGGTTGTTCAGGACCATGGACAGCGCTCAGCTGTTTTAACTCCTCTTGGTTAGTGTTGGCCAGATCGGAGTGAACTTATTGTACTTTAGGAGCCTGGAGTACTGTATTGTCCCAAAATTTGAATATCCTTATGAATAGAGCAAGCACCAGTCCCTTCATTACCACAAGTAATGGAACAAGGGTTCTTTGTAGCCTTAAAGTTGCTAGACAATTTTTTTTTTCAGGTCTGTTTAATGTGTCTGTTAGAGTTAGTAAGACCTGAAAGCGTTAGCCCCGTTCAACACTCAGAAGGGTTATGGAACGTGTTTCGCTGCCACGGAGGAAATAATTCCTGACATTTGAGATGAAGTTGAAAGACTGACTGACAGGGAAAATCATTCAGCGCTCTTCAACAGCATGACAGGAGAGCGTGTGCATGTGACAGATAGACAGAACAATTAGGTGCATTTAAGAAAATAGTTGGACAAGCTAAACAAGTGTTTTTAGACTAATGGTATAGTGGGAAAATCATTTTAACAGGTCTGACTAAATGTTTTTTTAGATGTCAGAATTACATAATTTTCACTGGTAAAAGGAAATGAATAACATTGAGAGGGACCTGAATTCATAGTATAATAAAGTGACAGTATAATTTACCAGCTGTCACTACCGTCAAAACAAGAGCACAGTTTAACATGGCCATACTCTGCTTTTCGAATTGGAATGAAAATCTATGGACGAAAGACATGTTTAAAGCAGTATTGTGCCTCAGCACACAGGTGAAATCAGAAACATCAGCCGACAGCACGATGTGCCTCTGCCTCAACCTACCACCTCTGGATAAAGCAAGCAAATTAAATCAGCTGGGGGTAATATACAGACTTATGCAGCAGAAGAACTTCCCCCATCGGCTGACGAGATTTCCCACAACGCAATTAGGAAGTCACGCTGAAAAAAAAAATAAAGAAGGTGGGGGTTGTTTCCACCGAGAGAAGATGGAGAAATCATCGGGGAGTTTACTGTCGGGACGCCACATGTTGATGTGTGTCTGCAAAAATGACACGAAGAAGGGAAAAAGTGTTGACAGGTAGAGGAAGCGAGAGCCCCATATTTCAATTCAATTCAATTTTATTTATATAGCGCCAAATCACAACAACAGTTATCTCACAGCGCTTTTCATAAAGAGCAGGTCTAGACCATACTCTGAAGTTATTTACAGAAGCCCAACAATTCCCACCAAGAGCAAGCACTAGGCGACAGAGGCAAGGAAAAACTTCCTTTTAAGAGGCAGAAACCTCGAGCAGAACCATGGCTCAGGGTGGGCGGCCATCTGCCTCGACCGGTTGGGGTGAGGGGGAGAGAGAGAGGGAGAGAGCAAGAGAGAGAGAGAGCAGGAGAGAGAGAGCAGAGGGAGGCAACCTACACAGTATACACATAGAGGTACAGACAATAAAGGTAATGGTGCTATAGACTGAATGAAAAATGGTACAGATATTTGTAGTAATGTTTAGTGATATTAATTATAACAGTAATAATAGCAATAGGACTAGTAATAGCAATTGCAACTGCAGCAGAGGGCGTCGAAGCAGGAACACGGGGCAGCAGGAGACTCCCAACAACAGGTCCAGACTCCACAGCTCCAGAGCCAGCAACACCCGCAGGAAGTGAGGGGGGAGGGGGAGGACAGGAGGGGAAGCACACGACCACGGGAGAGGGAGAAAAAATCGAGTTAGTAACATGCATTAATGGGATGAGGTTGCACTCAGAGAGAAGAGAGAAGAGGAGAGAGGAGCTCAGTGCATCATGGGAAATCCCCGGCAGTCTAGCCTATAGCAGCATAACTAAGGGATGGTTCAGGACTCACCCGAGCCAGCCCTAACTATAAGCTTTATCAAAAGGAAAGTCTTAAGCCTACTCTTAAATGTAGAGACGGTGTCTGCCTCCCGAACCCAAACTGGAACCTGGTTCCACAGGAGAGGAGCCTGATAACTGAACGCTCTGGCTCCCATTCTACTTTTGGAGACTCTAGGAACCACAAGTAATCCTGCATTCTGGGAGCCGCAGTGCTCTGGTGGGGTAGTAAGGTACTATGAGCTCTTTAAGATAAGATGGTGCCTGACCATTAAGAGCTTTGTATGTGAGAAGAAGGATTTTAAAATCTATTCTGGATTTTACAGGAAGCCAATGCAGAGAAGCTAAGACAGGAGAGATATGATCTCTTTTACTGGTTCCTGTCAGAACACGTGCTGCAGCATTCTGGATCAGCTGAAGAGTCTTAATGGACTTTTTCGAAGAGCCTGATAATAGGGAATTGCAGTAATCCAGTCTAGAAGTAACAAATGCATGGACTAGTTTTTCTGCATCATTTTTAGACAGGATGTTCCTGATTTTTGCAATATTACGTAGGTGGAAAAAAGCGGTCCTTGAAATTTGCTTAATGTGAGAATTAAACGACATGTCCTGATCAAAGATAACTCCAAGATTTCTCACAGTGGTGCTGGAGGCCAGGGCGATGCCATCCAGGGAAACTATATCTTTAGATAATGCGTCACAAAGGTGCCTAGGGCCTAGAACAACAACTTCCGTTTTATCTGAGTTTAACATTAGAAAATTGCAGGTCATCCAGGTTTTAACATCCTGAAGACACATTTGAAGCTTAGCTAACTGATGGGTTTCATCTGGCTTGATCGATAGATATAACTGAGTATCATCTGCATAACAATGAAAGTTTATGGAGTGTTTCCTGATAATATTGCCTAAGGGAAGCATATATAAAGTGAAGAGGATTGGTCCGAGCACAGATCCTTGTGGAACTCCATGACTAACTTTGGTATGCATGGAGGACTCATCGTTAACATGTACAAACTGAAATCGATCTGATAAATAGGACTTAAACCAGCTTAGAGCGGTTCCTTTGATGCCAATGAAATGTTCCAGTCTCTGTAATAGGATCTGATGGTCAATGGTATCAAATGCAGCACTAAGATCTAATAAAACCAATACAGAGACAAGTCCTTTGTCTGATGCAGTCAGGAGATCACTAGTAATTTTCACCAGTGCTGTCTCTGTGCTATGATGGGCTCGAAATCCTGACTGAAAATCCTCAAATAAACTATTGCTATGTAGAAAGTCACACAGCTGTTTGGCGACTGCTTTCTCCAGGACCTTAGAGATAAATGGAAGGTTAGATATAGGTCTATAGTTGGCTAAAACATCTGGATCCAGGTTGGGCTTTTTCAGAAGAGGTTTAATTACAGCTACTTTAAAGTACTGTGGCACGTAGCCTGTTGATAAAGACAAATTGATCACATCCAGCAGAGAAGTGCCAACCAAGGGCAAAACTTCTTTAGCAGCCTAGTCGGGATGGGGTCTAAGAGGCAGGTAGATGGTTTAGATGAAGAAATTATTGAAGTTAGTTGATAAAGATTGAGGGAAGCAAAGCAGTCCAAACATATAACTGGTTCTACAGCTGTTCCCAAAGTTCCTGAGTATAGACTTAAGTCGGTGCCAGTTGAGGGCAGGTCTTGGTGGATTTTGTTTCTAATAGCTAGGATTTTATCATTAAAGAAGCTCATGAAGTCATAACTACTGAGAGCTATGGGAATACTTTGCTCAATAGAGCTGTGACTTTCTGTCAGCCTGGCTACAGTGCTGAAAAGAAACCTGGGGTTGTTCCTATTTTCCTCTATTAATGACGCAGTAGCACGCTGCTTTGGCATTATGGAGGGCCTTCCTATAAATTTTAAGACTATCTTGCCAAATTAAACGAGAATTTTCCAGTTTGGTGGAACGCCAATTCCTCTCGAAGTTTCTGTGATATTTTCTTTAATTTGCGAAGTTTCAGTATTATACCATGGAGCTAACCGTCTTTGTTTTAGTATTTTCTTTTGTAGAGGGGCTACAGAGTCGAGTGTTGTTCGCAGCGTGCCTGCAGCACTATCAACAAGATGATCGACTTGGGAGGGACTGAAATTCGTGAAGAGTCCTCTGTTAATTTGATACCTGATAGTGAACTTAGAGCCGATGGGATCGCGATCCTTAAATTTAGCTATAGCACTATCAGACAGACGCCTTGTATAGAAATTTTGCCCAATGGAGGGTAGTTCAGCAGTACAAGCTCAAAAGTTATCAAACAGTGGTCAGATAAAGAGGGATTCTGTGGGAACACTATTAATTGTTCAATTTCGATACCATATACCAGAACAAGGTCGAGGGTGTGATTAAAACAGTGAGTCGGTTCATGAACACTCTGAGAGAAGCCAATTGAATCTAATAGAGAGATAAACGCAGTACTAAAGCTGTCATTCTCAACGTCCACATGAATATTAAAATCCCCTACAATAATAACTTTGTCCGCTTTTAAGGACTAAAGTTGACAAAAACTCTGCAAATTCAGATAAGAATTCAGAGTACGGCCCAGGTGCTCGGTACACTACAACAAATAGAATTGGTTGCAGTGATTTCCAGCTTGGGTGTGAAAGACTCAGGACAAGGCTTTCAAATGAGTTATAATTTAGTTTAGGTTTAGAGCTGATTACTAGGCTAGAGTCAAAGATAGTCATAACTCCACCTCCTCGGCCTGTGCTTCGAGGAATGTGAGTATTCATATGACTGGGAGGGGTGGATTCATTTAGGCTTACATATTCTCCATCACCCAGCCAGGTTTCAGTAAGACAGAATAAATCAATTTCATAATCTGATATTAATTCATTTACTAGTACACCTTTAGAAGAGAGAGATCTGATGTTTAAGAGTCCACATTTTACTCTCCTATTCGTTTGCACTATTGCTCTTGTGGTTTTAATTTTTATGAGGTTTTTATGCACAGCTCCTCTTCTGTTTACCTTTGATTTAAATAATTTCAATGGTCGGGGGACAGACACCGTCACTATAGGGTTTTCACTAAGTAACTCCTGGAACGGAGGAGCAGAGAAGTGTGTTAAACTGCGACTCTGCGTAGGGTTTTGGGTGGGTAACTGCTGAATTAGAAAGGCAGAGAAGTGTGTTAGACTGCTGACTCTGCCTCCTGGTCTCAACTCTGGGTTGTCATGGATTTGGTCCGCTAATAAAGTTGGCCAGATTTCTAGAAATGAGAGCTGCTCCTTCCCAAGAGGGATGGATGCCGCTCTCCGAATCAGACCAGGTCTTCCCAGAAAGTCTGCCAATGATCTACAAAGCCCACATCGTTGGCTGGACACCACCTCGATAACCAGCGGCGGAATGACGACATACGCGGCTATACATGTCATCACTGGTCAGATTGGGCAGGGGTCCAGAGAAAACTACGGTGTCCGACATTGTTTTTTGCGTATGAACACACCGACTCAACATTAATCTTAGTGACCTCCGATTGCGTAACCGGAGTCATTACCGCCCGACGTGAATAACAATCTTACTGTATTTACGCTTATCCTTAGCCAGCAGTTTCAAATAGGACTCGATGTCGCCCGCTCTGGCCCCTGGGATGCATTTGACTATGGTCGCTGGTTTCGCTAACTTCACGTTTCGCAAAATGGAGCTGCCAATTATCAGAGTTGGTTTCTCAGCGGGTGTGTCGCTGAGTGGGGAAAATCTATTAGAAACGGGAAGCGAATGGTGATGTCCTGAGGGCTTTGAATGCTTACGACTATTTCTTCCTCGGACAGTCACCCAGCCACCCTTTCCTGGCTGCTCAGGAAATGCCGGGGAACGGCTACCAGAGGCTAACTCAGGCCGGTCCGCACCGACTACCGGGGACTGGCTAGCTACAGTAGGCTGAGCTACCAAGGTGCGGAGCCGGACTTCTAACTCGCTGAGCCTCGCCTCCATGTCTAAAAATAAACTACACTTGTTACACGTACCATTACCGCTAAAGGAGGCAGAGGAGTAACTGAACATCTGACACACCGAGCAGGAGAAAGCAGGAGAGAGATGGAGAAGGAGAAGCCATCGTTAGCTGCTATGCTAAAGTCGCTAACGGCTAAGCTAAAGTACGGTAGCGTTGGCTACCAAAACTTTTGAAAACAACTATGAGATCGAACAGCAGTCACTAAAGATGGAAAGAACTGTGAGTGCTTAGGTAAACTTACTGTAAGAATAAGTGTTTAGCGGACAATTGGCCGCTGTAATGATAATCTAACAATTTTATCTGGTATTTAGCGAGAGCAGCAAACAGGCTACCAACACACAAGCACCGGAAACGGAAATGAGTCAACACGCTTACCGCAGTACGTCAGCACGTCCAATCAGACACGGCCTGAGTGAAGGTTGTACAAGGTTGCTCCATATGGAGCAACATGCATATGTGTTCAGGATAACAAGCTTTGAGATGTTTTATGAGCTTAAAGCAGCATGATCGAGCAAATAAGGACAACAGGATTAAGTAAGGAAACAGATTTTCATGGAGGCCACCATTAAAGAAAGCCAATTTTACGCTTCACACACTGTTTGCATGCTCTTGTTTTTTCGGCTCTGCACGATGGAAGATGAAAGAAAAAAAAGTGCGTCACATCGGACAACATGCATTTAAACCCCACACTGAGCGTTACTTACGCAACAAGAGTGCCATGCCCTTTATCGAGTCAAGCACCATGTTAACCACTATTAGACGAGAGGAGAGAGGGAGAGGTATGTGGACGGCCACAGGATCATGCTGTGCAGAAAACTCTGAGAACACAATCACTCAGCGGGGCGCTTAATTACGAGAACGATGTCGCCCATGTAGCCACTCTCATTTAGATACTCTTTCTCACCGTTACTCCTCTCTCACTTCTCTCTCTCTCTCTCTCTGGTTTCTCCACACCCATGCTCATGATCACAGTGTTCCCATGAGACGGACAAGCGTCTTAAAGAGAGGCTAAATCTGCATGTGTGCATTTCAGCATGTTTTTTTGGTTTTCAGGACAGGGAAGAGAGAGCAAGAGAAAAAGTTCATCGCTTCATGCTTTGACTCCATTTGCTGAATTACATCAGTTGGAAAGTCTCTTCACTTGTAATGCGACTCAAGCTGGGTAGCATATGGTCTGTCTGTCTCTCTCTAGGTGATGATGTTGCTGCAAACAGGCTTCAGGGGCCTCGCTTTGGCTTTACTCAACCCTTTGACTGCCCTCAGGGATAATCTTCAATTTTCTTTTCCTCTCGTCGATGACAGAATCACCTTTGCTCTTTTGTACCTTTTCCCTCGCCATCCCTCTTTCTCTGTTCTATTTTTCAGCTGTCTCGCTGGCCTCGGTTCCATCCTCCCATTGCTCCGGCATAATCTTCCCCCAGAAAACATTCCAGGGCTCTTTTAGAAAAGCAGCACAGAACATGAATATTACATGGGTTGCGCACACTGTGTCTTCTGTCAATACTCCCACTGACCATGGCGGATTTACTCTTCCCATACAGCCCAACACACACGCATACACATTCGTCCACACGGGTGCAAATACACACAACCCAGCATGACCCCATGAGTCCATGAGAGCACAAACACAGACTGACACAAATCCACAATTCTCGTCTTACACGAATATTGAAACATGCACCATATTCAGAACACAGATGAAATGCCTCAGATCAAAGACGTTCTGATGGCTGCCTCATGTTTCATTGATCATAAGCCATGTTAAGTATTTTCGAGGGGTAAGTGTTAGCTGCAAATATTATTTATTTCTGGTGGAGTTTGGAATGTTTTTGCGCTCAGCAGCAGTGGGTCTGACAGAGGAGATGATGATGACGCTCGTAATGTGACACATTAAAAGGAAAATCTACCCGCGGAGCAGAACTTCTACACATTACTCTTATGATTTTGGATAACTCTCATGATTTTGGATAACTCTTATGATTTTGGATAGCTCGGTCTATGGTTTTTGGGGTGTAAACAAGCCCCCATCAAAGGCAGGAACAAGAAAGGCGAGACAGTGAAAGGCTTGTCTTTGCGAAACAAATCTTAGAGCACTTCCACTGTCTGTGAATAGTAGAGTGATAACTGTGAGCACACACAGTGAAAGTACCCCGGCTGATTAAGGATACGAGCACATTTTCTGCTTCACAACTGCCAACACTATTACATATAAAGCTGAATTAGATGTAAAAGCTTAGATAAATATTGTATTCTGCACAAAGTCAGGCTTCATTGTAGGTAATTTTTGTTCGACATCGCAGGCTGCAGCCTCGGGTGTCTGTTTTCCAGCTGTTTGAGAGAGTTGTTCACAAACACTGACTGAACTGTCTGAGATCAGCAGTGAATTTCACATGTATGATTTGAGCTTTGGGTTGATATTTGCCTTAAAGCACCAAACAAACAAAAAATGTTTTGTCTGGTGAGAAGGCCAGTTTTAACCTGCTCGATTGTGAATGAGGATGAAGTGGCAGGACATAAAAAAGACAAGGACTATGAGGAAGGAATGAGGACACACGTGGCTGTATTTGAGAACAGTCTGGTCTCCACCCTGCTGTTCTGACATCAGAACTGCAAAATGTAATTGACCTGGAACATCTACCCATACCCCGCAGACAGTCTGCCTTCTCTGGAAGCCTTCTCTCTGTTGCCGTCTATGTCGTGTTAGCTTCCTGATTTCAGATGGGGGTTAGAAAGTTGTTCATCTTGTTCTTGTAGAGGAGGAAGAAGAGACAACTCAGAAATGGAGGATGTACTTAAGGTTAATGTTGCTGACCTGGAAACTATAACAGGCTCGGATTTTCTTAGGGCCTGCTTTTTTATCCCCTTCTCTCTTTCCAACACTGACATATTCTGTAGTGTAGCTAAAATCGAGACAAGTTCTTGGAGAATTAGGGCCTCGGGGGGAGAGCCCAGGAAATGCACCGTGTCCAGAATGTGAGGGACGTAACTCAGACTGGGGTTTAATAACTAAAAAAACCCAGATAGAAAAGTATTAGGTTACATTATCTTGGTAAAATTTGGTTTAAGGGAGAGTTTCACTGACAAATTTATACACGAAGTGAAGAAAGCATATAAATAACTATAAATTTCCTATCAGATCAGGTGTTCATGCATCAGGGTACGGACACACAGCTTCATCAAATTTTTTGTGCCGTGTAACAGATATGTTCTCCTCCAAGCTGTTCTCAGTAATCACAGTCTGCACCCCCACAGTCAAGCCACTACATTCCTCTCTCCATGAAACCTGGTGACACACTATAAAAACACTACAGGCTACATAAGACACCAACTCTAGTCCCGTCTTCTGCAAAATAAATGTGTATATATCAATAATTTTGCTTCACAGTAACAGGAAGTATGACATTCTTAGTCATCATAGTGAGAAGGTCAGGGTGAATTATTGGGTGTACAACACACAGTGTTGCAAGATTAGTTGGTTTAAATGGTTTTTGGGTGGCTTGTGATCATTTGGGCTTTTATTTTAACATTGGGCATTTTTTTTCAACAGAAAGTCTAATGGACAAAAAAAACGTCTCACCCAAATGATTGCACAAAAACTGATTATTGGGTTGGGTTCATGGCTCTGATTTAGTATTTGGTGTCAGTCAATTCTAGTAACACTGCACACAGGACTTGATACTGAAAACTGAGGTTCATTGTCCGTTTGGTTCCTGTCTGCCTCTTAACTATAGACTGTCCTATTTAAAAACATAATTAACTAAAAGGTTCATCGTGTCTTAGTTGCCAGGAACAGATATGGTAAGGAAAACAACTGAAATACATCCACAGTGAATGTCTTACATCTTAATGAACATTTGGTGTATCACATTACAATGAGAGATGGGTCGCTCATGATTCTACAGAGAATTGTCACCGAAACAGCAGCTACCGTTAGCTTCATGGAGCTTTATAGCACTTTTCAGCTCATTGCTTAGTTGTCTATCCTACAACATTACTGTTTACCCATCTATAACATGATACTAGGTACTCTTTTTCACTTCCTCTTTTCCTCCGATGTCTTCTTCTGTCTCTTCGCAGGCTCTGCCGCAGCGGCAATAATAGTGACGTCGTTGACCATGATTACAAGTCAGTGTGTCACAAAAATGACTTTGAAGCTGTTATGTTAGAATAAAAATACTTGCTTTAGATCTCTGTTGTGTTTCAGAAATAAATGTTAAGCATTAAAGGCTGTTCATTGCATATTTATCACATTCCTGAACTGAACTAAATTTGAACTACATCTTCAGTAGTGCACAGCAATGAGACCACAATGTATGCGTCCGTCTGAAGAAATCTTTTGATAACAAATACTTCTCAAAGAATAACCATGGGGTTCCATCTTAGTTTACCTCTGACACTGCGGGGGCCTGTGATATCTACAGAAAATAAGCAAAATGCCATGGTTTCATGGAAGCAAACTGCTCTCTCTGTTCATTGTTCATTATCTATTTCTCTATGTCTGTCTCGCTGTTTTCCCTTTTTGATTCTCCTTTTTAGAGAATTCCACAGCCTTGCCAGAAGACTGGGTGATATTTATGAGAATAAATAGCTGTCCAATACCCTATTGTTGCCTGTCGTTCTGTCATTTCATTAGATCTTCCTCCTTCATTTCTAACAACCCCCCTCGCTTTGCTTTCTCCCACCCTGTAGTCTCTTCTTCTTCCTCTATATTGCATCTGTCTCTCAAATGCTTTAGTTATCTCCGGAGTCCTCTTTATCCTCCCCACCCTCCCCCGTCACTGTTCTGTCTATCGCTATCTTGCCTCAGTCCCTCTTTTTTTATGCCTGTCTTCCCTTGACAGAGGTGTATCACAGCCGAGGTGGCTCTCAATCTCGGAGAAGTCACTTTATCATGTAGCAGTCTGCTGCGGGTGACGGAGCTGGTTTCGGTGGCCGACATGCCACAGGATTGCTGTTACATTGTCAAATGCATACACACTCAGCCACGCACACAAACACACACGTGATAAGACATGCAGATGACACCTTGCAATCCTCATCCTCCACCAATCCTAAAGCCACCCCATGTGCAGAATCCCTCTCTGTCTCATCAGTACCGTCTCCCCCCTCCTTAAGACATAGTGAGATTGCTGTACACACACAGCCCAGCACTACATCCCAAAGCTATTAGTTCCTGACAGCGTCTTCCATTCAGCCCTGTCTGCCCCCCTCACCCCTCCCCGCACGAACACACACACAACTCTCGGGGCTCGCCTCTCTGCACGCCACGCCGCACCCCTTTAATAGCTTTCCACGCTGCAATCTAGCCGCCCGCCTGCCGAGTCAATTGAGTGCATTATATTTGTAATTGGAGGCTATTGATTGACAGACTCCGAATGCGTCGCAGGACAAAAGTGTGGGAGCTTCCAACTATGTGTACAAAAAAAAGCAAAGCACAAAGGATTTTTTTCTCTCTCTCCTTCCTTTAGGAATACCGACAGGCAAGAACACGTGGGCGTTTCTACGCTCACACGGACACCTCCACACACATGCTGACAGTTGCCAAAATGAAGCTTAAAGTCCTCGGGCCAAGGTCATTCCATCAAGAGAAGCTCAGAAATTGACTGTGAGGCGGAAGGGAGATACGTTGCAGCAGACATAACTGTACAGGAAAAGATGGCTTAGGACCTATCAGTATGCTTGATTTGTAGCCTGTTATGTGCTGTGTAAAGGAATTTGTTGTTGAGCCAGACATACCTGCACAGGGTGTGTGTGTGTGTGTGTGTGTGTGTGTGTGTGTGTGTGTGTGTGTGTGTTGTGTACTGTATTTGCCAATTTTCAAAGCAGGCCTCATAAAAGTGTCATAACTTTACATTAAACGACTCTGACGTGTCGTCTTCCGTTTCCCCCGCTCCCTCCTTCCCCACACTTAATCAAGATCCATCGTTCCCAGGAGTCTCACTGGTATGTGTGTGTGTGTGCGTGACAGTGTCAGGGTGTACATGCATATTTGTGAGAATTTCAATTTGAGTTAGTACCTGTCACATCATTAATACACTGTCTTCAAATATATGCTCTCTTTTCATCAACACTCAGTGGTGCTTTTCTGTAATGTCTTGTACAAGGTCAGGCCCGGCTGGAGGTCACGCAGATAGATGACTGGGTCTGAGAAAGACAAGGAAATATGGCTGGCTGATTTGAAATAGCTAGGAAAAATAGCCTTGGATTCATATGCAACACAGAAAGTCTTAGCTATTTCATTAATACACAGAATTGGATGTTTTGCAGCTTTACCTTATACTGTTGACCTGAGGGGTAGACAGCACATTAATGAGTCCAGACTGTCCACCAAGCAAATTTCAGGGGTGGCTTAATTGCATACATAGTCAATGGAAAGAGGCCAGTGAATATGAACAGACTTAAATTTATTCTAAATATTCAAACTGAGTCAAAGATTTGTGCATGGGAGTTTACACTTAGGCAAAAACCTGTGCTTATCATGAAGCTTTGACTCCACAGACAACAGGATAGAGGTAGAAAATGAAGTAGATAAACTGAGCTCTTAGCAGGTCTCAAATCTGAAACATGTACATGGGTTGACCCTGGGCACACACGGTTCATGTGTGCATTGCTAGCTAGCCAGCCTTTTAGTGGGCAGGCCTACAGTAGATGTGTACAATGCTCTGTACAATGCATACTATGTCTGTTGCAAGATAACTACATCTTGCCTCTGTGTAGTCTGTCTAAGGTAGGCTTAGGTTGCGAGCTAGCTACAGTTCTGTTCTGTTGTGTTCGCACAATAGGACATCTGTGGCGAATAAACACGGACTGCTCAAAACAGTCACATTTGTAAGAATAAAAAATCTACTTCACATTCAATCTGGACACACCTTCATATATAAGAGACAGAAAAGGAAAGTGGGCATTTGAAAGGTTTTGTCTATCTTCAGTATTTGATGGTCCCCATGGGTATTCCATGTGATGAAAGTCAATATTTCAAACCTTTCTGAACAGGTCAGGAAATATCTGGCAATCATATTGCACCGATGGAGTGTAAACCAGACAATTCACACAAATCATGAAGGAATCCAATTTTAAGATCAGACCTAGCAGTGGGAGGTCATGGAAAGGTCATGGAATTTTACATCTGGGCCACAATGTGAATCTTGATGTCAGACATAACACAAAAAAATCAACACTTAAAAATAACCGCAACCTAAATATGTTGCACTAAACTGTGTGCATGTCCTGTACTTGTCCCAGAACCATCCTTTATCATAATACCACCACTTCTACAGCAAAACCTCCAGTCCTATCTGCCATCTCAGCTTTTCTTCTGTAACTATATTCAGAATGATGTCCTGAGGTCACAATCCAACTGGCAACAGATTGAATCAAGAAAAACAGAAGAGAAGAAAATGTAGTCCAGGTAGGTAAGGTGAAAGAAATTGCTGCTAACTGTCACCACAGTAACAGGGTCAGAGAGAGGTCAAGGGTGAGGAGCTGGGGCTGTTGGGTGTCTTTAGTGGTGGGGCCAAAGAGGTGGCCTGGGTCGCTAACACCTTGCCAGAAACTGCCTGTGTTAGCAAATCAGCCTCGGGGGAAAGGGTTGCTAGTTAGCTGCTCTGGGGAGGAAAACATAACAGCAAGAACAGAGACACAAGCAAGTGGATCAATGTTCACAGAGTATATGTGAACACAAAATAAAGAAATACACTGAAAAGTTTTAAACAGTATTCAATAGCAGAAATCTAATTTCAAAAATAGCATATACTAGATGATTTCCAAGGAAGTGTACATGCAATGATTCAGAAGACGCTACGGTACATTTTTACTTTTCTTTTTTATCAATATTATTACTGTTTTGCTTAAATAGATTATTTCCCATTTTGGGAAATAAGCTCATTAGCTTTCTTACTAAGAGTTAGATAAAAAGATTGATAAAAAATCTATAATATCTGTATTGAAAATATGAAGCTACCAGAAGCTGGTTAGCTTAGCTTAACCGTCAGACTTAACAGCTAGCATGGCTCTGACCAAAGGTAACAATATCTGCCTACCAGGCAGGCCATTTTACATCTCTTTTGTTTAATCTGTCTGAAAAACAAAGAGTAAAAATTAGTAATATTTTGCATTGGATCTGCACATTGACAATTTGGTGAATGATCAGATTATTTCAAGAAAATAGCAGCTTTAACTGTAGCTTGTATTTGTTTCTGGCTGAGCAAGACAAACACACTTAAAAGTGGATCCTGAACCTGAATTTGTTACAACTTAACGTCTGTGCTGCAAGCAAGCCCTGCATTCTTCTTAGAGATGGTTTCATTTCTCTGTAGCCAACTATGCAAGGAAAATCCTATGAGAAGGGCATATTGAGATAAATAGTCTACATGTAGGCTTTATGGGTTTATTTCTTGTTGTTTTTTGCAGTCTGGGTTTGCCTTTAACACATACAATTTCTCTCCGTCAACCTGCAAAGGCTTTTGCTCACTTTTCCAGCTAGTTACACAAGAATGGATTTCCTCCACTAAATCAAACCCACGAGAGGCCAATGTTCCCCTTTTATTATTTTTCCATTTCTTTTGGTCCGTGCTGCTATTGTGTTAGTTAACATTTAAGAAACACTTGTGTTGTGAGAGTGAAGAACCTTGACAACAATGAATCATTTGCTTCCAATGTTAAGATGTTTTTTTTAATAATCATAGAAAGACAAGTATCAAAGTTCATGTGCACGCTGAAAATGTAATTATGGAGTTTAAATACTTCTGTAAGTACTTTACACCGCACTCTTGGACATCGGTTAACTGGTTCTTGTTTCTGTTTCATTGTGTAAAGTTTGAATGCAAGAATAGTGTCTGTACATACTCAATGTTCAGATTGCACAAGTTACAAGACATACTGCTGTCTTTAGATTTAGGTTTGCAATCGCAATGCACCTCTACCCCTTCACACTTCACCACTCATATTCCAAATACATTTAAACTGAAGTGTTCAGATGATACTACACTGTTGTATTTGTTAGGCACTCAAGGTGATCCCAGTATTCATCAGTAATGTACAGAGAGATAAGTGAAATAAGAAATAATTTGTGGTCTTCCACTTATCCTCCACCTATTACTGTTCACAACACACAGATTGAACAAGTTTCCTCCTATAAATATTTAGGCATCTATGTGGATGCTGCTTTATCATGGAGCGAATGGAGTGTTTATATTTGCAGCAAGGTGCAACAACACATTTACGTTAGGGGGAGACCAAGGTCATTTTAAGCAAACAAACCGATCCTGTTATTGTTTATCCGATATAATACATAGTGTTATGCAGTATGAAATCAGTGCACAGTACAGTTGTCCCTCTGTTCAGTTAAAAAAAAAAACAAATCCTTCCCGAGCTTCATGGCTTTACGCGAAACACGAAGTGGACAATTGAGGAAAAATCTATTTGAAAGTAAAGGCTATACAGAACCGTGTTGGGTGAATGTGTCCACTTGCTAAGGACACTGTATGCTAATTGCATGGCTTTGGGGATGGCAGTGTTGCCCTCCTGGTTGATCCACCACTTTTGTCCCTGACATATTCCATATTCCAACAACTAGCAAATCCAAGGGGCAGGCAGAAAATTGAAAGTCCAAAACAAAAAGTAAGGTAAAAACAAGCAGATAACAAGTCTTAGGTAAATTGGATAAAACAGAAACCAAGTGAAGGGGCTAAAGAACCAAGGCATGAAGAACCCGACAACATGACATAACAATCTGGCAAAGAACAAAGGAAGAAGACCTTGGTGAATGGTGAATGGCAGATTAGGGAATGAGATGCAGATGAGCAAGTGGGAGGAAAAGTCCAGGTGAGAGACTGTAGCCATGAAATCCAACTACCTTCAAAGAGCCATAATTCCCATCATTACTAATTCATACTAATGAATGTAGAAGAAAGCTAATAACTCATTGTGTATTTGTTGGTATATTTCATGTTATGCAATGGTTCAGTATTGATTTGTTTAGTGATAAATACTGATGTTGGACTGCCGTTTAGAAACGTGTAATTTAGTGTCATTGATCTTTTGCTATTTGACAGTACAGATGTTTTGGGGAAAGAGCTGTATACATTGAGATCTGTACTTGCATTAGTATTGATTTGTACTTATTTGATATTCCACTCATTACAGACACCATCTGAGGAAAGAGTTCCTTAATACCACCCTTTTACAACTGCATATGACTTTTTGATTCCCACAATTCCCTCTGGGTAATTTAAGAATATATATTAATAATGTAAATAGTGTTATTATGGGATGTGGTCAAATTATTAAGTCAGTATCTAAACCAGAGTGTTGTTGTAACAAGTGATTGGTCTTAGTATTGCCACTTGTGACAGCAAGAACGTTTTTTGAATACCTAAAATGTAGTTCACAGACTACATTAATGTAATTGTCGTGTATCCAATGAATGATGGAAAGGCAGGGGTGAGACAGTCTGTTTCATCAACATTTCACATGAAAGCTGTGGATGTAATGAGATGACGGCTGCTCTTTGAAACCTCCCAGCAGCCGCCCGGCTTTGATCTGCGCCGTGCCGTCTGCAGGACTGATGTATTTCATCGGTGATCGCTCACCGCACACTTCAAGCCTTCCTCTGAGCTCATCTAAAGAGGAAAGAGCCTGAAGAGTCTCACCTTTCCTCCCCTACCTATTCACCACTCAAGGACTTAAGGACCGCATTACTCCAACCACTCAAGTACATTTGTGAATGAGGTGTTTAAACAACTAATGCACACTGTACAAGCTGATTTCGGTTTCCCTAAACTGGCTTTTCAACTTGTTATATGGGTGACACGGGAGGAGAGGAAACAGTCTGCTATATCATTCAGACAGTAAATGAGCACTCTTGGGGAAATGAAAACCTTAACTTGGGTTAAGGTTAGTTAGAAATTAAACAAGAAATTGTGTCTTCAGAACTCTGCTTTGAGCCGAAGGGATGTAAAGCAGCCAAGGGGTTAAGTTAGAAAAAGATTTTCTAAAACACTTAGTTATCCTACATGATCTTTGCCTGTGTCCTTTTGGGTTCACCTGGGATAAGCTAGCCTACACTCAGAGTCTCATTGCTATTCTGGATCTAGACTTGACATTTCTCTCATTCGTTCCAAATGTGACCGTATCAGATCCAGCCGGTCTGTCAGAGCCACGGCCTGTAATGTCCTGGTAAAAGTTGATTGCTTGCTGAAATAGAATCTCCCTTTTTCATCTCAGGTACATGAACATGCAGTTTTGCACACAAATACTTTGTTTTTTATATACAAAGACCTTATGAATCATTTGATAACCTTCAGTCTGCATTTGCCTGTCTGTTCTCCCATCCCTGTCCAAATCAATAAATGTGGACATGTAGAAAAAAGTTTGAGCAGGGGTTTTAAAGTGCAAGTTGCCTCTTCTCTGATCTGGATCAGAGGAAGCTTGATACCAGTTCGTATCCTGACCTTTCCGTCTCATTGAAATGACAACTGACACGAGATTGTTCAGATTGTTGAGCATCCACTGGCATTTTAATCGTCAAAAAAAACAAGATAGACTAGGCGTGTATATCAAAGTGCTGGATGGTGACTTTCTCCCTGTACTGAATACAGATGATCCACATTCATCCATTTACTATTAACCCCCCAATACTGATAATCAAAAAACAGAGTATAATATTTTCAAACATTCAAAAACATAAAAGATTTTACATTTGAAGGAGCATAGTATTTAAAACTAGTTTTTCTAAGCTCATTTTGACAATGCGATCTTAAATCTAAATATCATATAATCTGACATAATTACTGTATTTAGATGTGATCACTCAGAGCATCAGAGGCCGTCCTTATTTAAAGAGGTCTTTTCTTAGAAGACACAATGATTAGTGAGGAATTTATCACCTGTGATAACGCATAGAACACTTGTGATACACTAGGTCAAGATACTTAAGGTGGAGGGAGAGGCATACATATAACCATTTTTTTATTACAATTTAATTAATTAATTGACTACAATAATTTTGACCTACAATTTACTAATCAGGAGTTCAGCGTAAAAGTTAGTCCCAGCTACAAATAGATTTTTGTAACAATGAACTTTTTCAATTTGAAAACCCTTGCCTAGAAATCAGCAGTAGGGAGGATATCTTGTGTATCCTTGAGAATAGCATCTATATTAGATGAGAGATCTGAAATGTGTAAAGCAGATTGTAAGTTTTCAATGTCCAAATTAAGGCACGTGATTTGGTTTCAACTGCATAAATGTAAATTACAATGTAGAGCGGCTGAGATCATAAGCGGAGATAGCTTGGGAGCAGCCGGAATTCTGAGGGACGGACGTAGGCTGTGTGTGTGCAAGGGTTTATTTACGGCGTCAAAGTCCACTGGAAGGCTCTCAGAAGCATTTCAGCAGCGGAGTGCGCAGCCTGCCCCAAGTTAATGACTTGTTTTTATTATGTCCTTTTAGTGCTTCTACAACATTCTTCAAAGCTCTCTGTGGCCCGCTGTCGTTCCTCCTCTTGACGGGTGCATCTAGCAACTACCACAGGGAGCATTTCAGAATTAGAGCGTTTTGCCTGCCGGACTTTGCTGACATGTTTAGATTTTGTTGATCTGGTAGTTTAATGATTTTAGTTTAGTTAGTTTTAGTTATCTGATTTAACTGTGTTTATTGTTGATATATGATCAGAAGTCTTTACCGGGTATTTTATTTTACAAATTGACCATGTTCTCTGCCGTTGCTTTGTCTGACTTCCTGCCCGGTTCATCTGCTCTGTGCTGCTTGACACTGGGACGCTTCTGGGACACACTGCAGCGCTTCTGTTGTGAGCACAAACATATAGTAGAATGCTGTGATCAGCTAAGGCAGCAGCGCAGCAGACAAACTCAGTGAACTTTCGGAGCGAGTCTGGGGTCGTGTAAACTTCTTGACATTAACACCCGCCAACCCGCCAAATGTGGGTGTATTCCAGTCATGTTGGGTAACGCAGTCACTCCCACTAGCCACGCTGGCGTGTTGAAAAATTGTAGCCTTTTCAAAAGGCATCTGAAATAACAAACATTTCAATTTGACAGTATGACACTACCTAACTCCCATGAGTAGCCCACTACCAGTGTTTGCTCATTGGTCCATTCATGAAGCCTATTGTCTTGACTGACAACACAGTAAACAAGAAGACTCTGTGAAGATCAAACTCGCAGACTGGCCATCGGACTGAGGGCTGTTTTAATTTGCTGTTAATTGTCAACTTGACCAGCGGCAGCGATAATATGGCAATCTTTTTTTAATAGCAAGAGAATCCAGACCACCGCCATGCAAGGGTGTGCGCGCCAAATATGACATTTAGACTTTTGTCAAATGAGAATATAAAAGTTGAATCTGTCACAGGGCTGCCAAAGTCCCTCAGACCTGTAGACTGTCAGCCTCCCTACTTCTTTTAACCTGATGGTATGATCTCTTTCATCACACGCGAATGGTAGCTTGCACACACACAGCTTCGGTCAGTGCGTGATTGTGCATGCTGACCAGTGTGGAGAAAAAATCCACAGGAGAACAAGAGAAAGACAAAAGCCAAAAACTGAGACAGACAAAAGTCGGAAGGTGCTGTTAAATGCTGTAGGAAAGCAGGAGATGTGTTTGTGTGGGAATAATCTGGAAAACAAAGACCTGTATACTCAATTCAGGTGATCTCCAGTTCAGAGCGACCAAAGCTTCATGATGATAGGCCTAAGCACAAACAGCCTGTTCTCATCTCAGGGCTTCCAATACCAATGCTTTTATAAAAAGTGACAAAACGTAGTTTTTTGCTAAAGGGTGCCATTAGCGTTTGTGTGAGACGCTTCCAGAAGCTTCTGTATGAGACTCTCTGGGGCACAGAGCGGAAGTAGTTACATTCGTGTTAAAGGTGTCGACAGCCCCCTACCCTACCATAACCATAATCAGAAATGTTAGTACTTAAACCTAAGTCACTGACTTTATGAATGTCGGATGGCTAACTACAGCTGCAGCTGCTAGCAGGTAGGGTTAGCCCCCTTTGTGTTGCTGAAACGTAGCAAACAGGGGTGTTTCATACAGATGCTGTAGGGTACCTTTAACATAAAAACCTTATGCTTTGTTACGCTGTCTGAAAGCATTGGTTATGACACACTGGGATGAAAATGCGTTGACATAAATCGAGTCAGTGCAAAAATCCAAAAGTGCAAAAAACTGATATAGGCCTACATAAAATTTTAATCCTGTTGCCTTGATTGTGGATTTTTTCTTGGACTAAATAATTTATATTTTGCTCTTTGTTTGCAGAAACTTTTTCGACTCTGTATCACAGTATACTGCTGTTAAAAAGAGTGTTTCTGATGATTTTTTTTCAGTTTAATTTTTAGCTTTTCAATTAATTTTTTACACCCATGCAGCACTTTTAGTATCCAATAAGAAGCCACTCTTTAATGTGTTTATCTTCATAGACTACATGTTTAAAAAGGAGCTTAACACACAGCCTTATCAGAGCTATTGATAATATTAGTACATTTTAGCAAACCAATTTAAGCATGCCATTGTCAACTTTAATCATATAAAACTAATTTTCCAACAACAAAAATGTGACTAGTGAAAATGTTGCGTTGGCTAGTAACTTTGGAAAACCACTAGCCACATTGGCTCGTGAACAAAAAAGTTATTATCAAGCCCTGTTTATGTATATAGCAAACAGAAGTGGACTAAGAATATACCCTTTAGGTGTTGGGTGACACCTTAATAACCTTAAGAGCCCCTGAAACCACTAGAAACTTCTGCCTGACTTCCACCAGAGTAGTCTGACCACCAACAGTATTGAATGCTTCAGAGAGGTAAGCGCAGCACGGTGCTGAGGCTTGTCCATGCTTGTACAAGAAGAGAAGCTGAATATTATACCTTTTGAAAGGTATAATACATATGAAACCATAAATAACTACTGAAAGCATGTAAGAAAAAACATCTAAAATTGAATTTTGCCCTCTATACAAACAGAGTGGAAGCACAAAAATATGAAATTCATCTTCACTGACATGTTATCACTTGCAGCGATTTATTCCATGCTGCTGCGGATGCCAAAGCTCATAAAACTATGCCACGGGTACACCAACCCAAGCCCACAAAATATGGCAAAACCTATATTGGAGTCTCTAAAGTTCCTTCAGTGATCTGGGGAAAGGGAAGTGTCTCAGATAGCCATTACATTGTGTTGTCCTTTCAGTGATAAAAATATATTTCTGAATCATTCTTGGCTTTTCTCCTCTTAAGAGAAAAATCTATTGTGACACCAATACTTTTCTGGGCTTGTTTTTTGCGAACAGAAACATGACACATTCACCAGGAAAGGTATTGCTTTTGAAAAGAAACGCGTGGACGAGCTGCATTTAATTTATTTTTCGCTCAGAGTGTGTGATGCTCTTTTGATTGGCCATCAATCTGGACGATTACTGCCAAATCAAGATCAGGGTAAATTGATGTCTCTGTGCAGGGGAAAGGCAGAGTTTGTTTTGTTGTTGTTGTTGCATAGACATCGCGGATGCGGTGTTCATCTCAGACCGGCAAGGGTGACTTTGACAGCACACCAGAGGGTTCTCAGAAGAAGGAGAAAAGAAATGAAAAAGTGCGGTGAAAAAGAAAGAAAAGCCTGGAGAGGTGGTAGAGGCCAAGAAATGCAGACAGGAAAATCAGTTGCAATAGCAAAACTGTGTGGAGGAGTAAATATAAAGAGCTTTCCTCAGAGGCTCTTCATGCAATCGTCCCTGTCATATTCCACAAAGCTTTGCTCGCCTGTCACAGAAACAAGGTTAGCAGTTTTCCAGGCTTAGTGGCCCCCTTTCTGTGGCAGATACAAAATGTTTTATTAAAACCTGTTTGGAAAATGTCATGTTTTGCTGCGAAAAGAGGAATGAAAGAAAGATGAAAAATATCACCAGAGGCTGACAAGCCATGAGTGGCGGGAAGTTCCGGTGCTGAAATTAATTCTTAACAACAGGTTCCTGCAGAAATGACCTGCATTCATGAGACCGATCGGTCACCTTGATAGTTTTCACAATGAACGCACCCAGCTGCATTTTCCAGCGAGGTCTTGTTAGGTTTAGATCCAATCTGTCAGTATTTTTATGAAACAAAGTGCCCCAGTTCCATAGAAAAACAGCAAACAAATGTCAGCGAGAGATGTGATCTGATAGCGGATATGGAAGATGAAACAGTGTTAAAATCTCGTCTGTCAAATGTCTGATTTGGACTTGTACATGCTATTTGTAGCAGCAGCTGGCTTGTTGCTGTATAGCCAAGTTGTATCAATGTGTGTGTATATATATATATATATATATATATATATATATATATATATATATGTGCTCTGAATTGACCCAGTTAGGTGCCAGAGTATAGATTCAACACTTGGCATCCCAATTTCCAAATGTACCAGATGTTTGGATGCTTCGCACCAGGGGACAGGTAGGAACAAGATCAAACTGGGAAGCTATCAATTATTTGCACATAAGTCCATTTTCTGGGGAAATAATCCATCTGTCGAGAAATAAAAGTGTGCTTCTGGAATAGATAATGTACTTATGTAAGAAAATATTTAACATTTCAAAGTACCTATTTCCCTCAGGCTATAATTTTGTAATAATTGCAATGTAGGCCCCCACAGAGGGCAAAAACTCACACATGCATATGTATGTGGAGGCCTTTTTGGTACGAACACCCACCAGCCCATCCACCGTCACGCTGAAGAATCTCTCCAGAGAGAAGCATCAGAGTGCAACTGAACGCCCACAGAGTCTGCCACAGCCGAGGTGCTGTCTGTTTAGCCAGACGGAGCAGAAAGCTGTGAGTTCCTCCAGTGGAGAGTCAACCTTGTTATCCAGTGGCCGAAAAAGTAAGATCCACTGCACAGCAACAGCAGCCAGCGAGTAACGTCTAGTTATGCCCCTGAGGACTCGCACAAAAAAGGAAAAACACAACCCGAGCCTCATCTCGTTCCCTGGGTCAATATATCGGGCGCTAATATAACCCAGGCAGACAGCCCAGGGAAGACTGGGGACCAGAGCGAGAAGCATGTCCCAGAATTGGCAGTCCTGGTGGGGCCAAAGTGGCTTAACACACACATACACACTGCTGCAGGATTCACAAGCTGTGGAGGAGAACATGACGGGCATGAGAGATAGAAGCAGGATATTATGAAAGCTTTGTGGAGTAATATCACCAAAGGGTGCCCTATTCAATCACAGAGATCCAGAGGCTAAGTCTGTCATGTAATTAGATGCTCTTTCATTCTCGCTTCCCTCTTTTTCTTGCATACTCAATGACACACACCCTCGCCGTACAAAGCTGTGTTTTCGAATGAAAGGCTGTACATTAATGAGAACCCCCTCTTCCTCCATTTGTATGAGCATTACACTCACACATTAATGGCACCTCTGTTCCCTGGATTGTGCATGGAGGGCGATGCCCCCCTCTGTGTAACGTGACAGGCGTGACTGCTGAAATGTCACCCAGATCACAGCGGGGACGCACACAGACATGGAGGGATGGGAAGAGTCTTAGGGAAATGAGATGGGGATTGCGGCAGAGAGGGGAAAGATAGAGAAAGGGGGCTGTCAAGGGTCACGCGGAATGGAGGGAAAGATTGAAGGCAATGGGTGAGAGGTGTAGGGTCAGACAGTGGGATTACAAAGTGAGGGACGGAGACGCGAGGAAGTGAGACGGTTTCCAGGCAGAGAAGAGAAGACCAAAGGGGAGAACGGGGTTGATATAATGATACGGGAAGAAGGATGGAGAAATGGCAAAGGGTGAAAGCAAGGGAGGAATGGTAGCGCCCTCTAATCCGTATGCACAGTAATTGGCTATGTCGATAAATTCATTTCGTGCCACAGACTGATCCGGGCATGTGTCTTTATCTTAGTGTGAGAAATGCCGGGTGCATCTAAGCCATCTAGTCTATCTGTAAAAAGGATGAGCTATGGTGATAAAATCCGGAAAGCAGATTACTCCCCTCTAGAAGAGAGCCGGCATTCTTTTACTATAAGAGGTGAGAAAGGATCTGTGCGTGCTCACTCGCATGCATGGAAGAATTCACCAGCAGTCTATTTCTGTGCATGTTGGTGTGTGTGTGTGTGTGTGTGTGTGTGTGTGCGCGATGCATGAGGCAGAGAGTGTGGCCTCTGTGGCTGTCTGATTTACCATAGCGGCCCTTTTAGGCTTGGAGGGGAAGGGATGGTGCTCCATCTCTCCTCCTGCATGATCCTCCCCCGCAAGAAATGGACGTTTATTTCCGTGAAGACGCTGGGATAATAACAGTGGAGGTTCCGGAGAAATGGCTTTGGGTTATTTTTTTGCTTTTGTCGCACTGCTCCCCAGCAGGCAGGCTTTCTAGAGGCCAGCTGCCCGGTGTTTTGACTTCTTTGTGTGTCTCCCAGTGGTCTAGTTTGCCCTGCTGTTCAGAGGTATGCGTGTGAGTGGGTGTGTGAGAACCCTGTTGGGCAAGTTAGTTGAAAAACAAATTCAATTGTTCACTATATATAGTTACTGTAATGACATTAAAATATTAAAAAGGATTAATGACTAAGTGTGCAGTGTGACAGCGGCTATAGACAGACAGGGTGACACACAAAATGCTGGAAACTCAGGTAAACTCCCACTGCAACTTTACAGTAATATTTTCATCAGCTTGACGTTGAACTAATCCATGCTCGTTACATGATAACGTTTACTGCATTTAGCCAACGTGCAGCAATGTGAGCAAAGCTAAATCTATTGTATGATAACGAAACGGTTAGTGAGATAGACTGAATATTAGAATGAGATTGTTGTCTTCTTTATAACAGTTAGGTCGCAGTAAGTGACATTACTGTAGTGAATGGGTCTTCTACAGTGTTGTCTTGCGCCGTTATGTTGCATTAGTGTATATTATGTGGTTCATGTAAGTTATAGCGACTGAGACAGTGGAGAAGCTGTGTACTTGAGTATCAGTAAATCTAAATTGAACGTTATGAAGCAAACAGTGGCAGAGCCGTGCTTAAGTAGCTGGCTGCTCCTGCCTTGCATGAAGACTAGTTTGAACAAATCGCTCCACATTTGCTTTGTACCATTACATCCTTTCTTGCAGGCTAAAACAAACACTTTAATATCTTTTTAAAGACGATTTTTAATACCGTTGGGATACGAGATAGTAAAGTGAATTGTGTTAGCTGGTAAAGTAATGTGGAAAGCCATACTGTTACATTTTATATATTGCAATGCACCGGATGTTCACAGACATCATCTAATTCTCTTTGGCCTGACAGGGTTCATCACACAAACCTTTATTGTTGTTTTGTAACCTTACGTAGAGTTTATGTTGGAGCCTGTGTTGTGCTGGGAGCTGTAATCAGTAAGAGGTTCGGGAGCGCACATGCAGCTACATACCGACCCGGTTCCTTCACATTAAAAGCAGAATAGTGGCTGCTCCAAGCAACAGAGAAACAGATGGGTGCTTCATTTCTAAGTGAGGTTAGAGCCTACTGACAATTTGGCAGTAAAAATTAGATTTATTAGTAAGTGATTTCACTGAAAAACTACATATAGCCCCTTAAAGGAATAAATGTTATAACAGATTGCCATACATATCAGGTTCTCTGGGCACTACACCAAATGTCTGTCAGGAGAGACAGAGGAGGGAGAAGCTCTTGGTGTAGCTGCAGACTGCACCTCAGAGGGCGTTACGTGAGCAAGGGACAAGGGGCTCGGGCTGAGTTCAGCGCTGGCAAAACATAACAAAACATTTATTTTAACGGAAACATTGGTGCCTTCAAAACACCATTGTGTAAGCAAGTCTGCTGATTTTCACTGCCTTTTTAATACCGCTGCGTTTACAAACTCGTTGCAACTGATGTTTCGAGGAAACATGACATCCAATCAGAAAATGTTGCAGACCAGTACAACACGTTTTGACATTGGTCTCACACTCGGTGTAGTTTAAAGTTCCTCAAACAAGAAGGCGGGATTTGTAGAGGAAGATAATGACATATAGTAATGGCACAGCAGAAGCAGCAGATAGGTAATCACAGCTCAGTGCAGCAAAAGATAAATGTATGATGTTATTAGACAAAGAAGTACAATTTTTTTCTTAATAAAAGTTATTCATTGCAGCTGTTTATCTTTGTTAATTGAAATAATCTTATAATCTTTAAAAATAAGCATTTTAGTAATGTTAGTCCAGTTTTATGTTTCTATTAAGATCCTTGCCCACAGTTTTTTGACTTTTTTGTTTTCTTATTTCTTATTTTATTGTATTGTGGTGTTTTATATGCAAATTTTTTCAGACATTGCTAGCCTTTAATATGAGCTTCTACTAGTGTGGAAACATGTTCCAGGTTTGGAGCTTTATGTTTAAAAATGTGTCCAGACCTTGGTGACAGTATGACATTTATGTCGCTCTAGTATTAATGGCAGAAATTTGCCATAATAATAATTTTTCATGGTAATAGTAGGTTATGTTTGAAAAGCTTATTCTTTCCCAGATACCTCTAACATTTAGCTTGTGAAAACAAGAAGAAATGCAGCGAGAGACTTTTAATTTTTATTTTAATTCCAGTCTTTATGGTAATTCTATGATTCCCTGAGTATTTTTATGATATTGTGTTGTTAAAAACTTTCCTCCTCACCACTTTTCAACAGAAAGTGACGCCCTTGTTGACAGCGATCGGCATACTTATGAAATGTTAAACTTGTTGTTCTGCGTGACTTGTTATCATTATTCACAAGTTAGTGCTTAGCTTTAACAAATCAGAGACTAACCACCATGCAGAGCATTTTTCTTCAACAATAATGAATGAAAACAACATATAAAAATACAAAGGCTGTTTATCCAACTGGAATTAATATTGTACCCTTGTGGTAAGCTATATAGTAGTCTATCATTTCTTTGAAATGATAATAAATACACTAACATTAGCCCTAATCAAACCTTGACCACAGGTGAGGACTTGTTGGAAAATGGTTTATTTGTGATGCAGTAGAGTTGTAGAATCTTAACTAATAAACTGTTTAAATGTTACAAATATAACCTGTTGGTGCTGTATTGTTTATACCTTTGTTTGTTTATTTATATATTTGGACAAGCAACTTGTAATTATGCTTAATCCGTTTTCAGTTACTTAAAGCTCAATGGCAAGCTCTTTACATGCATTTTCAAAGATTACACAGCAATTCATATATGTGTATGATTACTCAGCTCTGTATGATTTTATTTGTAATAAAGTTCAGCCTACACAACAGCGTGCTTGTAGAGCCAGCCAGAATACAATTAGGATGTATTTACTGACCCTGACCATCAATAGGTATTTTAACCTTAGCCTCACTTCATGCCTTATTTGCATTCAAGAGACGGCATCCGCTTAAAACATAAAATAAAAGGTGATCTTGATCTGTTAGTTACAAAGGGACCAACACAGGATGCTGTGTCCATTTTTTTCAATAACTGTCTATTTTGTAAGTTCCCCCAACCTTAGGTGCAGTACTAAGTTGTCTTCCTTGAATCCTCAAGGACTCCTATGACCGTCTTGATGAAAAAATATCCAGTGTGAACAATCTTAATCCATTTTGGAGTTTTTTAAATTGTTTTCTTTACAGTATTTTATATTTTAAGACAAAATAATGTGTCAATATTTGGATTAGGAAATAGTTGCAACTTGAGAAATACCTTTTGTTTGAGGATTGTGGAGAAACCTGTAGAACAGTGGTAAGTGTTGTTAGACAACCTTTTCAAAGGTCAATGGGGTATATTTTGTTTCAGATCAGATGATCAGCCCTGTGACTCAATGGTAATACACGAGAGGCACAAACTGGGGCTATCTTAACGTTAGCCCCAGTGACCACAGACAGCACTCTACAAGTCTCCTTCTCATAGTGCAGCTCACACACCCACCAACTCTCAACTAAACCAGTGGCTGAATGTAGCATTACGTTAGCTAGCCAGGTATGATGACAAACATGTAAATAAGACAGTTTGACAATTGCCGCGAGTCACATTTCTGCTTTTTTGATATAAGTTAACTGGTTCTCTGCACCTCAGTTCCTACGCCAAGCCGATGTACAATCTTGGGTGGACATTGGCGAGACTTGTGTGTGGCTATCTGATTGCAACGGTGAAAAGAGAGGAGCAGTCGTAGAAAAACAGCCTACATGCTTGATTTAAAGCCAGTAGCCTCTATTCATTCATTCAGAAATTCACTGCAAGGCAAGCCCCACCCACCCAAAGGATCTTACTTTCGGAAAGTGCTACACCCCCGGGGAGGGACTCTTTAGGGGATAAAGCATAGACCCTAGAACTAAACCCTGGTCCCTTCAGTGGAAACGCAGTGAGTTCCTCCAAAGGTTCATAGTTCTAAGGTATAGTTCCTTTGGTCGAAACGCAGCTTAATTCATTTTCTCTTATTATATAATATATAATTTGTTTGTTGATAAGACTGTATTATGTATTATATCTGAACCTGCAAAGTAACTGTTAACTGGTAAACTAGTAAAAGTACTATTAATTTATATATAAAATAAAATTTATATTACTAGTACTAGTAATATTTATCTCTGAAGTGTAGTGAAGTAGACATATAAAATAGCATAACATGGAAATACTTAAAGAAAGAAGAAGTAACTCAAAACTACAGTATTAGAGGAAATGTTTTTAGTTACTTTCCACACTGGCAGTGTGTGTGTCCATGACTCAGCATCCCCAGAAACACTGACACACTGAGCGATTGTATCCTTGCACTGACTGGGAAACAGCAGCAGCAGTTGTTCTGTGTCACCTAACTGCTGGACATTGTCCTGCTGAGAGTAACTAGAGGTGAGATTTCTTCCTGCGCTGGTTTATCCAGGTCACAGCTATGCAGTCTGGGTCTGACAGTCTCACTAATGCTGCCACAGCACTGCAGAGAAACCAGACAGGGCAGAGGAACCGACACGCACACACACATAAACAAAAGTGCTCACAGTAAAAAGTTGATCTCAACTTCCCTTGTTAAGGATAAGGATGGTTCGGTTGCTCATCTCTCTATTCTCTTTGTTTCTCTTTTTCACCACTCTCAGTGGGGCGAGCAGCGTAGCTCTGAGGCAGGCACGGCAGATAGTAAATTTAGTTTAAGTCTCCGTGGAGCAACGAGACAGAGTATTTTTCTAATACCTTGCTACTACCTCTCTCTGTGCTCAAAAACATACCAAGTCAGCATTTTCCTAAATGCACAAGGGCAGGCCTTCCCTAGAAAAGAACACTTCTGTGTTGAGGGATAAACACAGGCCTTGAGTATTCAAATGAAACATTCATAGAGCAATCAAAGAACAGGTATCACTGGAAGAAAGGCTAGCTAATGCAACATCCCGCAGTATTGCTTCAATGTCATTATAATTTATTACATACTTGATTTAAAATTTGCTTCAAGCAACAGATACAAAGTTCCTAACCTCTGAGTCCCACAGAACCTTTTGTCAGCACTTCATTATACACGTGCATATTACACAGCCAAGCTGTGATCAAACCCATAGAAATGTGTTTTCAATTATAATCATATTCAGAAATGTGCTGGCCTAATTGAGTGAAACTGGCTGTAAAATGGAGCACAAGACAAGAGAAATGCCCTATTTGAATTTAATGGGGCAGCAAATCCAAAGCCTTAGCTGTTTTAAAGCATACATGACTTTAGTGGAGTGCAGGAACAAGCAAGCAGAAAATACAGGAAGTTGGAAACAAGTTTTATCTAGCTTTGACACTACTGATGGGAAAACAATTTGATGGGGAACACTGAGAACATTTGAGTTTAGTTGGTTTAAAGAGAACACATTGTACCGTACAATCTCTCCAATGAAATTTAAACTGACTGGGACAGTTTGTCACTTTTTGTCATTTTTATCTTTAAGTCAATCCACATTAATCTTATTCTACTTCATACATCAAAGCTACTGTACATCTTGACTGACAACAGAGGATATAACAAACCTTATAAGCAACCACAGTATGATGAATGGATGAATTTCTAAATACGGACTGTATTCTTACATAAATAATGTCCACGTAATGTCCCCTTGTCTGTTATCTCTACTTGAGTTAAAAGGGAGTTAAAAGTTCACTTAACGGAAAGATTTTTGGAAATTCACTTGTTTGCTTTCTTGCCAAATGTTAGATGACAAGGTTGACACAACTCTCATATCTGGTTTATTAAATATGAAGCTGGAGGCAGAAAATGGTTAAACATTTATAACACAAACTAAGGGCGTGGATTTTGAAAGATGTGGAAGGGTCTGATGAAAAGATGCTATTGTTGTATTTTGGGAAATTTAGAATGTAGTCATTTTGGAGCTTGGCCAATACTGGGGACCAAAAGTCAGGATATCTATGATCTCTGTGATGCTCCAATTTTGTCCACTCTTTTAATAAACTGTCTAATGTAAGTGCAATACTAAATTACCCACTTTAATCAAAAGTAAAATGGTTTGAAAATACAGGAAAGAAACGAGTACATACACAACAACAGTATTTGCTATAACAGTATGTTGCTTTCATGCTGACAGTGAAACGTGTAAATATGCCTTGTGGTTTTCCCAGAAAAAGATGAAAAGAAATATACCTTTTATTTTAGTCTCCTATCGCTAACGCTACTTGAAAAATATACAATATTAAGTCAACATCTGTTGAGAGAGTTGTTTTCAGAGTGTGTTGACAGTGACGTGTAAAGTCAGGGGAGTCCTCTTCAAAGAAATGTTTGAAGATGATTTCTAATGGATGCATATTTTAAATATATCTTTGTCATTATTTTCAAGCTGCTCTTGTGTTTTTGTGTCTTTATTTTGACTGTCAAGAACTACTTCCATATTTCTATTATTTACGCTGAAATTGTATCTTGACAAGTGATTTCTTTTTACCTGGGATAAAAATGGCACGTGAAACTTGACAAAAATTATTTAACTTTTTTCCAATGCATGTTTTTGTGAAATCTCTCATTTTCTTTGCCATTTTTATTTTATTTTATTTATTTTTTTTACATTTATTTAAAGTGCTTCACACTAGGATTAGTAAGTAAATCAAACAGCAGATTTGCTTTTTTCTTAGACAGATACGCTTTATCTCATACCTTTCCAATCAGGAGGAAGAGGACAATCGATCTGGCTGAGTGTCCTGAGAACATGCTGCTGCAGTGGTACATGGTGTTAAACAGTGGGCTATCTATCACACTGTGTGAGATGAATATAACACAATTGTGCATTTGCACTTAGAATATTATCTTATTTTATTTTGATGTATTTTGCATTCTGATGTGTTTTTTTAATGACAATCCTCTAATTTGTCTCCATTTTTGAATGGAAGGTTTGGGGGGAAGGGGCAAGGAGAGTGCGATTTCCATATAATCTGCATACTAAGGAGAGAACATCGTTCGTCTAGAGCCTGATGCCCGTGCCCAAACCTCTGGCATGACCGCACACCTACAGCAATGGCTGTATAGCAAGTGCGAGAAGATATTTCGGGCATTCATTCATTTTCAGACCCAGACAATGTTACATGACTCACAGTAGGAGCACTTCTACAGCTTGGATGGACATGAAACTCTCCTTGTTACATCATCAGTACAAAAGATAAACAACTGCTCTGGAAAATATCTGGTGCTTTAATAAAAAGTTGATAGGTTTGTTGGAAATCTGACAGGGCAGGCTTGATTATTAGCACATATCAATGATATTTACTAATATTAATAAAATTATTGCTATGACAAATATTTATAAACAGGACCGCAAACCAGAATGAAGAACGCACTCTACCTGTCCTCACCAAGATGGTTTCTAATGCAACTGTAGTAATTAGTAAAGCTAATAGAACTAGATGACTCAATCCCTTTAGTAGCAAACTCTGCCCAGGATCCCAGGTACACCCCCCTCCATGCCTTTCGATAAGCCTGATGGGCTCTGCATGGCAGAGGCGTTCTTCTCCCCGAGTCGGGCCTAACCCTGACCGCATTTGCCTCTACTTTGCTGCCCAGTCGGGGTCCTTATGGTTGATCCATTTTGATCACATTTTGGATGAATTCTCCAAAACAGAACGAAAAACTAGATCGCTGAACCAATTGAATAAACAATATGTTGCTTTTCACAAACGTCTGAAAAAAAACATGCTTACATACATACAGAAGCACTTTTTGTTGTATTTTTTAAAATTATCTTTACGTCCCAACAGTAATCAATAAATGAAATGCTCAGACAAAAAAAATGAACCTATCCCTGCCTCTTTCCCTCAGCGCCTATCATCGACAGCTTAATTCAGGAAAGTACGCTGAGCTATCTTCTTCAGGCCTTAACTACAAACCCTATCCTTAACAGGAAGTTGGAATCTTTATGTTCCAGATCAACTTTCGTACTCACTAACTTTCTCTTTCTCATTTTGCAAAACAATATTTTAGTAAACAACCTTGGAGTTACACCTCATTGCTGACTTTTTTTTTTGGTTGAATCTCTACCCAGGGAAGTATTCCATTTGATATAGTTTTGCATTGTTTGACCTTGCAGAAGTCGTCCGAGCACACACTTATACACACACCATGTTGGTCCATGCCTCGCCGTGCCATATGGCTGTAAATGATCAAAAATCCTATATTTGACTTTGAGATTTCTCCAGAGGAAAGCGGCGCTGCATCGGAGAGGATTCACATTAAAAAGTCTCCGGCTGAATCTAATTGCTCCCCAGCTCCCCTCATTTCTTTAAGATGGAACTCCTGCCATGCTGAGCATGTGTGGGAATGTGAGTGTGTGTGTGTGTGTGTGTGTGTGTGTGCGCACTAAAAAGGGAATGATGTTGGGGGTATTGGCCCTATGGTATGGTGGATATTACATCCCTTATAAAAGGCTGATGCGAAAGGCATAGAGGGCCTAAAGAAAAGGAAAGAGAGGATGCAGACAAGGAGACGGAAAAATATTTTTCACTTTTAAGATGACTTTGTCTGCATCTTGAAGATAGCAAAGACCTGTCTAATAAAATAATTATATGAAGACTGATGACAACATCAGACATCGAATTCAAGTCTCTGATGCTAAAATGATTAATTAATTGATTATGGAACAAACTGGTTCATAGATAAGAGAGTTTCTAATAAAAAGGAATGCTGTTATTTATCCCACCAAGGGACATCTAAAAGATTTTCATCTTCAGAATCATAACAGGGACCGACAAGTTGAGATAATAAATTCAATAATCTTGCAAATGAAATGGTGCTGGCCCTATTGCAAACTTTGGATCAAGTGGGTTTTTTTGTGCATTGACACAGCCGTTATTCCAAACCAGGGCACAGGAACATATGGGGCTAAGTGATTTCATCTGGGGATAACTCATTTGATTTTAGAGGAACACAAAACCACTTCAGTGTACAGATACCTGGTGTTACAGGAGTTTGATCTGTTTTTCAGATGGTTTGCATCTGTGTTTCTCTTTTAACAAAAAAGACGTTGCAAAGAGCCAGTGAAGCTGGAAAATTTTCAGGAACAGTGAAAGGAACTTATATTTTAGGCACGAACCTTAGGGAGGTTGTTATTTCCCCAAACAGCTAGACGGAAATGATTAGTGCATTGTTTAATCATCTAACTATCAGTCAGTCATCGGACAAAACAAATCAATAAACTATTGTGTTCAACAATCATATTTTTATCCTGTCAGTTTGATTTGTGGTGTCGCGTTAAACTCTAACTTAACCCAGTTTTTGCTGCCTGTTTCACCTCTGTGTCTGGACAACTGTTGGTACAGGGGCTGGAGCCAATCCTGGCTGTCAGTGGGAGAGAGGTGGGGTATACCCTCGACAGGTCGAAGTGTATGGTGAACATATGTGTAGAACTCCATGTTGTTTTGCCTGTTCATTCTCAAAATGAAAGGCTGAGCTTAGGATACAGTCTTTGACCTTATAACAGCCAAACACAAGTTTTCATAACCATCAAATACATATACATTTTCCGTATTTAAAAAGACCTGCATGTGTGAAGCGATAAATCTTGCACTTCAGCAAAAACTGATGTACAAAAGACAGCGTTTGAGTTTTTAATCTGTGAAAAGCCCCCCTCGTACTTTTCGCTGACACTCCATAATTATTAGCTAATTAGATTTTGTGAAATGATTCCAAATAGGCCTATCTGACATATGTTACAACAATTATTTGCTTGTTGTAATCAAAAATCTATTGTTGAGAATGTAATGAGGCGAAGCTGTAGGTAACAAACACTCGCACGATACACACAAACAGACGCACACACAAACATGCTGCGGATAAAAGAAAAAACACAGATGAGGATCCTGTGTGTCGAGCCTGCCAAGTGCTCACCCATAATTAGGTGGTGATGTAGTGGCTTTTGTTCTCTCTGATGAATTATCAGCAGCTTTCAGAGTATAAGGAAACAGCCAATTAACTTAATCCAGGTTCTCATTCATTTACTCAAATGCTACAGGCGAAAGGTCAGTAGAGGTTGGGCTCGGTTTGGTACGAGTCAAAAGGAAAGAACAAGAAAGGCACTTTTCAGGCCTGCGAAAGGGCACGAGGCAGTTTGGTAATCCACTTATCATCACGCCATGCTGTTTTCCCCCAAATTTCCACTCAATCTGCATGTTACATCAATAATGGAGCGCTTGAAAAACAAGCAAAGGCATTGCGGCATTATGCAGAGCACAGGAATAGCCTACATCCAGTTAAGTGACACGCTGTCAGGTTTTTTTGAAGTTAACTTAAAAGTCATTTGTCCGCCTTGAACTAAATTGCGTTCGGTGGCCATCAATTTTACACATCCAGCACTTTTGAAAACAACAATTAACACTGTGGAGAAAAGCAAGAACACCAAGTGAAAAAGACTTTTTTCTTTTATTCAGTTAATTTTATGTCCTGTCAGAAACCATTACGCTGCAGAGACCTCTGATTGACTGGAGGAGAGAGTCTTCGGTTTCAGCTGCGGAGTTAATTAGATAGATTTACTGGAGGAAGGTGATTGTGGCAGACCAAGAAGATCAGACCGCTGTCTGGGTCAGTGGTGGTGTTATTTACGGAGAAATGTGTGCGCATTCGAATGTCTGCGAGTGTGCTCGTGTGTGTGTGTGTGTGTGAGGCTGCATAGTGCACGAGGCCCCTCATTACCTCCTCTCTCCAATCACAGGGTGGATTTATGGCCGCCGCAGGGAGGCTGTGAAAGCCCTGTTGAGAGGTAGTTAGGTGCTCTGGCAATTCACAGCCATACATATCACCCTTATGGTCACTCCTGTCCTATTCTTACATCAGAGCGAGCCATAGCAGGACTCAAAATGCTCAATAGCAAAACATCAAACGGCTTTAATTAAAGTATCCCAGCCAGAGTCGAAGCTGAATAATCTGAGGACTATTTTTTTTTTCTGTGTTACATTTTCTGCACAGGAAGCATGACTAGAAGTTGAGTTGAGAAAGCCGGTATTTCAGGGATTATACACTGCAGCAGAGCTCAGCATGCTGTATTGTAAATAGAAAAGGAATAGACACAGTGGAATCTCCCTTGATAGTCAAGGACTTTAGAGCACTTTGCCGCCATGTGTTACATACTGAGAGTTTAAAAATAAAGGTACAAATGTCCTTCAATACCAATGATGAGGCGGGTCGCAGGTAAATAAAAGCACTTTGAGTTAATAGGCCTTATTGAGCTGGTTCGATTGGACTGAAATTGGCTTGTAAGGGTTAGACAGTGGAGATCAAGGAAGTCCTCCCAAGCCACATGTTCATCAATTAAAGTGTGTGTACAATAATTGTGCCATATTGATCTCTTTGCTTCATCGAATCTGCTGCCATCCCTAAGTGTTTTCTGATGCAAAACTGCCCCTCCCCTCTCTCTGTGTCTCACTTTTTGGTATTGGACTGGTGCAGTACTGCTGCCACCTCAGCCCACGCTGTGACATTGCTGTTCCTTTCCACGGAATAATTTTTCTCGACTGATGTATGGGCTATCCAGTTAATAAGCGCTGCACAAAGCCCGGGGTGCACAGGAGGATGGGTATAGGTAGAAAAATTAGGCCCCCAATGAATATCACTTGGGGTCTGTATTAGGAATGATTCCAAGGAGTTCTACCCAACAACATGTACAGACTTAAATTTAGGAAAAATCCTAATCATCACTAATTTTCAATAGGACAGTGCTGCATGGGAGACGTTTACATAAAGACAGTGGGGAAAGAAGTATTCAGATTCTTTACTAAGTAAAAAGTAGCAATACCACACCATAAAAATACTCATTACAAGTAAAAGCTCTGCATTCTTAATTTTACTTAAGTAAACATACACAAGTATTTTCAGAAAAATTTAGTTAAACTTTTAGATGTATTATGAATAATATGTAATGTACCCTGTGAGTGATATATTATCGTACATTACATTATTGTATTATCATTATTGATGCTTCTATGTATAAGTAGTTGTAGTTGGTATTAATTCTAATTAATGTGAACAAATAATTTAGAAGATGATAATGATGATGTTTTATATGTAAATCTGAAAAGTAACTAGTAACTATATCTGTCAAATAAATACCGTGGTGTGAAAAGTACAACATTTCTCTCTGGATTACAGTAGTGCAAAAAAAAGTATAGCATAAAATAGGAATACTCATGTAAGCAGTACTTGAGTAAATGTACTCATGTTTAACCTCTGCAGTAAGACAAAGCAACGGTTATATATATGGCCTGTGTGGAGTTTGCATGTTCTCCCCATGTGTACGTGGGTTCTCTACATGTGCTTTCGTCCACCGTCCAAAGAAATGTTAAAAGGTTAAAAGGTGAATGTGAGTGTGAGTTGTTGTTTGTTTCTATGTGTGTCCTGTGATGTCCAGGGTGTACCCTCCAGCCCCCTGCAACACTGCACAGACAAGCGGGCATAGATGATGGATGGATTTATTACAGGCTAACTCTATACATGCTTTACATTAAAATGTGTTAAATAAAATAAAAAAGGAAAGAAAAAAAACTCCAACCTAAAGACACAGGCACACACAGTAACTAATCACAAGCCTGACAAAATAAATAAAAGAATCTTCCCCAGGTCTTTGTCTCATTTCAACCCATAATACCCTAGTTAAGATCCTTGTAAAGGGCTCGGGATGCTTAAAAAGAACTAGTCTGTACCAAGTGTTGTCTAATCAAAGGGACCAGGGAAACATGTTTATACCTTTCCCAAACTACCAAAGTAGGGCAAATAAGTCTGCTGTTAAGACAGGAATCTCAGAAGTAGGGATATACGCACACTCTCTTGGAGAGTCTCTCCTTAAAGATCTTTGTGGTGTTGTGCTCAGCATGAAAAAGTGATGAAGTAGTAGTGACTGAAAAAGTTGATCTTTAGATAGAAGTTAAAAACCTCAAACCAAATCTTTTTCGTCTGCTCCACACTGCTGGCCGGTCGTGAAGTGGCCTCACTGGTTGAATTTCAGATGCAGCCGTCCTTTCAGATTACGACTTCAAAAGGGTCTCTTAGACGATCTAGCACATTGACTGAGGCATGCGCAGCCCTTTAGAAAACCACCATATCATTTCTTGACAGGCCTGATTGGATTGTAGTTTAAGAAACACTGTCACACCAGTACACGCAAGTTAAAGAGTAAGATGTAAAGTGAGATCCCACACAACTCTACCATATTTTCTCAATGACAATGTCATTTTTAATCCCTTCTTTCAGTCTGCGGTCTCTCCGAGTCTCTTTATCCTGCCAGGTGAAAGTTACACATTAGTATTCAATTGGTTCCCACAAATCTCCCCTCTCACACACAAGGAATGATCGACTGATCGCCAAGAATATTCTAAAATCACCTACTCAGCATCTTACTTATCGGCCCCGCCACCTGCTTGATGTCAGAAAGCCATAGAGAGACAGAGAGATGGAGAGAGAGAGACGGCCCCAGTCGTCTGATAAAAAAGTAAGGAATGGACAGCACAGAATGGATTTTCAACACTATATTATGAAGACATATCTCTTCTTTTCCATTCACAGCCCACATGCGCTGACACACTGCTCTCGCCACACACTATCCTCCCCATGGCGTTATCTCTCTTACCCTTTATTACTCTCTCACAAAGTATTCAGCACAGAGCCTTGCAGATGTTCTCTCTCCCACAGGCGGCCCAACCACATTCTCACATTTCAGCAAACTAGCCTTATTATCATACTGGGTGTAATTGAATTAAGGAGCATGTTTAAAGTGGGTATATTTGCGCAATCAAATAAGCACAATTAAAACTGAACTGCTTTTGACGCTTGATAATTGAGTTTTCACTCTGCAAACATGCTCCTTGATGTTGTTAGCCTCTTTATGTGGTTCATATTATTTTTGTCTGGGAAGACTAAATCTGCAAAGCAGTTTTTGTTTTTCTTGCAGCAGCCACCTGCAGAGATCTGAGTCTTGCTTGATGTTTTATCGCGGATAGACTGCCAGGAGCATGATGCAAGACATTTGCCTATGAAACCTCACCGCTGGATAAAGTAGGAGTCTCCCTACAAATGGAAAGGATTTATGTCAACAGCCAAAAAAAGCATTCAGCTTACAGATATGTGTAGACCTGTGGAAAAAGCTTTTAAGTGCCATAAAATGAGGACAAAATGAGGCCAGAAAAAGATCCTGCCAAAGAAACATAATTAACACATGCTATATTGTTTTTTCAGAAACAACTAAAAACTCATTTTGATTAAATTGCACTTCAATAACATCTTGTTGCTGCTCTTGTCGTGCTGTAGCAGCATTGTGAACGTTTTTTTTCAATATTGCTGACTCAGCACGGACAGGCAATGGCCACCAATAAGGTTGGGACAAGAGGTCTTACTTTTTCCTTTTTAATGTACAGCAGTTTAAATTTGGATGAAAAAAAAGATTGTCTTGATTGCTGTGTTTATTATATCTACATTAGGAGGTAGCGGTGGGAGACTACAGCAGAAGCGACCGTGTCTACTTTTTAAAACCCCTCGGTTATGCTCGGCTCTTATGATTCCATTACAGAGGCAGTCTTTACTCTGTGACGTTGACTAATGGATAGCCTTTTCTGCAGAGTGTAGGCTGCTGTATGATGGGCTTCAGCAGGCCTAGAAATGAGAAAGATAAATAACTTACAAAAGAGGCCCTGTGAAATCAGACTCGATGAGCCCCAGCTACAGCCCTGCGGACCGGATCGGAGAGCATTTGAATGCTGCACCTCAGTGGCACAAATTGGTCCTGTGTGTTATTTGATACTAGCGGAGTGCTGCTATCCAACCACCAACAAGCAGGGTTTTTTTGATTCATCTCTGCAGCAGCACACCTGCTGAAAGGCTGTGAGTTCTCAGCCCTCATAGCTCAGCTGAGTGAAGTTCAGTCCAGAGCCCAAGGCTACGGTGGGAGAGCACAGATCTACGAACAATATTTGTTCTTGTCTGCTAAGAAATTGTAATCATGAGAAAGTATTTCAGTTGTGCCACAGTTGGCTTGACCTCCCACACCTCTTCCAATCGGGGGGAAAAAGAGCCACCCTGACAGCAGTGAATGCCCTAATACTTCCATTTTATTTGTACAACATTGCCCCCTAAAGTTCTTTTCTGGTGTATTTCCTCAGGCCCCCTCTGGGGCCCATGTCAGAGGATGATGCTGCGTTGCAATATAGTGCAGTAATTTACACTACCTGCTCCCAGCAAATTGACCACAGATGCACCTCACCTGTATTACCCTGTCACATTCACTTTGAGAAAAACACTGGGGCTCCATGATGGCTGTTTACACACACACACACACACACACACACACACACACACACACACACACACACACACACACACACACACACACACACAGCATTTAAAACGTAGAGAGATATGCAGATCCAAGACAGAGAGGTTTCTAAACCATGCTAGAGGGTATGCAAAATGGAGAGGAGGGAGGAACTGACTTTGGAAGTAGACTAACGTTAAATCATGTGTCCCCTTGCCCTCTCCTAATACCTGACATGGTGCTTTGGTTATAAATGAATAAATTGTCCAGCTTATCAGTTTTGACCAATGGATCCATTTCAGAATTAAGTAAACCCAGTCCTAAAATGATTATGATTGTTCATGGTTCGTGTTGTATGGTGGATTTATTGTAGCCTATACTATTGATCCCATGCTGCTCAATTTGAGGAGCGTGTTTTGTGGGGCTCGTGTGCCCTCTGGTGGCAGGATGTCGGCGTTATATTTTGACGTTTCCGTCTCCGGCAGACATATTGCTTACAGGAGCAAATTCTGGAAAGCTAGAAGAGAGAACGGATTTAAAATTGATTTATATCTTCACGACTTGATCACTCATACCACATAGGACACAATGGGTAAGCTCCTCGGCAAATCGAGAGTAGAGATATGCGTTCAGGTGGTAAAAGATTCAACTGTGTCATCGGGGGTAATGATTGTGAAATCTTCATCCTGTTGTTCAGCTAGTTAGCTAACTCATTAGCTAGGTAGCTGAATAACGATGCTACGTAGTAGCGAAAGATGAGTTGCTATTTTACTCTAACGTTAGTTCACTTGCTGTAACGTTAACTGAGGTTATTTTAAACAGTCACCAAAATGTCTAGTATTAGGACAGTGTTTAATACATTATCAAATGACATACAAAGTGTACTAACACAATTCCATCCCGAGAAAACAACAAATGCCATTTGTTAGCCAACTTAAAGAAACTTGGCTAATAGCTAACTTAAATATGAAGCTTTGTAAGTTACCGTATTTTCTCAGGTGGGAATAACTCACACACGTTTATCTTAGGTCTAAAGTTATTGTCAGTTATGTCAATATATTTGCTTTCTTATCGGCAATTGCGAAGTAATGTTAAAATTTGCCTGTCTCTACGATTCTGGTGTTTCTCTATAACACAGGTGTGGATAGCGGTAACGTTAGCTAGCTGTTGAGGTGCAGAGACATTTTGTTCTCAGTTATTTAATAGCTATGTGCTGGGGAAAATACTTTTAACAACGCTGAAAAGCGTATAAGTCACCACCTATAAGATGACACAATCTAATAGTCATAGTTATTTGGCACATATTTGTGTGTGGGTAACGCTAACATTAGCTTAGCTAAGTTAGCTCTGTCATCCAGTCTTGCTCTTCAAACCTATAGAATTACAATGTAGTTTGATTATGTGGAGTTACTTGTTATTCTTTTGAAAATAAAGTGTTTATAAGCTATTAAATTCCATACTGAAGAAAAACGTTACATTTTTCACAGCTTGCTAACATCAGTGATAAATAGTAATTAGATATCTGACAGGACACTGAAACCAGCGTGTACACGTGACCTCAGGGGTCCTCATGTTTTCCAGACTATTCCGGCACGGGATTGTGCTTGTTTTCGTTTGTTTAATATTTTGCATTTATTATGTACAGTAACAGTATTTAAATAGACGAATGAAAGAGGGCGGGGAAAGAGCTGAAACAGAAGTCCTGTTTGTCCCTTCCTCATGCTCCATTCGTTGATTTGTCACCAAAACAGGCTGTGCTCCACTTAGTCACACTAAATTAGAGGTCAGGTTGGTTTACCAAAATCTCACATGCAAGAAATTGTACTATATAACCATGCTTACTGTTTCAGAATTATTTGCAGATGTTGATATGTCTGCTGTAAATATTTCTGCCACCACTCTGCAACAGAGGGTTTCCATTCCACATCCATAGGATTTAGGTAGTGACAGAAATCTCAGCAGGGGCTAATCCACAACCTAAACAAATAAAACAGAATCTATCAGCAGATCAGAATACAAATAGGTTTCAGTAGGAACATGAGTTTTTCCTGACTTGAATCCAGATACGCTTAAACACAACCCACCAATCTGCTCTCTCCCTGCTGTACTTGGGGTCTCCTCTGAAATGCCAATGTCGACACGTGTTCTCAGCAGGGCTATTTCTGTGCCATCCTGCCCAAACAGCGAACAGTCAGTGCAGTTCACATCCAGCAGCTAATCTAACTAACACAGTACAGAAATGAGAGCATCCAGCCGCAACCTGTGCTTGTGTGCCATCCACGCCTGTGGCTTTACCATCTGCACACATTACACACATGCATAAGCCTTTTAGGAGGCTGATTGTGCTAATGTCCCGAAACCATAACATGACCTCAATTTGCGCCACTTGCTCCAATATTTAACCTCGGAAACCCCCGCTGTTACGATTGGGGGGGGGCTTTTGGCACAGAAGGTTGGCACCATCCTGCTTTGGTGGCAGGTTGCAATGTTGTCCCCACCTCTTTTTCTCTCCCCTGTTGCCCTGGGTGACTCAGGGTTCTGCTCAATGCCCTTTTCTGGTGGCATGACTGCACAAACGCTGAGAAGGGGCAGTTTGTCCTGTGTGGGCACCAGTTTATGCTGACTCTGCGATTTAACTCTACTGAATAAATACTTTTGTTCTGCCTGCCAGCTGAAAGGGTTGATGAAGAGCTTAACTGTCTGTGTGTGTGTGTGTGTGTGTGTGTGTGTGTGTATTTTTAGGCTGTGTTTTCCATGCCCCTATGAGCTTGTTTATACAAGGCCTTTTTATATATAGACATATGTACACACTGTTTCATCATCATGATCTATTATTAGAGATGTTAAGGGGAAACAAAAGCAAACTTGGTCACATGTTCACCTGCTGTTTCCAACACATGGTGTACTCATGAAGTTCAACTTAGATGAAGCAAGTGGTGCGCAACTTTTCCTGTTGTCTTAATCGTGATGTTTACCTGACTGTGTCCGTGGCCCATCAGAGCCGTCTGCCAGTCCGGCCAAAGATAACTACAGGATGAACCGCTACAAGAACAAAGCACTGAACCCAGAGGAGATGAGGCGCAGGAGAGAGGAAGAGGGTATCCAACTCAGGAAACAGAAACGAGAGCAACAGGTATCACGCAAAAACCTATCCATGCCACTTTATT
The DNA here is from genome assembly GCA_024633595.2 of Lepomis macrochirus. NCBI lineage: Eukaryota > Metazoa > Chordata > Actinopteri > Centrarchiformes > Centrarchidae > Lepomis > Lepomis macrochirus. Next base: position 29,080,518 of record JALXJV020000013.1, on the reverse strand, counting down.
CCTTTATCTTCATTGACATATCAGTGTGTAGTCTATGTATACTGAAAATAGTCCGACTTAACGGTCTCTGTGGGCTCTGACAATTTTTTATTCACAGCTTTTCAAGAGGAGGAACGTGGACATTCTCAATGAAGAGGAAGCCATGTTCGAGAGTCCTCTGGTGGACTCCTACCTCAGCTCTCCAGTGACAGTGAGTGTCTATTTTTCTAATACCACTCACACAACATACAAATACAGGTTTATTTCCCCATTACATTTCTGATTTGGTAGTTATTGTTGTCTAGCCTGTTTTCCAGAGTCTGTGCTGAGTGGATCAAGTGTTTAGAGTGCTTGTGCATGTATTGTTGCAGGAAGGAGTCATTACCAGAGACATGGTTGAGATGCTTTTCTCAGAGGACCCAGAGCTTCAGCTCACCACAACACAAAAGTTCAGAAAACTACTTTCCAAAGGTATCTGTTGTGTACTTACAGTGACTCCACATAACCGAGGTACCAGTCATGAGGTCACCGCTGACAAAACAAAAATACTTACTTCCAGTTTTACCTGTGTTCATTTCAGAGCCCAACCCACCAATTGATGAAGTTATAAACACGCCAGGAGTAGTGGAGAAGTTTGTGGAGTTCTTGAAGAAGAGCGTCAACTGCACACTACAGGTCAGTTTGCAAAAACGCCTGCACATTACATGTTCCATCCATGTACATTTAATATCTGTCAAGTGATAAATGCTGGTAAAGTGTCACCTGCCATGCTGACTGGTAACATTTATTTAAACAATAATATATGCATGTCATTCAGGTAAATACACAAGCTGTGTTAGATTGTGTTTCTGCAAGGCACTATTAACTGTTATCAAAAAACCTGAATGGCTCTCTGTTCCAATAAGGAGCCTAAAGATTCCTCTCACTTAAAGTTAAGGCTCTGTTGTAAAACGATTGAACGTTGAAATTTTGCTTTTTTTCTGTGACATTTTTGTGCTCTTGCAGTTTGAAGCAGCTTGGGCACTGACCAACATAGCATCAGGCACATCAATGCAGACAAAGACGGTGATTGAGGCTGGAGCAGTACCGATCTTCATAGAACTACTTAATTCAGAATTTGAGGACGTCCAAGAACAGGTAACACACGGTGTGACAGGGAGAATAGATTGAGTCCATCTTGACCATTGTTGCGTCTGTTTTTTTTTTTGCTTTGTTTCACACTAATGTCCATAAGTGGAAAAAGGTTTGGTATGTTTTTTTCCCCCTCCTGCAGGCTGTGTGGGCCTTGGGGAATATTGAGGGGGATAGTGCAGTCTGCAGGGACTATGTGCTGAACTGCAACATCCTTCCACCACTATTAATGTAAGCTCATGTTCTTTGCCTCTGTACAGAGAATTTGTATTCAGTCTAGCTTTCCTACCAGTAGTAATAATATGTTTCTGATACTATCTCATTTGTCATTTCAGGCTTCTGACCAAATCCACTAGATTGACCATGACTAGGAACGCAGTGTGGGCTCTTTCTAATCTCTGTAGAGGAAAAAACCCTCCACCTGCTTTTGAAAAGGTATCGCTTCGCCTCATGAGGTCTAAACCAAAAATAACTGATCATTTCAGATCAGGCCTGCTGCTTTTTAATTTTCAACATTTTGCTATACATAACGGTTCACACTGCTTGGACACAATCATGTGCAGGATAAAACCTGTAATGGTCCTGGGTTAAAACCTGGGTATACAGCTGAAGTCATTTTAGTTCTAGTTGGTATAGTTATTATTGCCTAACCATGGAAGAAATAGGTATGTTTGCAGAAGATGGCTATCGACTGTCAGCTCTATTGAGTGGTTGTATTTAACCTGGAGATCAAATGTTGCAGGGCAGGAGAAGTATTTTAACTTTATTAGGATTATTATTAACTTAACTTTTTAGGATTTCTTAACTTTATGGTAAAGATTGGTGTAAGCTGGATATATTTTCTCTTTTCAGTAACTTATTTCGTTTTCAACATTTTAATTGTACTTCATTCTCCACCATATTTTAGAGTTTACTCACTAATTTAATCAGCTTTCCCTTAAATTCTCTTTTCCCCACACTAATATACACGCACACCTCTGCAGCGGCCTGTCCCGCTTCTTTCTGTCTCTTTGTGTATGTATGTGTCGGCTCTGTTGACTTTCTCCATCAGTACTACGTTTTATAAAGTCGCTGAAAAAAAAACAGAACTCGTCCTCTGGATTTTCCCACCCACTATTCAGTTTACAGCACCAGGTGTCCCGCATGTGAAGGAGGCTTGTTGACGACGTAGCCAATGGAAAAATTCAACCAGTGTGGTCGCTTACGAATCACATCTGCACTGGTGTGTTCACTATTGCATGATCTGAACCGTGCTTGTAAAATATTCAGCATGTCTGCATCTACTAATAGACAATACCTCTCTCTGTGTTTCTCTGCGAAATGCTAAAATGGGGTGACTGTTAATATACCTGGGCCAAGTAAAGTCTACATGTGGGAAACCTTGGAAAGCCGTTCAGTGTGAGACAAATGCTGGTCAGGAGCAAGGTGACACAGTGCAGTTGGGTTACCTATATTTATCCATTTACCCAACTATAATTGTCACAAATATGAATACTGCTATCTTGCAATCCAGCTCTGTTAAAGTCTCCATGAACCCCCCCCCCCACACACAACACACACACACACTTATCTGCTGAAAAGTTTCTCTTGATGTTTCTGTGTGCCTCTTAAATGTTTTTGGATTCATGTTGTTTCTGATCAGCAATATGCTTTCTTTCTGTGCTGTCTAGGTGTCACCCTGTCTGCCAGTACTCTCCAGGCTTTTATTTAGCAGTGACCCAGACTTGCTGGCAGACGCCTGCTGGGCCCTGTCCTACCTCTCGGACGGACCCAATGACAAGATTCAGGCTGTCATTGACTCTGGCGTCTGCAGGCGCCTTGTAGAGTTACTCATGTAAGTAACTCAGCTACGCGCACTGTTGTCTTTGTCACAGTATATGTGACCTGTAAATACTTAAAATTCTCTCTCTCTCTGTTAAACCTCCTGTTCTGCAGGCACACTGACTATAAGGTGGCCTCCCCTGCCTTGAGAGCTGTAGGAAACATTGTCACTGGAGATGACATCCAGACACAGGTAAGAGTAAATGAAGTTTGTTTTGTTTAAAACACAAGCTCGTTGAAGACTGGCTGTATGGGCGGAGTCAAATATTCTGTTAGGAAAAGTAAAAAAAAAAGCTACGTCTGGTCCTATGGTCCAGTCAGGCTTTGTAAACAAGTAGGAGAGTAGTTCTCTGTCTTTCTTATGACAATGTGCTTAAATTGTAAAACACAGAATTCAGAAAAACTTAAAAGGAAAAGACGGAATTTGGAATGGAGGTAGGGTTTCTTGCAGGGCTCTGGGAAGTGTATTGCATTTGATAAGCTAAGAGGAATAAACATCACAGTAGGAACATTTCAGTAAATGCAACAGTATTACTCTGTCTAATAGTTAGCGGGAGGACAGTGAAGTAGTAGAGCGCAGATACATAAGCTGTATTTGTTAGTAGGATAAATTTTAAATAAAATAAATTTTCGTACAGTTTTTATACTTAATCGTGAACTTTTTTTTTTTTCTTCTGTTAACGGCTTGGACGGTTTTTACCCACTCTGCTGCTGTGTGTAGGTGGTGTTGAACTGCTCAGCCCTGCCCTGTCTGCTGCACCTTCTCAGCAGTGCTAAAGAGTCCATTCGTAAAGAGGCATGCTGGACCATCTCAAACATCACAGCAGGAAACAGAGCACAAATACAGGTGACACACACACACACAAAGTTTTTAACTAAAATGGGGACAAACCTGCAGAATTTCCAGTTTACTCGGGAAAAGTGAATACATTGGGTTGGGTTTAGTGGGGAACGACTTTGATCACACTTTGCCTCTGATGATATTTAAAACACCCTATATTTTTCTTTAGACTGTTGAACATGAAACAACTTCTTCTTTCTGGTCAAATTGCCCTGAGACAGTTGCTGTAGCTTTGTCACATTGTTTTCCTGCGTGATGAGGTATTCTTACACACTCTGCCCTTTCTTGATACCAGTAAATTAACAGGAAAAGGTCACCGTGAACAGTCTATTTGCAATTATTCATGGTAACCCGTTATCTGACATTTTTCCTCAGGTAATCCTTCCCCCGCCATGGTAGCAGAAATGTTTACTTAGGTGCTATGTTCTGTTGCGATGACATAAATGTCCAAATGAATGACACTGTAATAACTTGCTCTTTGAGAAGAACAGAAATATTAGGAAACCCACTTTACTGCAGATTGAAATGTCAGAACTATAGAGTATTTTGACCTTATGTAATCACTGGAGTGGATATGCTGGCCCCACACTAGTGGATAATTGGGCCCAACAATCACGGGTGCTCCTGATCCGAGTTTGGTCTGGACAGATTATCTGGCCAAATGATCCTGTAGTGTGAGGGGTTACACACATAATATTAATGCTACTGACTGAAGTCTCCCCAATTTCAAATAGATTATTTCCTGTAGTGTGAAAGGAGCAGCGATGGAATATTGAACAAAAACCTGCAATAGCCAATGAGAGTGAGACTAAGAGCTATCAAATGAAAAATTTGATTCTGTTAATGTAAATCCACATTGGTCAGTTTTATTAATTGTTATATTCCAAACGTTTATCTATAATAAAGGCCACATAGTGTTTGGCTTGCGATTGTTTTTTTTTTTAAATAAATGTAGAGGCTGATAGGTCCACCTATCCATTCATCACAGTCCTTTTTGCCACTAGTTGAATATTAAATCCAGTTACAGCTGTGGATTATTTATTTAATCCTTGAAAAGGCTTTACAATTGTCTCTAATTTGTTAATGCAAAGTACTAACTTGTCAATAATCACATTGTTCAATATGTAATGATTTGCTGTAGCACATCAAACTTTTTTTTTTTAACGTCCTACTCCATCCAGGCTGTGATCGGTCAGTCAAAAGTGATTGACAAGCACCTCGGCTCTGTGAACACGTTGAACAACAAAAGGCCCCGATACAGCTAACGTTAAACAGCCAGCAGGCCGCACCCAAACCTTGTTATCTTGATTTTGATTGCGATTAGATTCATTGTGCAGCCCTACCATACATTGCTTTTGTTGTCCCTGATCACCAGGGTTAGGTCGGTAAGGATGGCATAACTGTGTTGAAGCTGCTTGAGACACGCCCCTGATTTCATATCTCATCCTGCTCCACAGACGGTGATTGATGCAAACATCTTCCCAGTGCTGATAGACATCTTACAGAAAGCAGAGTTCAGGACCAGGAAAGAGGCGGCCTGGGCCATCACCAACGCCACCTCTGGAGGAACACCTGAACAGATCAGGTCAGACTTGCAGTAAACAAACAGTAGGCTACAAGTCCCCCATATCCTAATGTCCTAATTTGTTTTGCAGGATACTCATGTAATGAGTTTCGGAACTACAGCAGATATGTGTACATTTTGGAAAAGGGCCACCGTTTAAAAATATGCCAAATGTATTATGTAAATATAATCTTTTTTTCCCGTGATTTATCCCGTGTATTGTGCTGGCGATGTGTTTGGAAGTGGAAGTCACACTGAAACTCAAAGATGCTCAGATTTTGCAGAGGTATGATTGTGAGAACAAGGAGCACAATCTTTGACACTTATTCCAGTAATCAGTTGTTGCACCAACTGTTGACCATTTGGATATGGTGGCCAAACGACAATAACTGACTTCCAGTTGTGTTTAGACAACACAGCGGGAAGCTCATGCAGTACCGAGCCTGGGGAGGCACACCTCACAGTTTGAAACCATCAGATCTGGAGAAAGAACACTGCGTTGTAAATGAAAAGTGACCTTGAAATTAAACATTTAAGAATCAATCTGACCATTGTGTTGTGTGTGTTTGCATATAGATATCTGGTGAACCTGGGTTGCATTAAGCCCCTCTGTGATCTGCTGACCGTGATGGACTCTAAGATCGTTCAGGTAGCTCTCAACGGGCTGGAGAACATCCTGAGGCTGGGCGAGCAGGAGGCCAAGCAGGAGAACAACGGCACTGGAGTGAATCCTTACTGCAGCCTCATTGAAGAAGCCTATGGTAATGTTTGTGTGTATATGTGTATGTCCATACAAACACATGCATACTGAAAATCCATATGATGAAGATTAGATATACTGTGTATCATAAACACGCTGATAAGAGCAGACATGCAGCAAACTCAGTCTTTTCAAAGCACACTAAAAGCACCATGTATTGAAACCCAGAACAGTGACAACGTCTTGTCAAGAATAAAACATCACCAAAACATGTTTAATTCCTTTTGGCATTGAACACAATAAGCAGAAATGATCAGTGCATCAATGTTAAAGAATTTTGCCATAACAAAAATATAGTCTAAAATTAAAGGTTTCCTGATTTAGATCAAACGATAAGCCTGCACATAGCCACATACTCTGTAGCGTAGTGTTTCTCAACAGGGGCAGTACCGCCCCCCAGGGGGCATTCCGAGGATGATGGGGGGGCTCTGGAAGCAATATTTTGGAAAGGGGGGCACTGAGCTTCTTTTGGGGGGTGTTTGTTAGTTGGAAATTCTAAGGTGAGTTTATACCAAAGATTTACAACTATACCAGTTTAAACTTTAAACTACTTGCAAAAAAACTGGACTACACCATTAAAACCTGCCAGTTTAGCCCACTGCGACTGACGAGACGGTGTATTTTTTTCTCCATCAACTGGTAGTTGTACTACTGTAGCTCCGTGCTGCCTTCACAGGAACAGGAGTATCATCTGTAAAATTTTACCCACATGGCATTTACTGTGTAAACTCTGTGTTACTACTGTGGAAAATTGACGTTCTCTTTCTTGGTATTACCGTGGAAAAATGTGTTTATTTCTCTGGTAAGGGACCTGGATAAGGGGACGCTGGCCCAAAAAATGTTAAGAACCACTGCCGTAGCCTGACGAGAGTCCTAAGTTTAAATCCTGTCCAGCAATGGGTGGCAGAAAAGTCTATTTTCTACCTGATGATTTTGCCTTTAAAAGGTGTGCAAAATATTTTTCACCACAGATTGTCAAACAAGTACTTCATGCTTTGTTTTTTTCACACCTTGATTATTGCTCTGTGGTTTGGTCAAATACTTCATTAATTAATATAAAAAAACTACAAGTAATTCAGAATAAAGCTGCACGTGTCGCTCTCTCATGTGGGTTTAAATCAAATGTTGACAAAATGCATGAAAGCCTTTTATGGTTTAAAGTTAAAAATAGATTGGTGTATTCATTAATGGTATTTTTATATAATGTTATAACAAATAAGACACCTTTCATTTTATATACAAAACTATCCTTTAGTATTGACACACATCATTATCCAACGAGACATGCAGTAGGGGTTGTTTTATTTTACCTAGAGTTAAAACCAAGTCAATTCAACGCTCAGTTAGGTACAGGGCAATGTGTGAATGGAATTCACTCCCAAACACTATCAAACAACAAAACACTCTGTATGGTTTCAAAACTTCACTTAAGAAATATTACCTCCAAAGAAATTTATAGAGATAGTTAATGTTAATTTAATTAAGGAGATACTGTTGTAGGGTTCTAGTTAGCTTATTCTTTAATATAGATTTATTGGGAGTAGCAACATTTTATTTCAATTATGTTTTTTTTGTTTTGTTTTTGTTTTTGTTTTTTTTATCATTATTTTCGTGATCAATGGCGTTATTATAAAATATGTATTTAAATGTTGTGTAAATGTTCTGTGCGTATAGTGTGTAATGTAATAAATTGTATTGTCACATGGAAGATTGGAGGACCCCAGGAAGAATAGCTTTCAGCTTATGCTGAAGCTAATGGGGATCCAAATAAAACAAACAAACAAAAAGCCAATGTACATTGACCTAACATTACCTTTTCCCAGGTCTTGACAAGATAGAGTTCCTCCAGAGTCACGACAACCAGGAGATCTACCAGAAGGCCTTTGACCTAATTGAGCACTACTTCGGGGTGGAGGACGAGGACCACAGTCTAGCCCCTCAGGTGGACCAGGCCAACCAGCAGTTCCTTTTCCCCCAGCAGGAGGCTCCCATGGAGGGCTTCCAGTTATAAGTCAGCACCCCCCACCCCCCTCTAAAATCCCCCAATTAACCCACTCCATATCTCCCCACCTCATGGAGGGTCCCTATTTACCTGAGTCAAACCTTTATGCCCTCTTCCCTGATCTGCCCCCATCACCACAGACATACACACACCCCCTTTGGAGGAAAGCTAAAGCTGTCCCACCTCCTCAAGCAGACTCATGTGTTAATGGCCAAAGGGAGAGCTCCACACAAACTCCATTACATTTAGAAGAGGACGTGATCACGTCAAAGCCCCAAGTGTGTGTCTGCCCTGGCTTAAAGCGCACACACAGACATCTTCCTGCCATTTGATAGCTCTTAGTCTCTCATTGGCAGTAACAACGTTTGCTCAATATCTTTATATATACTTTAATTGCTTTTCCAATGGGACATTCCTATTTTCAGGATTACTCATGCATCCCAATGCAAAGTCCACAGATGGGGGGTGCATTAGGTGAAATATGCCCAGATCTTGATGTCATATGTTTGACTTAATGCAAATCAAAGAAAAAACAAACAAAACATGTAACATGGTTCCTTTTAGTTATTTTCCCCCAACCCTTATTTATCTTGTCCTTTTTTTTTTAAGTGTTTGTGATTTTTGTCTTTTTCTTTAGTGGCTTAGGGCTGGTCTCTGCATATCTGCTGATTTTGGGGAGGGTGGGGTGGGAGTGAGATCTTATCTGTGTGTGGGTTTAGAGGCACAAATGTCCACAGACCCAGTCCAGGGCTTTCTACTGCCCTGACGCCCAAGCTAAGAATAAGAAGTGTTTTTTCATCTATTAACATTTTTTCTAAGTGGGGCAAATTTCGGTGGGAAGAAGTGTAAACATTTAGATTAACTGCCTGAACTTAGGAAGGGCTCTGGGATGGGATATTGGAAAAGGGATTTGGTTTTGACAGGATATCTTAAAAGATCCAGAAGGAAAAAGAGGTTGGTATAGCTAGAGATCCGATTTTTGTCGTGTGCTGTGTTAATAACAATACATTTGAATTATGAAGTGATCTAACCAATAAACATCGCATAGCTGGGGATTTAGGGGGGAAATGTCGGCAGCAGCAGCAAACCAAGCTTATTTTTTATATTTATGAATGAATTCAAGGAATTGCAAATGTTTAAAGTAGGGTGAAATACCACTTGCGGTATGGAGATGTCATGGGAATTTCATCAGACAAAACAATTATAGTTTTGATTTTCTGAGCTCAGTGTAAACAGGTTGCTGCTGGTTAGCTAGGCCCTGTGCTCCCCCCCCTCCCCCACCCCCCAGATGTATGTGGTAGGGTTTTTGCATGGTGTTATTACCCTGCCTGCAGTCACTGAGTATCCCTGGCCAAACGCAGACAGTTGGCACAGAGAGATGGAGAATAGTGTGAAGAAATACTGTGAGACTTTGCAGTAAAACTGCTCAGCGTTCCTTGTTGTCCTGGAGTTGAAAAGCAGGAAGTGGGTTTGGTGACGTTAACAGTGATAGTGTAGTGGTGGTGGTGTTTTGTATAGTGGTAGAATTGATATATAACCTATGGCATTCTATTTCACTATATTTTTGAGGAATTGGAATGACAACTGTTAATGATTTTGCATGGGTCTGTTGTCATAAGTGTAGGTATTGATGTAAATAGCCTATCCTCTGCCTGGCTAGGAGAGTCTACGCCGCTTCTTTGTCTCCTCGCGGGTCTATAAAACAACCAGAGTTTGGCTAGGGATAAATCTCAGACAAGTGACAAGCATAACTGCAGAAAAAAAATTCAAGTATAGATATATATTTGAATTTTGATGTATTTGCATTATATATATCTACATATATATATTTGCGCACACTTCATGCACACTTGCATACAACACCAGCAGACACTGTACACACACCTCACACAGATGAGTGGCTAGTAGCAAGTAAAATAGTTTCCATAGTCTTTAGATTAAAAAAAAAAAGTAGTTATTCTTTTTGTTTTTTAGTTTAAAGTTTTGATTTTTCTCCAAGTGTGAAATTAACATTTTGGCTGTTTTTTTTTGTTTCAGAGCACTTAGTATTTTTCTTTATTTATAAAAATGTTGCCCTTGGTTCAGTTTTATTTAAGATGGTTTTCTGTTTTAATTGAGACAATGAAAAGAGATGTTTCTTGAATTCAGAAGTTATTCGGATCACATTGTAGGTCTTATGGAAACTTTTTGTTTTGTTTGTTTCTAGCCACATGACTTATGTTGGGTTTTAAATTAGCCCTGTAAACCCTGACCTCAGGTCAGCTATATGCCTGTGACAGCTGATCTTGGATCAGGGTTTAGGCTTTGTGAATGAAGCAGAACTGTGGTCGTGTGATGTTTGACTGACGGGCACCGTGTGAGGAAAAGGTTCATTGACTCTGTGACTATGTCCCCATCAGAGTCTGGGAGCCCCTGTTCTGTGGATTACTGAACCAGCCCAAACTTTAAGTCATGGAATATTGTGAATTTCATCAAAGAGGGTTTTTTTTTTTTTTTTTTTAACCAACAATAGGATATAGATTTTTGGTTAATTTCAGTTTTAAGTTTTTTTTCACAGGACTTAAGTCTATGCAGTATATCATAGTGTAAGCAGCTGTTACTACATGCAACACAAATATTTTGAGCATTAATTGACAGAGGCAACGGATGTTGGTGAGGCTCTGTTATTACTTCATGAGTTTTTCAGATGTTATCCACAGAACACGTGTGCTCCTAGATGACATGAGAGTTTAAATCATGAATAATTGAGCATCAAGAACTGACCTCTACATGACCGATGTGTAGAGCAGCATTTCTAACAGAAGTCTTCGATATCACGGCCAATTCTGTGCTTGGCCTACAAATAATGCCCGAATTGCAATGTTTAAAAAGAAAGGAGAGGGGGAAAAAAATGGTCAGTGCATCAACCGGAAAAAAATATTTATATTTCTGAAAAATGAAAATGCACTCCTATTCACAAAAGTGCCAATCCGACCAACAAAGACTGGAGGTTCTTATGTATCTGTCTTTGACTTATAGATTATTTTTCTTTATATCTTTTATTTACTTGAATGTGCACACATTTTGTGCAGAACATTGCTGCTCTATTTTCCTTATCTTTAAAGTTACATTATTTGCCATTGTTTCTTTGGAAAAGTGGCGTTCTTTACTGTGGGCAACTTAAAAAAAAAAAAAAAAGAATTCAATTAAGGTAGCGTAATTGTCTGAGGGGGGAGGGGGGGGGTTACTTGATTAATTGCATAAAACTGGTCTTTCCAGCTACTTGGTGTGATGGTCCCCGCTATTACAGTCTTCAAATGGTTTTCACTGTGCAGAGCTAAGCTGCAGATATTTTTGGAATTAAAGAATTGATTTCATGTGGCACAGTGGAGCATGATATTGAGCAGATGCTTGAGATCACGGCGTTAGCCAGTCTCTCGTTGTGCAAAAAGAGTTCGTGCTAATAGAAATATTGTAGTACTTAGATGTGGCAAATCGAGGAAACACAAGCGACTATCATAGCAGACAATTGCAGGTACTAACCTTATTGTCTTAGTTTACCAAAGTTTTGTCATTCTGAAGGCTGGTTGAAATTCTTTTCTGTTTTGTTTTCAATAGTTTATGTAATTGGCTTTTGTTGACCCAGTCACTATGACTACGAGAGTGCTGCAGACCATTTCAAACGTGCTTCTTTTCATTAGAGGCTGTAATAGCTCAGTCCCTCTCTTCTCAGTGTAATTTTTTTAGTACTGTTTAGGGAGTTAGAAAATCTGCAAACTAATCCAGAAGACTGCAATAACTATTGTCCAAAATCAGGCACCCCAGAGGCAAATATCCACCTACACACTGCTCTCACAGGTGACACCCCTTCCACTGGGTGGAGCTAACAGGGGGCAACTACTTTACCGTTTTCTAAGATAAAATCTGGGATTCAGAAATTGTGCAGTGATTTACATTAAAAAGTATTATAAGTTAAACTATATGTATGTTCTGATACATTGACAGGGATTCAGATGCAATTCTAATCACTTCTGAGAAGTGGAGAAAAAAGCCTCATTAGAACATGTCACAGGAAAAAAAAAAATACACAATAAAATAGGAGGTGAGGATACAAGCCTTTTCTGCTTTTCTTGATCTTTTTCCTGATCAGGACATTCTGGGCTATATTTTTGGATAATTGTGTTTAGAGTAAAAGTTTGTCCTAGTCCGGCTGCATGATCAGGAACCTTGTAATCTATGGGGGGAATGAACAGACATCACTAAATATCTCAAATCTGACTTGTCTTCCGTCCTAGAAGCCGTTCACGTCGATATCAAAATCTAAAGCCATGCTTGGCTTGGTCAAGTAATGTTGTCTACGCTACAAATGTTTACAATGCTACGTGTTTGTAAAATACTTTTCATATGCCATCACTGACCAGTCCTGATGTATTTTCTGCTCTGGTCCTCTCATTTCTTTTACATGTATTTATTTTCTCTATTCTTGTTCACGATTTTTCATTTGCTCAAAATTACCCATCTGAAACTGTGACTTTGACTTGACTTTACCGACGGTATGAATGAGTGACGAGAAATACACTTCAACTGAACATGACACACAAACATGAACATGGGAAAAAAAATGCATACAGAAAACAGCAACAATATTAAAAATGTAAAGAAAATATATTGAATTTAAAATTGTTCAGTGGAAATACTGTACAAAACAAATAAAGTTATGTTGCAACCCTTTACTGCAAATGTTTCTTCTTTTCATCACTGAAATGTTACTGTGGTACAATATATACAGCACTGAACTGACTAGCAAGTCAGTGACCTGAAAGTGATTTATCCCTACATATATATCCATTGTTTAAAATGTCAGACCAAATGTGAAATGATTTAACAAATATTATGTTACACATTAAAGGGATACATGCTCTATTTTAAAGAGTATTTTATTAAATTTCTCTAATTTCATGGGGGAAAGGTTCCAAATAATATGAGATTACAAGTGCTACACATTGTATTTGGTGCATGATTTAACAGAACATTTTCCAAATGTGGTATTTGATCTCATTTAATTTCAACCTCATTTAACCCGTTTCAGTAGGAAGTGGTAAAAATAGATCTTCATTGTTTTAAATCAGCCTGAACAAGTTTGAGGTAGGTGGGACATTTGGTACTAAATCCAAATATTTACTTATTGCTGTGAAATATGTGAAATACACAATTTATTAAATTGCTTGCAGGGGTGGTGATAAGACACATGCCTTTGGTGTGAGAGACTTCGGTTCGATTCCTACTGCGACAAATCCACTAACGTGTCCCCGAGCAAGACAGTTAACCTCTGACATATGAAGCAATTGTAAGTTGCTTTGGCTATTTTCATAAAAAGTAAATGTAATTCTTAAAAAGTTTATATCTAAAATTTGATTTTGGAGGCATGTGAGTAGGAGGAATGTTTTATATTTAACATCAGTAAAAAGGTGGAGGAACTGGGACTGAGGGAGGTAGGGGGTGGCCCCCCAAGTTCACTGGTCAGTTGTACCACCGTGGATGCTGCTGCCCATACGGACAACATAAAACACCATGAAGACACTGTGCATTCCGATATGGTAAAACTGGAAAATCATTGGGGGTCTTATCTACAGATCTATACAGATGGATCCCAAGATCCACAAACTGGGAAGTCAGGTTATGCTTTTTATATCCCACAATATGAAATTGTAAAGCTCAAGCGACTGTCTGAGAGGGTGTCGGTGTATACAACAGAACTTCTCTTACGCTATCAGGACCTGGAATACAGAAGGTGACATTGAGAGACATTTTGAATCCTCCTGGGAACCAGTCGAGGATAGTGGAAGCAGTCATGCTTGGAGCAGTCTATATACGCAACACGATTACCCCTCTGAAAATGGTGATGCCATGAAACGATACTGAGAACGAACTGTGAGAGGCAGCAATATGCCGTAAGGCATCTAGTCTGCCGGAAAGCCAGAAGAAGAAGAAGAAGAATCCAAGTTTTGACCTGACCGGAAGTTATTTTTTTCTGGCTCACGCTGTTGAGGAAACCTGCAGTTCACGGATATATAAGCTATTTCCTCCTTGGGTCTGAAGGTAAACAAGTCCCTAATATATGAGAAAGCGAGATGTCATTGATGTACAAGTACATGTGTAGTCTGCCTACGTTTTTAGATGTTTGTGTCCTGTATACATGAGCTAACATTGACTAACTGGTTAGTCGTGCAAGCTAATTTAGCTGCATCTGGCGGCTAACGAGCGTTAGCATGTGCTAAGCATAGCAAGTGGTAAAGCGGAGGCTTATGAGGACAGGGCACATTTGGTAGGAAAGATAGCCACATTTTGCAATGATAATTTTATGAAGTCCCCATGCCAACTAAGACTATTGTTATTAACCTATGTATACGTTGTAGAGAAAAGTGGCAACCTTACAGAAGTCTATAACTTAGCTGCAGACCTGGCGGTTAAAAGCTTGATCCAAATTGTCAATAACACTTAACATAACTTAATTATTTCCAGAATCCTGAATTCAGCCCAGCTTTCACAAAACTTAGAAAGTAGCGGCATCTTTAACTATAACATTTCAGTATGTTACAACTGGCTCGCCATTGCTAATGCGAGCGTTGTAAGTTCCTCAACCGGAGAGACCGACAGTTGTCCATTAAAGGTCAATTTGGTGATTCCGTTGCTGTTTCAGGTGAAGCTGTCTCCCTACAGTTGTACCTGTTTTGGGCCTAGACCCATCGTTAAAGCGTTGGATGAGTTAAAGTTACTGAAATAGCTCAAGTGAATGCAATGAACTAAGTGTGGTGTACCTTGTAATTATTGGGAGTGAGTCAGAGGCAATGTGTCACAGGTTTTTCTACTTTTAAAAGATACACGAGATGAAAAAACAAGACACGGAAGAGTCTGCCACCCAGGGCAGTGAGGCTGCTCCACCTGCAGCAGGAGGGGTGGAGGCACCTGCAGCTGCAAAAGACAGTTTGGACAGCAACAGCCCCAAAGAGTCTGAACCACAGACGCCACAGACAGACACGCCGCCACAAAGCGACGAGGCGGGAAGTGAAGGTAACGTTTAATTATTTACAAAGTAAAATAGTATGTCTGTGTCTCACCCGAGCCATTTATAACACGGGCGAGCAGACAACAACTCATATTAGTGTGTTGTGTTTTTATGAAAACTGTAAACCAGATCCCACTTGGAAATCTGACATTTTAATGTGGTGCTAATTACAAACCATATTTACCTTTTGTAGAATAGGGATATCACAGTACCAGAAATGTATCTGTAGATATGAATACCATAGAAATTCCATAATTATCGATACCACATAAAAAACCCCAAAATAATAAATCCCATGTACTTCAATGTATACGGGCACTCTTAATAAGTTATAGCTCAATTTAAAAAAAAACAAAAACAGGGGCTACACAGACACCCACCTCTACTCAGAGTGCAAGCAGTGGTTTAAATTTACTGATATGGTGACAGACCATTACTTTGGAAATATTTATTTAAAATTCTAATGACATTACAACAGATGACACAGACTGAATGGTAAGGACAGCATGTTATATTTACCTTACGTTAGCCATAACACGGTAGCCTTTAGTATGTTAGTTGTCAGTTAGTCACTGCCTAGTTGGCCAGGCGAAACAGCAATACCAGCTGTCTCAAACAAAAATAATGGCAACGCAAAGTACTTCTATACGCGACTCTTACTGTTTTTCGTGTTTCTTTTCGACTAGTCGAGACGGAGCTGTCGCTGCAGCTGCACTTGTCGCCATCCTCTGCGTGTTGGACCCCCGCTTACTTTTTACTTTTGGTACCTAGAAAAATGAGCACCGACATGTTTTATGAATTTTGGTATGTACTTGGTACAGTTCTCTTGACATCCGCAGTGTAGAACACTGCTGAAGATCTTTAAACAAACCTTAAAAAGTAAACAGTAAAGCGCATAATTTTTCACCATCTACAGCCAAACACATCATAAACATGAGTTAGTGATTTCTTAAGTCACAAGAATGCATATGAACAATTGTGGGTATTTTTAAGAGGTGAAGACCTGCTGTGTTAAACACAAACAAACTAACTAAATGTCTTTGTACTTGTGGTGCAGGTAGGGCTGGGTATCGTTTTTTCGATATTGATATAGATACGATACCTCAACCTCAATACCGGTTCCTGAACAATACTTTTTTCAATACCAGTTTTATTCTCAACAAATGGAGAACCATTGTTGTTTGTATAATTATCACATTATTATCATTAATAGTTTATTTTAATAATTATTCCTTTTGAAAAATGCTACTGCTTGTCAAAACCAAGACACATTTTCAATGTAACATCGGCCTATATTGTGTTTTTGTTATTTTTATTCCTCTTTCTTTAGAGTTTTTTAAATGCAATTTCATTGTTTATTAATTATATATAGTTTTTATACTTCATATGTGAATTTGTGCTCTGGCAACATTGCAACCTAAACATTCATGGCAACAGGCCTGAGAGAAAGAGAGAGAAATCTCTCATCTCATCTCATGGAAACAAGTTTATTCCACGCACGGTCAAGGGCTTCGCCAGGTTTGTCGTGTCGCCGCTCTTGGCAGCAATTATCTTATGTCGCAAATATTGCATCGCGAGCTGTCACATCAAGCCACACTTTTGATTTTCTCCACATCTTTTACATCCACGAGCCACGTCTCTGTGCGTAACCGGCGGGAACTAGTGTTTACATCACCACAGCCAATTACAATCACTTTTAGATGTGGGCACATCAAGAATGCTGCATGCTTATTGGCTCATTGGTGTTAACAAGAACCGAAAGACAAGGCATTTTTTGATACTCGATGGTATTCGGTCATTGCCTAAAAAGTATTGAACTCGATACCCAGCCCTAGCTGCAAGTGCCTCTACTTTTTGACCTGCTATTACCATGTTTTGTTTGGAGAAAGAAACACCCCTAAATTATAACCAGGAGCCAGAAATGCAGTCCAAGTTTTGTTTGTAGGGAGTATTTTAGAGGTTCACATCTTTCTCTAGAGTCCCAGAAGTCACAAATAATTGCCTTCTTTTGTTTTCCCCTCCACTGTGCCTAGTTGCAGAGGCATCACTGTCTCAGTGTGACATGGCTGAGGAGCTGAGCCGGCAGCTGGAGGACATCCTCAGCACCTACTGTCGGCAAAGCATTTCAGACGACGCGAGTAGCCTGCCCAATGGCCAGTCACACAGCCCAGAGCTCAATGGCCTGGCCAATGAGAGGGGGGACGGCAAGCCAGAGAAAAGCAAAGTCAACGGAGCAAACAACGGGGTGGAGAAGGAGCAGAAGAAGACTCAGGAGAAGAAGAAAGTGAAGGGTCTGGGTAAGGAGTACCCTACTCTTTTCACAAGAATCTCCAGAGAGACTTTGAATCCATTTTGCTAACAAGACATCCACTGCGTATATTTTTATGGATTGGTGATGGTTTAGTTCTATAGGTTGCTTTATACTGATGGAAAACTGCAAACAAAAAGATTGCCAGATGCCAGCTTTTAAACATTTTAGAGGCCAGTTTGCTAAACAAAAAAACAATCATTCTACAATTCTACTCAGTTTTCTAACAGGCTCTCTGTCCTGTCTCTGTTTTCTTTGTTTTGCAGGCAAAGAGATTACTCTTCTCATGCAGACTTTAAACACTTTGAGCACCCCAGAGGAAAAGCTTGGGGGCCTCTGTAAGAAGTATGCTGAACTGGTGAGTGTTTCCTGCTTTTTACTCTGAAGTCTCACCTGTGGAACTACACTTCATATTGATCACCAATATGAACACCGGTCATGTTCCTAAATCTACAGCATTACCCAATGTATTTTTCTATTTAATTCATTATTAAAAACTCCATCTAAAACAACACGTTACTGCCTTAGATAACCATGTATATAAGATTGTTCTCTGCATGGAATAATTAAATTATACATGATTTTTTTAATTCTGTTTTTTGATATCAGCATTATACTCTAAATTTCAACATAGTGCGTTGAAAACCCCCTATCAGTCGATCACTAGGCCAGGTATTTGTGAATGCACGGTGGAAGCAATGAGCCAGGAAGGAACTGTGAGCACACCGGGTGTTTGCCAATGTCATTTACTACCACGTTGTTTTTGACATGCTGCATCATTAACCACAAGCCTCCTCTACACGCGCCTCACCTGCTGCTGTCAAAGTGGAATCGCGAGTTGTGTTTTTTTGGGGTTACTTTATAAAACATACTGCTGATGTAGCAAGTCAACAGAGCAGACCCATACAGGGGGAGAGAAACAGAGAGAAGTGTGTGTTTGTGGAGAAAAGAAAAAGACAACTGATTGGAAGAGCAAAGTGAGCAGGCTGAAGTAGTTTATGAGTAAACAGAAAAATAAGGTGAAGAATTAAAGTGCTAAAATCAGAAATAACCTCTATAAATAGAGCAGTATAATATTTTTTTATAATTAAATATATAAATACAGTATGTTTTTTTTGTCAGTAATTTCCACAGTTGCCAGACTGTTAATGAAATGAACAGTTTCCTGGTCTGTCTGGTGCAAAGTCAGGCTGCAAAGGGAGAATGTGGACAGAGGAAAATAGAAACAGCGTAGGGACCGTTCCCTACGCTGTTTCTATTTTCAGGCTGGCAAATGTTTTAAAGACGCATACATACATACATAATTACTTAATTACATAATGTTAAATAGCGAATATGAGTAGATACAGTTTTTTATTCTAAAGTGGGTGACCTAAAAACACTCAGTGTTTCGGGTCTGTGGATGAATGTGTCCAGTGTGGCAACCGACTTAAAGATAGGAAATTGTCTTTGAGAAAAGAGTCGCTTTCCTACAGAGTAGGTCAATGGGACTTCTTTGCAAACAAGGAGTGCGTGTACACCTCAAGGTGATGCAGCGATCTTTGTCAAGCAGGCACAGAGTGGTGCAATGCAGAGCTCTGTCCTATGACCTCAGGACATGCCAGGGCGGCTTGTAGTTTTTGCAGTACTAATGCTGACCTCTAATGATCATGAATGCATGTTATAGTAACGTTGCAAAGGATGTAGCGTAAGGCATAATGTCATATAGGTCACAATAAATTACAGCAACATGGACAGCTTATTAGAAAATAAAGAAGTTTACTACATACAATATAAGTATTGTTTTAATATAAAGACCCTGCATTGACATTTTAACATTAACAACAAACAGCATCTTATCAATGGAGGAGACCAGGTTTGTGGGGCATAATAATATCAGCTGCCAATATGAGTGTAGTCTTAGTTTGACCATGGAATGCCTCAGAACACATTTGTGTGTTTGTGACAGCTGGAAGAGCACCGTGACACCCAGAAGCAGATGCGAGTGTTGCAGAAGAAGCAGAACCAGCTGGTCCAGGAGAAAGACAACCTGAGGAACGAACACAGCAAGGCCATTCTGGCTCGCAGCAAGCTGGAGAGTCTCTGCAGAGAGCTGCAGAGACACAACCGCACACTCAAGGTACAAACCTGGCAGCAGTATCGCGAATATCGTCTCCAAACTGCTGCAGTGATTTAAGAAATGACTTCCTGCAACCAACGCTTCTCTAAGGTCCAGCTTTTGTATATTTATGGGTTTATTTAAATGTGGTCTCTCCTCAGATTAGCTGCCATCATGTGTTCTGTGGAGAATACAGTGATTTTAGACATAACACAGTATATGTAGAAGCATATTTCAAATAAATTGATTGTTCATTACAAGAGGAGTGAAATGTCTTGCTGCCGATTGGTGGCCAGAATTTATCTCTTTAAGATGGTGGTTCTGAGGTGAGCCGGCTTTCCAAGGTGGAGGCAGGCAACACAACGCGAATGTTCCTTTCGCACACGTTATATTGTGTTGTATGTTCCATTTTGTTCCCTCTGCAGGAGGAAGGGGTGCAAAGAACACGTCTGGAGGAGGAGAAAAGGAAGGAAGTGACCTCCCATTTCCAGGTGACACTGAACGATATCCAGGCTCAGATGGAGCAGCACAACGAGAGGAACGCCAGTCTTCGACAAGAGAACACCGAGCTGGCTGAGAAACTGAAGAAGCTCTATGAACAGTACAAACTACGGGAAGAGGTGCGCGGCCAGTTTTTCCTTCAACTGCATGTTTTAAGTGCAGTATGTGAGTTTTCTTTCATTTCAAACTGCAAGTGTGTAATGTTTTATAACTCGCAATTTTTATTTCCCTGAAACCAGCACATAGACAAAGTGGTAAAGCACAAAGACCTGCAGCAACAGCTGGTGGACGCCAAGCTGCACCAGGCTCAGGAACTGCTGAAGGAGTCGGAGGAGCGCCACGACAGAGAGAAAGAATTTGTAATTATCCATACCAGACATTTGTACATTTACACGGCCTTTGGCCTTTGTTGTAATACGTAAATGTTACAATTATTGGAGTTTTCCCCTCGTCTCCTCAGCTGCTGAAAGAAGCGGTGGAGTCTCAAAGGATGTGCGAGCTGATGAAGCAGCAGGAAGTTCACCTCAAACAGCAGGTTTCCCATCATCTTTTCTCTTCACCTTTACAAGCTCGACTGTGATTGACTTTACCGTGACGGTGTTTGTTTTCATATGCTCAAACCCGCGTTGTGTTGTTTTCCAGCTGTCGCTGTACACCGAGAAGTTTGAAGAGTTCCAGACCACTTTGTGCAAGAGCAATGAGGTCTTCACCACATTCAAACAGGAGATGGAGAAGGTGAGGTGTCCGTGCTCCTGTGAGGGTGTGAGAAAGATAGCTGGAGGATTTCTACTGACCCTTTTTTTGGATGTGACATCACGTTTCCTTTGTGTTGCAGATGACTAAAAAGATCAAAAAACTGGAGAAGGAGACGGCCATGTATCGGTCCAGGTGGGAGAGCAGCAACAAAGCTCTTGTGGAGATGTCAGAGGAGGTAAAGCAGCCTTTTTGTTGTTAATTGTCATGCTCTGACCAAAAGTGCTTCACCCTCAGTAAAACTTCAGTATATTATACAGCATACAGAAATGTGATGTGTAGTTTCGCAAAGATTCCTGTGGCCTAAATTTGGCTGCGGCCATAAGAAGTAGAAGGCCCTGCTGCACCAGGAAATACTAAGTGTAAATCCTCTTAGGATGTTCGTGCATGTTTAAAGATGTAAAGTAGGTGTAATTAAAAGGATAGAAATGTGGTTGGAAGAAAAAAGTGTATAGTCAAATTGGGCCAGCAGAGATAACTTATAACACCAAAGTATAAAGAGTGACATGTGCATCTGTGTGTGTGTGTTTTTGTCTACAGAAATCTGTGCGGGACCGTGAGTTTGAGGCACTTCAGGGTAAAGTCCAGCGGCTGGAGAAGCTGCGGCGGGCACTCAAAGTGGAACGCAACGAGCTCAACAAGAAGGTTCAGAACCTCAGCGATCCGCACAGTGGCACCACAGGAGCCCCTACCTCCGACCCAGGGACTGACTCCCCCTCTCCGCCGCCTACAGACTCTTTGCAGGAGCCCGGCAGCCACCCTGTCCCTGACACCGCCCCCCGCTCCCAGACCAGCCACTGTGACCCAGAACTGGACACAGACACCCTACTTGAAGGGGCGAAGGCTCAGGCCATCGCTGCACAGGAATGAAGCAATGCTGCTCACAGTCCCCTCTTTCCCCTCCAGCATCAAGCCACCAGCCTGCAAGCCACTACTCCTCTGCTGGATGAAGCAGATGTTAAACACTGGTCCAGAAGCAGACCAGATAGCAAGGTTACTTTGTGTCCTCCCAGCATGCTCTGTAGGCTTTATAAAGGTGATGAGAAGTGTGTGCCTCATCCGTCAGTTCATTTACATGCACACCATAACTCAGTGACTGTGACTAACCTGATTCAGGTAATAATTTGATTAAAGCATTTACATGGTTCATAATAACCTCATTTCCCCAATAATCAGATTTACATGGTTCATTTATTAGTCTGGTTAATTTCCAAAGGCAGCCTACAGGAAATGCCTTATAAGCATCATACAGGGGAAGAGGAAAGTTGGAGGATTCTTTTTGGTGTTTTTTCAAATTGATAACTTCAGTTATTAGTTAAGATTTCCGCATTTTTGGTGACCAAAAACATGCTCCACATGCCGCTGTTTGTGTATAGCAACATGGCTTTCAGCCCACTGCCTTTCTGGCGTCTGCGCTGAAACAAATCAGACTTCAAGTTTATGAATATCACAGTAATTAAAGAGCTAAGGGACAATTTATCCAGCTCCGACTTAACTTGACAAAGACAACCCTGTCCACATGAAGGCCGCAGCGATCTGCAATAACCTCAGTATGAGTGTGCATGTGAATGCACAGGCTGCTTCTGTGTGCTGTTTTACTACACATGGCCTTTTTGACTTGCATCAAACACAGAACAGTTTGGCAAGATAAATAACAATGCTGCTTGGATGACACAAGACAAACAGGTAAATGGCAAGAGGAGTCATCAGAGGTTAAAGTGTGTGTGTGTGTGTGTGTGTGTGTGAGTGTGAGAGAGACACTGTCTCATTTGAATCTTGAGTGTCAGTGGTTGGCTTGCAGTATCCTAAAGGCCGCCTATATAGTAAGTTAATGTTTCTTTCAGGTGAAGTCTTAATAGAGATGTCAAACAAATAACATATTTAGCTAATCCAATTCTTAAGGTAAAAATAACAATTGAAGGATGTTTTTCTTTCAGATTTCATTTTTTTTTGTTTTGTTTTTTTACATAGCTCAGATGTTAAGAACACTTTGCAATATTTGTTTCACCAGAGTCCTCAGTTGTTCATTTTAAGGGAAATGTTTCTTTGTTTTCTTGTTTGCATCACACTGCTTAGTTTGTGCAGGGTTTGGTTTTGTGGTGTGTATTTATTGTTTGAAGCATAATCTCTGATATTGAAAAATGTGTGTGAGTGTATTTCAGAGCACCACCTTAAAAATAAATCTGTCTATTTTTTTTTGTCAATTTAGAAAAAGAATTAAGGCGTTACTTTTATGACCAACTTTTAATTCATAAACTTTTTGATTGCCGTTCCTACATTTGTTTTCCAGTCTGCTTATAAACTTATGACAGCCACTTGAAACATATTCCCTGTATTGCTTCCTCTTTGTGCGTTGGGATGTATGGAGTGTGTGGCGTACATGTTAAATGATTGTCTCCTCCCAGCCCTGGTAATTGCAGTAGCTTGTAATCAGGTTTTTAACTAGAGAATGTTCAAGGACCTCTATGCAACGCTTGCCTCTTGGTTTTATTCTGTGGCAGTCTAAACTCACAAGCACTTAGCTGAGAATGTATATTCACTATATCCACTGTCCTGCATGGATGTACTATATTAACAGACAACATATCTCACAGCAGAACTCTATTTTTGCTTAAGTATGAACCCTGTTAATTGCCTCTCAACTGTTTTTGACATTGAACGTAATATTGTGCATCACCCCCGATGCGGAGGGAAAAAGAAATGTTATTGGACTTTTGAATTGTAGTGTCACTTCCAAACATGTCCATTTCTCTTCAGACATTCCCATGTACTACTTATTATGTAGCATTGGTAAGAAGGTGTCAACTTACAGAATCAGCCATTTTCTACTTCAATAGAAATGGCAAACTTAATTTCTTCCATTGTCTCGCAGGACAGATTCTGTGTACCTCTGGCCCTGTGGCGGATGTGGGGGTTCATTGATCATGAGAAGGAACCAAAGATGTTTCCTTTTTGGTCTTTTGCAGTACTTTTATCTGGCCCTGTATATTGTTTCTTGTTAAATAAAAGATATAACAGTGTATGTTTGCCTTGTTGGTTGATTGACTGTGGTTTTTTTTGCTTATTTTGAAAGGACTAAATGTGTAAAAGCAGGTTTCTATGTGAGAAATGCAAGAACCTGCAGCACTGCTCATTCTGCTCTAGTTTATGTCATACGTCAAGTTTCTGATATTTTTGACAAAAAGTCTAAACTTTAAGTAAAATGTGCGGACTTGCCCTAAGTGCCACACAACCCTGTTTGAACTTGACTTATCTAAGAAAATTACTTTTGTCTTTGAAAATACATGGCACAGGATTTAATAATTGTTGATAGATTTTCATGTAAGCATGCAGGTGTCACTTCTCTGTTCATGCTCTTTTCCAGTGCTTTTAATTATGCTCCTTCAATTGATTGTCTTGTCTTTGAAGTTAATAAGGTCCTAATCGTTTTTTCAAAAATGTTGTGTCAGTAGACTAACATGAAATGTTAAGACAGTTACATGTCATCATTATTTATTTTAAATATATGAAGTTACTTCGAAAATAGTGGGCAAATTTATTTTATTAGTGATTTGGGTGAACCATTCAAACAGCAGAGGAGGAGAGAGGGAGCGATGTATTTGAGGGTGGAAAAGTTCACTTCCGTGAAGCAGTAAGTCCCACAACACAACACAACAAAAACTCATATAGGTCAGCCCAAATATGTTAGCTTTGTTGGTGACAAAATCCTTCTATTGGTTGAATTTGTGAATATCCTGCCCGTACGTAATGATGAAATATACTGCAGTATGTTCTTTTACATTAAAATGTGTTTTCATTGTTGTCACCATGAAGCCTATGCTGCCATATTTTGTTATTTACGTCCCATCCTGCAACCTATGTGAGCGCAGTCATGGAAGTATATAACAGTTGTATATATATATAATATATATATATATATATATATATATATATATATATATATGGAAATTACAATTTTAAGTAGATGTCAAATTGTATATCTGTCAACTAAAGCCACACAAGCGGTGTCTGTTTTGTGCTCTTTGTAATATTTATGGACCAACATGCTGAAATGCAGAAAATGGCTTATGTTCAGACTTTGTCCTGTAAGCCTAGCTATATTTTCTAATGAAAGAGTGGCTTTGATACTGCCTGCTATTTGGCGTGAGACGTGTTAGGGTAGATGTCAAACGCACACGTTTTTGCATTATTGGTCAAGTTCAAGGGTTTATATAGGCCACCCCTTATAAGCCATGTACAAAACCCATTAAAATACACTAACATATTAGCATAGCATTAATTAATCCTCTATTAACCTCTTCAAAACCAATCAAACACTTTAATTACACCATTAATAATTGGAAAATGTATGGTATTTTAAGGTAAAAAAGTAGGCTACTACCGTTAGAGGGCGCACTGTTGCCACCTTGCCGTCTGAGACAGGAAGTACGTCACATTCCTTTTCCGCCGCAGCCCCGGCGCCTGAAACACGAGTGTTCATCTTTTCTGTCTTTAAGGGAGCCGTGGAGAATATACTGGACCGAGTAAGCTGCGAAAAATGGTTAGTATGTGCCTTAGTGACCGTCTGCTACGAGTTATATGTTGCCCAGAACTATGGTAATTGTATTGTTGATAGTTAGCTCCAGCCTAGCTAGCATATATATCCTGGCTAACTTTAGCTTAGCTTTCAATTTAGCCAGCGTTAACACAAATGTTAGCTGCTGTTAGCTGCATGATACGAATGACGCAAGATGATTCAACGGCCCCGGAAAGCTAATAGAACTGGACATAACTTGTATAGCTGGTTTGTCATCACAGTCTACATTTGTGTCATTTAAAACAAAACGTAGCATCACTTCATTGAGTGTCCTAGTCAAGACATAACGTTATATTGTTATTTTTTAGTGGACAGCTGAAGCTCTTTTTATAAATCGGTAAGATTGCCCAGATACTGATGTACACTCCTCTACAGAAACCCATCCTGCTCCAGGGCCATGAGAGGTCCATCACTCAAATCAAGTACAATAGAGAAGGAGACCTGCTGTTCTCTGTAGCTAAAGACACGGTGAGTCGATAGTAACTGAGATAGGCTCTAACTCTTGATGCTATCTTATTATTCCACATGCAAGTTTGTTTGGTGTTAACTTATTTGTTAAATTTGTTGCAATGTTTCTCACTGTAGGTAGCCAACGTGTGGTACTCTGTCAACGGTGAGAGGCTTGGCACCTACAATGGACACACAGGAGCTGTGTGGTGTGTTGACTGTGACTGTATCCTTTTTCGAGAAATACACCTTATGATGTTTTGTCTCCGACCAATATAACATTTGATGTTGTATTCATGCGATACAGTGTCTGTTGCTGTGCTGGCTGCTGTCATACATGTTGGGCTCCTTAACACGTTCTCTCTCAGGGGACACTAAAAATGTATTGACGGGATCAGCAGACAACAGCTGCCGACTGTGGGACTGTGAGACCGGTAGGTACAAACGCATTGATTTCAGTGTCCGACAGTGTCAATTCTCCATTTGAAGCGGTAGTTTGAGACTGGGGATACTACGTCTGCTAACCCCTGTGCCTCCGTCCCCCCTGTGCTGCACAGGTAAACAGCTGGCCCTGCTCAACACCAACTCTGCCGTCAGAACGTGCGGCTTCGACTTCAGCGGCAACATCATCATGTTCTCCACAGACAAGCAGATGGGTTACCAGTGTTTCCTGAACTTCTTTGACCTGAGGGATCCACAGCAGATTGGTACATAGCGCACAGTGCTCAGACTCCTTTTATTCAGCTGCCCCTTTGATTTGTTTACTAGGAAGTTGTTGACTAAAGAAATATGGCCGCCACATACAGCTTTTCCCAGCGATTGTTTGGCTTTAATTAGATTGTTAAATATGCGTTGGATGTATTTTGTATCATCTTTGTTAAACTTGTCAAATTCCATACCATGAATCTGTGATTGCCCACATCCCCCTCCTTGTTAGTTGTTTGTAAGTAGTAACTCATTTGTGGCTCTGTTTTAGAACATAAGGAGATGGTTAGATCTGTACTGATTCAAATGTTTGCAGTGTTCGTTGTATCTTTATTGAAATGACAAAGTGAAAACTGTAATGTCCCTCTGCAGGAAACAAAGCAATAAGGTCACTTATTAATCACTTATCAATTAACTAAATAGTCATTTACGATTAGAACATCATATTTAACTTAACATTTTCCAAGTCGCCTGACGACATTCTGTTGACCTTCACACAGCTGAGCCGAAATGTGTTTACCTTTTCCCTGTTACGCTATTGGAGATAATGATCAGCAGGAAAATGGCTCCTCTCAGTTGTAATAGTGAGTCTCTCTTGCTCTGTGTCCGCAGAGGACAACCAGCCCTACCTGTCGATACCTTGCAGCGACCACAAGATTACCAGTGCTGTGTGGGGACCTCTGGGAGAGTTTGTCATTGCTGGCCATGAAAACGGAGAGTTGAACCAGTTCAGCGCCAAGGTTGAACACACACACACACTGTCTGTCTGGGAACATATGGGAATGTGATAAACAGTGTTTATGTGGCACTGGCTGGAGGGCCTGATATTGGAAACAAATATGATATTGGTTAGGAAGCCCAAACAAGTATCTTAGTTTTCCAGCAATTATGTATAAATATATTACAGTGCTAAAGAATATAAAGCATTTAAATGTGAGATTTCAGACAAAAATATCCAGTAGCTTAGCTTGATAGTAAGTTTTAAAGTCTGAATCTTTAAAGTTGAATGTTGCCAATCACTGTGTTTATTTAATGACAGTCTGGAGATATCCTGAAGACGGCCAAGGAGCACACCAAGCAGATCAATGACATCCAGACATCAGTGGATCTCACTATGTTCATCAGTGCCTCCAAGGACAATTCTGCCAAGGTAAGACTTGTCTACTCTCCATACTACTCTACTCTTCACTGCCATAACCTGACGGCTTGTGAATATCTGGGTCGCCAAATTGCTGTTTTTGTTGTATGACGACGTTTGAATAAAACACCAGTAATTATTTGGTGTATATACTTCATCCATGGATGGGTAATGTGATTGTAATCATGCCTTTGGTATCGTACTTTGTTACTGAGCGTTTGGGTGTCTATTGTGTTTCCTCTCAGCTGTTTGACTGCGCTTCTCTGGATCACATCAAGACTTTCAAGACAGAGCGACCGGTCAACTCCGCCGCCATCTCCCCCATTATGGATCATGTAAGTGAAGAACTCTCACTGCTATGTCTGTAAAAATGATTGATGGCTGTGTATCATGTGACCATGTACACATTTGTTTGCCACGTAGTGCTTTTCTTAAGTGCAAACTGTATCATATCACTGGCCTTTGACACGTGTGCATGGTTTGTGTGACTCAGGTGGTGATGGGAGGCGGTCAGGAGGCCATGGAGGTCACCACTACCTCCACCAGGATCGGCAAGTTTGAGGCCAGGTGAGGGGAGAAAAAATGGCTGCGGTTGATTAGAGGTCAAGAAAGATAACCAACCTCCCCCATCTAAAGTTAAAACGAAACCAAATTATGTGTTCACTTCTTTTATACCAAATGACGTGAGAGAACATCACTTTTGTTATCTCACGTCAATGTCAACATCAAGATTTTTTTAAGTGTTCATGTCGTAACCTGCCTTTCTTCTCTATCCTCAGGTTCTTCCATGCTGCCTACGAAGAGGAGTTTGGTAGGGTCAAGGGTCATTTCGGCCCCATTAACTGTGTGGCATTCCACCCTGATGGCAAGAGGTAAGACATGACCATGTTTGCACATACACTGCCCTAAAATCTTAAGTAGTCTGGTCAAAACCTTTGTGTGTCACTGTTGACATCTTTCCTTGTACTGTTGTTACCATCTACAGTTACAGCAGTGGTGGAGAAGACGGATATGTAAGGATTCATTACTTTGACCCACAGTACTTTGACTTTGAACTGGAGGCATAAACAGTCCGGCTCCTCGACCCCACAGCTTCAACTAACGTCACGCTCAGTCCAGTCAGGAAGACGCAACAATGGACTAAAATGCATTTACAGTCAGACCACCTCGCCTCCTTCCCTTTATCTGAAGTCGAAGGACAGGTCAAAGTTGTCAGTGATTATGTTTGGCCCGTATAAATTACTACAAATAAAGGAAACGAGGTCAGAAGTGGTGACTGCATCTCAGTGACGAGGGTGGTGTCTTTTTGGTTATTTTTCTAACATCACTTGGAAAATGTTGGTGGGATCAAAAGAAATTTTTATACCCTGGAACTGCAAAGATATTGTGACTGGACTTTTAAGACCCACACTCCCTGGTTCCTGAGTCTATTTAATCTAATTCTAGCAAGTAAAATGAGGTATTGATATATACTTTGTTGTAAGCCATTCCACCACAAGTCACCATAAAACTACTTATTCAAGTCGTGTCTGTGTGATCTGTGCAACTCACTTTATAGTTGATACTTCAGTGTGAGCACATTCAGTTTAGGGGCCCAAGGGGACAACATGTGAATACCAAAAACCCCCAAACCTTTTCAACCTGTTGAAAATACAAAGGAACAGAGGAATAGTTTCACAATTTGATAGTTTTTCTGTTCGGGGTGTTGTTAAATGAACTTGAGACTAAAGATGTGGATCAATTTTCTTTATTTTTCTATGACAAAGTTATGATAATGCACATTTCACAAGGATAGAACTCCAAACAACCATGTGGAGGACCATTTCACCAGCTCACTCCACCTTCATGTATAATGGTACAAAATATCTAAAACAAGTCACTCACTTCTCAACATCTGCCTCTCCAGAGGTTCACACAGATTCATACTTACACAGCCGAACAATGCAAGAACAATAATAAGGGAAGAAACACTGACAAGATATTCATAGGAACATGGGCTGAAGGGACTGACTGCATTCATGATTTAAAATAACTTAATGAGCAGAGATCAGGGACTGTCTGGCCCGTGAGAGTAACATGTGCATGCTTAAGGCGAGATCATTCTGAACATGCATTCACTGATAAATTAACAAAACCAGCCAACCATCAGTTTGCCAAAATGCTGGTTATTCCAACAGTATCATAAATAGATGTTAAAAAAACTAACAAAAGCCTTTTTGCATGTGAGTGCTAGACTTATAAATCATCTACGTCTGCAGGGGTTTCAGCATGAGCCCACAAACTTGTTCAAATCTGGAATGCCATGAGAGGAACAGTAATAACTCGCGTGGTTTTCTTTTCACATTAAAGTTCACCTGGTTCTCTGAACAGCTGAGAAAGAAGCAGTTGTTTTATACTACATGGCGCTCCAGTCGGGTGGGGGTTTAGACACCGCGCACAATACAGAAGGGGAAATTCATGCTAAATTGATGATCAAGAAAGGCAGCTGTGGCGGTGCGACACCCACTCAACTGGTGCTTCATTGAGCTTTAAAACCAATGCAAAGAATACAGGGAGGGGTTGCCCATTAAGAACAAATAATAAAACAGGAATACAAAAAGGGTCCTATCGTCACAGCAGTAGAATGTAGGATTCAGTGAGACTTGAGGACAACAGTACAACCATCCATTTCTCCCAGTGCCAGACTTCAAGTTGTCTTCACCTCTTCTTTTGGCCTGAAACACATAACAGTTAAGGGGTTTAAGCAACAAAATACCTGGGACCAAACTGTCAGTCTGCTTAACTTCTCTTTGACCATGAGGGGGTTTACAGGACCCACAATGATCTACAAACTATGGAGTCAGGCCACCACAGGCCTCCAGAACAGCCTTGCTTCTTGACAAGTCACAAGATATTCCTCATTTATATATACAAGCTTTATTTAATCCGGTCATATTGAAATCAAGATTCTCTTCCGCTTTGCCATGTTACAACAGACACACACCCCTACACCTGTCTCTGAGTGTTCTGATTACTCTATTCCTCAGCAGTATGTTTTAGGAAGTTGCCCAAAAACTGGATTCAAACAATTATGGATTTTTTTCCACCAGCAATTCCGTTTTCAGAGCAGCAGGTGGGTCGTGTGTGGAAGAGGCTTGTTTAAGACGTCATCTATCCAAACAATCCAGAGGTGTATTCACTGCTGCTTTACCTGCTCCGAGCCTGTGAAATATCCCACATCTTCTAACGTAAAACCAGATAACGTCTCTCTAATATACACATTGGCGACTGTAATGGATGGTCCATCCACGTAAAGCTGGTGTAGGGGGAAAACTGCTTAAGAGTACTGTAGATTCTTTACTCAGTGAAAACTTCCCACTGCTGTCGAACTGTTTTAGTGTCTGTGACAATAGTCGATTACTTGCTGTGCGCGCATTACATGAAAACATCTGTGACGGGATTGGATACGTGAGACTGATTGGCCAATTAAGCTGACAACTAGCAGATTCCGGTCACCAGCCAATCGATCGGTGCATCTCTATTTCTAAACATTTTTCATTTTCTAAGAACACTTAATTAGAATGCTCTTACCCTGATGTGTCCATCTTCTCTTCCTCCTTCTCCTCCTCTTTCATTTCTACAAGCCAAAAAACCCCAAGAGTGATTATTACAATGTTTTATTATGTACAAATACCAGCTGGACTTGTGATTAAGTCTTACCTTTCTTCTCCTCTCCTTCCTTCTCTTCCTCCTTCTTCACTCGTTTCACCTTCTTGTGGTTGGCTGCGTTCCTGCGGCCCCCTCCCTGCCCCTCCGCCTCATCCTCAGAGTCGGAAAACTCCTCCTCGCAGGCTATCCTCTTGTCGTGGGCCCGGACTGAAACACAGCACGCACACCGTCGACAAAGGGCCAGTTCATTAAAATGCCTTTCAAACACAGACTAGAACTCGACGCCAATGTGCATCCTCCCATCCTTCAAAATCAGACATATTGCGTTTAGGTCTATGTACGTGATGTAAAAGTCTCTTACTAGAGACGCGTTTGTCGGGGTCCTCTTCATCCTCGTCTCCGCTGTCCAGGTGGGGAGCGTCCTCAGGGATCGCCTGCATCTGGACACCAGGGGCGTGAGGTAGCATACGGAGGTTTTCAAACAGACGCTGCTTGATCTTCTCCAGGTATTCGTTGGTGTTCTGGTTGGTCATATTGGACGGGCTGATGTGCAGCTTGAAGTCGGGCCCGAAGTACTCAAAGTAATCGTTGTAGGGCAGCTCGTTGGGGATGGAGCAGTCCAAGGCTACGGCGGTTTCGTAGGTCCAGCAACGGGCCACGTTGCGGATGGTGTAGCCTCCACCGCCCAGCATCAGCAGGGGTAGGTTGAAGCTTTTGATGTACTCAACACATTTGGCATGGCCTAGAAGAAAACACACACATTAAAATTCTACAAATTCAACTAAAGCACACAATTGTCTTGGGAAAGAGAATGGTGTCGATACCTTTGATGGTGAGGTTGAAGCAGCCCAGTCGGTCTCCAGAAAGGGAATCGGCTCCACATTGGAGCACAACTGCACTTGGCTGATACATCTCCATGACTTTAGCCATGATCTAACACACACACAAACACACACATCAACAACCTAGCTCAGCGGAAGAGAGTCTGACAGTGGTGACTACAGAGTACCTTACAAAAAGCTGACTTACAGGTTTGAAGATGGCTTCATAGGACTCATCATCTATACCGTCTCTAAGCGGGTAGTTTACTGCGTAGTACTTGCCCTTTCCAGCTCCGATGTCCTGCACACATAGAGACATCATTGAGTTAATGCCCACACAGACGTACGCCAGTGATCTTAGAAAGAAAATTAGAAGAAACAAACTAACCCTCAAGTCTCCAGTGCCAGGGAAGTACTCCCCATACTTGTGGAAAGACACTGTCATAACCCTGTCTGTGGTGTAGAAGGCCTCCTCCACTCCATCACCGTGGTGGATGTCAATGTCTATGTATAACACCCTCTGGTGGTACCTAGGGAGGAGAGGGAATTCAGAGGTATTTGAGGTGCGTGGAAATAACATGGACACTTAAAATATACACTCACCGGCCAATTTATCAGGTACGCCTGTTCAATTGCTTGTTAACACAAATAGCTAATCAGCCAATCACATTGCAGCAACTCAATGCATTTAAGCATGGAAATGTGGTCAAGACAACCTGCTGAAGGTCAAACTGAGCATCTGAAAGGGGAAGAAAGGGGATTTAAGTGACTTTGAACGTGACATGGTTGTTGGTACCCGACAGGCTGGTCTGAGTATTTCAGAAACTGTTGATCTACTACGATTTTCATGCACAACCATCTCTAGGGTTTACAGAGAACGGCCCGAAAAAGAGAAAATATCCAGTGAGCGGCAGTTGTGTGGACAAAAACGCCTTGTTGATATCAAAGGAGAATGGGTGGACTGTTTGAGATGACAGAAAGACAATAGCAACTCAAATATCTACTCGTTATAAGTTATGCAGAATATCACCTGTGAACGCACACCACGTCGAACCTTGAAGCAGATGTGCTACAGCAGCAGAAGACCACACCAGGTGACACTGCAGTCAGCTAGGACCATGAAATTGAGGCTACAATTCGCACAGGCTCACCAGAAATTGGACAATAGAAGATTGGAAAAAGGTTGTCTGTCTGCAACATTCAGATGATAGCATCAGAGTTTGGTGTAAACAATATGAAAGCATGGATCCATCCAACCCTTGTTTTAACGGTTCAGGCTCGTGGTGGTGTAATGTTGTGGGATATATTTTATTGGCACATTTTTGGCCCCTTAGAACCAACTGATCCTCGTTTGAACAGCCTGAGTATTGTTGCTGTCCATGTCCATCCCTTTATGACCACAGTGTACCCATCTTACTTCCAGCAGGATAATGCACCATGTCACAAAGCGCAGCTCAACTCAAACAGGTTTCTTGAACATGACAATGAGTTCACTGCACTACAATGGACTCCACAATCACCAGATCACAATCCAATAGAGCATCTTTGGGATGTGGTGGAACAGGAGATTTACATCGTGGATGTGCAGCCGACAAAACTGCAGCAACTGCGTGATGCTATCATGTCAACATGGACCAAAGTCTCGGAGGAATGTTTCCAACACCTTGCTGAAAGTATGCCACGAAAAATTAAAGGCAGTTCTGAAGGCAAAAGGAGGTCCAACCAGGTACTAGCAAGGTGTACCTACTAAAGTGACCAGTAAGTATATATCAGATTAGAAAACTGACTAAAGAAGAATTTGCCATAGTAAGCACTTTCACAAGACATCTCTCCAACCAAGCATTAAAAAAACAGGTCAAAATAGACTAATTCTGGTATATAAATAGCCCAGATGCAGTTAATATCCACACATCCAGACAAACAGCAAAGTGAAAATGCTGTGCGTCTATCTAAAACTAAATACACGACCATGCAAATCATACAGGCCAAAAGCCCAGAGAGAACCCTGCCAAAATTGTTTTGAAAAGGCAAGGAAAGGAAGCATAACAAGGCCCTTATTGTCATCTTTAAAAAGGCATAAACACTGCAAAAAAGGCAGCAATCTAGTGTTTGGCACGGAAAGATTAACTGTTTGATTGAGTGCGTCAGACCTAAAGCTCCATGGCAGGTGCATGTGTGATCCAGCTAATCCGTATCTAAAATGTACGTGCCAGATTTCTTTGAGGGCTCAAAACGACTCAGACCTGACAGATGGGTAGGCAAGGCAGGACGGGTAAAAGCAAAAAGAAGCTTACTTGAGCAGCTCGAGGATGGCCAGGACGATGTCGTTGACGTAGCAGAAACCAGAAGCCTCGGACTTCTTGGCGTGGTGGAGTCCGCCAGCCCAGTTGATGGCGATGTCTGTCTGCTGCTTGTTCAGCTTCAACGCCCCAGCTAGGATACAAAATGACTTTAATGGACTTTGGTGCGCTGATCCAACTTATTTGTTTTAACATTTTTAATGTGCAGGAGAGAGAGCGCGTCCATTTGTATGTCACACCTGAGATTATAATCCATTAATCCATTTTTTCCTGAACACACTCTTTGACAGTGCTGTGCGCACATACTCTCCCCAGTAGGGACTGCCACGGGTGGTTGGTGGTAAATTTAAGATGTGTTTAAAAAAGTTACCTACACTAAATTGGGGCCAATACTGAAACAGTTTTATACACAGTTCCCAGTTTCCTACACATAAATGTCCCTCCCGCATGACGCTCGCGCAACTGAAGAATAACATACCGACAGATCCACCAGTTGAGAGCTGGCAAAACTCAAACAGACCGTCAAACACCGGACAGTCCTCTCCGACGTTGACTGTGAGAAAAAGAACAAGATAAGAAGGTTTTACACGTGTAAGAGTAACTGCAGGAATACATCAGCGTCCTCTGGAAGAAGAGAGGACACTCACATCTCTGCATCTGTTTGCTATACTCCGACATGTTGTCTGGTCGGATGGACCTCAGGAATTTAATGTAGTCATCGCTGTGGTACTTTGTCATCTCTTCACCACTGGCTTTGTGTGGTCTCTGGAAACAAGCAGAAAGAAAACGAGGAACAAAGTTACAGCTGACAATTCACTTCAGCAGGTTTGTCCAATTTTAAGACCACAATTTACATGTCAGGCTGACAGTCTTGGATTGGTAAATATCGTTGTTTCCCTTATCCATTGGTAAAAGTTGTGGACAGTACCCAGTGCTTTTTTTTTTTTTAAATATCACCCCGGCTGAGGTTCCAAGCTAGCTAGCGGAGGTGGCAATGGAGCAGTGGATTAAGACACATGCCTATGGTGTCAGAAAGACCTGCGTTCAATTCCCGCTATGACACATCCATGTGTCCCTGAACACTTAAGACACTTAATGTCTAGTTGCTCCAGAGGACGTGCGACCTCTGACATATACAGCAATTGTAAGTCACTTTGGATAAAAACATCAGCTAAATGAGTTAACTGTTAGCTCAGCTGATACTAAAAGGTGAAGGTGAAACACCGCGGACCACTAATTGGTCAGACCGAACCATCACTTATGCAACACGAGTGACAAAGTGCAGACATTCCTCTGCTTGGCTGTCGGTGAAAAGATCCAGTGAGAGTTCCAGTGTTTGTGTCGTGTTTAAGTTGTGACTGCACTTCACTGAAACACATCACATACAGACCTTGACTGCCTGTAGTGAATGGGTCATGATGAGTATTTTTTACCATTACCCCCTAAATCACAATTGATTAGGTGTCCTCGCACCAACCTGTCCATTACCTTTGTCAATTAGGTGGCTATTTTGTAAGCTGTTGAGCACACTGATCACGGTCCAGTAAACTGGCTTGAAGTCTCTTGCTTTAAAGATTATGATGGAACTTTCTTTTAAGGGAGCATAATGACACATGCAACATGCGTATGGATCTGATTGTTTTGAGTGTCGTGATACAACTCACATAGATCTCCATTTTCCTGTACAGTCCATAGTTGAGAAGGAGATTGTGCGTCATGCGGATCCTGTGGGGTTTCATGGGATGGCCCTGGCCGTAGTAGTAGTTCCCCACATCCCCTTGGAAAGGAAAGATCATCCAGACAAGTTTACATGATAACATTTGCTTGAAAATGTATTGCCACAATGTATTTTGGCTCTCCATTCAAAAAATGTACCCTGGTCATGTGACAGTGTTATATAATTTAACTAAATGAAGTCTGACAATTTCATGAAAAAGGATGAACCAGTCTTCAGTTTGTGTTGCAGTTTTGACCTCTATGGTTCTGACACATTCTCCTGTTATTCACACGATCCTCTGCAGCACAAACTGTGGACACTAACATGATCCGATATTAAAATCTGAGAAATAAAACAGCTTCACTTATTCATATGCTATCTGACCTATTTTGCCAGAATATGAGTTTGGGGTCAATGACAAAACGTTTCAACGTTAATACATCGACTAGCATTAGTACGCCCGACAATAAATACATAAAATGCAAGCGTTTAGGCAGCCAAGTCGTCCAACTTGTAATATCTACACCCACACACCGGTATGCAAGTTAGCATTTTTATAAAAGTTCTGTGCATCAGAGAAAAGGGGAATGTAGTATAACTTAAAGGCACTTATTTGCACGAAAACTTTCCCTCAAATAACCTGGAAGCAAACTGGCAAGCAGCGCATCGGTCCCCACTTCTCGGAAGTTGATATCAAATTGGGGGAACATAGACGTGACTAGCGCCGGTTAGCTTCACGGCTCCTCTGTGTTCCCAGAATGACCTAGTTACCTCCCATGCAATGAAATTTGTCTGGTTATTTGATCATTTGAAACTGAGATGAACACCGGATGGTTTAATGAACGCCGTTTTAAGCTAACAGCTAAGCATGTAGCCAAAACCGGCTAGTTAGCCAATCGGTCAAGCTAACGTTAGCACGCTACACCGGCTAGCTAGCCTGGTCGTACGGCACACTTAAAACAAATACATGTACAATTTCCTAAACGCCTTCAATGCCACTTCAATCACGGAGCAACGGAGGTGCACACGTTGGATAGTTACCATCATAGTAATAGCAAACTTTTTTCTTTGTTCCTTGAGACAGCGCCATTTTACACCAATTACCCCACTGTTCCGTGCCCACCGGTTCCTGTCTTGCACCAGGGGAACTCGCGTTGAGCTCTTGTCAACCAATCACAGATGCTGGACCGCCCGAGTGGGAGGCGCCGGCGTTACAAACCAAGGAACGCCGATGTTGCAGCCACAACCAGACAGTGTCTAGACTGGTATAGATCACACTTCACAAGTGTTTTGTGTGCAATTCAGTCATGCAGAGGGGAGTGAAATAGCTTTAGGTAATTTGTTTTGTCCAGCAATTGATGATCAGACAATCAGGTGACATACAAGAGCACCTTCTTTTGTCCTTGCCCTCTGTGTAGACTTCAGTGTCCTATGTGACTGTACTGACGGACTAGACTTCATCCCTATCCTCCACCTTTGTTTAGGCCTACTTTATTACTGTTTTACAAAGTAATACTTTTCTATATAACTTTATTCTTCATTTGGTGATTAGGGCCACCTTAACACGTTTAATTTCTGTATGTTTTTTGACAACATATTTCTACATTTATTTTATTTCATTCAATTATTTCAGGCCAGGCATGGCCGGGCCTTCATATATCTCTGAGCTTTTGTCCCCCTATGAGCCAGGACGCAGACTGACATCCTCTGATAGGGCGCTGCTAACTATTCCAAGGTGTAGGCTAAAGAAACAAAGGAGACAGGGGCCCTGTACTTTGCAACAATCTACCAGAGGAGATCAGGCTTGCAGAGTCTGTTCCCAGTTTTATCTCATTTCTCAAAGCACATTTTTACAAAAAAAGCTTTTACTTGGCTATGTGATGTCTATTTTATTTTATTTTTTGCTTTATTTGCATATTGATTTGTATATGTTTTATGTTGATGGTAAAGTTCTGTTACCAGTATTGAAAAGTGCTATACAAATAAAGCTATTATTAGTAGTAGAAGTAGTGGTAGTAGTATTATTTAACAGAGACTATTCTAATTGCTCAACAGATGAAAAAATATGAATATGTTATGACCAGATGTTAAGAACCCTAAATGAAATGTAAAACCCAAAAGCTCTTATTGTCCTGTTTTACACTGTAGTACACAATGTGATGGATTATTGATGCAGCCTTAGCAATCGTTCCAGCCTCTTAAAAAGCCCTGGAACAGATTGGGAAAGCTGACAAAAAGTGATCAGCTTTGTGGCATTGCACATAATGACCACCAGGTGACAGTGTAAGCTCACTTGTGTTTGATTGTAGCATCCAATTCTCTGCAGACGCCGTCGTTGTTGAATGGATGCTGCACCCCCTGACTCTCATGTATTGTATGCAGTGCAAACAAAACAACGATACATATTAAATAAAAGCCTGGAAAGGCTAACCCCCCGTGCAGCAGTCCTTATTAATCATTTACACCTTGCTGAACCTGCTGCCAGTGTACAGTGTAAAGACAAGTGGAAGATTGACCCAATTTATGATGATGCATTGATGATTATTCCTGGTTTTTGCAGACACAAAATAAATCTACTGGTTGAGGTTAACAAATCATCTGCTTCAAAAGGCAGAGAGCTGTATCAATGTAGAACCACGGCTTTGTTTGAATAATTCATAATTGTTTGAGTACCAATGTATCTCAGCCATCTTTCCACCATGTGAACTAGGTTCACCCAGAGCAGGACTCCTGTGTTCAGTTATCTCCACACCAATCAGCTAAAACCATGTGGGCGTTGCTTATTTCACACAGGATGACCCATGTGACGGGTTGAGTACCACATGGAATTATTTGACACCTTATCTCACATCAATTAAAATACTGGACTTGTGCTTTTATAGTCAGTGGTGAATCATTGCCCCTATTTATGTTTGTGTGAAGCTGAGCGGTCCATAGTGCCAGTCCAACAATGGCTAATAATTACATGAATGAATGAGTAGAATAAATCTTTATGGTGTCAAGTTTGGTCTATTCTGTTATTCTGGGTTGTAACTGATAGAAATGTAAGGGTGCTAAACCTTACTACAGGTACAAGTAATGTACGGGTGTCTTACCATGTACTGTAACCAGCTTTGCTTGTAAGTATGACGGCCGCGTTAAAGGTAAGCTGCAACTTGTGCTGAATAACAGTCACTGTAGCCACAGTTGATAATTAAGAGATAATGGTAAAATGTAGTTTAACATTACCACAAGAAGAAAACTGACCTCAGTAACGTCAGTGAAACAGAAAATCCTGCTGAAGTTTGCTAACATTAGCTAGCATTAGACCCCATAAGCTACAGACTGTAGCAGTAAAACCCCTGAGTGTGTGGAACTAAGAAAGGCTGTATTTTATTGCTTATGAAGCGGAAGGAGAATGTGTTATTTTAGATTTTAAAAGTTACATAATCTTACTTTAAATTAGGTTTTGGGGCCAGATAAGGAGGGAAATGTTCTAGCTGCTCCAATTTAAGTTTTTGATCCTTGATCTTTTGTATATTTGTATATAAAACACAGAAACAATGTAAAATGTCAGAGTAAATGAAGCATCAGCCAAGGCTGTACTTTGGACTACTGTGTTAGACATTGCTACAAAAACGTGTTGTATGACACAGACAGAAACAGATCCTCTCATTAAAGTGTACTACTTTGTAGTAAAAGATGTTATGTACGATGTCAATAACCATAAAGACACATAAACGGGCAGGTAACCAACATTTATTTACCATTATCAACTTTACAATAAAACCAGTAACATCTGTCAACATTAGCAAAATAAAGAACAGAAATCAATCCAATGTATTTACAGAGACAAAGCAGATTCAGGCTCACACACGACAGATAAACAACTCTGCTTCATATCAAACCGCAACAGTGAACATAGCAAGCTTAAGTGTTCTTTTTTCATAGTAAGGTAAAAATCAAAATTGTCTATTTTTTTTTTCTTTAAACAAACAAGTAATAGCTTCTCTGAATCTTTAAGATGGTTCTCTATAATACACCACAAAATACTTCAAATTTGGGTTAAAATATAGGAATGTAAAAAGTTGGCGAGTCTCTTTTAATTTTCTGATTTCATTTTTTTTTTCTCAGTCATTTCAAGTGGTGGTGGTGTCCTAGTATCTTATCTAGCCTCTTTCCTTCAGCAAGGAGGCATCTTGATGCAGATTTTTAGGGACAAGATGCTTTGACTCCATCCTTCTCCATCCATCCTCCAACCGTCTACACTTCATGGTGTCATTAGCTCACGCTCTAGCTATTAAAATCCTTTTTCCACATGGCGACCAACCCACAGTCTAAAACTCAGTCCGGGTCCAGATGTCGAGCAGTAACCAGGGAAGTGATCTAGTGAATCTAGTCTGTCGTCTTGTTATCATGACGAAAAGTGGCACGTCAAAGGAGTCTTTCACATACATGTGTATATATTTACATATACATATATCCATATACATATGTATACATATACACATATATATATAAATATATATATATACTCTTAAATTTTCTCTCTCTCTCTCTCTTGAAAAACAGTTCACACAGTTCATTGTGAGCTAAAGGTACAATCACTCTTTCTTTTCAGACGGAGCGGGGGTCGAGCTGCTCTCCTCTGTTGGTTTCGTGGCCTCGGGGGCTGGAGCAGCTGCCTCCTTGGCCTCCTCCTTGGGGGCCTCCTCTTTAGCCGGCCCCTCCTCTGCCTTTGGGGCCTCGGCTGCAGCGGCAACCTGCTCCTTCACCTCCTCTTCCTTCTTCTCCTCTGCCGGAGCGGCAGCTCCGTTCTCAGCGGGCTTCTCCTCAGCGGGGGTGGGGGCAGCGGCAGCCGCTTCCTCTTTGACGGCCTCGCTCTTCTTGCTCTTTTTCAGATTCAGTTTGAAGTTGAAGGACTTCTTCAGGGAGAACTTCTTCTTCTTCTTTTTGGGGGTCTCCTTAGCTGCAGCCTCGCCTTCAGGTTTGGCTGCATCTCCATCCGCAGCAGGCGCTGGCTCAATAGCGTCGCCTCCTGCGCCGGCTTCAGGCTCCTTGGCGGCTTCAGCTGAGCCATTGGTGGCGGCAGCATCCCCATCAGGCTTTGTAGAGACATCACCATTGGTTTTCACATGTCCATTTTCCTGCAATAAAGGTTGTCACAAAATAAGTGATTTGTTCCTAAAGCCTCACCTTCTGACACAGAAAACCAAGTTTGCATTAGGAAACCTCGCTGCACGTGCATAAAATACAAAGGGGGCCGCACTGAGAGGTACATTTGTTATTTCTTTTCAGAGCATCGTCGTGCTCATTAATTAACCACCGTGTCGCCCAGCTCAGAGGCGACGCCTTGCAGGACTCGAATCAGGCGATAGGCGGCGGTAGCGTCTCACAGACCGCCTAAGGTATCAGACAGACATCGGCTCAACAAAGACTGGAGCTTATCGATGGAAGAATGAAAGTAATTCCAATTATTTGCACAATAACTAGACTAAAATTTGAATTGCTTGATTAATACAACTAATACTAAACTAAAATGTATTTTATGACGCTTCATAAGTGTAATTAATGTCTAATATGAATTTACATGCATAATGATCCAATAATGGTCTATCGCATGTAAGTTTTGACTCTCTGTGACTCGTATCATAGCCTATATATCACATTTAGGAAAGTCCCAACTTGTGAAATAGGGTGTCCAGACGACAAGCAGACTTGTATTTTAAAAGGGAGGAGTAGACTGCCTACGTGCGCCCAAGCTGCCCTCCTCCCCCCTTTGAGCCTGGCACTGTCAAACACGTTGTGCGGATTTTGGGGTTAGACTTCACTAATAAACACATAGCCTACTTGTTAAAACCTTAACTCAACTCCGAGATGAATAACAGCACGCTTGCACATTTTTTTTTTGGTTTGTTACTTTTTGTGGTGCTCTGTGATCAATCAGCAGAAGACAGGGATGCTAAAACCCCCACCTGACTTGCCCACAAAATGTCTTCACATGTAAGCTGTTTACAATTCAGCGTCAAGTAAATTTGTTTAGCGAATGTTGTCGTGTGAGATTAATACTTTTATCAACATCCACTTATCTCCTTCATTGAAGAAAAAAAAACAAAACAACGTAATGGCGTGTGTTACCTGTCCGTTGGTTTTGACAGCAGCGGCATCAGCGGCAGCAGCGTTTGCCTCCGCGGCCACATCTCCCTTGGATGCCTGGGATCCCATTGTCTTCGGTGAGTTGTTGTGTTTTCTAAAGCAAAGTAAAAAGAAAAACTAAAAAAGAGTGGTTTTAAGTTAATCCAACCCCAGGGCGAGTTAGTATCCAGCGGTGAAACGATGAAAAGTGTGGGTTTTTGGTCAAACTGGCAGCCACTTCCCCTCGGTTGCTCCTTTGCTCGGACTTGTCACCCCGCTAGAGAGAGACCCTCTAAACTCAACACTGGTTGAACGCAACGCTTCAACATACAGCAGGTTCAAGGCGCCACCCGTGGGCGGGACCTGCGGAGCGCTGACCAATCACCGTACAGTCTAAGGGCAAGTCTAGACAGCTCTGGCCAATCACCCCTGACTCCCTAATTGTCCCCGCCCCTCCAGAGGACCCCCAGCAATGAAATCAATTTAGTTCAACTGAATTTAATGTTTTATAGGCATACAAGTAAAAAAAAAACAACACTGACTAGGCATCCGGATAAAAGATGATCATTTTCCCCATGAAATCTCTATCTCTCCTTGTATCAGCGTGTCTGTTACAGTGTGATTTCATTTACTACTGTTCTTAGGATGGTTGAGTATTCAGTCAAACATGAGGAGTATCGACCAAACTTAGGAGATCTTGCTAGTAAGAAGGACTAATGAAACTAATCAATAATTAATTATTACAGCATTAGCATGTGTGGATATGTAAGTGAGAGCGTAAAAGCCCACACAGGGACCAGGGTTGCCATGCTACACTCTGAGGATTAGAGCTCATAGAAGTTGGAGTAAACATCCGAAATCTGTTATAGTTAACTGTGGTAACTCTATTTACAGTAGCAATTTATTGTCAAAGCATCAAAATTGACTGATACCTTGGGGAAAAGTGGCAGTAAAGTTTCTTCTATGGGTCTGCACCTCATGTTTGTTTTCATTATCAACTGATCTGTAGATTATTGTCATCCATGAATTCTGTCCATAAAATGTCAGAATACAGTGAAAAATGCCATTTAAATCTTTCCAGCGCTCAAGTTGATGTATTCAAATGGCTTGTTTTGGCCAACCAACAGTCCCTAAACCAAAATTATTCAGTTTACTCTTATTAAGACCAAGAATTTTTTTAATTCTTTTTTCCCCTGGCTTAAAAATGACGTAAATGATCAATCAAATCAATCGATTGCAGGTACATTTTCTGATGACTGACTAATGGATTAATCAGCAGATGGTTTCAGTTCTAGTTTCCCCCAAATTCCATGGAATAATGCAGTAATGTAATGCACTCCACTACAGCAGTTTCACTTTTGAGTATGTCTTAAGCAAGCAGGGGCCTTTCTGAACGTGACTCTTAGGTTTCAGTATCACTAAAGATGCTCACAGATGCATATCTTAAATTACATCTTTATATCTTATTCAGCACTTAGTCAGACTTTCAGTGAAATGTATTGCGAGAGCTCTAACCAGAAGCTTTGTCAGATATCCATGCAGCCATGATTCAGGCTCTTATGACATATGTGAATGTACATGTTACTTCAGAGTTTTTGAGTTCTACTTCCCCCTTCTCTCCAGGCACATTCTTCCCTTTCTGTCCCCACTAGTAGGAGCAGCTGAATAGTAAAACAGACCTTTGTCAAACAATGGTGAATGAGGGTTGAAATGAAGGTTGTGCTCTCGTTGTAGACATCGGGACAAATTTTTGTTGATCTGACTGGAGAACAGGATCAGCGTTGGGACTAATAGCGTGTCACGCTGTCTCCTCATGGCTTCATGACTAGATTTGTTGTTCACTTCCGCTTGTCAACAACATACCAGGAGCAAAATATGCCAATGTGATGATCATGCAATTCCACCTGATCATTTCCTCCCGCACACATTCCTCGCGACAGCTGTTAACGCTGCAAAAAATCAGTTTTGGGAGGAAAATGACTTAAGTGTTCAACGTCACCAATGATCTTTACTGCGACCAAGCAGCCTAATTGATTTCGCAAGACTTGGGGACATTGGAATGCGTGTCAGCAGCCCATCTTCATGCTGAATCCAGCAGCTCTCCCCTTCACATATAAGTTAATCAAGATAATCTAAATCAGTTTCGGCAGAAGAGAAGTAACTCTTGTATACTGGCGAGTTATATAATTAGAAAGAAAAGCATGCATAATGCAGTTAGGACATGTTGTATTTATTTCAGAATC
This sequence comes from Lepomis macrochirus, assembly GCA_024633595.2. Taxonomy (NCBI): domain Eukaryota; kingdom Metazoa; phylum Chordata; class Actinopteri; order Centrarchiformes; family Centrarchidae; genus Lepomis; species Lepomis macrochirus. The sequence continues at coordinate 29,036,006 of JALXJV020000013.1, read as the reverse complement.
CATGCAAACTTTCTATTAACGCGGTAAAGACCAGTGTTGGGGGTAACACGCTACAAAGTACCACTTTAGAGTACTTTTATGTTGTAACGAGTAACGTTAACATGTTCATTTTGCATTTCAAGTCATCAGTTATTCAGTTACATTTTCAAATAAGAAATCTGTCATATTTCCCTGTTAAATAATCACACAATATCACCAACATGTGCAAGGAGGTGCAAAGGGGTTTTCATTTTTGGTAATGCTAAAGTACTCAAATTATTTTTTTTATTAAGTAAGTAATTCTGTAACATAACAAGTTAATTTTAAGGGCAGTAATCTTGTAATGTAACCTTACCCAACAGTGGTAAAGGCTCAGTTGTAAATAGGCTACTATAGTCACTTGACTGTATTAATGGGGATTCTAAGTATTTAACTGTAACATACAGAGTACTCTTTTTTTGATCGATCAGCCAGTATAGACATGTGCATACATTATATTGCCACAAGTATGTGCTTTTTCCAGTTTCCTCCACTCTGTGGTTTACCCTCGCTGTGCTCCCTTCATAGCAGTCACACTGAGAGGACAACCTTTTCTCACACACGTATCACGCTGTCTCTATCTAGCTGGCCTTGTAAATGTCATAATAATGTGTCCACTGTGTTCTGTGGAATGCCTGGCACGCAGGCCCTCCCGTCTCCTCAAGCCATCTTCTCCTGTGAATGGGCTTCTTCAGCCTGCCTGAGGTAACTCAGCCCTGGGGGGTCGGCAGCGAGAGAGCCACCATCATGGTTAACTTTTACACATGGAACTACATCAAGTGCTCTTTTCTTCTTCCATGAAAACCCAGTCCCTGTGATGGTAATGACGACAGTGTTGAGGGCAGTGACGAGGCGTGGGCTCATCAGCTCCTCATCACTGCACTTGACACTTTGCTCTGTGTAGTGTGTGTCTGTGTGTGCTTGCACATGTGCATCTGTGTGTTATGCGCATATAAGGGAAGCATTGTCATGGGACCAGTGAGCGTCAGGGGGTGAAAGGCACAAAGAAGCAATCCTTCACACATAGACACACATTATGCACACACACAAAGCAAGGAGGGATCAGCTGTGACAGGGTTCATATAGATGTGCCAAGGGTCGGAATGCAGAGAGGAGGAGAAAGAGGAGGAGGGGGGTTTCTGATCTGTATGATAGAGCGGAGGCCTTAGATGGAAAAGAAAAGTACAGTGGGGGAGAAAGAAGACAGCCAGCGGTAGAGGCAGTCACATCATTATTTGGATGTGACTGGCCACAGAACGACTCGCTGATAGGTGAGTGATAACATCAGGTGTGGCCAAGGGATGTGATAAAAGACCTTCAAACAACTGTTAAAAACCCCACCACCACCAAATATACAAACCGCCATGACGGATGGATTCAGGGAGTGGGAGGAGGAGGACAAGGCTGAGGAGAAAATGGTGCAAAAAAACACATATCAGGTCATAAATGCTGCTAACTGCCAAGTTAGCTGCATGGCTAACTGAGCACGCTATCTTAAAGGGGCATTACGTAGTTTCCAGCGGCCACTAGCGGTGCGGTTCTAAGATTTCAACAAGGTGTGAGCTCGTGCGCGTGCTCGCTTGAACTCATGAGCGAGCAGAATCTGAAACACAACCGCTTTCATACAGAAATCCTGCAGTAAATGCAGGACAACAGCACGCAGGCTGTGGCTTTTCACTCAGACATGTTCAGGCTCTGTTACTTCAACGTTCCCATCTCACAGGCAGATCAACACCGGCGCCGTAACGTTACTTCATTCAGCACACTGAGACACCGGCATATCGATACAGTACTTCCGGAAAAAGGCAAAGTGAGAGCGGCTGTAGGCAGGTGGGGAGCCAGCTTCACACAGGAAAACTCCCACTGCAACGTTACAGTAATAGTTTTATCAGCTGCAGGTTGAACTAATGTTGATCACGGTACATTTACTGCATTTAGCCGACGTGCTACATCGTTAGCTCACCTGTTGCTTTTCAGTAACTATCTTTACTATCTGTGAATCTGTCACCGGAGGCTCAGCAATGTCAGCACAGCTACATGTACTGGACGATAATGAAACGGGTAGTGAGCTGGACTGAATATTATAAGACTGTGTCACACTTTATAACAGACCACAGTAAATAACTTTACTGTAACTAGTGTTAGTGGATGGCTCTTCTTCTTCTGGGTTGTATATTATGTGGGTCATGTTAGTTACAGGGACCGAGAGGTGGAGAAGCTGTGTACCTATCAGTAAACGGCAATAAATCTAAATTGAACGTTACGAAGCAAACAGCGGCGGGTCCGAGCTACTGTAGCGTTAGCTAGCTGCTCGTGGCTGCATCACTATGGGATAGTAAACAAATCGCTCCACATTAGCTTTTTACCGTTACATCATTTCTTGCAGGCTTTGACAAGTCGAGTTTATGTTGGAGTCTGTGTTGTGCTGGGAGCAGGTCTTAAGGCTGATGATACACACAGCAACTTTTAGAGCAATCGTGCAGGGCAACGCTGTCGTCAATAATAATGAGTAAATATTACTACCGTAATCCCCTTCCCCCACCACTCCGCTACCCGTCCCGCACCGCCGCTATCCATTTAAAACATAGTCGGACTTGCCTCTAGCAAGATTGCCCAGCAACATTGCTCAAAAAGTTGCCCCGTGTATCATCAGCTTTAGTGTTAGGAGACTCCATGTCGTAAGTTGCCGTGTCGTCGCTGCTGAGTGCAAAGTAGACACAGCGAGAGGCTCGGGAGCGCACATGCAGGTGTCAGTCACTGGATTTCGTGGAAAATCCGACCTGGAGCCTTCGAATAGAAATAGGAATACCTGCCTTCAGAGTTAATGGCCAAACCCGGCAAGTGGATCATTTTAATGTCAGATTACAACCCCTTCACACACAGGAAACATAAAAGGGATTCATTTTACTAGAAAAACTACATACAGCCCCTTTAAGTATTTGCAAAACAATACGACTTTGACATAACACCAGAACTGTTACTTCTTATGTTCTTCTTCTTACTGTTACATTTGTTTGAATGATTTACATGTTACTTACATGAAACTAACTTGACTACACAATTAATGTGTTGGGTTTTTTTTGAGAATCCAATGCATGAATCATCAACATATTTTTCAGTGGCCTGCTGTTGAGGTAGGTAAACAATCGCTGATATTTAACCTTCCTCCAAGGAAGCCACCTAACTCTCTGGTAGCTGCGTGTTTCATTGAGTCAGGGTGTGCAGGTGCTTTCCGATCAGGCAGTAGTGTCACGCTAAGCATGAAGGTGGGGAAACTGAAAGTATGATGTCATTTTCACAAAGGCAAACAAGCACCAACATGAAACGGATCATTTTGTTTTCATGACAGTACTTTAAAAGACCACTGAACCAGTCATTCACCACCACCAAGAATTGTCAGCAACTTCTTGAAAGTGTAATTGAGCCAGTCATAGCCTTTAACTATCTCCATTGCTTGCTGCCACCTAGTCACATCACGCTAAACTGCTCAGCCTCAGGGGATATTCCAAGTTGTCCCTGCCCTTTGACCCTTGCCCTACTAGCACCCTTTGATCGCATGACTGTAAGTCGCCGCCTGAGGCTTGTCAGACAGCTCTGCCCTGAACGGTGTAGGAATACTTTGTCTCTGGGTCACTGTTACCTGCCCTATGTTTTATCCCATGGCAGTGGTAATTTATTTTCATGTCAGCCCACCACATAGCCACTTCTTTTAAGCTATGTAATCACACCCCCTCACTCTCTTTTTGTCTGGCTGCAGTCAATGAAGCTTTGTGTATGTATTCCTGGATGTCGGGATGTGTGTGAGCTCCGTCTCCCAAAGGCGCCATTGTTCTATGCTTCATCACCCTATGGATGAGCATGTAGTCTTAATCCATAGGGTGAGCAAGTCTGGCTGGAGGGGTAGAGAAGAGGTAACACTTGGTGGGTAAAGACAGTGAAGGAACAAGACTGAGGAGACAAAGGTAATGCGTATTAAATCAGTGGAAACTGAGCTGGTCACTGAAGAGAGTGTGCTGAAAGTTCATGAATGGCTTCCTTTTACTATTTCTGGAGGATACCATCACAAACAAACAAGCAATCTGAGTTTTAGATAATCATGTGAAATTTTTTGAAAAGCTAACAGACCCTGCCTGGGATTATAATCAGCCATTTTAATTAAAGCCAGCCTAGCTGCGGTCAGTATCTCTTCAATGCGAGCTCAGTCACATAAGCGCTTCCCAGACCTCGTGGAGGCACAATAAATAGCATATGGCGTAGCGTTTCAGCTGACAGATGTCCAAGCTGGACAAATAGAGAGCAGAAAAAAAATAATCATGACTTTTGCTTTGAGCTGCCGGAGTGGCCTGGGGTCATGGGGGTCAGAGTTGAGGGGCAAACAACAATGGTGTGAGGAAATGCGGAGGTGGAGTGTTGTAGTAGACCGGTCCTGTTAAATACCAGCTAAATAGGTCACAATAACATGTCATCTGGAGTGACAAAGATGCGGCTTGACTTCACAGTAAGACCTTATTTTCCATATTTTTTCCTTCCACATTTCCTCATTTTGGTATTTGGAAAGAGAAATCGTTGTCAATAAGCAGTTTCAGAGAACTGGTTGGGACTTTCCATTTATAACCCAAACACTACTGCTGGCCCATTTAAACCAACAAATCAACCTCCCAGTCACACTCATGACATTTAACTTTCACTTTCTGTCCACTTCTTCTTTCTCCACCTCTCATTGAGGTCAGAGAGGGGGAATCCCTGTGGGGAATCCCTTGGGAAAGTGTTTATGTGTATGTATCACAGTGTAAATACTGCTATAGAGAGAAGCTCTGCTGGCTTTTCTTTTGAATGCTGTAAGAGGTATTTTCTAGGCAAAGAGAACATTTTCAGAATTTTTACGGAGTATCACTATACACATTGATATTGAATAGGCCTACATTTCCAGGAAATAAAGCACAGTTTGTAATAAAATGTGAAATTTCGGCCTTGCTGTTACTCACCAACAAAGAAATTCCCAGACTCAGCTTCCCAGTCAATCTTTGTCTAACGTACTGTACACACACACACGCGAGCACACACACACACACACACACACATAAGCCTGGCATATACAACACTGGAAATGGTGTCAGCCCAGTATAAATCCCTTTTGACATATGAGCATGCCAGTGACCTTATTACCATGACAACAGTTTCTACAGGATAATAACGTTGTGGCAATGCTGACACAATATGACACAACAACGCGGACACTCATTGTGCGATGTGTTGCAGAGAGGTGCAACGCCTCACTTTTTATTTTCCTTTTCTTTTTTCCCCCTTGCCTCCTTTGGTTTATGTTTTTATTCTTTATTTGCCCCATTTTCCCGTGTGTGTGTGTGTGTGTTTGTGTGTGTGTGTGTGTGTGTGTGTGTGTGTGTTAGGTAATGTTTAATGCATTTGGAGAATTCAGGTATGTGGAAAAGTCTTTGAGCTAGAGAGGAAAGCATTCTTCCAGCAGCTTTCAAAACAAGATTGATATAAAGGTAGGTCAGGCCTATCTCTGGGCTTGTGAGCTCTCACTTCCCCAGTCTGTGTTTGTGTGTGTGTGTGTGTGTGTGTGTGTGTATGTGTGGTGTGTGTGGTGTGTGTGTGTTTCAAATCTGTGTACACCCACGCAAGAGTCCTAAAATAAATGCTTCTTCTTTCATACATGTGAGCGCATTCAGCAGAACTGAACAACACATCCACCCCCTCCCTTTTCCTCTTCTGCCTCCGTCCTCTCTCCATCGCTTTCCTCCATCCATCCAGAGAGAGACAGAAAGAGAATGTCAGAAGAAAGTAGGGGAATGGGAAGACGAGGAAAGAGAGAAAAGCAGGGTTTTGCATGCTATTTTGACCAGAAATATGGGAGTCTTAGGCTCGGTTTGTCTTTTTGTGTTTACCTCATGAATGCGTGGAGGGCAGGCAGCTTCCAGGAAAGAGAGAACAGAATGGAGTAAAATGGAGACAGTGCATTTTTGACTATGTAGCTGAGTATTCAATATGAGAGCTCAGCTTAATTAATTTTATATTACAGGGGCACTCCATGCATTTACTCATTAAGTTCAGTTTGACTCACAAAGAGTACTCAGTCAGTTAAAACAGTTGTATATTGTCTTTTGTGGTCCTGGATGAAGCTCTCCAAATTTTGACAAATAACCCTATGATCAACATCTTACTGAAAGTTGCTGTCTAGTACATTATGGGAAATGTAGTTTCTTGTGACATTGGTGCTTGACTCATACAATACAGAAGACTAAAATTGAGGCTATAGCGGTGTCTGCTGCTTTGCTTATTGTTTTAATCTGCCTATAGTGAGACTAACTTTGTAAAAGTTAAAAATACTGATTTGCTGGAGTACGTCTTCAACAAGACACAGCTTTCTCACACACGCACAAACACACACACACACACACTAGACTGCAACAATATCTATTTGACTTTGTTTGTTGTTAAACTGATGGTATCAGCCTTCAAAAAAGTTTTCCACCAATGCACTGATGATATCTAACATATAATATCAACATTGATGCAGCACAACTAGAGATATCGTATTTTTTATTCCAGGCCCGGTTGTCAATACCATAACAACATTTCACCCACTACTTTCCTCTCTACTACCTACTTTCATTTTATTTGGTAGAATTACATAACAGGTTTCCTATTCATGCATGTTCACCCACTCTGAAGAATTGATCATGCCAGAATCAGTCCAGATCCCAGCAAATATTGGAAATGGTTGAGTGCTGCATGAGGAAACAGAGTAGATATATATCAAAATGAAGGTTGAGATGAAGTCCATTGTCCTCTTGAGATGCAACTTGCATCTTTCTAGGGAAACAAACCCTATACATCATCAAAGGTCAAATAAAAAGTGTTCAAAGCTGAGTCTCAAACATCTGAAATTAAATGCCCCATGCACCTTGTAAGCTGAGTTCATTTACACACCTCGTTTGACATCGTCCATCAGAAGGAATTCGTCCAGAACTTTTTCTTCATCCAGAAAAATAGAGGGAGTGAGAGGCAGTTAGCGGGGGATGGACGGACCGGTGGTGAGTCAGAGGGGAGATGGAGGCAGAGAGAAGAGAGGGAGAAGTGCTGATGAATGGGTTGATGGCACACTGACCCACTAATGTTGCAGTATTGCCAGTGGCTCTGCCTGGCCTGGTGAAACACACATACTCATGCATAGTGATAAGCGCACATCCACATGCAAATTAATAAGCCCTTTTGACTAGATTTACTACTCCTTTACATCTCACCAAGGGCCTTATTTGGACAAAGATTTGAAACCAGGGTTACTTCTGTACCATGTCGGATATGTGCTGCTGAGTTAAGCACGGAAACTGGCAGCACACTGGCACACTTCTGCTAATTTGTCTGACTGTCTGTTAAAGGTCATGGAGCGGAGGAAGCAGTGGAGTGCTCGCACAGGAAACATACATCAGGTTTCACAATCTTTGCCCCCACTGTGTTTCTAAATCTGTCAAATGTATTTTTAGGGTTAGAATGCCTAATGAGTTTCAGAGTATGGCCTTTTTTTTTCTTGAAACTGTGGGTGAGAGCGAAAATTTTAGAACTCGTCAGGTCATCTGAGGATGATCATCATGTGATGTTTTCAAATCATTTGAAAGGAAACCTTTTATAGCCCTGTGAGCCAAAATGTGACATGTAGCGTAGGCCGGACCTGGAGCTAAAGTTTAGAATGCATAAAGTTTTATTGGAAAGCGCTAGTAGTATGTTCATTAAATTAAAAATAAAGCTATCTCTACATACAGTAAAAATATCTTTATTTTGTCGTAGCTTACTGCAGAAGAAAATGTGGAAGCTATACAAGAAATTAAAGTTGACAGCAAAGTTATTTTAAGAAAGGATGTAATCTCTATATATGTGTGAGTGTGTATAGACATGGCCACTTCGGCTGTGTCTGAAATCCCCACTCATTCACTACCCCTTGTAGGGAGTTGTATGTAGAGCACTATATAAGGAGCTCACTCACATTATTAAAACAACACTTTCGGACACTACCCCGGTCATTATTTCCGCTGTTAATTACATAATTTCCGTCGGAATATCAGTTTTTTATATCAGCGCAATGCATGATGGTCTATACGGCTTGGTTAGTGACCATCGGTTGTACACTACTTTTCAAAATTAATTAACCTATACATTCGGACAGCACTACGAAATGGGGAGCTCACTGTACAGTCCACTATATAGTGAGTAGTGGGTGATTTCGGACACAGCCTCAGTCTTTTGATTTTTTTTATTAACATTACTCTTTTAAAAAAAAATGTTATGCAAATATTATTATTGTTGTTGTTGCCGACTTAGTTATTCATTGCCGCCACCTCCCTCACCACCATATCATCTTGTGAACATGGAGGAAGGGTCAGGGAGGTGCTCCAGTCCCCAGCAGCTGGGGTGGGCAAACTCAGGGTGCCCTCATGGGGCTGCCTCACGGAGGAGAAGCTTGGGGGCGGCAGCATGGGGGAGGCACGGCTGGGTCCCTATATTCTTTATTCTCCATATCAAATATATAATTGCACCTGACTGCCAGTCTCTAATAAACAGGCCCCGTCCTCTTGGCCTGGCAGCGGTTTAGAAAGTAGACATGGCCACTTTGGGCTGGCCCCCTCTTAAAGGGTCTAAGGGCAACCCAAAATAGGACCAACACTAGAATAAGTAAAACAAACAAAACTTTAAAAGATAAATAGAGTAAAAAATAAAAACTTTCTAAACATAAATGTGTGTTGACCCGGCATACCAGGATGCTGCTTGCTCAAATACTACTGACATTGTCACTTGCAGTGGTGGGGGCGGTGGTGACAGCAGTATTCTAATTCTATTTTTATTATTTGTAGTAATAACTTATTTTAAATTGTTACTGCTTTGTTATTAAAATTGTCATTTTCTTTTTATTTTATTTTTATTTCTCTCTCTCTTGTAACCCCCCACCAGCCTCTTTGCCTCTGAATCTTGGTGGTGATTTCCAGGTTCTTTACACTCTAACTGCCCAAAACTCCCGGCATTCAATGTTTTCTGTGTAATTTCTTTATTAGGATTATAAAGCCTCTGAAACAAAATTGAGGCCATTCTGGGACACACAAACTGTATTCCCATTTCTATAATATCTGCATTTACAGTTAAACCTACAATAAAACAACCAAACAACCCATCACTCACACCAGTGAGATTGTCCTTACCCTTAAGCAAGGCTCTGTATACAGTAGTTAACTAATTAAGTCAATCTAACAGACTGTATGTTAAGGAGATACAGATCTAATTAAAAGCTCAACACCTTTCAGGGACATCAGTGCTGCCAGTGATGCATGCATCTCTGAAATCCACAAACCCACACCAAAAAAACATGATGACACATATCCCCAGGGAGAGGAATCACACACACACACACACACACACACACACACACACACACACACACACACACACACACACACACACAATGTGCAGTATTAGGATCTGTTGTGACTGAGAGCTACTGACAGGTCGGTGCGAGAAGGCTGGCTGTATGTGTGCTCTTTCAGGGTGGCTTGACACTGCCCCTTTAATATCACCATTAGAGACCTTCCACAATGAAAACACACCCCAGTGGGATGCCATCTCCTTTCTGAAAAAAAACAACAACCACATAATGATAAGCTAGACAGATAGTTGAAGACTCAGTGAAAGCGGGGTCTGTGTTTGCGTTTGTAGTTGTTAGTGCCATAAAACATTTCATCATCTCATTTGGTGTGAATAAACAGAAGGGGAAGGTGAGACAGGTTTTCTGCCGGCCATATGGGGCTTCATCCGACAGTGCTGCTTACATAAGATAAGGCAGTCAGCTGCTTAGGGGGAATAAAGGTCCACTATGTAAACCCAAGACATCAAACCACACCATCCCTAGTCTAACCCAGCCCCTGGCTCTAGAGACCGTCGGCAGGTCACATCGTTTCCAAAGAATGTGGAGAATCTGTATCATTCTCAGTATGAGGTGAATTTGTTTAGCATGTGGTCTGCATGATGGTGAGGTAATGAGGTCAAGTATGGGTGATGATGGAAGACAGCATGGGAGGGAAAATGTCGACCTGTAAGAAAAGGACAGTGGCACTCGCATTCTGGCAGCCTGGAAAGCTACAGTAGCGAGGCTGCTTTTGGCATCAAGACACACACAAACACGCACGCACACACACATACACGTCGAATTTGCCCTCCCAGAACCCCCTCTAGGCTGGCACATGGAGAGGTGGGGGGAGGGAGACTGCATGCCCAAGGATGAGACTGAAAAGAGCGATCCGGGTATGGCAAGATGGCTGCACGGCTCAGCCTGCCTCTCGCACTCCTGTTAAATTAAAGACTGTATACGAGCCAGACTGTTTAACTAGACGCACCACGTGGAATAATTCAACTGCTGAGATCAGAACATCTGCAGCTTCGCCATCAGCAATCACAGGCCATGCTTTCAGAGAATTCCATATCAAAGAAACACACATCACACATTGGGCAAATCCCAAAATGAGTTGTGGTTGATCATTTTTACTGGAAATGCTTTCAAGTCTTAATGTAGATTGAAATGGCGCCTAAAAGACATCTCAAATCTGATCTTTATCTTTTACACAATATGTGCAGAGTATAGTATTTTTGGGGGTGGCGGGGGTGTTGCGCTACAGGCTAATGATTATAGAAATTATAGTAAAGAGAATTGATAACCAGGAAGCCAGAGGAGGCAAATGAGCTGGTAATCAGCAAAGACAGAGAAAGAGAGAAGGAGGGGTGTGGAGAAGTGTTGACCTATTTCTGTGCAAATGGCTGCTTGTGTGATAGACAGAATTGTTGTTCTTTATATTGTAATGCCTAAGACTGGGGTTGAACCAGGCATGTCGGCGTGTGTGTGTTTAGGCTGTGCACACGTGTTATCTTTCCATGTGTTCAAATATGATATGGTATATATTTTATTTGCCATACCTCACCTCATGTGTTTAAAGAATGTGTGTATCTGGGTGCTGGGGGAGGAGAGACAGTGCTGCAAGAAAGAGGAAGGGGAGAAACTGAAGAAAAAAATCGTACATTTTGTCAAACAAATTGAGGGTTTAGCTTTTTTAATTTTAGGAATGCGATGGAATTTTGAGAAATCTAGCCCAAATGGTTGCTCAGTCATGTTGAGGATTCAGGAAGTAACAGAAAATATAAAAAATAGGACACCTTGCACAAACAAGGGAGACACATTTGTAAGGTTTTCTGCACAACACTGTGGTGAAAGCGACAGCAAAACAGGATGAAATCAAATGCTTAGGTCACAGATCTCCTTAAAATAAATATGTCTGTCTTTTTTTTTATCTCTTTGTCTTTCTCTCTCTCTTGTTACCTGTCCTCCAAGTTGACAGAATCATACGTGGCACCAATTACCCCGGTCTCAGCCTGTCAACTAGAGGAGAGCAAAGCCAGAGGAAGTCAAAATGACAGCAGGGCATCTCCCTACCCTCCACTGTCAGGTGGTCACACATCTCTGATCTATGTGTATGTCTATGTGTGTGTGTGTGTGTGTGTGTGTGTGTGTGCCGCGTCTAACACTAAACCAAGACAGAACATTAGAACATCACTGACTTTTAGCTACAGTTTAGCTTCAGCACACCTTTATCGTCCAAATACTGTATCTCCACATTGGATGGGTGACATGGAATTTTGTACAGATACTGATGGTCCCCCAATGACTTTCATGATTCCTTGACTTTTTATTCAGTGCCGCCATGAGTTTGACATTTGAGGTTTTAAAATGAAATGTCTCAAAAACTATTGAATGGATTGCCATAATATTAGGGACATGCATCCATGTTTCCCCATGATAATTGTAAAACCTGAATGTCCGTTTTGTCTAATAGAGAGCTATAGTGAAACTGCAACTTCCAGGTTCTGTTCAAAATCCACAAAAATCTAGCCTGGGAACATATTATCATCTCATGTTGCTCACTCCATTTGTTTAGCTAAGGTTAATGTTGTTTTAACAATACACACTATTTTTTTTTTTCAATATTTCTATTTTTAGCAGACTTTAACAAATAGCATTTCCTACAAACCCTAAACTATCACTGGCTTAACACAGCAAAAGAGTCCCTGTCTGCAGCCAGTTCAGTCAAGTCTGTAACAACAGCAGCAATCAGAGAACCAAATGATGCAGACATATTTTGGCCAGCAGGTGTTACAACTAAAAGTTTACATGGAAGTGTTTTTCTTTTAATTTTAGGGATATGGATGAAACCAAGTTACAATTGTGTAAGTAACCCCACAGATTTCAACTTTAGTGAACACTACTTTGTGGAAGGGGAGAGGGGGAACAGAGGGGAGGAACAGATGTGACATCATGACATCTCTCATTACTTATGACTAAATACAAGAAAAACTAAAGCCATTCCCATTTGCCCCAGTTGTGTGTTTAGTGCTAATTTGCAAATGAGCATGCTAACGGGGCGGCGTGGTGGTGCAGTGGTCGCCTCACAGCAAGAAGGTCATGTTTTCTTATTTATGTTACCTCGGTTGTTCCAGTTCCATTTTTCAATGTTGTCCGGGTGCTCCGGCTTCCTCCCACCATCAAAAAAGACATGCTGACTAGGTTAATTGGTGACGCTAAATGGTCCTTAGGTGTGCATGGTTGTTTGTCTAAGTGTGACCCTGTGATGGACTGGCGACCTGTCCAGGGTGTACCCTGCCTTTTGCCCAATGTCAGCTGGTACTGGCTTCAGCCCCCCGCAACCCTGTACGCAGGATAAGCGGTTTACGATGGATGGATGGATGGATAGCATGCTAACTCACTAAAGTAAGATGGCGAACTTAGTAAACATGAGCATGTGTTGTCATTGTGAGCATCCTAACATTAGCATTTAGTTCTAGTTAATAAATATCTCATCTGACTTTGTTGTGGTAATCTGATGTCTATGTTCTTGTGCAATAACAAGTGTTGAGTTTTGCAAGTTAAATGAGACAGTAAAAACAGTTAAACAGTAGCTTACATCACCTACTATGCTAAGGAAATCAGTGATATAGTCACCTGTAGCCAGCTAGATATCAGTTGTGTGTGCGTGCGCACAGCATCATCAGTTTGTGAATGTAGACATTTTATGTCCATGCGAGTTAAAGAGGGAACATGAATGTTTATAACGTCAGTCAGAAGATGTTAACAGCCTGCTGTATGTGTCGAAAATGTTCTGTTGATGTGCTTGTATTTCCATATTTACAGAAAAAACAAAGTAATGGATTTAATTTTAAACGTATGCACGCCTAGAAGTCCCTTTTTTGTCCAAGTGTCCAACAAATATAATAAAAAATATCCATATTTTGAGCGTGATATACCATTGGTCACAGGTGCTTATGGAAAGGGTCTTAACCTGAACTGAGCACAGTGCAATATTTAAATTGGATGCCACCCAAGTAACCATAAAAATGTTTTATTACCATTGTTAAGATAGACTTTAGAGCGGCATTATCTCAGTGCTGCTGCAAAAGCTTTTCCATCCTGCCAGGAATAAAACCTGATGAATTGTAATTGTGTTGCATTAAAGTTGTCACATTAAAAGATACTGAATAACGGCACCATGCATGTGCCATTGGCAGTTTCAGCATTGGTCATGAAAATCATCATCAGCATAACGTGACAGTGGCGTTGTGTCTGCATATGTGTGAGCCTGCTAAGATCTGCGCCAAAACGTCTCTGCACCCTTATCCTTATTACTATTCAAATGGTTATAAAGCGCCAAAGTGACACCAAACAAATGCTTTTGCTTTCCAAATGAGTGTCTATTTTTGAAGTGCATCCACCAGAAAAGAAGGAATGACCGTGATCTGCTGCCAGCAATCAACAGATGGCTGATTAGCATTTCCAAATCTGTAGTCAAACTCTGGAATGAAATGGGGAATGATTGGAATTCAGCGACAGACTTTATCTGCTCACACAACACTGAACAGCCTTTTTTCTCTCTCTTTCTCTTGCCTTTCCTCCTTTTGATTATCAAGTAAAACATTATTCTGATGGCTCATTGATCGCCTGGGAGTTTTACACAGATAGACAGTATTTATGGCCGTGTGCCCGTGGAAAAACACACACGATAGCAGCGCAATTTACTTCTCCTTTCACACTGCTACCGCCTCATCTATAACACACACACACACACACACACACACACACTCTCTATGCTGGCACTTTGCTCCCTCTCTCTCTCGCTGTCTTTCTGCCTCTCTAACTCGCTCACCCTCTTCCATATCACTTTCCAATCAGCTAAATTCCCCTGGCACAGCTGAATAATGTGTCATCATTCACTATAGCAAGTGCCTGTGCGCGGACAAACACACACATACACACACACACACACACACACACACACACACTGGCCCTGTCCTATAATGTCATTATGGCACCCACTGAGTCAAATTACACTGAATCAATAGGTCTTGTTTATCAGTTGGGGGCCTCCCTGCTCTCAATTACAGCCCTGGGGAACGTCTAGGGAGGGGAGCGTGTGTGTGCGTGCATGTATTACAGTGCGCATGTGTGTGTGAGAGGTCTCTTTCAAGATGGCCCTGGTGTTATCAGCAACCGGTGCACCTCTGTGTGACTCTGTGTTTGGGAACTGTTGTGAGGTTTTGTGGACAGCCCCTTTGCCGCCCTGCATGTAGACAACAACAACATCAAGGCAGATATTGCCAATAGCCAGATAAGCTAATTGACTCCCTGACTGTCTCAATGAAAAGCCCATTGAGATGCAGCCTGGCGTCTGAGATGCGGAACACAACAATGAGGAGAATGTTAATGACTTGCTTTTTTGACTGCAAGGTAAACAGCACCCCAGCCCAAATGCCCCTTAGAATTCATTCAGCCACATTATCACGCAGCACACAATGCAGCTGTTGTAGGATTCAGTGATAAACATTCCTGGAATAACAAATTAACGTGTTTAACACTCGGTTGATGCCAGCAAGAGGGGTTGTTCTAAATTAACACGGGGAAGGGATGCACAGGTTAAAGAGAGATATCAATCCTATTTGCCAAAATGACTGCAAAGCCTGAAATAGACTTAAGTGCTGGAAACAAAGTGGAGTCATGGCTTATGATTAGCAATATAATCTTTTGTCTGTGTGATAAATTGTTAGGCACAGGTCACCTACTGTTAGCTCAGAGAGATCTGGCTTAGGACTTCAGTATCAATATTTATGACACCATGTATTTTTGCCATTAAAAACAACAGCTTGTGTAATGTTTTAATGAGGATAAACCACATAGTAATGTTACGGTTTGTTTCTCTGAGTGACTCGCTACTCGTTTCTAGGTACGGGGCTACCTGCTTAAGGTGTTTTACTTATTTCATAGTATTCGCTGGCAGAGGTTTTACTTAGTCTTGGTATTACCGACCTGTTCTGTGTAGGAGTTTCTTTGTCCTGATTTGACTGATGGGGTCACATGTTTAATCCAGTCTTTCTGTTAAAATGAGATTCACATACAGTATGAACTCACTTTGGGTCAGACATGGTAATTGTCCGCTTCTTCTTTATCCCGGTGACACACATGTCTGAAATAACAACAAATCAACAGATTATACCATATCACTTCATTAATTTTAGGTTTTTATTGACAATAGTATTGCAATCTCCGAAGAGGCATCCTGGGTGGGCTGCCGTGATTGACAGGCAAGGCACTAAACCCCTCCCATGGGGATCGGTAAACCCTTGTGTGGACACTTCCACAGACAAGCAATTAGCACACTGAATACAGACCAGACAGCCAATTAGAGCACCACTGTTAAGCCCCCCCTGTATGTAAATCAGGCCAGGAATTTGCAGAAAAGAACTCAAGTGCTGCCGGAGACGGCGAAAGTATCTGCAGCAGAAATGTAAAATGAATGCAGATATAATTAGGAAACTGCAGAGAACGGAGCTAGAGGAGGAATATACATGTGTTTGAAAAAGAAGGAATCCAAAACATGAGAGTGGGAAGAAAGCAGAGTGATAAAGGGAGGGGTGGGAGATTAAGAAAGGTGAAGCAAGGCGAAGGACGAGAGGGTGAGGGGGTGGAAACAGAGCAGAAGAAGAAGATGAGAGAGAGACTGGGATGAGACCAGATGCAGGCCCACATGAATGTTTCAGAGACGTAGTGAAGCAGGCCTCCAGTCACCCTACATACTAACACAGCTCAATGTGTATTTATAGGGCGTGCAGGGTGCGTTTGAGTGTTGGATTGTATGCAGGTGCAGACTCTAGGCACTCCTTTTGATCATCATAGACATGATCGTGTGTGTGTGTGTGTGTGTGTGTGTGCATGGGAGGATAGATTCAGCTGCAACAACTGCATGAAAATCCTGCCTTGTGGTGAATTTTATGTGGGACCACGCTGCAGCACTTGATCACTTGAAAGACACGTCTTCTTCCCTTCCTTGGGTTTCAAAGCACTCCATTTATTGAAGCACTCCGCACATGTCCCAACCCATATTTGCTTTTTAAGCAGGTAGTTTATTATTTCATGTTTCTGTGAGGTTGCTTCTATCCAGTTGGATAGTTGGCCGGTGACGCCTGTCATGTCATCAGTTCAATTCAAGCGTTTAGCCCATCATCAAATATACCGTACTCATGTTCAGTAATCTCAGCACGTCACACTCAGCTGCCTGACTGGAGCCGTGGCTTAGACTGAGTATATCTTTAGTAATAGGATTGAGCTCATGATAGTAAATCCAGTCACATCAATGGCATTTCCTCATTTAAATGTTCTATTACTGTAATGTGACCCTCTCTGTTGTCATTGGTAAAAATGTCACTTGATCAAAGCGTTTTTTAAATCAATGCTGCGTCACTTCGGTGATACCACCAATTAAATTACACTTTTTTGACATTTAAAAATATGGCAACCAGAGTCTCTAAAGCTCACTAATTAACACATCATATCTTGCTGGTTTGTTACATAATTCCCTGTTAAACCACAACTTCCATAGTGTAAGAGTACATAGTGTTAGTGAACTTTAGACGGGCTGGTAGGTGATTTTTGTTACTTACCAACTAGATGGAATCAGGCTAGGTGTTTCCCTACTGTTTCCAGTCTTTACGCTAAGCTAATCTAACCATCTCCAGGCTTCAGCTTCACATTGAACAGACAGAAATATGAGTATCAATCTTCTCACCTAACTCTTGACAAGAAACTGAATATGGGTTTCCCAAAAACTTTGATATCAGGGAAATCATGAAAGAAGTTGTTGTTTTGCATTTGAATCTAGAAAAGGTATCTCATTCCCTCATTCCCCGTAGGATATCTTCAATATTTTTGAGATATTCAAGATACATATTCTTGAGGATTCCCTTTCTCTGTCTAATCCTGTGTTTAGGTCTGGTCTCTCTCTCCCCTGCCTCATATCTCCTCCTCCATCCTTCTTCCACCCTGTGTATTGACTCCTTGTATAGTCTGTCTGTTATTTGAGAAAGTAAACAGTGGAATGAATGTGTGGGTCACTGTCAGGGTCACTTTCTCTGCATCCTTTCTTCTCCTCCCATCATCCATCCTACGCTCCCTCTGGCCCCATCAGCCCCCCTTCCCCTCTCACAGTTGTGTGCTGGTAATGAGAGGTCTAGACATGCTTGATCAGGATTAAGGCCCGGGAAAGCAAGCAGGGCTAGGTCAAGCAGGGAGAGTCGGCTTTAGCGTGGACACATACACCCCTGTGGGCCTGGGATGGGCACCAAAAGGCCCAGCCAGAGGTTTTTGAGGAACATTTCAGGGTCATGGAGAGGGAGGGGAATTAGGAGATAGAGGGGATGAACAAATATAGCTGTCTTAGAAGTCTTTCTTTCTGCATGCTTGTCGTGTAATGCTGCTCCACTACTAGAGAACCAATATTAGGACAAAGCACCAGTACTCCAGTGGGAGGGCATTGTTGAAGAAGAAACTGTCTTCAAACTGAAAGGTGAAATCCTTTTAATTTCACTTTCAGTCAACAGACATATGACGTACCTGTTGAAGTTTAGCACCAGCACATAACCAAGTTCCACACTCTTCAATTAAACGTGGAACAGTGCATTTTGAAACATGATTGCATTTACTTCCTGCTTCCCAACTAAGATGGTATTGTGTTCTAATGACTTTATTTCTTTGGATCCAGTGGTGTTTAATCAGCCGCTATATGATAACAGAGAGGCAGGTGACATGCAACAAGGGCTCTCATGGGTTCACTTAAACATACCAGTGTTTTTTAACTGGATTAGTCACTTTGAAATTAACATCTTTATGCAGATTACTGTTAGTACGAGTGATCTGGTAAAGTTAGCAAGACAAGCCCACGGTCTCTTTTGCAGGGTCAACACATTCTCATTCCAAAGTTGTCACATATGGACACATAGTTGAGACCCCTTGGAGTCAATTTGTAACATCCCGGGAAGCCCTTTAGTGTCATGGTTCAACACACAGGGGGAAAGGAAACCCTTTAGTGTCATTTCTGAATTTCTGAATTGAGTTTCCTGTGTGAAACAAAAAGTCATCATTGATTGCTTTTAACTAAGTTACGTAAGTAGCGTTACTTAACTTATGTAACTTAAGTGATGTAAGTATGTAGTTATCTTAACCCAAACCATGATGTTCTCCTTAAGCTAACCAAATAGTTTTTGTACATAAACCTAACCAAATTGCGACGTTTAACAACGTTAAGAACAAAGTTTTATTGCTGCATATTTATTATGGCTATCTTGACAACACTAAAGGAACCCCAGGGTGTTAAAAAGCAGTGCCAAGGGATTGACAGTGTGTTTAGTATTCTACCTTGAAGTTACAGTTTTTGGGATTCAACGTTTGATTGTAGCTGTAACTGGTTCTCCGTTTATGTGTGTCAGCCCTGTGGTAGACTGGCGACTTGTCCAGGGTGTATCCAGGGTGATGGATAAAGTGTGTATAGAAGCAGGTAAATGAAAACATACCTAATAAGATGCAGAACAAGCCACAGCCTCCAGAAGGTGATTATGTTATTTTGATAGAATTATTATTAATAAATAAACTTTTTAAATGAGAATTTAATAAACTAAGCCTAGAAAAATACTGTTAAGTTCTAGGACACGGTTATCTGTTTTTCATTTTCAATGTATCTTAACTTAAGCCATGGCATTTTAACCGTTCCATCTGTGTTTATTGACTCTTCCCTTTTCAGGTGAACGCAAATGCATGTGTGTGTTTTTGAGGTGCAGGACACCAGCTGTCGACATAGGTGGCTCTCAGTCCACTGGGAATTCTCTTCTACAGAAAACACGTCACATCGCCAGCATCCATTTCCTATCTTCAGAGTCCCCAGATGGATCTGATTTATGGTCATTCCTAAACATCCAGGAGAGGTCGGAGATACTGACACTGGGGATGTCTGGACCACGATAGGATCAAATGACAGGTAAAACACTGACTGGGAAAATAGCTTACAGCAAGAGGATAATTTTAAATTTAACCCTCATTACCTCCACGTTTTTTTTTGGGGAACCGGGACGGTCCAGATAACATTGTCCTTCTACAGTGTATCTTTCCAGTTGACTTTGAGCAAAACACTGAGGGTTGAACCCTCCAGGGGATCTCAGAGGCACATTGGATACAGAGTAAAAGGCAAAGGTTAACTGAATGCATTTCTAATGTTTCACTTTAATTTATAACATTCTTATTATTACAATAACAAATCCCTCATTCTGACAGTAGTTTCAGCATTTTGTTCAAAATGTTCAATATTCCATAATGGAAACCTCAGAGTCAGCTCAGAGAAAAATTGCTATTCATAGTGGTCTGGTCAGGACTCTAGATTTTAATAAGGTGGTAGATAATGAGGTTTTAAGGTATGATAGCTCCCACTGTTACAGGTATGTTTATGCATAGTGCAAAAAGTTAGTTAGGGCTCTGTGTTTCATTCTTTGGTATCATGTATTTTCTTTGGTATCATGTATTTTCATTGTGAGACTTGGTGACAGCTCATAGATGTGCAGACTGATGACTTTGGATGGAAAATGCATCATGTTTTAATGAGAAATAAAAGTCAAGTCTTGCCTGTAGGCTGTAGTTTTTGCAATAATGTAAAACATTCGGCACATATCTGGTGTTTCGGGTATTTTGACTTTAAACAGCAGGAGGTTTAGCAATGGTAATTTCCAGAATGAGGGAACCATTAAGCTCTTAAGATAAACAGGGGGACTTTGTTTTCTAATACTAACATTGTGTTTGTTACTGTTGCGTATGTGGGACACTCACTTCTGTAACTGCGTTGGTGGTGAACAGTTATTTCTATGTAGTATATTATATATTTCTCTCTGAAATTGTCATGTTAGCTAGCTTGCCAGATCTGAGAAATAAATCTTTTTTGGAAATGCTAGAATGAGTGCTGCATATGAATTTACCTTTAAACAGTATTTTGACTGGTTTCCATCAAGTTGGTTCTAAATAATGAAAATGCCATATTTGAGCTATTGTAAATGCAAAACTCTCCATCCCTTTCTTTTTTACCTTGCTTGTGCAATTTTTAAATTTAAATTTTTGAGAAATAAAAAAAAATCACTTTGTAGAAGTTTTGGTCCTACTGACTTTCTATTGGGTTACTTATTAGGTAATGTGAGTGAAAAACACCTAATACAAAAAGGCAAGAAATGTTTACACTATGGTTCAGATTTTGTTTTTAAAAGTGTCTCCCAGCTTCAAACATTACCTGCAGGATTCATGGAGCTCCAGCATTGTCATACAGCAATAAAAATCTTGTGAGCTTAATGAGGGTAATTCACAAGTACTTTCCACTGTGAAATATCTTGGCTGATGTGTCAGTGAAAGTGTTGGCTTGCACACAGGCACACACCTCTGTGATAGACCGTGACAGACTCAGATTGTTGAAAAACCCATATTCATGTGTCATCCCCATTCACATCTTTCTCTTTCACACACGCACAGGGACTCTGGGACACTGAGGGAATGATAACAAAGACATGTTAATGTGTGCTAATGATGTCGTTATCTCCTGACGAGTGCAAATGGAGCGAGAGATTAACACTGATGCAACAGGGAATGAGGTGTGGGTTCACCGGCACGTGTGTGTGTTGGTGTTGGAGGAGGTCCCTACTTCGACTGTGTGGAAGACTGTTGAGAAGGAGGGGGAGATATGAGAAGGTTATGTCTGTGTGTGTGTGGGTGGGTGTCACTCTTGTCTCTTACCCACCCCACTTCCCCTCGAACTTTGCCCTCTTCCTCTGCCTGCTGAGCATCCCACAGGAAGACACACTGACCCCCCACCACCACCCCAGAGAGCGGATGAATGTGTCTGTGGATGTGTATTTGTGTGGCCTGATTTCTAAATAAACTGACCACATTTTTGTGGTCATAAGTGTGCTTCCGAATTTTCAGCTGAGCAAAACATGTGCAGTGAGCAAATCACAACTTGCCCCATTCATGTCACAAGCTCACTTACATCCATTTGACTCCATGGCGTGTTATTTAATTGCCACTACAGCTGTATGCACTGAAGAGGCTGCCCGCTTTTATCATTTGGCCCATAGAGCCACTTGCTTTCACAAGCTTGCATCATGAACACCCACACATGTAGGCCTACACTCACTCCTCTTCAAATGAAATATCTCTCTCGCCGGTGCTGCGTGTCTTAAAGGAGCACAATATGGTTTTAGGAAATTGCTCCATGGATCCACACACCTGTTAAATGGCAAGAGAATGGTCGCCAAAGTCATACATGACTTCCTAATAAATTATATGTGGGGCCCCCCATGCTCTGAGAGTCAAACTGTTCTTTTTAAAAACCTTTATCAGTGATGATATGTGTCCTAACGGAATGCTTTCATGCTTAAATGCTGCCCTAATGTGACTTCACAAGTAGCACGCTGCATCAGGTCATTTTGGCATGTCAAAACAGGAAAAGCAGGATAAAATGTTATGTTACTTAACTCGCATAAGTTTTGTATCGCTACTTATGTATGGCGTATGTAGCTTACATAACCCATGTAACTTTATTAAAAACAACGTTGTCTTTGTGTTTCACACAGGGAAACGATCACTGGGTGTCTAGGGTTGGGTATCGAGAGAGCAAGTTTCAAAGAAACATGCATTCTTTATAACACGTGCATTTCGATTCTGCATATCAATTCCTAACTTTTTGCAAAATTTAGTGGTGCTCCCAAACTGAACTGCAGTGAGCATTTTACAGTCCACAAAAGTTGCACTTATCTGCCAGGACTTGCTACGTGAACCTTACGTCCAGTCATTTGTTACATAGTACGTCAACAAAGCATGGGGTGGACCGCAGCAAACACTCACTAAAAGAGCTTCACTAAAATAGACGACAGCAAATTGCAACACCTGCAGCAGGATGAAGTACCTCCAATAGGAAGTAGACAAAGTATTTACTTCAACACGGCATGAATCTGAAGCAATGCACCATGTTCAGTGCGTTGCGGTCTCCAAAGAACCCCCAGATACAGCTAACAACGCTAACAGTAGCAACGTCTCACGCTCAGGTGCAAAACACAGATGAGCTGCCATTCACATTTTATACTGAAGGAAAACGAATGATGTCTACAAATGATTTTTAATATTCAGTATATTTTTCTTAAATCCAAGTCCTCAGAGAAGCCCCTCTAGTACAGAAACTACTTTCACTTTAGCCATGAGGTGGAAGATGAGCAAGGAGAAAGTGGATCAATGTCACTGAGTGGTGACAAGATTTAAACTATTCAAAAAGAACCGGATTCATGAATCCGAATCAGAAGAGACTTGGGAGTGAGATGTTGGTTATTAATCCATAAATCCCATTTAGGTAAGCCAGTTCAAGGGTCCTTGTATTGTGCATACTGGCTCACTGGCACAGCTTACTGGGACACTAACACTAAATTTGTTTCACCTGTGCTTTTTCTGCTACGACAAGTCAGTGGCTGGCAGGAACTGCCAGATTTAGCTTAAGGCCGGGGCATGCTTTTAATGAACTAGGTTGTATGAAGTGTCACATTTTTATAGCTGTTTCAAATGGCCGTGTTCAAACGTGGGGCAATTACCTTGTGAATACAATTTTATCATAACTGTTAAAAATAACTATAAAAATATGACCCCAATTGTAGAAAATCATAATTATCCTGGAGTCTGTGCATGTCACTGGCAGCAGACTCAAATAATGGACTGTGGAACTGGTTTGCTCCTGTTTCCACAGGAGGCTGTTGTCTGCACGTTCATTTGGGACATGGTACAATGAATGAACACATGGTCGCTCACCTGAAACTGTTCCAAAAATAAACCCTCTGTACATCAGCTGTTTTGACTTGTTATCATTTACCAGCTCAGTTGACCAACAACAAAAAAAAAAATGTTGTATTTCTTCGCAGCAGAAAGTTAAAAAAAAAAATCAGCGTCTGTCATTTTCCCCACTACTCTCAGAGAGCTGTCAGGGCTGTCACTCCACCCTGATGTCTTCCTCCACGTCCTCTCCCACCACCTCCCTTCATTCTGCCTGATGAATTTCCAGTCTGTCAGACCCTCTATCTCCACTCTCTTCCTCCTCCCTCGTCCCTGCTCTTTCTCTATCATTTATGGCCTATCCCTGTGCTGCATACCCAGGCTTTGGCTGAGGTTTGGTCGGTCGGCAGTGGGGGGATGGGCGGTGGTTGCTTTGCACGTTTTCAAGCAAACTGAAATATTCATGTATGTCTGCATGTGTCGCTGTGTGAGAGCGACTTCACGTGTTGCCCTGCCTGGTCCTTCACCACATATCTATTCATGTCTGTAGTATGAAGTGCACAGCTGCTTGCATAGAGGTCTGCATGTTGATATATGTGTACTTCTGCGTGCGTATTTTTTGCCAGGTGATGCGTAAAGCCCTGGCATTTGATTTAGCTCCCAAAATAAAACTCAGCACATCAATTACCCATGAAGCGCTCTGCACACGCTCACACAACCAACCAAGGAGGAGGAATTAGCAAAACTTGCCTCTCTTATTCGCCATAATGATATGCAGTGCACTCAGCTTCAAAATATCCACTTTTTTTAGTCCCACATTCGGTCTTAAAATCTAAATTTAAAAGCAGCAGTTGAATTATTATCTTGAAACCAGTGTGGATGTCTTCAAAAAAGACAATATTCAATCCTTTTTGCGGTTTTCCTTCAAGAAAAAAATGCAGTTTTAAGAGTCCATACTAGATTAAATGTCTTCTAAGATAGATCTAAAGAAAACATCTGAACACTATCCCATTTATTCAATCACTCTAGTCTATTGTTGTCTGCGGAGAACACAGCATTACAGTGAGTAATGTACTTTCTGTCTCTCCATAACCCACATGGCTTTTCAGAGATGTGTCAAGCGTGAGTTCACGCTCTGCTCCTCTATCTTCACCCCATCTCTCCGTACTATAACGTTTAAAGACCAGCTGATCCTCTTTTCTTCATCTGTCTTTTTTCGTCACCGCAGCCTTTTAGATCTCACTGTCTCCTCCTTTGTAACTCACATAAACATACAGACACAAATTGACATGCACGCCCCCCTTATTTCCCAGCCATCTTTCCTCTCCGTTTCTCTCGACCTCCCACCCCTCTACTGCCCTTCTACCCCCACCTCTCATCCCCCCACCCCCCACCGTCAAGTCGACCGGAGGCAGCAGCCAGCACATGTATAGCCTGTTGCTATGTAGGCGCCATGACAACCGTCATGAATTCGACATGGCGCTCACGTATCCAGGCGGATGTGAGCCCGTGTGGATGCAGAGCTTCAAATGGCGCTCACGTATCTAGGGAAAGAAACTCTCAGGGGGGTTGGTATAGATTTAGTCTTTTTTCCATCTTTTTATTCACTGTGTGTGCATGTGTGCATGTGTGCGTGTGTGTGTGTGTGTGTGTTTGCATGCATGTATGTACTTTAATGTATCAGAAGATCAAAGTGAAAGTGTCATTCAGTCTGTCACAATCCCAGATACATGAAGACCCTCACTGGCACACACAGATGTGAAAGATGGATGTAAGTGTCCGCCACACCATTTATTCACAGGCCACTTCATTGTTCACACCCATCTACATCACAGTGCATTAATAGGAAAAATATAACCCTTGGAAAGCTGTACTAACAAATTAACAAAGATTCATGTGATTTTAATTTCAAGATGTGATTCGGATTCTGCATTCTGCAAATAATTGTGTTATTTTTCTCTATTCTTTTTATTATTCTCACATAACTTGCAATGTCTATTCCATATTTATATATTTCTACATTTATCTAACTCAATTCAACTGTATGTTTGTCTACGTGTAGCATCTTATCACCAAAGCAAATTCCTCATATGTGTAAAACACTACTTGGCAACAAAGCTCCTTCTGATTCTGATTCAGGCTTTTTTTTTAAAATATATATTTAATACGTTAAATATATATTACATTTAATATAATATATATATAATATATTTAAGAGATGGTTTGTTTTTGTAACTTTAAAAAACGGCACTTCCACACTGGGACTAGTCAGGTGTGCTCAGAAGCGAAAAAAGACGAGACGTCAATTTCTCTACTTATTCTGTTCATTCTTTGCACCACAGTGGCTGCACAACAATTTAAAGTGAAAGAATCTCTGTGATCGTCTTTCTCATTATCCACATTTGTTAGCCTCTGCGTAACGTGGGAGTTGCCATCATTTGGAGTTTTTTTTTTACACTCCTACCTTCCTTACTAATCCACAAAGAGAAGCTGTGTTGTTTTCTGATCTGGTCATTTGCTGTTCTTGTTTTCAATTATTTCTTTAGAAAGTAAAAGCCCTCACATTATAAGATGTGGCTGAAAGGCTTTTGCTGTTAAACAGCCGCAGAAAGTATTAACTTTTGCCACAGAGATTAGCCACAGAGGGCTGATGTCGCTGTTTATAAAATTGGACCTGTGCCTCTGTTGCACTTTTTACTAACTGGAAAAAGGACTAAATAAAGTTTACTTAAAGGACTGTAAGCAGTGTGAGATTTCAGTGAAACACTGCGAATAAATACTAAACTTATTGTGAAACTTTGGCATGATCGCTCATGCGTAAAAGCATTAAATGGGAGCCTAATGCAACACTTAAAAGTCAGTTTTGTAGTGTTTATAAGTACTATTTATTTAGTGTTAGTTTTTAGTGTTTTAATGTTTAGTGTTTTACCTCTCATAGACCCATAATTTCACATTTTGGGAGCAATTTGGTGTTCAGCGTCTTGCCCAAGGACACTTTTGGACAGGAGGATTTGCGGATAAAACTGCTGACCCTGCAATCAGTGAACGACCTGCTCTACCTACACAGTACTACTGCACTGTTAAAGAACTTTTATAAGGCCTTTTGTTGCTCGAGGGAGCCCTGTGAAGTCTGTGAAAGTGCCTCAAGTGATGTCGCCTGTCGGTGGTTGGTTGCATTTTGGATGATGTAGGCATCAGGTGTTAACGAGGCTGACGAATGCGTGGAACAACAAAGATGATATCTCTATATGTTAGATCTTGATCAAGTATCTAACTTATAGCCAGTTAAGAAAGATGATGCAAAACCTGAATTACATTCAGTGGCAGATGTTACTATGATGATAGTACGAGGATAACAAATCTAAGAATGAAAAGAACTCAAAGGCTATGTATTCTTCCTGTTTGCAATCTTGCCCTTATATTTGAATGATGGCATCTTGTTTAGTAAGCGATGACAAGTATGAAGCCCATCAGAAACACCTCATAGAATAGAGAAAAAAATATCTGCATTGAGGCTCAGAAACCCAAAAGGCCCAAAACATAACAGATTAAACCAAATCTGACCAGCACTGACAATTTCCAACCAGTACAGACCAGTCAGTCAGTCTCCATAGACAGCAGACATATTCAGAGCAGCTCAGACTGTGTGACCACTGTGCTGCTTTACTGTAATCTGTCTTTATGCCAGTCCTGCCAACCAGGGCACTTTGTGTGCCACCCCATCCACATGCCCCTCTTACCAGCAATGCCAGCAAGTAGGTCTGGCAAGGATTAACACACACACACACACACACATACACACACAGAGCCTTGTGTTACTGTGTTTGTGGGCATCCATCGTTAACACAGTGAATTCTCTAGCCCCTTACCCAAACCTTAACCATCACAACTATATGCCTAACCTTTAACCCTTACACTACCCTTAACCCTAAAACCAGGTCTTAACCCTCAAACAGCCCTTTAAACTTGTGGGGTCCAGCGTTTTGGTCCCCACGAATATATAAACACACACACACACACTCACTCACTAAATAATGTTTACACCAATACACCAAGAATTCATACATGCCCGTTTTCACAGGCTCGCTCATGATCATACACAAACACCCACCCACACAAATTCACACACTGTTTTGCAACATCGGGTGCCCAAGGAATTAGAGGATACAGTTTGAAGGTTGGAGGCCTCATGCTCTAAATATAATCATCTCTCTCCTCAGCATTGTTATGTAAGTTGTCAAGAAACGGTGAGATGATATGCACAGAACAACACAAAAACAGGCAATAAAATACAGATTTTCTCAGGCCAATTTTACGAGAGGTAATTTCGCTGGTGCATGACGTATTTAGCACATGTGTGCAACATGTGAGTTTCACAGCACATGCTCATTATGAGTCTGTAAATGCAACCTTTATGGGTAGAAGTTAGGATATAGTAGCAGCGACTGGATGCCTCTGAATGGATGTGTGTGGAGACAAAAAGATTAAGAGAATATTTTAGTTTCTAATACATTTGCATCAGCTTAGAAAAATATGTGTGTGTGTGTTTTCTTTGTGGCAAAATTCCAGCACTCCCTTCTCTGAAGAACCAGTGTAAACACACCAGACACCCCTTCCCCGCACCGCTGACAGGAGTATCTGATCACGTCTTCAACTTCAAACAAGTGTATGAGCTCACAAGGACGACGCCATCCCTCTCACCTCCCAGACTTCCTTCACAGCACACACACACTCAGTGTGACAGTGAAATGCCTTTGGGTTTGCTTTGTCATTATCAAGTGACAAATGACCTTGTGAGCGGCTGCTACATTAAAATGGAATGTGTTTTTCAAAGCTGGAGGGAAAAGACCCTGCAAGCGTCAGTCAAGGCTGAGGAAGTTTGGACAAAGTGGAGAAAGACACACACACACACATTCGGTATTTTAATTCACATTTTTCTGCAGTGCAGTAGGTCAGCGTAAATGTATATTTTCTCTCTTCGAGTTTTTGCAGTCTTTCTGGATGAATTTGTGTCTTTTTTTGTCAGTTTTGAACTAGACCATCAATTCACCTGACACATAACCTTTTACCGAAGTCTCTTTATACAATAAAATTTACCAACAAATCATCCAAACCTTCAGACCGCATTTAAAAGGAGCAACGGCTCATGAGTGACAGGATATATCAAACCGATAAGTCTGTGGATTCCTCTATTTTATACCTGTTTAACGTCTCATCCCAAAAACCATGGGCAGCGGTTTCAGGTTTTCCACACCTGGCAGCAGGGATTTGCTCCGGTTCAGACACAAAAGCATTAGTGAGGTCCAACACTGATGGTGAGAGATAAGGCCTGGCTCACAGTCGGTGTTCCGGTTCATCCCAGAGGAGGCAGCTGGGGTTGAAGTCAGAGCTCTGTGCAGGCCAGTCGAGTTCTTCAACACTGAACTCAGAATATGCCACTGTGTGTGTGTCATGTTGAAACAGGAAAGGGCAAAAAACTATCTGTTGTCACAAAGTTGGGGGCTTAATGTCTAAAATATCACAGTATGTTGTAGCATTAAGATTCTTCACTGGAATGACTGGGCCTAACCAAAGATTAACAGACCCATTTTTATCCAAGCACAGGGAAATTGAATCCTGAATGTTCCTCCTGTGTACATTTTTCTTTAGGATTTGTTTCCATACACACAGTTTTGTCATGACCTCACAAATAAAAAATCATCAACAAACATCATGCTTTGCAGTTAACTAGCACAAAGGTGTGACTAAGTTTGCCAATTAGAAGATCCTTTGACAAAGCAATCTGAACACAAGGTCCACTTCCTCGCTTGTTTTTGAGCTTTCAAACCATGTCACAAGGTCTTCCACAGCACATTGCTCAGTGGTCATGGAACTGTGGATGCACAAACTATTCCTTTTAGCAGCCCTTGCAAGACGTTTACTGCTACACGTCCTCATGCCTTAACGTTGTTTGTCTCCTGTGTGAAAGTCAGTTGACCCATCCATCCACCTCCTTCCGCAGACTTTCTCATTCTTTATTATACGCCACCCGACTCCCTCTATTGCTGCCTTTTACGGCCACTAGAGGTCACGGCCAAAACAAATATGGGTCGTAATAACGTGCTTGAACAAACAACCTATATGGTTGTTTTCCTGGCGAGGACAGGCTGGTTTACCTACATGCAACCAAAGCATGCTCAAACGTGATTGGTCAATATCAGATTACAGAACAGAAACCAGAAGTCTTCTAAAATTTGTAAATTTCTAAAATCTTATCCCTGCCTACAGATTCCGCATATGCAGATATCTTTATGAGTCAATCAACTCATCAGTATCTACTACAGTCAAGTTATTAAGGAACTACTCATTAACAAATCAGTAATTATCAGGTCTTTCCTGAGTTGTTCCTCGCTCACATTTTTGCCTACCATGTTGTAAAGTGTTACCTAAAAGCTCAATTGGGAATGCGGCACATTAGAATTTATACATCATTTGTATGACACAGACTTGCACATATGCACTCACATGCATCCATGTGCAAACATGTACAAATATAAATGTGTGCAGAAATCTATGCAAAAAGGTCAGTGGCATATCTTACCATTCATGATCCTCTTTACTTGTTTGTGTCCTGTTGCTGTGTTTTGCCAAACTAGTGCTAATGTGCACAAAAAGCTTCTATTGTTTTTTTAATTTCCATTCAGCAGCTCTTAGAAAGCCTGGCGAGTGTACAGGGATCGGGGATCAGCGCACAGGAGGATTGGCACCTCTAATAGTGCCAAAGGCTGGATAAACACTCCCTAAGATTTCTTGAAATGTGCTATCCTAGCTAAATTTCCTAGGTTGTGTGCTGCAAGAAAAAAACAACCCTCTAAGCAAAAGCTATGATATTGGACATGTCAGCTGATCACCTGATAAGTTTGGACTAAATCTGAACAATGTTTTCACTCTGTAATTTGGATTATTCTTATTAATCACCGGCCTGTTTCCTTTGCTTCCAGTATTCACTCTGCTGTGGTCTCTATTTCTCTCAGATGCTGTTTTCTGGGTTAGTGGTTCCCAGTCTACTGATTGGGATCATCCAATGGGTCACAAGATAATTAATGGAATAAATACAAAGAAAAAAAACTAAGTTCCGCTACAAAATAAATAAATAAATAAATATATATATTAAAAGAATTACTCAAGAATTTAAAATAAATATTAGATTGTGTTTTTGTAGTCTGGTTCCAGTCTTCTGAATTACCTCCCCCATCTCTTGTTTGTTCAGCAATTCAAATGGTAAATGGACTGCACTTATATAGCGCCTTTCTAATCTTCCGACCACTCAAACCGTCATGTTCATCTAGTGACACATACATTTATACACTGATGGCAGCGGCTGCCATGCACGTTGCCAATTGCTCTTCAATTTAAAAATGATCTATTAGAGAAACAGCGGAGGGTTTAGTAGGTGGGATTAAAAAGGAGTTATTTTCCTACAGAAATGACAACTCTTGAATACCTCTGTATATTTCTTTGATCCTTGTGGAAGTTAACTACTGCTAGTAGTGCTACTGTAGTATCTGTGTCAACTTAACATGTCAGCAGGATGGGGATGTCACTTGCTACTGGTATAAACCAAAATATAAACCAAACTAGCTATCCAGACATGCTCGCAATTGCAGTTTACAAAAGAGCAGATAAATACACTGTTTAATCCATTCTTTACATCTGCTCTTGTGTTTTTACTTTTGGAAATGTTTAAAAAGCCACCGCTCTCCAAACTCTTTAAATGCCAAAGGATCATCCTCATCATCATCAGGAGGAGGTTAAGTAGACGTGGGGGAGTACATAGCTACTGGTCTATTTTACAGGGTCAAACAGCAAAAACTTTGGGAACCACAGCTGTTGGTTTCAGCAACAAACACATTCATATGCACATAGGCAAATGCACAAACGCACTATTTATATATACGGAAATGTTCGCTATAGTTTGGAGCCTTGTGTTTACTCTTCCGGTGTCCTCAACTCATTCTACTAATGCCATTTACAATATTTCACCCATCCATTTACTGGGTTTGCCAGGTGACAGATAATTTTGATTTACAGCCACGTTCAAAGGGTGCTGTGCAGCATACACAAACTAGAGTGAGAGATGAGAGTGATTTCTATTCATATCTGAATCATACACTGCAATTTATTTACTAATTGGGATCAATGGTGCTATTCTAAGAAACGATAAATGGAGAAAATGGAGGAAAAGGCAGGGGAACAATGGAAGACCCCTTTGGCAAAAGACAGCCAGAGGTCCTATACACCATCTGTGAGAGGCAAGATGCCTGAGGAGTGTGTGTCTTTTGTGTTTCTGTTGGCAGGTTTAGTACTAAAAAGATAGATTTACAAGTTTAGTGTTTGCATGCTCACTGGATAGTGGACATCTCTGGATATCATGTGTTGCTAACAGTGGCATATTACCACACACAGAGTGGTAGAGTTAGCATTAAAGGACAGTGGTGAATGTGTAAATGTCACCGCTATCAAAAACACTCTGCAATTACACCAGTAATAGCATTTCAGCATAGCTGACAGGCATAGCTGAGCCGCAGCTCAGTGTCCTCGTTCAGTATCTGACTGTGATCCAATTTCCATGCAGGTCACATTTGTGCAAAAAAAAAATGCATGTATTCTCTGCCACAAAGATATTTGATTTTCAATGAGGAAGAATCTAAATTACAGTATGTTGTCTTTTTTCTCCACCCACAACTTCCTTCCAAGAGAAGGCCACACAAAAAATGCAAGGAGATTGCACAAAAACAAACAAAAACAGTGTTTGTCCAGTGGTTTCCTTTGCTGAAACCCACACCCACAGAGCTACTGCAGCCAGTGGTATGTGTGTGTGTGAGATGGAAGGTTAGAGGGAGTGACAGACAAGGCAGATTTTGACATTCTGGTAACTTCACATTTTTTATAGCAACCACTGACCGCTGCTAGTGAAACTGACCATTGGAATTGGGGGAAAAAATGCCAAGAATTCTCCTCAAATACCAAAAAAAAAGAAAAGAAAGAAAGAAAAATAAATGTGTTATGACATATCAGATCCAAGACATCCTTTCAGTTGATATTCACAGATTTTAACTGACCATTTTAGCTAATAAATCCATCCATTTCCATGTGGCTGTCAAACAATAAATGCCTAGCTCAGCACAAAGTAGTGCACTGTTAGGCAAGTAACCCCCTGTAAAACTGCAACATGTCATTTTGAATTTTGAATGAAATGTTTGAGCTTTAGAGTTTAGTGTTCAAAAGTGGATTTTGTTAGCATTGGATAGATTCAGTCTAGCTTTATTTACCGTTTCCAGTATTTATGCAAAGCTAAGTTAACCAGGTACACAAACAGGACAGTGGTTGGCAGTAGTGCTCCTTATGCTAACTGGAATTCAAACTTTCTTGATTATTTACATAAATTGTATGTGTAATACATTCTAGGGCATGCTTTACAGTGTATTTACACAGTCTTTGCAGTCATTAATATGTCAGGGCAATAATGGCATAATGATCCATGTCAGACAGATGATCTTTGAAACGTACAAATTTCCAGGGAGAAAACTGACATTTTTTGTGGCCTGGATTCCTTTCCTTGCACTTGTTTCTCTCAGCTGATCCAGTGTTTAACTTTTTGACACATTTATTTACAGATTCTTAATAGATATGCGCCTGAGAGCATTTTATTTTTGTGCTGATTAAGAAGGCAAAGGGGAGCTGGCCCTCTGACTCTGGCTGATTGCGATGTTTATCATGTCTAAAGATGTTGGATGAGTCAAGCATTTGCTGCCATGAAGTGTGAGTGATGCTGTTTATATGTTTATGAATCAGCTCTGACAAGCATGTGGTGGTAAGTCAGCAGCTTGTTTGTTTGTGAGAGTGATAAAAACCACAGGGCCAAAAATGTTTGAGTCCACTGGTTCAAGGGCCGGGGCGCCTGGGACAAGAAAAATGATACAAAACAGCTCAACTGCCGGTTTCTGTGGGAATTATCACATTGTGAATTTGTGGCAAAGACAGCAGACAAGTTCCTTCAAAAATGGCAAACACATGACGGGACAACAAGTTGACACATTTTTGTCGCATTTTGAAACTACACTTGTGGTTACTAGTGGTAACAGGAGCTTTAACAATGAGCCCAGTATCTGAGGAATTCATATTGGACATTTCAGGTCCTCATGACTTCCTTCCAGAGCTAACATACAGTGCCATTGCAGGAAGAGTGCCTTTTAAGTAGGCAGTAAGGGCGTGCATGTCCGACTTTCATGCTGTAGACTACGTCTTTACGTTTTGTTACAGACCTGCATTTGACATTTGCCTTTTTATCAACTGTAACCACACTTTTCCTTAAACTTGGTGAAGTACAACTTAACCATACTGATTGGATGTCCAAAAGGTAATATTTAAAGATACGTATGTATCAACCAAATGGGCAGCAAATGTGTTAAGAATCATGTCCCTGTGCGTAGCAATGGCTAATACGTGAAATGTGCGTATGCACTGGCTTTTTGTCTTTTGCATCATGTCCAATATACAGTGTGAAGGCATATGTTCTGTTATTCCCTTGTGCAATTTGACTTCTGCATCGGAAAGGCAGACTCCGCTAGTGTGACGCAATTACAGGATTCAAATACTTTGAATAGCTATTGTCGAAGAAATACCATCCATAACTAATATGAAAAAGGGGGGTTGTGAAAATCTGAAGATCTTATGGATTGTAATGTTATTCCTCTGGGTGAAATATGTATCAAAAATGAGACTTAAATCAGCTTTGACTCATAAACTCAAAAAGACATGGTCGTGTAGGGTCTAATGTTCCATACTATGCTGTAGTATTTATTATAATGGAAAGCAAATGGTAAGCATGATTTCTTGGAGAATTTATTCTGCATAATCTAAAATTATACTTCGGATCCTCAGTGACCTGAATATGTACCTTTTCTAATTAATCACATTAAACAAATATTTTGTAGATGATTGGTCATTACCATAGACTGTGTAAAAGAAGTGGACATAGTCACAGTGACTTTACCCGTTGGTTTAATGGACAGCCGTTTTGAAGCCTCCACCGCCATGTTGACTTTTTTGCAACCAGGCACCCGACGTGACGACATTTAGACGAGAGGGACTGACTTAAAGACGTTGGACAGACTTAAAACAAAACGTACATACAGGAATAAATTAACAGCTGACTCCTCATAAGATTTTTCAACGGTGCTGGATAAATGTACACAGTGCCGTGGAAATGAATCGCCTGACAGTTCGCCATGGAAGCGACTTGTCATCAAGATAGTTCTGCCCTAAGGCATGCCCTGCTTTGTCGTCTATTGTTCACTAAATGGGACCATAATTTATTAAACATCATGCTGTATTGAAAAAGACAGAAAAAGACAAGAAAAAACTAGCGACTGAGACCATAAACTCATTAGGAAAGTGTTTACTGAGGTAATAAATCAGGTGGGAAGTAGGCAAGTAGTATTATTTCTAATGGAACCAGACTTCTTATTGCACCCAGAGGAGTCGCCCCCTGCTGGATGTCAGACAGAATACTGCTTTGAGTTACTTCCGCACAGCTTCAATTTTCCGACGCAGAGATTCCCGTTTGGTGGTACTCTACTTTGAAGCCTGAAGATCTGTTCAAATTCAGCCAGCAAATGATGTGATACATGTACTGAATGCACATTTCATCAACTCAGAGTTCCCTGAATTAAACAGATCACTGACTGCAAAGCAACACACATTCTTTCATCATTGCTCCAGCCTTTCATTAAACGTTTATACACTTCACCTCGAGAACTGTGAAATGTGGTACAAACAGTCAAAGCAATTGCTTTTTTCTGTAAAGGTAATTAGTTATTTCCATACCTTCACTTGTTTTTAACAAAGACTTTAAGCATTCTACAGAGTTGTGATTTGCAGTGTAAGACTTTACCATCCACATTAGGCTAAATTTGTGCTCTTCTTCCACTCAAGCGGAATAGGCACAAACGCACTCAACCAAACTGTGCTGCCCAAATGTCCTTGTTTCCTCTGCAGAGCTCCTAGTTGCAGTGTGTCGACTCTAGCCGTGACACACATAGCTCTTATTCAAATCATACATCAATCAGCTGAATTCAATAGCTAGGTAAAAGGCAGAGGAGTGGAGCGCTGAGAGCTCTTGGTGGGCTTCAATGCCATGATGGCAAACTGGGTCACTGGGAAGGAGAGCACGGCTATGGAAACCCCGCTGTCTCCATGGCAACCTCAGTGTTGACACAGCTATTGCCTCCTCATCTTGGCAAATACGCCACAATAAGAAAGTGTAGTGTTCTATTGTATGCAGGATGGATAATGAAATACTCTCAGAGTGTGGCTAATTCACAGTTACTGCCTCCATACAGCAGTGCTATTCATCTTTTCCCCTCAGATTTTGGTGATGAAATCTGGATCAGTTCACCATGCAGCACATGGTTTTTTGTTGAATGCATTTCTGTGAAGTGAAATGAGCTGTGAGGTGAGAAGTCAGTATGACATTTAATGTAATTGCAATACATCTCCGTTTCTGTATGAGAATTTTAGGAGATCTAATTAAACCTTAAGAGAAACATGTTTGTGGCCAGGCTAGAATTCTTGGACTTGGACTGAAATTGTGAGCTGTTACTCAGCCATTTTGGCCCCAATAGTAAAGCTGCTCATTTGTTGTCATGGGGAGTACTATTCAGCTGTGTGTTGTTTGTGCTATGTCTTCTGTGGCTCTGGAGGAGCTTTGCCAAGGTAACCCTGCTGATGTCATCAGGTACATGGTTAGAAATTGTATTTTATTAAATTACTTATTTTCATATTTGCTGACACTGTTACTATATCCTGACAGTAGTACATGAGACAGATAATCTGGAAAAAATAAAAATAAGTAAAAGCTCTGCTGCTTCTGGCTCCTCCTACTGCTCCTTATGCCGTTTGCAGGAATACACCGTGCCCAAGTCAAAACAACCAATCAGAGCCAGGAGGAGTCTCTAACGCAATATTAGTGCACTCCTCGCGCATGCTCTCACTCAGTCAAGCTCATATCTATGTTCGATGCAATGGCGGTCATACCGGCGAGAGGCATGATGAAAAAACGGTGGGTTATAACTTTTGATGGGGGACAGAAGTGTACACGCCTGTCATACAGCTGCCTTTGAAGCCTGGTGCGCTCCGCCCTTTGCTGTTAAGTGCCAGAGGGGCATCTTAGACAAAGACAGGCGTCTGAAGACAAGTCGCAGCAAAAGGGAAGTTTTGCAGGGCAACAGTGATACAAGCAACGGAGAGAGACATGAAAGATTTTGCATTGTATGTTCAATTGCTACGAACAACCAGGAGGCAGTCAGCTTAACTTAGCATAACAACTGGAAACAGGGGGAACAGCCTGGTTCTGTTGAAAGGTAACAAAACATACTTATGAGCGCCCTTCGAGATGTGACACGTTATATCTTCCACGCAATCCAAGAGTATCTAAAACTCACTGTGACTACAAGGCTCCAGGAAGTCACTACGCCCAGTACCTAAACCCTAGAAAAGTGTTTTTACACTTAACACATAACGCTTAATTTGTTTGCTTTAACGGTGCTGGTGAGCCCATTTTGTTACCTTTGGGCAGAACCCTGCTAGCTGTTTCCCCATGTTTTAGTCTTTATGCTAAGCTCACAGTCTCCATGCTGTAGCTTCATAGTTAACGGACAGGTATGAGAGTGGTATCGATCATCTTATCTAACCCTCAGGCATAAAAGTGAATGAGTATTTTTTCACAAAATGTCCAAAACTGTAGCAAAAGTGTGACTGTGTAATTGGGCATGTTCAAAAAGTTAGCAAGCTGTGATGAGATGAAAAGCTACTGAACAATTTTACCATGACAGATTTATATTTTAATTCATGTATCGTTGTGTATGTATTGTGTATATATGTATAGATCTACACTGCCCTTCAACTATTTGTAAGTGTTTTTTCAGTGCAGTACATATACTAAGTCGCTCAGGCTTGGAGAGATTGACTCCAAGCATGCCTATCATTTAATTGATCTCCGCCAGGGGAAGATAGCTCTGGTCTCAAACACACACATAAACACACGCTTGTGTGCAAATGTGCACACAAGCACAGGCGTACATGTACACCACATGCACACTCAGGATTAAAATCTAATTTTTCCCTTCGTTAGTGCCAGAAGGGTGTGTGACACGGACAACGTCGTCGCACAGTGATGTCCACCTCCTGACCTCTGACTAAGCGACAGTGGGATTGCTGTGTGTGTGTGTGTGCGTGCCTGCATTTATGTGTGTGTGTGTGTGTGTGTGTGTGTGTGTAATATCAGGTCACTGGCCACAGAAGAGGGTGAATCTGGCTGGACTTGATTGAAACTGGCGGTTAATTCCAGGGCTTCCCACTGAGATTAGAGGAAAGAGAGATACAGAGATAGAGTGAGAGAGAGAGAGGATGGTGGGCTAAAGGTTAGTACGCAATGGAACCAAATGAATTGGCAATGGCCGGTCTGTCTCTGTGGATGTTAACTGGAGAGAAAGACAAAGTGTGTTTGAGTGTGGCCTGCTGTGTGAAGGAGGGAAGAGGGGACACAGTTTCTGTCTGGTCCACTAATACATTCATGGAGGTAACAATAATATGGTGAAGTTCTTGAGATGATCATCTGCATTTAGCTTTTCTAGCTGTTATGTAATGCTAACACACACATACCATCCTATTAGTATTCTCGGGCTAATGGGTTGAGCAAAAACACTTTGGGTCATTTGGACTGTACTTGGCTAAAGACAAAATTTGCATTGAGACAGTATTTGGGCTCTGACTGATGACTTTAATGTCCACAATAACACAAGAAGAGACAATAACGTAGCCTAAAAAAGGCCTTTTCGTCTTTTCTAGTTGGCTGTTCGATTTGAAGTTAAAACATGGTCCCAGGTAAAAGTTTAGCTATTGTTTTAAATTCAGATTTAATGTACATTTAACTACAGGTAACCATAGTGACAACATTTATGCTTCACATCAATTCACCAGTTTATTCTTTCTGGTGAGACTAACCTAACCATCAGTTAACTTGGCTACAAGTACACATTAAAAATGGACAATACTCTTAATGCAGCTTTTCTTTTTTATATGCATTGGATGACCACAATGTCACACCATCTAGTCATACGTTATAATGATGAGGCACAGTATGTTCTCCTGTTTAGTGATGTCACTGACACTGCAGGGTTTACCAGAGGAGGATTGTGGGAGATTATAAGGAATTTCCAAGTACAGTAGAGTATTTTGCTTACACTGATTCAAGTTTAATCTGTCTACTGCAATTAAGTCGTGATAATGAACGATGTAGTTAGCATGTACAGTAGCAGCAGTTATTTGAGAAATCCCGCTCGGACTCAGTACTAGTAAAAAAGGACTTTTTCCACACCATGATAACGTCTTAAGCTAATTACAGAGAAGTAGAGTGTCGCACATCTGGCTACATTTAGCTGCTGGTAGTAAAGAGAGTTCAAAAAGGTGTTAGGAAGAAAGGAGCTTTGGCCTCGTCCTGGTACCGAGGTCGCGCAAGATCTATGTGCAAGTGCTAGTTTGAGCTTGTGTGTGTTGAAGGTGCATTGTCCATTTATTCTCAGCTAATATCCCAGCACAGGCTCGATCAATATGGCCTATTATGCCCCTGAGGACAATACATCGAGTGTGTGGCAGCCATCACTGTGTGTATGTGTGCGAGTAAGTGTCGACGAGTGTCCATGCACATGTAATTGTGTCTAAGTTAACATGGGTATATATATGCATAAAGCGTACATAAGCGTACATATTTGCACATATATGTGCATGCATTTTTTGACATGCAGTGGATAGCAATGTGGCCTCACAGCAAAAAGGTCACAGGTTCAAACATGGCCTTTCTGTTTGGACTTCTGCTCCGTGCCTGATCCGTTTACCCACCATTAAAAACATGTTCTCCATTCAGTACAATTGATCAGACACTGGCACACATCAGGAGTTGGAATGGGTTAAATGCAGACAATGAATTTTGATATGTCTATGTGCAATGTGTTCTCATCTCAGTGCATCATACCTGACGCTTTCAGACAGCGTGACAAAGCGTAAGGATTTTTACACTAAAGGTATCCTTCAGTGTCCATATGAAACGCCCCCTTTTGCTACGTTTCATCAACACAAAGGAGGCTAAATGTACCTGCAAGCACATCGGCCGTGATGCATAAAGTCAGTGACTTAGGTTTAGGTACTAACATTTCTGATGGTTTTGGTAAGGGTGAACACGAACATAGCTAGCCAGGGTTAGGTTTAGGGTTAAGAGGGGTTAGGGGTTATTCTCAGGCAAGCGCTTTATAGAGACTGACGCTTTAGGTCATTATGTCACTTTCTGAAAGCATGGCATTGACCTGAGATGAGAACAGGTCTGGTATGTGACAATAAAGTGCCTTAAAAAAAAAATCAAGCCAGTGATGGATGTTCACTTATTTTTAACTCAACCTACACCAGCTTCACACAGTATATAACAAACATTGTGACAACTAATTTGATGCTGTCGGCTGAAGTCTAAAGATTTTATGGAGTGCATAGCTCACGGCAATATCACACTGACCATGACAGCTGTATCTGTTGTCACAGAAAAAAAAATTCAGAAATGATATCTGCAGAGCTAAAAAACACGACACCATGAATTACTGTACAGAAACTGAAGTTTGTGTTGATGAAAGGGAGAATATCATATTGTACGATTGTATCTTTTTATATGCCCCTATGTAATCGCTGCATGGGTTGGCCTGCTTTTACCCAGGCTTCCCATCACCCTCCCTTATCCACACTGTGAAAAATTCATGCATCTTCCCAGCAAAGAGCT
This sequence comes from Lepomis macrochirus, assembly GCA_024633595.2. Classification (NCBI taxonomy): domain Eukaryota; kingdom Metazoa; phylum Chordata; class Actinopteri; order Centrarchiformes; family Centrarchidae; genus Lepomis; species Lepomis macrochirus. The sequence continues at coordinate 28,995,918 of JALXJV020000013.1, read as the reverse complement.
GAAATGATTAAACATTCAGATTCCAACTCTGAAAATGGAGGCTGAAGTGGTTTCTTTCTTTCTCACACAGTGTCTGTCTGTGTGTGCTGTTCCTTTCTCATCTCTCTTGTTATTGAGAGTCATGTTTTTTCTTAAATGATGCTCATAATTTTGTGTGTGTGTGTGTGTGTGTGTGTGTGTGTGTGTGTGTGTGTGTGTGTGTGTGTGTGTGTGTGTGTGTGTGTGTGTGTGTGTGTGTGTGTGCGTAGAATGAAGAAACAGTGAGACAGAGTGTAAAACTGGTTGACAGAAAAAGAGTGAGACGGGGAAACGGAGAGATGGTGAGTGAGTTAAAAAGATGAGCAGGCCTATGAGGGGAGAGAACTCGACTTGAACTTTCCCAGCTCTGGTGAGAGGGAGCGAAGTGGACAGGGAGAAGGAAAAGCATGGTTGAACTCACACATCACACACTTTCATCTCCTTTGGACAGTGGGTGACACATGGATGACACAACTCACACTTCATATACCTCACATTATGGTTGCACTGAAATTGCTTCTGAATTTTGCTTTAGAAGGAAGTGAAGCAATGGCTTATATTTCATTTCCTCCAGAGATTGTAACATCTACAGTTTCTGCCACCACTTATGTTGACGAACAGCTGGGGAAAAATACATATTATAAATAAATAAATAATGTGTCAAATAAATGTCATCAAATCCATGAAAAGACTAAAACCAACAGCTAATTGATCCTAATAACAATCACTATTAGTGTAGCCTCTGAGCCACAGACCTCTATTGTTGTCCAGAAACACACCAATGAGGCACCCTGTTGCACTGGGTGACATGTTCTTTCATTACAAAGAACAGAGCGCTGTTTTCATATTTTCAGATGATATGCTGATATGCTGTGCTGCTGCTCTAAATACCAACTACAGCACCAAATCCAGAGCTGAAAATAGCCCCCAAAAAATGTGCGGAGTTCATGAAAATATAGACAACTGGCAACCTTCACATTTAATGGATCATCTGTGTGGTTTTGCAAGTTTTAGCCCAGTAATTAGTTAGGATGCTGATATTTTCCAAGGCATGTAAATGTTTTTAGTTTAGTTAAATTTCCAGTTCACTCATCTTTAAAAGTCACATGCACGACCATTAGTACTTAGCAGGTGATGGGTAGCAAATATGCAGAAAAAAAAGAACAAAGTACCCGCAAACTGTTCCCAGTTCCTCTTTCATTCAATGTGGACACAGCAACGTTTCAACCACAAATGGCAGTTGTTTAAGGACACACCAACATCTTGTACCTGGGAAGTTGGCAGTTGAACAGCAGCCTTTTTGATGTAACAAATTTATATGAATCTTTGCTTCGATAGACACATAGATCCGTTTACACAGCCTGTACACACAAAAGAACAATTAAGGAATAGTGAACTAATACAACAACATAGACATAGGTGAAACAGAATGGTCACAAAAGCATGGGTCAATTTGAGTGTTATTGCTACAGTTTGTTATGGGCAGTTCATGGCAGAGGGTACAACACTCCTACTGCTTTTTTACAGATTGGAGATCTGCATCTGTTTGTCTGCGGATTTTTTCACAACATACAGTAGTTTTGCAGATAAAACGCTTATGAGCAGAGCATCACTGAAGAATAGTGCTGACAAATAGTCTCTGCTTGCAACTGCAGTGTCACATGAAAATCCTAATGTAACTGGTTTGAGTTTACTTGAATGAATGGGCTCTCTGAAAAGGAGTCAATTTAAATGTTTGTACTTTGTAGCAGAGCAATAGAAGTAGGGGTAGCTGGATATTGTTACAGTTATAAAAAGTCAGTATTGTCCTTAATACCAGCCTGACTCAGTGAAAAAGAAAACAGGCTGGCTAATGGCAGAGAACCATAAAAGCAGGGAAAGCTTATGTATTTGTGGGTTATGGGATTTGATTTGACATGAGAGAATTGGGTAATCTATTAGTGGGCTGGCGCTATTTATCAGCGCAATATTAAATCCTGACGTCACATGAGCCGCAGAATAGTCTCAGATTACTGGGAATTAAGATTAGCCTTCGGGGTTTAATCTCTCACAGGTGTAAGACAGTGGATAAACATTTGCTGTGATATGTGGCTGCTCTGAGTGACATACTGACAAGATGATCTCACACACACACACACACACACACACACACATACACACACACACACACACACACACACTGCACTAAATACATGTGACTTCACCCATACGGTAAAGTGGACATGTGTTGTGACATACAGCAACTGCGTACACACCCACACACGACAGATTACAATAATGCTGTCATTGCCACTCCCCCTACACACACACACACACACACACACACACACACACACACACAGATTACAATAATTGTTTAACACAAAAAACATAATGCTGTCATGCTGTCATGTTTTATTGTATTAAACTCTATTCTACCAGGAATATTCCCACTGAGATTCAGTGCCACTTTTTTAACGGACTCTAGCCAAGACAGCAGCAAAAATTTCACATAAAAGGACAGACAACAGACTTTAAAAAAACAGCAAATTACATCAAACAATGCATTGGCTGTGTACAGTAAGAGGGCATGTGCACTCAGAGGATAAATAACCCTTAATCCTGTTTTTATAATCTTCCATGCTTATAAAATATTCTAGTTTGAGGTAGCTCACTACAAGCTAGTCTTAGTAGCTTTTACTTGCAAAGTGGAAGCTAGTTAGCTTCGCTTGCTAACCTGAGAACTGACTCCCACCACATATTACATTTTGTCTGTTATTTACACATCTGTACCTGTGTTCTTAGTGCTGTGTTCATCCAAAATTGCAGAGAGGAGGGGTTCTACCTAGTGTGGCAGCCTATCCAGGGTTCTTTGAACCTTGATGTCCTTTTTAAAAACTACACATTTTTCAAAACACTTTTTCCAATTCCTTGGATACAATACACATAAACCTAAGGTCATTTGTTCATTGAACTTAAGTCACCTGTTCAAAATGACACATGTATTTCAAAACACTATTCAGACATTACATTTGAGATGACTGTCTATTCCTTTCATTACAATGATCTAACTATCAATGACTGCAACAACTCAGAATGGTAAGTAATTGTTGCATTACTGTTAATGCATAGTTTTATGGAACCTGATGAACAATATTCTATGTTTAGATCATGGACGTTTCAGGATAAGGAGACTGATTGACACCCATTAAAATGTGAACCATCTGGACAACATTATCCACGGATGTAAAACTGTACTCAGGCTCTGTGTCTATGGTCCCATCACTTTTCTAGACCATGTTTCAGATTTGACCTTGTAATTGTTTTTCCAATACTGTCAGATCTTAACTGAACCTGCCCAAGACAAGGAGGAGAGATCAGAATGTCATTGGGCAGCTGGCAAAAATCCAAGTACCTAGACAGCTCAGGGCCAACATCACCTTGTATAATGGGGTGGTGGGATGCAGACCTCGAATTGGATCATGTAATGCAGCCTCCTTGTAACCTTCTTTGATGAGCTAAACCGGGTCTGTAGAGCTGATGGCGTGACCTATGGCGTTGTGTGGGATAATGTCAGGTTTCATCATGCTCAGATGGTGCAAGCATGGTTTCAGGCCTGTCCACAATATACCACCCTAGGAAGGTAGGTAAGTAGGTAGTAGGTACATTTATTGTCACAATATAACAGGTTATATAGAGGGTATACGTTGATGTCACTTCCCCTTCCGGAACACGCGGGACTGAGTGGCAAAACATCTGTTACCATGGCTGCTTTTAGCAAACTGGGAGTAAAAGAAGTGATTATTTGCTCAAATTAAAAGCAGTCGGACTTGACAGTGTTTACCAAGTGGTCCAGCTCTTTCCCATTTTAGATGTGTTTTAGCTGATTCAATTCTGCCACTCATTAAGGAGATGGGTAACAATGATCACCCGCTGCAGAGCCCTCTGGTCCTCAGCCATCTACATCCCATGCCAGTTAGTGATGTTTCCAGCCAGGATGGTTGGAATGTGGCCTTCTTAAGCTTCCTCAAGAAATACAGTTGTTTCTGAGCTTTCTTCACCAGCGTGGAGATGTGAGACGGCCATGTCAGGTTCTCTGTCATGCTGATTCCCATGAAACTGAAACTGTTCACCTGCTCCGACTCAGCTCCACTGATGTAGATAGGAGTGTGTGTCTTTATCTCCTTTTTCCTGAAATCAGTGATCAGCTCCTTCATTTTGCTGACGTTGAGCAGTAGGTTGTTGTCTGTACACCATTCCGCAAGATTATCAATTAAAAATGTGAGGCCTGGCTGGAGGGCAGTGGAGATGGCATCCACTCCCATACTCTCCTGTCCTTAACCCAACTGAGGAATTTTTCTCCACATGGAGGTGGAAGGTTTATGATCAGCACCTTCATAAACGCGTCACCCTTCTCCAGGACATGGATGGTGCATGCAATGACATCACGGCAGACCAGCCTCAGGCCTGGATTCATCATGCCCAAAGATTCTTCCCAATATGTTTGGCTACTGAAAACATTTATTGTGATGTGAACCTGTGGCCAAATCCACAAGACAGGGTTTGTCATGACCTTGGATTTGAGTGTGGTGTTTTTTGTTTTTTTGTTTGTGTCCATTTCTGTTGCCTCTGTGTTCTTGTTTAGGTTGTGTTGGGCAGTGCTTCCTTGATCTCTGTTGTATTTAGTTACTTGTGTATTGTCTGTAGCTATACTTCCTGTTTAATTTTGTAATTTTGGTGTTCTTGTCTAGCTTTGTTTCCTGTCTGCCTTGGTTCCTAATGTGTCTCACCTGTGATTAATTGCCCTGCCTGCTTGTGTGTCTGTGTGTGTGTGTGTGTGTGTGTGTGTGTGTGTGTATATACAAGGTCACACCTCTTGTTTACATTGTCCTTAGTTGTGTTAGGTCCTTAGGGTGTCATTGTTGATTGTGAGTGTTCTGTCCAAGCTTTGTTCCCTTGTTTTGGATTCTTCCCTTTGGCTTTCTCTGTGTTTTTGATTTCCCTTTTGTTTTGACTCTCGCCATGTGCTCATACACGAGCCTGTTTTGTTTATCATAATAAACCTTTTTGAACTGCATCCGCCTTGCCACTGTTTGCATTTTGGGTCCACACCCTGTATTCCTACCCAAGCAGTCAGCCTTTCTAATAGGGTTATGGGAAATATGAAAGTACAGTAATTGATCCATTGTTAGCTTTTTACAGTAAGCCGAGTGATGAACCCTGCTGTTGATGTTTTACAGTAACATAGTTGTTTTTGTAGCTGATCATTTTGCTTTGATTCAAAGACACCTTTGTTGAAGGTATTGTATTCCTTATTTTACAGTGACATATTTATATGTAGTACCAAAATGAAACATGTATTACATATTTTGTAGAACAATATTTAATGATTGTACAAACAACTACACAGTGAAACTATAAGTATCGTGTGTGTGTGTGTGTGTGTGTGGGGGGGTGATTTAAATGAATGTTCATATGGTATTTAATGATAAACTTATTTGAACCAATGAGTCTGCAAGTGCAGGGTTTCTTTAAAGATATACATGCACAATGCAATGTAATGTTTTGAACACTGGACAGCCTGTGTTACCTGTGTTTTAGTGTTGTGTCTAGAGCTTTGAAAAATGACATCAAGGTTCTGAAGTTAGTGCCTAAGTGACTGTGAAAAAAAAACTGTAAGGAGACCTTTCAAAGGGATTTATGTCCTCAGCAATGTTTTTCCTTATTCCAAATGTTTTCCTGGGTCAATATGTTGAAATTACCCGACATACAGCATACTGTTATACTTCTTAAAAACTGTGTATTCCAATCCCTGAAATTTAGGGGTAAGACAGTTTTCTTGACTTTAGGCATGGATCTCCAGAGTGGTTGAAAGGATTTTTTTCATCCTGCATTTAAAAAGTCCATCTACCTTTGGTTTTTTAATTGAACTGTGAACAAAGCGCTTATCAATCTCTTAGTTTGACACTCATGCTGATAGGACCCTGGGAACATAATGTTGATCCCTAGCATTAGCTATCTCTCTTTCATGAGTTTAGATGAGGTGAAGACAAATGACCAGGTTGTGGTAACTCACAGTAATGACAGTCCTGTAGCCTCAGCACATCATGTGCTACCCAGTAATTTGAAGTACAATATGGAGTTACTAATGTATGGAGTCAATGAGTAATGTAGGGAGTGCTCAAACAGTTGGACTAAGTAATGGCTAACAGCCCACCAGCTGGTTAACTGTCTGTGTGGCCTTTGAACTGAAGTCTTATTGTAAGCAATTTCAAGTGCCTGTCCACACAGATGTTGCACCAGTCAAATAACCAGTACTGACAATATCAGTATGTACAAACATAAAATTCATTTTAATTTCAGTGTTAGTGGTTCACTAACAACATTTAATGCTTTCCTTGCTCTACATGGTTAAATGTGTTCAATAATCAACTATTTGCTCACCCTGAGCTGATAATTACTCATCAAAAACTGAGAACGTAAGACATGAATGAAAAATCTACTGAGAAATCTTTACTTCAGGATTTATGTTTATGAAATAAAACCATTAAATGTTTGCTTTTACTAGAGCAAATCTCCAGAAAAGTAGTATTAAAAGTAAGAGTTCCTTGTTCCAGTTCCTAAAATTCCTTGATCTGTTGTAAAACTTCACAATGCAAACAACTGTGTATTAAGTTAAGTTATTAATTATTATTTCAGACTGTAATAAATAAGATAACACTTTATTATGTTACACAGTGTTTTTTTAATATCATGATATTTCCCATCCTGTCACATAAAACCAGATATAAATGTCAGACTTATGATTTTACTTTTATGAACTACGGTGATGTTAAAGACAGAGAACAATCCTTGATTATAAAGTGATGAAACTGCTGTAATGATTATGAATAACTTAATAATAATAATAAAAATCCCAAGGAATCAAGCCTTTGAGCATGTCATAACCCCATGCAATAACATCCTCATAAATCAATCATGTCCCACAAATCCTACATGTACAATACAGCTTCTGAGCGCCCTTCCCATTCCTCGTGGCTGATAGAGTAGTGACCAGCGGCTGAAAGAAGGGGTGAATCGACCACTGTGGCACACAGACAGGGCAGCATTGTTCTCCGCTGATCGTAACAATAGGACCTCTGTCAGAGGGGATCATCTGTTTTCTTGGCAAGTTGGCCTGTTAATAGGGCTACTTATGCTCTGTGAATGGGCTGGAGCCTGGTCAGAAACAAACAGACCAATAAACACACAAACAGACAAACAAACAGGCTGGCGTGGGCGTGTGTTACAGCAGTGAGTGTGTGTGCTTCATCGATGAAAGGTGTGTAGGCATACATGTGCCGGGATGTACACACGCGTTAAGTAGAGAGAGAAAGAGAATGAGGATTCAACACACTCACCAACAGTCTCTGGAAAAACACTTAGAAGTCTATTGACAAGGTGAGAGAGAAAGAGAGTGAGGGAGACAGAAGAGATAGACAGTGAAAGAAAGAGAGAGAATAAGCACACGCCCAACATTTTCCAGGTCAGCCCAAATGCCCCGGGCTAAGCTCGCCGTTCTGTTACTGTTTTTCTTCTCCCTCTTTTTCTCTCTCTCTGGCCCTCTCTCGTACTCTCTCTTCCTCTCTCTCTCTCTCTCTCTTGCCCAGGGGCAAAGCGGAGCTGCAACAGGATTCAGCCGTTCCCACGGAGACCAGAGAGACGGTGCTGCCATGGCAACGAGGCATCGCTTGCTTGAGTGGAGAGCCGTTCCATCGCCGTCTCTCGCTCTCTACGTCTTTTGTCGCTCTTTCTTCTCCTGTAAATTTGGGTTACCGTCCTCCCTATCTTTCTTTCTTTCCCTCTTTCTTTCTCCCCATCCACCTGTGTCTGTCCGCTCATCCTCCTCCTAGCCATTTATTCTACACACCAAAAATATAATTAGAGCACCACTGCCATAATTAAACAGCTCAGACAACAGCACTTCTCACAGAGGAATGGCCAGACACTCGCTTCACACATCTCACCTCATTCTTTCACTGAGTGGCTAAAAAGAAGAAAACATTTGGATTAAATCGCCAAGCTCAGTTACACTGTGTAAATAAATTCTGTAGTCGAAGGCAGAGGTCCCAGCAAAGATTGGAGTCAACCGGAAATGCTGTTTGTAAGGCTTTTCCACTCTGCCAAGAACTGAATTCTCAGCAAATCTCGCAACACTTTGAATTTTTAACAGAATAATTGGCCAAAAAAGTGGGACTACTATGAAGGTATCAGCAAAAAAAATCCAGTAACTGTAAGGGTCGCTCCAGTCAGATCGGTCGGATCAGTATCAGCTCGGCTACTGATCAAAGTGGAGAGAGTCTCACCCACACTTGACCGAGCCACATTAAATGTTTTCATTCATTTTGATGCAGTAACATACTGCTGATACGCTTCCCTCCCTACATGTGCTACACAGTAAGTACATTTTAATGAGAAAGCCATTCTCATAGCCGGGTTGGCCTTTTACTGTAATGTTGGTGACAAGTACTGACAATACTATTCATGATTAGCTAACATTACCATAAATGAACCCAATATAGAATTTTTATAAATGCTGTTTTTCTCAGGAAGTCTGTTGAAGCATTGTATGGAAAAAGTGAAACTGTTATTACCTGTTTTATAAAGCTTGATAAAACTCAAGAAGAAGTCTCAGTTCAGGTGTCTGAATTAGTACCAGCAGACAAAAAGTTGGAGCTCTGATACCCAGTTACAGATCAATTTATGTTTTATTATTTATTATGTTTTAATGGGTTTTATGTCTGTTATATCCTTGGTGAGATAATTGTAGTAATGTAATTGCACTTCCTTGATCCATGGTCCTAGATCAGGGTTAGTTCTGGCTATCTTATTGAACTCAGACATATCAGTTACTTCAGGCGTTGATTTATTCTGACAGAGAGTTGTAGTTTCTGTTAAAGGAGACCTATTATACTGCATTTCCAGCCCTATATTTTAGTTCTGTGACTCCTCTATGGGAGCTTTGCATGGTTCAAAGATTAAAAAAATAATTTTCTATCTTATACTGACACTTCATGCAGGCCCTCATTTCAGCCTTTAAACACTTTTACCTTGTTATTTGAAGCTTTGGTCATGTTTAACATGAACATCCAACATTGTAACATTATAGAAATGCCAGAAAATATGGAAAAGCATAATAGGTCCCCTTTAAAGTCAGAACAAAGCATGGCTATGAAATAGTATAATAATATGACTGCCACTGTGTATTCTGAAGAGATGCAATGCATTTTGGGGCAGCTGAGTACACCAGAGAGCTCAGGCACATACTTGCTAATTTAGTATCTGGGCATTTCTTGTGTACCCAAAATCCACATACTGTTCAGTTGGAATGCACTACATAATCAAATTGATGTCATACTTAAAGCCCCCCTCCAGTCTATTTTGACATTTCTATGATATTTCATATTTTTCTGAGCCATTTCCTTACAATGTTGATTAACCACATAGTTCGCCAAATATTTTTTGACAAATAGCTTAATTTTGTGCTCAAAGTTGCAAAAGTTGCTTTGTTGTTAAAACGGGGTGGTGACGTGTGAGTATAGCGATTCCATAAGTCATACGTCATTCTGCAAGTTTGCGCAGGCGCACTGTCATGCCTTGTTAGAAACATGCGTTTTACTCATGGCCGTTTTACCAATACATCGGTTTTAAAGGCCCTCCCCACAACCCTGTGGTAAAGTAAGCGCACTATAAAACATAGTGGGAGTTATCGTGTGCAGTGTGTGACAGGACCATCGACTGTGTGATTGATAACAGCTGATACTTGCACATCAGTTTCTATCATGGATAAGTAAAAGCTACTCCTGCTAGACAGTAAAGTGTAGTAAACTTAAACTTAAACTACAGTGTAGTGATGTTAACACTGCATATCGTTAGTGTACACTCCAGTTTTTGGTTGTCATGGTAATTGATTACGTCTGACTATTAGCCACACCCCCATTCTCTGTTTGAGAAAGAACGTTAACCAAAAACAGCAGTTAAAACTGGCTGGAGGGGGGGCTTTACGTTAGTATCAGATTCTGAACGTAGCCCATGTAAAATAAAAAAGAGCACAGAATTTCTTTCTTGTCACACTAACTGGAGTCCTGTTCAGAGTGCTCAGTGTTGCCATTAGTGGCTGGAGGCTATATTGCAACAAGACTACAAAGAAATCAGTATCATTTATCTACACAGGTTCTGAGGGATGTGTCCATATAAATCAACTATGATCTGCTAAAGGTTTGCTCAATGACCCTCAAACCTGTGAACTGTCCAATTTTTCATATTACAGTCAAAATGTTGCTACAAAAGTAACCAAAATTATTCCAATGTATCTCTTACTTCAGTCTGCATCATTTGTGAACTATATCAAGCAAGAAAGGAAACGGCAAACTGCATTTGGACTGACAGCAAGATTGATTGCCTGCAAGTGGTCGATTTTAGAAGGTGTCGGTGATGTGTGGCTGTCTCCCGGCTTTTAGTCTGGTCATAACCTATGCACACCGCCTTCAGAGGAAAGACTTATCAGACACTGGCAACAAAACTAAAAGTGCTAGTAAAATGATTTAAGGTTGAATCACTGTTGTCACCGTCAAAAAAAAAGAAGCAGGCATTTATTTAAGCTCCACCTGTGACACAGAGCTTGCATTAAAACCCAGAAGGCTCTTATTGACATCACTTCATCAAACACAGCAGTCTTTCCCTCGCTCCACGCCGTCACTCTATGACATTTAATTCAGCTTGCCCTTTAGAGTTTATTGTTTTGCTTTACATACACAGTATATGTGAAAACCCTCCTCTTCCATCACTGTTTTCAATCATTGGAGAATGATATATTGGACAGAAGCATAAGGTGTGTATGCTGATGCATGTTGCCATGTTGCATGTAGACATTTGAGCGTGACACTTGATGTAAGGTCACTTAAAGGAGGGCTTGAGGAAAATGCGCATGATATAGTGGGAGTCCGAATTTATAGATTATTTATATGGCTGTCAGTGACTCTCACCGTCACACACAGCGGGGCTACGGGTGTAGGGAATGTGTGTGTGTGTGTGTGTGTGTGTGTGTGTGTGTGTGTGTGTGTGTGTGTGTGTTTGTGAGCCAGAGCGAGGAGAGCAAAAGAGAAAGAATTGGCCAGCTGAAAGAAGAGCATTTGAGCTCATCTTCACAACCCATATCTTCACCTTCGCTTGCAGCAAACACTGTCTGTAGCGATATGTGTACTGACAAGACCTGTAGATGTGACATGCTGTCTTCAAAGACACACACACACACACACATCAAGTGTCACTGAAAAGGTCGACTTTCTCTCTGTCTGTTCCTATCCATCAACCCTGAAGCATTTTGCTTACTCAAACACTCACTCTTCCTATAGCTAATACAGTATAGAAGTTTGCGTTGACTTCATTTTAACCACAAAGCTACATTTACTGTCCCTTACCTCCACATACATCACTAATGGACTGTATGGATTTTTACATAATATAGAGCTATTATTGACTGGGTTCTATTGGAGCCATTAACTGGAACATAGTGACACATTTATAGATGTGCTGCAGGCCTCACTGAAAGCCATATGGAGTGTGTGTGTATGTGTGCGTGTTTGTATATCATGCCATATCATGTACTCAGTAAAACAACATTTTGTTGTATATCTTAAATAACAGCAACAGCAATAGTTCGAATGACGTTTCTATCATTACTGCTGTGGGCCCAGGAAGCTTGCTATGGCACCATAAAATCCCGGGCAGGATTTTTTATCATGACAACAGCGTAATTCTTTACTGCACCACAGCACATCAACTAAACTCTCCAGCATTCAAGCTATAAGAAACAAAAAGTATATAAGAAAAGACTTCAGAGTAAGCAAGGATAAGAAAAAGAGAGTGACCGAGCAAAAGGCTGAGCAAGTACTGGACTGGCCTTTACTTGCCGAACAGATGCTGAGCTAGTGATAACTCGTTAGCTGCCGTGCTGCTGTGTCTTCTGTTGTTGTGCTTTATATTTAGGGTGTTTTTTTCTCACCTTTTGTCTCTACCACAACGTTTTTCTTTCTCTCCTAAATCATCCATCACAATTACATACACATTTGTGCTTAAATTTAGCAATGTGTCTCTGAGCAAGACACTTAACCCAGTAGCTCCAGGATCCATGGATTCTCCATGCTAAATGTGCAGGAGTCCTTCTAAATTTGAATTAAAAACTGGTATTGAATTTGAACGTGCGTTTTGGTATTTCAAAGTACACCAATAGGCCCTATTAATGCCTAAATTGGTGGGTTTTCAAATGTATATTGTTACGGACCCTCCCCCTGCCTGCTTCCTTCTCTTGCAGGAGGCTGCAGGCAGGGAGACTGATTGGGCTGGGCAATCACCTGAGCGGCTCTATCTGGAGAGCTTATTTAACCAGGACTGATCAGTCTTTTGTCCTCTCTCTTCCTAGGCTGACGTCCTACTGGGTTTGTTGTGTTTCATTTTTGGTTAATCCTGACAACACGCACACACATCTCACTCATCCATTCACTGCTGACACCACTGATAGTCATACTTTACCACACCACATTTTATTGATGTTTATTTAATACTGTCTTTTACTTTTATAATAAATCATGCATTTGGCTTCCAAACCTGTTGTCTCACCTCCTTTTTGTCACGGGTTAAGAGCTGGCTTGTGACAAGATACACAGCCTTTAAATTTCAGGTGTTTTGTAGAATAATGCTCTAGCAAAACGTCAGTCACAAAGGCTATTTATTTGCCTCCTTACGCTTGTGGTTTATTTCTCATACCATCCTGCCATTCACTCCTCTCATGCATGCTCACTCATAAATTTCTGCTTTAATTTCTGCGCTGACATTTTTAATATCAGCTGTTCAATCAGCTGGTTACATCTATTCAATAGCACAGCGCCATACCTATAATACCGCTGCTGTCTTTTTAAATCTGACCCTTCCACCTCCCCATCACTCAACTCCATCAGCCTCAGCAGGGTCATCACCACCACCACCACCAGAGTTTGGACTCCATGGGGAGATTTATCTGCCTCTTTGCTGCCTCTCAGGGCAGATGCCCCTTGATTCCAAAATTAACCTAACTTTTAGTATAGTTGTCGGTATGGCACTTTATACATATATGTAGATATATATTTTTCTTGTCTGACAAAAAAAAAAAAGTGTGTTTATCACACAAACTTATTCCAGTCTACAATATGAGGATATCAAACTAAAATCCCTATACACATATAAACATACATAAATACGTACATGCTCAAAACAGACACACACATTCACAGCTAGCACACTATACACACAACATTTCCATATGCAAATTCTCACAGGCATACAGTACCACCCTGCTGCATGCAACCACAAACACATACACACATTTACATACACAAATGCCGACACACGTGCACCGGCCCCCTGCTAGGTGTCTAAATAAAAATCCACCGGATGTGCATCACCGGTTGTCATGGCCACCGAGGAATATTCTTCAAGGTTTCCAAGACAACAGATTGGGAAACTCTTCGACAGCCTGTCACTTGTGGAGAATGGACGTGCGCTCATGATTATATGTGTGTTTCTTATGGCCACATGAGTGTGCGTGTGTGGAGTGAAGGGTCTGAATGACGGCAAGTGGGAGAGCTGTAGTGATTTATAATGAGGGAGCGAGTGGATGTGAAAAGCAGAAGCAAACAAATAGAGAGAATTTAATGTGTAGGTTACTTAATATTTGCAGAGTGAAGCACACACACACACAGTGTGCGGGTGATGAGAAAGAGTCGTATGTTGGTGCGTGCATGTGTTTAAGTGTGTTTGAGAGAAAATGGGAGGCTCTCTCTGTTGCAGCGAGTCATATCAAACCAGCCGCCACTCAAACCGACGAAGAGAGGGGACAAGGGAAAGAGAACGTAGGACTCAGTTGCCATGGAGACGAAATCAGCTTTCAGTCGAAGCGTTCGTCTCCAGGGTGCTGTCAGTGTTCAATCTCACCTGCATGATAAACACATACATGAACACAGACACACAGTGACACGCATATAAAGTAGCTACAGTGGAAAACAGCGGAGGGTTAATGTAAACGTGTAGCTGCAGTCAGCACACTGGCAACAGGAAAAATGAAAATATTTGGTTCATGGTCATGGGTTCTCACATATCAGACGGATTCAACAACTTGTTTTCATACGGTGCTTGAAATCTGATGTTTCATGAGTAGTAGTACTCCCAGTAATCTACAATCTTTGTCATTCAAACAAAAACAAAACAAGTGTCACACAGATTTCAGACGAAATTAAGAGATTATCTCTGCTGCTGACTTCCACTTCCAAAACAAATGATAACGGAGGTGAAGGCCTTTATCATTTGTTTTCTATTTTCCCTGCTCTTCATCATCCGCATATTTTTTCCTCCTCCTCCTCCTCTTCTTCCTCCTCCTCTCTTTCAGTTTCTCTCTCTTTCTCCTGTCCTATATTCATACTCTAATCTGGTCCAGTCGGACTTCTTGTCTGACTCCAGTAATCTTGTCAGGACAGATGGCCCACACACACACACACACACACACACACACACACACACACACACACACACACACACACACACACACACACAGATGCACATTCGCTCTTTCTCTGACCCAGATTGGCCTAAAACTCACGTTGCGTCACGTTTCACACCGTCAGACACTTGGATCTCATATTCCCCCCAACACACGCACACACACACACACACACACACACACACACGCACACACACACAGATGCCATCCCACTGTCCAGCCCAGTCATGTGACCTGTTTAGGAATGGGCTGCCAGCAATCAACAAGTCAGCAGATCAGATGTGAATGTTTACTTCCTCATACCTTGAGAATATATTGGATTATTGTTGTTTGATATCAAAGGAGGTGAGCAAGGTTAGAATTACTTCAAAGGCCACAAGTTTGTAGATTGCAGCCATTTTCTGGTGATTGCTGTGCTGAGATGTGATGTGTTTAAATGTTCCTGCTTTATTATATTTGTCTATATTTGTTTTAATTAAACTGGTGGGGTTTTTTTACTAAGAATGTAGTGACTTTAAGATGATGAGATTTGGTTCTTAAAGGGAAGCAGGCTGTGACATATGGACAGATTAAAATAATATAACAACATATTGACTGCCTGTGTTGAAACTCCATCATAGGTGTATAATACTGCTGGACAAAAATATTTATTATAAGACCAGTGTTGGCAAACCTATATAAGTGGGTATTGATGACAAGAGTAAAGTATAATTCGTCTATGTCTACATGTGTTTATACCTGTTTACTTACCACATGGTACAGAGAATAAAGCAAAAACAAAAGCAAATTTTAAAAGCAAGTGATAACGTAAAAGAATGCTCTGTAAGCTCTTTAAACATTGCAGTAAGGTGTGCAAAATGCATGTAATTACATTAAACGTTAAACAGCTAAGGAACGTGTAATTATAAAAATCCTGCTGTCATAGACAGTGAGAAGAATGAATCATACACATAACATTGAAGAGGTAAAAATAGAGCTTGAGATAGAAGTTGCTTACATCCTCAGATGTGACAAATTGGTGGGTGAAGTGGACCACAGATTTTCAGTTTCGGAAATTTCAACACTGGAGAGGTGTGGAGGGTCCACTTGGGGTCAGCACAACTAGATGTAAATACAGTTGTTGTGGTGAATTAGTTAGCAAACAGTTGCCTACAGTTTACATTCCCAGCAGACAGGGAGCAACATTAGCATTGATTTGGAATTATGTTTCTGGCCACCTGGCAAATGTACGTCCATTATTAACCTCCTTTAAGCTTTTGGTCTCCTCTAACTCCTGAGGGAAATGTTATCTAGCTAATTGTTCCATTATGAACCCTGCTGCTAACTTTGTCTGTCTATCATTTGGTGTTGAGCAGGTAGTGCACCGTTGGCGTACCACAGCTTTATTAATAAAAATAGTTGTGTAGGAATGAAAGGAACTGTGACAGTAAATCAAACTAGTTAATTTGTGGGTTGTGAAATCAAAGCAATCGCCTAAAAGATGCTAAAATGTTCTGTAAAGCTGAGGGGAACTGTAATGTTGGGTGATCTGTGGGTTTGTGTCAATCTGTGAGCGACTCTTACATTAAATTTGATCCATCGTTAATTTAACAATATTGCTTAGTGCAGCTTTAAAGAAAAGCTGCATTTTATAAAAGAAAGCTTGGGTGAGTTTGATATAAATAAAGAGGAAAATATCAGGTTGGAAAAGAGAGAGAAAAAAGACAACAGCATGTCACCTGAGTGGAAGATAGAGCATTAAGTTAGCAAGGTAAAAGACCTCGCTAATGGATGACAAACTATTAGTCTTGTGGCTGCTCTGACCAGACAGAACTAATCAATCTGAGGATCGTTTGTATGTCCTCTGGTGGTCTGTCACACATTCCTAATGAGCTAATCGAATTCAGCAAGCCCAGGAAAGCATTCCATGTACAACCAGTAAAGAACAGTAAAGAACGCATGACTTAAGGGCTTTTTATATTGCATTGATTACCTTTGCGTGAGAAAGAGGTTGCAATGTTAGCCATGCTGAACCTGGAAATTTACAACCCTCCTGTCTGCGCACGTGTTTGCTTGCTGATATAGTGAGCTAACACTGCTTTTTAGTTTGATATTGATCACCTGCAGCACACTTTGGTGTCTCGTGATAGATTTAAATGATAAATGTTCCTCTCCACTTTGACAGGACTACAACTCTGATGATACTTTAAGATATTTTGTCATTGAACTTTTAGGCATGATGATAGTGAAATAAAAATATGCAAGTATGTTCGAGGCTGTGTGATGGAATGGAAAGGTATGGAGCATCGTGATGCCGTCCGAATCTACTCATCCCTCCACAAAATCCACCTCTTCGCCCCTCGATGTCTACCTGCCTCTGCCTGCTTCCCTATAACCTTCAGGGAGGGGAGGAGGAGAGATGAAAGCGAGGAGGAGTGTGATAGAGAGAGAGAGAAGGTGAAAACGCAGATGAAAGAGGAGAGCCAGAGGGTAGCGATGGCCTTTACCGTGAACTGTGATGGATCAGGAAGCTTGGACCCGAGTATTAAGATGAACAGGTCAGAGAGAGTAGAGGAGATGAGGCACCCTGCAGGACCAGAGATGACTGAAGTTGGCAGCTTCATCAAAATATTTTCACTCCAAAGGATTGTAACAGCTGGTAATAACTACCAGGTGGTGTAAAACATGGTCAGAATGCATATTTGTAGACATGATTGGAAATGTACCATTTGACCAGTTTACGGTTAGTTAGCCTATTTTTCTTACTGTAATGAGCGTCCCATCCACATTACTACGTTTTCGAATTAAAACTGAGAACTTGTGCCACGTTTGCACCTCCCCGTGCAGACTTAAACGGCGAAAACGAAGACCTAAAATGGAGAAGTTTGGAAATGCTGCCAACCCTGTTTTGCATTTCGAAACTCCGGAGGGCGATTTAGACAAGACGCAGATGCTCATGCTCGGCTCTCTGATCGGGTCTTATAAGTCATCCAAAGCACAAACACGATTCTACTCACAAAGTTTTTGAGTTTGTATTTTTATTAAAATATTCTGTACCATGCAAATAACTCTTAGGTCTATCTGCCTACACTTGCAAGCAACTGAATGTTGTCGTTTACTTTGCAACGTCTCCCAGTCTGTTTTTCCGCCGCCACAGTCAGTCCCAGCCCATTATTGGTGCACGCAAAAAAAAAAAATCTGGTTTGATTTTTCGTCTGCATTTTTTTATTCTTTCGCCAGATGTTCTGTAACTACGGAACAGATCATCTGCTTCATGTTTACACCGGCACACACACGCCCAGTGTACCAGAAAGGACAATACATGTGCGTTTTAAGTTGTTTTAAGTCGTGGACGGAGATCACCTCTGATACACAGCTAAAACACTGGTGTGGACAGAGCTCATATTCGTGAATAGTGTGGGTGGGGCCCTAGTCAATGTTTACCTCCTTTAATAAAAGTGAGGATGATTTGGGCAGTAGTTTGAGGAATGTCAATTTGTAGTGAAACCCGCCTGAGCTGCTGACACACGAAAGAGTTTTAGAGGTTTTTACAGAAACAACAGTTGTGGGAAATATTACATTCATTGTTTTTGTATGAAAATATTGATGCAACAGATGGGCATCATACTGGCAGTCAAAATGACTAGGAAATCCTGGTTAGTAAGAATGCATTCCATTAGTAAACAATAATATGAAACTCCATCTCATTAGACAGCCCTGTGTTGTAAAACAATATAATAATAAATAATCTACATTATCATTTTACCAACACAACTCATTATATTATCAATAATCAGCCAATAATTTAATGAATTTAATCACAGATATTGTTTTGGTAAAATGTTAAACCTGGAGATGATTACCTAGAAGAATCTTTTCCTTTTGATTTTCATCATCATTGAAATACTCTTTCACTACCTTTACATCATGATTTCTAAAAAAAAAGTAATGCCCATCAATTGATTAATGCCCAGGAGGTAATGTCACAGAGTATGCATGTACCGTGACTATGACTTGTTCAGTAGTCTAAGGCAAGCATCTGTACAAGAGCCCAGTTTTATTGAATGATGTGCAATATGCAAATAAAAACCAGAGTAAACATCAGGTTGGGTAACATTAGGACAGGTGGCCTCATTCATTACTTAATACATGTCAGGGTACACATGTGGGAATGTCATTAGAGTTTACCTATCTTTCTATTTAAAGTCTCTACACACCCAGCCTCTTCTCGAGACTGTGTGGGCACGCACAGTGTGACATCTCCCTCTTTAGACCTTTATGATTTCCTTTAGTAAGTAGAGTTTGGTGACTAAGCCTACACCTGTGCATTTCTTACTTATTACGTGTAAAAATAGCTTCTCTGAAAAGAGTCTATTGGTCTGCATTCGGCAGGATATCAAGGACATCTTGGGAAAGACCAGTTTGGTTTTGTACGCATTTGTGCTGCTTGGAAAATGCTGATGTTCCTTCTGCAAATCTGATCCCATGGTGGTCTCCCCGGAAAACAGTGGCTATTTTACAGTCTGAGAGTAGATGAAAAGACCAGGTGGAGGAACACCTTGTTTGCCAGAGAGAAGGATCATGATACTGATTATGTTTCCAGGTACAATTTTGACTCTTAACCTGAAAGTGAAGTAAAGCATTCAATTTACTGATCCATCTTTGATCCGGTGTTGCACGCTCAAGCTAGAACTGACAATATGAATTTAAGCATATGAAAGTGAGTTTCACAGCTCTACAAAGGCCTAACACAAAAAGAGCCAGTTGAGGTGCACGTGGAAATCCCTCTTTTAAGAAACTATATACAGTAGCGGGCAGGATGCCATGGGCGCATGAGGATCAGCCAGAGGAGCTGAAGAAAGCTGCTAGGGAAAACACGGCACCACTATCTTCTGTCATACGACACATTTTCAAAGCTCATAATTAGACATCTAATTATGAAAGGAACTTAATATTGATCAGAAAACATTAATAAAGGTAGGTGGAGGAAAGAGAAAGAGGGGATTTCTTCTTTGGTGAATGTGTAATATTTGGGTAATTCATATCACGTTAGCCTGTCTTTGCAGACCCATCCCCCCATACACTCCCTCTCTCTTGGGTTTTAACTCTCACTTTCTGTGTCTTGCTCACACACAAGAGCACGCTCATATATCAATACACACAAAAGGGGGGATCCTGCTATGGAAAAATATCTCATACGGCATAGTAACAGTAGACAGGCAGATAGATTTGCTGAAATTTGGTGTAAAAGAGGTTACACAGATAGAAAGCGATACTGGGGGTATTTTGGGAAGATGGATGATGTTGGGAATGGGAGACAGAGGAGGAGAAATGGAGAAGCATGTAGACAGGCAGCAACAGAGAGGGAGAAGTGGGGGTGAGTACATATTGGGGAGGGGGGTGGTGGTGGATGGTGGGAGACTAGGCTACATGACGTTTGTTTCCATGGTGATGGTCTCAGTCTCCCACACGTAGGGAGATGGTGCTTTATCGTGTGTGTGTGTGTGTGTGTGTGTGTGTGTGTCTGCATTTGCGTGTATGTGTGTGTAATGGCATTTTTGTCAATAAATAACCAAGCGCTTGTTGTTGGCATAGTAGGCATTTTATTGATACAGTACTTCAGCACAACCACAGCTATGAATGATCCCATTTTCTGTTCCCAAAGGCTTCCAGGCTTAACAGTGTAGCATACAGCACACCCTTGTTTCCTTTGGTGAAATGAAAGATGCTTATTCCAATACAGACGCCACACAAACCAATGTACAGCCAATTTGAAGTAAGGGCAGCTTTTATGTCTTGTCTTTCCACAAGAAGGTGTTCTTGTGGCCGTCACAAGGTCTCACCATCCGGGGGTTTCATTTTGGAGACCAGAGAGATGTATTTGACAGACCTTTTACATGTGAAAAATCCAGTATATATTCTCAATCTCTTGTCTGAATTAACAGTATCTACACAGCTACATGTGAGACAATTCAATTATGTTTATAAAATGTGTCAAAATCTATGTGTCCAAATGCATGGGCCAAATGCAGCCACCAAATCAAATATGTATGTATCATTTTGCAGTAAGGTTCAGTTTGGTTTCAATTGGTTGATCAGTTGCAATGAATCAGTCTATTTTTCACCTGAGCTCTGTGTTGCTGCCATCCAGCCTTTCACTCATTGATGACAGTAATAATGGTTAAAAATAGGACTGAGTGGGCTGATGTCTTGCCATTTGGCTTGGAAACGCTGCGATATGATGGGAGGCTTTTAACTTTAATGAAAATAGCTGCAGTGTGGTGTAGGGTATAGATATGAATTGAATTGGGGAGGGGGGGGGGGTTAAAATGCAGGACAGTATGCAACCTTTGAGATGTCTGTGTGTGATAGATGATGTGCACGCGAGCTCATGCAGTACTTGTGTGCACATGTTTAGAGATGTGGTAGTGTGTGTTGGAGAAACAGGCTGATATCTGTGTGGGGCGTGACCGGCATGGCGAGAGGATCCGACTGTCGCGCCAGATCCACCAAGCTGGAGGAGGAGGAGGAGGAGAAGGAGAAGGAGGAAGAGAATGTGGCTCGGGAATGGTCATGAGTCTTAAAGGCAACATCGCCATCTGGTGTCTGATTAAAATGAAGGGTGTACATAATAAAAGTGTACTAAATGTGAATGTAAATGATTAAAATGATACACACACATAGAACTGAAAACATGTGTATACTAATTGTATGATACATGCACACCTTAAAATATATTATCTCTGTATCCAAATGCAGTAGACACACACATACACAGTTGTGTTTCTGTCACTTCAGAGGGCAATACATTGACTTACATTCAATTCCTGGAGACTTGCCCTAACCCTAACCACTACTTGCCTAACCCTAAGCACTGCCCTCAAATTTTATCATTCATGTTACGGGGGCTTATATTGTGTCCCCAAATGGAAGGCGAGTCTCCACAATGTGAGTGCGTAAACAGATAGATGTCCCCACAACATGAGTAATACGAGGCCTCACACACACTCCCTCATCCACATTCAGGCAGACAACCAAACACTCAATTAAGCATGCCAGACCAGCATTGTTCACTCAGAGGATTGGCAGATTTCAGACATTGGAGGAGATGATTCAGACACATTATATTATTCCATTCTATTAGAATTATAGTATTATTACTGATGTTCACAATGATGGTTTCTACCAAACATTAACATAGACGTGTGAACATACCCACAAATTGTCAGACAACTCTGTTATGAAAAGCACTTGTCTGTCTGCGTCTCTATCAGCATGCTGGGATAGGCTCTAGTCCCCCATGACCTTGAGCAGGATAAGTTGGTATTGGATATATACTGACATTTTCCAATCTTACAATAAGAAAGTCTTCCATATGGGTTACATATTTTTTATAATGTTGTTGCTTTCATTGTCTTTTGGTATGTTCTTGCTGGCTCAGGTAAAGGTCCCACCCTCAATTTCACTCTGTTGATTTGTATATTTTTACATCCTGTTTGTTTGGTGCCATTGAGTTCATATATGACATGTGTTATGAGTGTTGTACAGTGACCTCAACAGTCTCTCTCTGTCTCTCTCATCAACACATGCACACTCTGCAGAGATATTTGTCTCCGATTTCTCTCAGATTGTGTTTTAGTTGCTGTCTTTTCCTATCAAGCTCTGTTTGATAACATGTTCTTGAATAAAGATTTGACAAATTAAAACACTATGTTCTGAGGAATCTGATTCTCCAGGGTCATGTGTCTTACCTAAAGGGTACAAAATGGTTCATGGAATGATAGGGAACACAAGCCTTATAATAAAATTGTGGGCCATTGTCAGCAACAAATCAGAAGTCTGTAAACATGCTGAAGAAATATTTTAATAGAACTTTTATCTGACCATACTGCAATTTCTATCTAGAGTAATAATAAACCCAAAACATGGGTTGTAAATCGCTGTATGAACAATTGACCTATGCAGTTGTTTTTCTTGTTAGGACTGGTAATTTCTTTGTTCATTTCCTATTACATGAACAAAAAAATGAAATGAAAAGAAGCAAGCTTGGATAAGCAGCTGGTTGGTGTATAGGGAAATGTGCTAATATGTAATTAAACTCAAAACATAAACATTTAAAGCTGCACATTTTTTTCATCATAACTACATGTAATTTGAATGGTGCTGCTTACAGTCACAAACTTACAACCCAACTCTTCAATTTCTCTCAGATCTATAAAGCGATTTTAGCATCTCAGCTCATTGTTCTTCATCTTCACTGTTTTGATTCAGTCTCACCCTTCTAATCAGCAATGTTTTCAACAGAGTAAGACAGCTGGTTTTACTGAAAAAGCTCTGATAAATCCATTGTACACTAACTGCCCGGCACCAGACGGCGGACAGTCAAAGTTAGCAACTACCTGGTGAGCATTTTGCAGCTAAAGAGCCACGTACTTCCCTCAGGAGTTGGTGGAGACAAGCCAAAAGGGAGGTGAATGTTTGACTTACATTGGCAGTGTGGCCAAAAACACAACTCCATATAATTGCTAACTTTGCTCTGAGTCCAGTAGATGAGTGAATGGGACATTGTTTGCGAACATGTTAGGGTTATTAACTTTCCAAGGCCATAATATATTGTCAATATTGTGTTTACAGCTTCTTCAGCTGGTCACAAGCACAGCCTTAGAATTTAATGTTATCACACAATGTTGTATGTTCTGTTTAAAAGCTATAGCACACCTTTGTTGTTAGTACCATTGTTTATACAGTGAATAAACGTCCTTGACTGGTGACAGGTAAATATTTTTTGCTTCATGCAACAGAAACAACTTTTGTTTTAAGGTTTCAAACTAAAATCACAATGGAGCAGAGCCACAAGTGAACACTTGAGGGAGCTCTAAGTTTGTTATGTGACACCCCAAGTCTGATGGCAACCTCTCTTTCCAGTTCGGTTCATCTGTATCGTGCCCTTCAGCCTTTTGATTGAGACCATCCATATCTGTCAGCTTTAACCCGCTGGATAAATGACTGAAATCAGCCAGGAGTTGAAGGTCACACAGGAAAATCACCACCTGCCCAAGCTCAAGTGGATATTTCAGGGCAGTCCGGTCTGTATTTACAGTAACAGATCATGTACAGATGGTTAGTGTAATTACTGCAGACCTGTGTAAAGATAACACAGATCAAAGAAGAGTAGGAGAAAAGAGTGGTGGTGCCGGTATATTGCTTGTAATAGTTGTAAACAGTCTGCCACCTTTACTTTGCTTAAATAATAATGTAAATAACCCCTTAAGCGAAAGGTTGCATGCTTCATTTCACCACCTGATAGTGCATGAAAGACTTCAAGCTCTGTCTGCAGAACAAATGAGATGGAGATGTTTGTTTTACATACTTACTTCAGGACTTCCCTAATCACTAGTAGCAAGCAAATATGGTTCCTCAGGTCTGATTAGTGTAATCCTCTTCAGTTAAGTTGTTCATTTCCTGTCCAGCCTGAACTGACATAGTGTGTAAGACTTTAAAAATACTTAATTCAATTTTAATAATTTGTCAGAAAAGGACATTCATGTGGCATGTGACGGAAAGGGAAGTGCAGTAACCCCACCTGGATTTGAACAGAGGTCTACAGGGTACCAATCATGCAACAAGACCACAAAGCCAAAGAACCAGGCTTATTGGTATAACAGTCACAGCGCATAATCAACTGTAGTGACAGTGGTCCGTCCCATGGTATTACATTGCGAGTTGGTACTATACTTAAATACAACTTCAAGGTACTTTATACTTCTACTCCACTACATCTCAGACCCATATATGGTACTTTTTACTCCACTACATGTGTCTGTCAGACAGCTTTAGTTACTATTTACTTTTCATAGATAGAAAATATAATATTTCATACCCTTCCTGTGAAAACCTTCATATCTCCAAATTTGCTGATTTAAACTGTTTCTGAAACTGAAGATTAACGTGTTTCTGTATGGGTCTCGTACTTGTTAAGTTAAATGAACAATTGAAAAAAACTCAGATTAGCTTGAAAATGCATGCTGAAAACAGCACTGGGAACTACAGTCACTAGCTACTTATTATACTGCATATTCAGGTTTTACACACAAAACAGTTGATCAGTTTATAGAATATGATGTGTGTCAACTACATTACAGCATGTAAAGTAGTTAAAAGTGACTTCAAGAAGAGGAAAATGCTGCTTACAAAATAACCCATCAGTAACAATAATCCAATGACATTACATTCTGATATTGGGCACTTCTGCCCCATGGTGTTTTCTCATACTTTTGATATAGTGAATTACATTTTGCCCTTAAGAGTTAAATACTTTTATTTAAATAAATAACCAACCAACCAACCAACCACCCAGAACGATAATGAGCAAGCACTGGATGATTCAATCTGATTGTCATACACATTTTCATATGGGTTAACTATTCTGCATAATACCTGTTGCTTTCGTGTCTTTGCCTTTTATGTTCAAGGTCACATATTCAATTCCACCATCTTCATTTGTATGTTTCTGCATCCTGTTTTCTAAAGTCAGGAGCAAATGAATAGCATTAGGTTTGCATAATTACTTTAGAAAAGGAGGGGAGAAACTGAATAAAAGTAAGGTTTGAGTAGAGACGGAACAAACTTTCCAGAACTGGAAATTTCTAAGGTAGGCCTAATGATCTTGTGCTGTCGCTTATTTCTTCTTCTTCTTTCTTTTTTCTTTGAGTTATACCACTTATATATTGTTTCCCTCGCTACATAGAAGACAAGAATTCTACAAGTGACATGTAGGAAAGATTTATAAAATGTAAATGCAGAAGTAATGTTGGAAAGTAGAATTCTGCCTTTTATGCCAATAACCCTAAAGCTATCATGTGACTTGTTTTCGCCAAATTTGTCTCAACACCAATTCAGTGCACGTTAATTTATCCCATCCTTGAGATTTTTCTGGGTATTTTTACTTTAAGGCAAAAAAAACATTTTTTTCTGTTAGGGTACAAGATGTTCCTCTATTGAGGAGAAATGTGTTCTGCCTGTTTCTCTTTCCAGGATGAAGAAGGCAGTACTGTTTGTCCTCACTCTCTCAGGTCAGAGAAATGATAGTGTGTGAAAGTTGTGTGTAGGTACACATATTTACAATGGGTGGCTATACACTTAGTATAATGCAATCCAGTGCAACGTCGCCTCACTGTTGATTTAAATTTTGCACAGAATTGAATCACTTTATCTCTTTGACAGTCTCCAAAAAATGATGATGTGATCGTTGTATACATGTAACAATCGTTGTATTTGTCTATCAGGGCTGTCTGCTGTGGCTACACACGTCTTCAGAGAGTACCACTATGTAAAGATGTTAAAGACCTGGGCTGAGGCTCAGAGTTATTGCAGAGAGACGTTCACTGACCTTGCCACTGTAGATAACCAAGACGACAATGACAGGCTGCTGAGTGTATTGCAGGGCCTTGGAGAATACGCATGGATAGGGCTTTACGATGACCTGATCAGATGGAAGTGGGCGCTGGGAAACGCAGACTTCAACAATGATACAGATTTCAGCAACTGGAGACTACGCGAGCCTAACAATATGCACTCCCAGGAGAACTGCACTGTGATGATATTAGGTGGGCGTTGGCTTGACATTCCATGTCAGAAACTACAGCATGCAGTCTGCTATAATGGTAAGATTATTTTCTTTAGTTTATTTCTATTTTTCATAGAGTTTTAACACACAAGATAGAAATGAAACATTCTTCAGGCACTCTCAGACAGTTAGAAAGCTTTCATTTAGTATGTCTTTTTGGTTTAAAACATCAAAAAGTTCCAACCTCATCTTTACTAGGGCGGAAATTGCAAAAAAGTTAGACTGACACCTGGTACGCTGAATAATTCCCGCACATGATGAAATGACAAACAACCACGAAGAAAAGAAGAATTACAATGATATAAATGTTAATAGCATGGACCCTTAAAATAAAATGTCAAACGTCATTACAAATTCCGTCACTCTGTCTGTCTTTCAGGCGTCCAAAGTAGAAACGATGTCGATACGAACATGTGAACATGTGTTGCAGTTTGTTTTTGTATGTTTTTCCCATACAAAATGACTGTGGTTTTACCTCTCCTTAACTATGAGAACTCCTTCTTCTGCAGTACATTTCAGCAATGTTATGTCCCCTTCAAACAGCTACTGGTGCCTCTGTTTTTTAACCATTCATTTTCTCTTTTCTGTAGAAGGGGAAAAAGAGAATTTCTGATAGTCAGCCATACTAGTAGGATAGCGGCTCTGTACAGTGGTGCTTAGAGCTGAATGCAACAATGTCAATGTCACAATGTCATTGTGAACATGCTGATATTAAGCAGGTATATTGTTTGCCATGTTTACCATCTTAGTTCAGCTTGTTAGCAGCCTAACATTTATTAATTAGCCTGACTTTTCAACATCTCTCTACCTTAAATGCTCTCAAGTGACAAGGAGCCAAAAGACATGGTGACCTCATGCAAATGTTGATTAAGCCACCACTCGAATACGCAGCTGGCCAATCACACTGTAGTAAAGGACTCGCTCTAACTGAGGTCTTAAACTTTCATGGCTGCGCTGCAAAAGGAGTCATTTTCTAACTTTTTTTCTGTATTTTGGAAGATATGGTGAAACACTGTTCCTGGGGTATTTTAATAGTTACAGTCACTACTCAGAAAAGTTGAAAGGACAAGTACGATTTACTCGCTTTCCAAAACCTACATGTTAGTTAGGTAACGCTAGCTAACTTACTACTGAATATAATGTTATAAAGCCCTGCTGTTCTGTTTATTTAATGACATTAATTTAATGATTTAATGTGAATAGAGACCCACCCAGCTGTCCAGAAATGGTGTTGGTCCTTAACATTGTTGTCCTCTTTCTCATTGGTCAATAATAATATGGTGGTGTACTTTTACTCTGTGATTGGGTTTTGGGATTAGGCTTTTTTTCCCACGTCTGTTTAACAGCCTGAATTCAACCTTCAAATGCACAATGCAACTGCAAAACTGTCTGCTTCTTTCTGAGATTGCTTTTTCCAAAAATTAGACAATATTTGTCCAGGTTGTGCAGTAATAGACAGTAGCAGCGCTTTGATAAAAGTCGACAGTTTGTTGGACTTAGCAACAGTAACTAAGGTCAATATTGGCATTTAGCATACAGTCCTAGACACATCATGAAAATACAGCCATGTTACAAAGTGGTGTTTCAGTCTAGCATTTGAATATATAGTCCTGAGCTCACAGTCAATGTTCTAAAAAAGGTGTCATCAATGCCCCCTTTAAGAATGAACAACCCGTTGATCTTTGACCTATAACACACTTTGATAAAAATAAAAATATTTCCAGAGTTAAATACAATGAGTCCCAATAATCTAGTACTACAAGTACTACAATCTAACATATTTATTTCTTACAATGGTGCAGAATGTAAATTATCAGAAAGCTTCCTGCTTTACCAGTACACCTATTAAACTCCTTTGCCTTTCTCTACCATTCTAACCAGTGTCCAACCTACTGTCCTTATTTTCTTTCTGTTTTCTTACAGAACAAGGTCCCTCCATATACATTTTAGTGGAAACTGATATGACTTGGGACCAGGCTGTGACATACTGTAGGTCCAATTACACAGACCTCGCCAGTGTCAGGAACATGTCTGAGAACAATCAAATCTCCTCACTGCTGACAAAATACACCTGGATCGGTCTGCACAGAAAGCTCTGGGCTTCCTGGTCTGACCAGACCACCAGTACCTTCACAAACTGGGGAAAGGGTCAACCTGACAACAATATGAACACTGTAGTGCCTCCGTCATGTGCTGCGGTCAACACAACAACAGGAACGTGGTGGGATATCGACTGTGAGGCAAAGCACTATTTTATCTGTCAAAATGTGCTGAGCTCTCAGTACAAAACCTTCAAGTTAAAGTTCCAATCTGAGGCCGACCTGAATGATCCTGCAGTTCAGAAGGAGATCTTAGAGCAGGTACAGTAAATCTGATGCTGCCTATAACCATAAAGCTTTTCTTGCTAAAGAGTTTTGCTGGGGTTATTGGGGTGTGAACCCTCAGAGATGCTAACGTTAGCTGAACTCTCATATAGCAGCATCCAGGACTGGCTGTTTTTAATAGCTTTAAAGTGTCCAACAAGATGTCTGTTGAATGTTGTAATGTTGTGGTATTCACTTTTTCTCTACAGATACATGCTAAATTTGAGAAATATGGATTACCAGACGTTAATCTCACCTGGATTAAGAGAGAGGGGCAAACATTTCTCAGGGAACAAAAGAAAGAAGGTATTCCATTTTTCTAAATAGGAGAGGTGCTTGGTTTGTTACTTAAATGAAATATTTAAACCAATATCTGACATTTTGGGAAATATTCACTTTCTTGTTGAAAGTTAGATAAGGAGATCAAAACCACTCCCATGTATCTTCAGTTAGTATCAGCAGCCAGTTACAGCTTGGCACAGAAATGGACAACAGCTAGCCAACATCTGTCCAAATGTTAAAAAAAATCAGTGTACCAGCTAATAAAAACAAGCCAACAAATTAAAATGTTATCTTATTTGTTTGTACTCCTGGCCACGAAATAACCACAGACAGCATAAGGTGAATAATTAAACAAACACAATATGGAATGTTGATTAGTGAGACTAACTGAAAAGATATGAGAGTGGTATCAGTCTTCTCATTTAACTCTCTGCAAGACAGCCAATATTATTTTTCCCAAAATGTCGACCTTTTAAAACTATCTTTGTAACACATGTGTGGCTTAAATTTTCTGCCTTTTTTAGGGTCAAGTGGCTGAACGGTCATTGTGTGGAGGACATCATGGCCTTACAACTTACAATTTAAAATTGAACTGCTACTGTGACGCAGTGATTCAGTTCTATTTTCAGTTTTCAGTACATTTTCCAGGGGTAATCAATGGCATTTGTGTATTTATTCATTGGGTTGCATACTGTGTAGCTACAGTAAATCATATAGGCTCTCACTTGTTTGTGTTGTTTGCATCATTTACAGTTCATTGCAAAAAATTATAAATTAAAATGTTTATTTTACAATTTGCAGTTAAATAAATGTTGAAAATACAGATATCTGCTTGTAGTGAGGTTTGAAATGAGTTTGATATAAACATGTTTTTGTTTGTGTTATATCTAAATGTTTTATAAGTGCTAGATGTATCCTTTGAAATTCCAGTCGTTTAATGCTTGACGGTTAGGTTGTTCTTGCTTTGATCAGTTTGACAGTTAGTTGGGACTTTGCAATGCATTTCTACAATGTGTTTTATCTTTTGCTTTATTCTATTGTATGTGGGATTATTAAATATAGACTTATATTGAAACACAGAGAGAGAGAGAGAGAGAGAGAGAGAGAGAGAGAGAGAGTAACTGAAATTCTGCTTTTGGCAGAGTGATGACAAAATGTTATTATTAATTTTGGGCTTAACCAATATTAAGCAATCAATGTTAAAGAAGGTTTTAATTAGATCCCTGTTTGTGTAGTGTGTGTAGAAAAGAAAACATTTGATTTAACATGTCACTTCAAGCCAGATTTTAATAATGATGTAAGAGTGTAATTTATAATTTAAATAAAATATAGTAGATATAACCT
Source organism: Lepomis macrochirus (assembly GCA_024633595.2). NCBI lineage: Eukaryota > Metazoa > Chordata > Actinopteri > Centrarchiformes > Centrarchidae > Lepomis > Lepomis macrochirus. Next base: position 28,965,758 of record JALXJV020000013.1, on the reverse strand, counting down.
GTGCTGTTTTCATGACGTCCTTGACTGAGTATGTGTTGTGATGATTTGTCTTCTGTCTGGCAGTACAAGCTTTGTTGCTGGTAGGTGGCATGAGTGGCCACAGAAAGTGCACTGTTATAAAATATCAAGGTATAATTTAGTGTAAGTTCGTGTTCAGGCCAACATTAGAACTATTTGAAAAAACAGCCTCATTCCTTTGGGGGTGCCAATGCAAAGGTCTCCAGCAACAAAACTGAACCTGGCTCAACCTCTGCTGAAATGCAAGGCTATACATCATCCAGGAATGCCTAGTGTTGGCCAGTTAAATACATCCACGTGTACATTCCTGGAAGATTGCTGCTGTCTCCTGGTCATGCCCCTTTCCTCTATACAACATAAGAAAAATCAGGCCCTACCTTCCTCATTACACCAACCAGCTTCTGGTCCATGCCATGGTTATCTCTCACCATCAGAGGCAGGAGCGTCTCATTCTAACTGCAAGAAGCTCTTGAAAACTCATCTCATTATAACACCTCTAACCCCTAACCTCTAACATGCACTTCCTGTGCTTTTCTTCTTCTATCCCCTAATATTTCTTATCTACTGATCGCACTTATAGCTCTTTCTAGTATTTATTGCTGCTCTTACTTGTGTCTATTGCCACTTGCAGATTGTTGAAGATTTTTTTTAGCCATGATGTCTGAATGTTTTATATGCCTAGCTTGATTAGGATAATGTTTATAATGTTTACTAGAGTAATATTAGAGGTGTTTATTAAAAAATACGGTGAAACTTTGAGGTGCAGTTTTCTCGCTCAGCCTGTTGCTCTCAGGCTGCGGCCTTCAAACAGTGTCGCTAATTGGCCGGGGGGGGAATTTCGGCATTACTCATCAAAACAGGAGACAATGGGACCTTGTTGGATTCTTACATAAAGTTGAAAGCACCTGGGCCGAGGCTCAATAAGAGTAAACTAACATTTATAAACATAGGAGGCCTGGGTAAGGAGGGCAGGATAAGGGAAAAGGCTAACTTTATGAATACAAAATGGCCCTCACGAGAAGGCTGCAACTCTGAAAGTCAACATGTGATACAGCACAAGTTGATGTTGACCAACTGTGTAATTGTTTCATGCACATACATTGTTTGCTAATATCAAGACAATGTCTTATGTCTGATGTCACATTTCAGTTTTATTTCTTTGGAGCTGTTCTATGTCTTTAGAAGGGTTGTAGGGTAGAATACACCATTATACATGTGTATATATATGAATATATGTGGAAGTGGAAGTGGGTCTGACCCTAAGAGCCACAAGAAGAGGAGCAAGACAGGATATATCAATCAATGTAATGTAGACTTGCATACTTTTGTTTTCTTTGTTTGAAATTATGACTAAACTTGAGTTGATTTGAACTTTCTGGAGTCAGTGTCTCATTGAAGATTGCCATTACAAGTGAAGGACAACAATTTATTTAAATGTAAGTTACAAGGTACATCCAAGAATACAAAGTGTGAGACTGGGTGTGGGGTGATTGATATTTTATATGTATTGGGATGATTGTTATGTTATATGTATGATGCTTTGGCAATATTGTTCAACAGTCATGCCAATAAAGCAAAAAAATTGAAAAAATTGACTGAGTGCTCGTTTGAGGGATTTTTCTCCCACAAGATCTCTTACTTTACTAGGCTGTTCCTCAAAAGTAAGTCGCTTTGGATAAAATGAGTAAATGTGATGTAATGTACTGTTTACATCATCAAGATCTTTTGGCTGCCTTCTCAACTAGGCATGTCCTGAAGTTTATTTGATTCCTTTACCCATCCGAGTCCTTTAACATTGGCCATCTGCTGATACCAAGTCTGATGTGATACTTTAGCTGAATGTTGGTTAAATATGCAGCTGACACTTAACGGGTGTTGCCTTCTAAATTGTTCCCACTTTATTTTTCATGAGCTATTTGTTCCAAATCTTGTATTCCAGGGTTTCAATTATTGCTATGGTTTTCAACTAGAAAAATCTCACCTCCTCAACACTCCTGACGCAATCAATTTCTTCCCAAAGTAGCTTTAAGACCAAACAGCATACATGATTCAAAAAAGTTCATTTGCATTCGACAGAAATGAAATCATCTGGAAGCACCTGCAATGGATTAAGAGAGGTTGTGACAGCCAAGCGTAAATCTTCCGCAGTACAGAAAATATGATCAGGCCTAGAATATATTATTAATATTGTAACAAGCTTTCTGCCAGCATAACAGTTCCTGCTGTTTGTAATTAGTAGCAGCTTCCCAAAAGGAATTGCAGGTGGGCAGAGATCAGCTGCCAATCAAACAGTGTGAAATATTGTCACGTGTCTCCCACCGGATTTTCTTTTGATCAAGTTTCTTTAAGTAGCTTTCTGGGAATACCCAGTTCTTCTGCTATGTGTTATAAACCAGGTCACCAGGTGTGTACAACAGCAAATATTATGTTTTGAGGGGCTGGCTTGAGCCTAATTGGTTACATCAACTTTAAAATGAAATGCAAAACTTATGAAATGCTCCAGACAATTACATTACTGTATGATTTATGAGGTGACTAAATAATCTGTCCACTGTAATTGTGGAACCGAAATAATAAAAGAACCCCCACACTCACCCTCCACCTATCCTTGACACCCCATGAAGCCAAAAACACCCACCCCATCCGGATTATATGTCACCAGTCTCCATGGTGACCCCAGAACCATCTGGAGCACAACATGACGCATCACACAAGCACACACTTATACAAACATAATGCACAAGCCATCAATTATAAGTAATTATCATAATTTATTTGTGTCAAAGTTAAATTCCCTGCTAATTATCCTTTCTTGTGTTAAACTCCAAAAAAAACAGACACTCGGGCACAGGCCTCAGCTATGTTTCTCATTAACCAGCACTGTTTCTGATGTGTGTGTGTGTGTAGCTTATGATAATGCACAACTGCATGTGCTTGCATAATTGCAGGTGCCAACGCAGTTAAAGTGCATTAAAAATTGCGGCCACATGCACAGTGCTCATCTCCACCTGCTGCTGCACCTTCATACACAGAGACATACGCACAGACAGACAAACGGAGAGAAATAAAACATTAGCAGCGCGATCGTAATTCAGCCATGCTATCAGCTGGTGCGAGACCATCTCTGGCAACACCCTAAATGAGTTCTCGTGTCCCCCACGGCAAGATGAAGCACCGCTGATAAAGCAGAGCCACAGGCCTCTGCATTCTAGTTTACACTGCTACTAAATCACAGTTTGTCGCCTGCACTCCTGTTGGCTATACGTTCAGCAGGAGGACAAACTGCTAGCAGAGAAGGCAATTACATGGGTGAAGCCTTTGCTAACTGTGTGTGTGTGTGCACGCGTGTGGCTATGTAGGTGATTGGTGAGGTGCACAAAATGACCACTAAAGTTAATCAAAGAAAAAAAAGAAACTAATGGAAAAAATGTAATACTAATGGATCAACTATCACATAAAAACTAAAATTCACGTTCAACAGTAGTGGGACAGTTATTGCTGTGGTGGTATGCTTCATTAGGTAGAAACTGGACACAAGCATGTTAAAATAAATATTAAAAAGGGTGTGGAACTTAAAAGGTGCTACAAACAGGATTTAGTAATCAACATGCTACATAAAAAAGATCTTGTGTTTGCAACAGCCTCAACAAAGTACTGATGTTTTTCACTTGTGGTGACAAATCCACAGAGATTCACCCAACTTCGTAATTCTCCTCAACTGGACATAGCTTTTGTTTGTTTTGGCTTTCAGGGCCTCACTCATTAACCTCTTGTCCAGCAAGAGTGGGCAGCTTTTCCAGCCAGAAAACACCCCAGTGTACGCTACTTGCCCAACACTTAAGATAAGCTGCAACTACAACAAAAATCTAGCTAAGGCAAAAAAGTGTTTTATCTTAAGAGCCGGCAGAAATAACAAAATAGAGCTAGGAGGAGAGTGCTAATTGGACATATATGGGTCAGGTGTCCAAATGTCCAAATGAATACTAATTTTTCACCATGTCAAATCACCACAGTAACATTAGTAGATGATAATATGCCAGAAAAGATAATGTGCCGGAGACCAAGCAATTTACCAATATTGCAGCTTTAAAAGACCAATTTAATACCCTAGCCTGAACACGTCCCTCTAATGTTTTCAGCTCATTCTGCTGAGACTATGCTCCACCTGTACAATTCACGCTCCAAAAATAAGCGGGCAGCATATCATATATCAGGTCACAACTGCTGATAACTGCTGTTAGCCAGTTAGCTTAGCCGTGCAGCTATTTTATCAGTCCTATTAGATGACTAAATCCGGATTAATTACCAGCTTGCGGTTAACCCTGCTTTGGAGCCGGGCCAGCAATCCCTAGTCAAAGGTCTTACTAAGTGACAAAAAAGAAGACCACTCCCATAATGACTTGGAGGAGGGAAAAGTTTATTTAACTTGGTTAATGCAATAACTCAGTTCCCTCCCTCTATTTTTACAAGCCGCTGCTGTTGAAACAACTGATCGGTTTTCTCCCACTTTAATAAGCAATTCAATAGAAGGCTTTTAATGGGACTAGTAACAGATTCCAGTTGACACCAGCTCCATCACAGTGAGATATAAGCTGTTCTCCAGCCCACCTTTCTGTTTCATTTGTGCTCCATAATGTTTGTTTAATGACAGTGTTTAATTGTCATTCAGACTTGCTGTTGTCATTTTAGATCCTTGCTGTTGAGGCAGATTATGACTTTAATTGAATATTGGCTCTGCACACATGCTCATTAGTGAGTTGAGTAAATAAGGTGCAAAACTTAAAGTAACTTTGCCAAAAGTCAGTTGGCAGCCATAAGTGCCAGCCAGATAAATATGGTGAATGCCAGGCTGCCAAATCAAGTCAGTGCCAGTGTGGTTGAATGCAACCCTCAACAGAAACCTGTAATAATGATGAACAAAAGAAAAGCACATATAATGGAGCATATGCCTTGATTAGGGGTTTGATTGCCATTTGGTAGCATCTAAACTCACACTTGACATGTCAAAGTGATATAAGTGTGAAATTAGTGCAATAAAAAGGATAAACTACTTGCCACCTGCCAAAAGGATCTATTCAGTCACATTTCTTGAAAATGAAAATGAACACTGATTAGGTCTTATACCATCTGTGTCTTTTGTCACACATGCGCAAATACAAATGGCAGCTCTAATATGCACAGCGTAATTCCTATAAAACATCTCCAGGTACTGCTGTGTTCATTACCAAACCTTAGCTGCACTGAAATTATGCCTCATTTTACCTCATTTCATACAATCATATCTGATGAGGGCTATTTGGAGCTGTCACTCTGCTCAGCCTTGACACTTCAAAAGCTACTCTGTCATCATTTAGTAAAAGTCCGACTATGAACTCTTTTTGATGGAGCGTATGTGGTATGCAATCTGCCTCAGTGTCACCTCTCACTCGCAGGCTGTTTGACTTAGAAAAGACCATCTGAATGCATCACAGCAGGTGTACTTCTCTTTAACAATGCTGGTAGTTGAAGGAGTCATTACATTACAGCTTTGATTTAAATAGGGTTTTAAGCTGCTGAGAGGATATTTAAGCAAATAAATGGGAATTGTGTTTTCTTCTTGCCAGAATTGTATTTATGCCTATAATCAGCATATCAAATTCAAAACCGAAACCCGAGGCATGCTGGGTAATAGTCCTTATAGAGGATCCATATGCTGCTTAAGAGTGCTCTTCCAGTTGAAAACTAGTAGCAAACTGTGTTCTTTTAGTGGACAATTTAGAAAACATGAAGTGCTGGCCAGTAAATTAGGGATACTCCTTGATATTGTGTGTTTTAATATTAATGTGTGGATTCAGACAGTGGTGGAATTTAAAAGGGTAAAGGTACTTTATTGTCACATACACAGCTAGATTCATTCTTTTTCATGATCAAGGGAGCAGTGGGCAGCCGCTGGACGGTGCCTGGGGACCAACTCCACATCTGAGCCAGTGCCTTGGTCAATGGTACTGACCGCATAACCTAACATTTTTTTTGATGGCGGGGGAAACCGGAGCAGACACTTCCGGTTATATGGCTACATCTACATTGTACGTTTACTGTACACCACTTAGAGGGTAATCTTGTCCTTTTTACTCCACTGCACTTATTTGACAGCTATTCAGACCAAAATTTTAAATGAGACATATAATAAAATACATGACTATTCACACGTCACTAGAGCAGAACATTTGAATATGTTAAATTTATTTCCTCTTTTTACATAATGTGACTCCACATCAAGCAAGAAAGGAAAAACAAACCCGAATGCTTTCCCTCCTGCAGCCACCAATGCACTTCCTGCCTCGCCTCCTGCTGGCAAAGGATTGAATTACAGTAATATATTATGAAATGATAAGTCGTTCTCCTACCTCTCCCTAGACACAAAACACTGCTTTAGAGAAACCGGAAAGAGAGTTTAGAGGCACAGAGAAACGAGAAAAAAAGAGAATACGGGAGAGGAAGGAGACTTTGTGTGAGTGTGTCTGCCAGGTGACTTGTGACAGCACACACACACCCAGCCCTCCCTGTGCTCACAAAGGCATTGTTGTGAATTAGTAATGGTTCCAGCTGATGCCTTGCTGCCAAAAATAGAGGCCGTGTGCACAGGAGCAGAAAGAAGAGAATTATTACATAACCACTGACCTCTACCTCTGGACATCCTCCATCTGTGTACAGTAGCACTGGGGTTACACTGTCGGTCGTCTGATTTGATCTTCCACTAAAAATCTGATTTGGCTGTGCAGGTTTGGCTCCGGTGCCTCCAGGGCAGGTGGTTTGCAGACTCTGCTTTCCCGCTCGAGGACTAACTTTGCTCAAATGTCCTCTTTGCTTCGTCCTCCTCTACCATCAATCACAATCACTCAAACATCCTCTATCAGGCATCTTTCATCTGTTATGTTCCACTGTTGTTGTCGGTTGTTTACACGTTTTACTTATGTAAACGTTTCAACAAAATGTAGTATCAAAAGTGAAAATGCCCCCTGTCACTACTATGTTGTTATATATGATTTATTTTTGATAATTTCTGATTAATTAATGTGTGAACAACATTTTAATGTAGTAGCTGTTCACGGTGGAGCTAATTTTTTTTTTTTTTGAAATTACTGAATGTCATAATCACTTGTTTTGTGTAAAGAAGCATAAACAATATTACAATAAATGAGAACCATTGTCATTTCTTGTTAGATTCTGTTAGATTTCACCATTGGCAAAACATCCAATAATGGTCGACGCTATCTGATTCTATTGACCCCTAATGGTAACCGGAAGAGTAAAAGCAATATTCTTAAAGGTGTGAATGTTACAAGGACAACACCGATACCAAACGAAGCAAAGCAAAGCACTGCCAAATTAAGCTTTTTATCAGACATCAACCCTGTTTGTAGTCTAAGCAGAAGAAGACCATGTGAACAGACGCACTGGCTAGTGAGGTTGCTTTGTCTTGCTGCAGTGCTCCTTTTTTATGTATATAAACTACTGAACAGTGCGCTGCATAATTCACACTGGCTTCAGTTTATATGGAGTGTTTAAAATGAACTTTTACCAGAAGAAGAGCGGTGAGCTGAAAGCTTTTTATCAGTGTTGTTTTGAAAATACAGAAAACGCTGAGTTACTGGCAATAATACACAACCCCTAGAGATATAGTGGCAATGGTTTGTACTCCTGAGCACAAAAATCATACTAACTGCATCTTAATATGATAGACAACACTTTCACATCAATACACTTTTCCCACTGGCTGCACCATCATTATAATGCTAATGAAGGAAACGCTTAGTGAACAGCAGGATCATTAAACTGTGTGTGTAAAAGGATGAACAGAGTCAGACAGGAGACTCAGACAGGAGTCTGGCGGTGATGTTGATGGTGTGTGGATGTTTCCTTGATATGAAGGCTCAAGCCAGAAGAAGTTTGAAAGTAAAGCGAGGTATTTACTCTGCTCAGTCCAGCAAGGATGAAATGTGTCCCCATTCCCCCTTAATGAGAGCACACTGGCAATAATGTTTAAGCCTGGAGCCAAAAAAGAGAGAGAGGGAGAACAAGTATGGCGGTGTGTATGTGTGTGTATGTGTGTGGAATCAGTAGTGCCTTATAGATTGGAAAACAGGCCCGTGTAGTGAACATTAACAAATGTTGGCTATCTTGTGCCAGTGCCAGTGTGCAAGTCTTTGAGATCAAAAGGTAGAGAGACATAGAAAGAGAAATAGAGAGAGAGAGAGTTGTGCTGCTGGCAGAATCCCATTCATCAAAAGCTCAGGGATCAATCTATAAAATGTATTTAGAACCTGTTATTTTGCACCACACTGACTAAAACCGAACAGAAATGGTAATGACAGATACTGGAATGATGTGCGACAGACAGGGATAGTGACTCACACACACACACACACACACACACACACACACACACACACACACACACACACAGACCAGGTCTGTTACTGAAGTATGCTGTCAGCATCAGTACTGCAGTTATTCATCAAAGCCTCTCCTCCCTATCGTCTCTCCCCTCATCTTCTCTTCTCCTCTTCCTCACCATCTCTTTGGCTCATCCTCACACACTCCCACATACATGGCAGTGTAGGAGGTAGCCATGAACGGACGATGAATGGAATTACACAATGTAGGAGGTACAGAATACAATGACATGACCACAGTTCAGTAACCTTTCTATATGATCCAATGAGAGCAGATATAAAAGAGCAAATTTACCTTGTACTGATTACTCAGTGTAACGTGTAAGGGACTTCCGCGTTCACCTCACTTCTCAGACCTGGAGATTCCCGCCTGGGCAAAATGAGAAAGTTTAATTTCACAATAATGTGATTCAGGCCCTGCGATGGACTGGCGACCTGTCCAGGGTGTACCTTGCCTTTCGCCCAATGTCAGCTGGGAATGGCTCCAGCCCCCCCAACCCTGTTAAGCGGTTGACGATGGATGGATGGGATGGAATAATGTGATTCATGAAAGCATGTCTAATTAGAACATTAATCAAGCAGGGATATGTCTAGGAATAGTCACTGCCATCGCCGCTATTATCTCCCTTCAGACTTAGCGACAAGACAGCCCTGCAGTTTAATACTAAACCACAATAATATGATGTGGGGGTTCAAGGACTAATCTGATCAAATGAGTCCTTTGGGCCTAATTTCAGCAACATATCCCTTTTTATTTTCATCTGACAATGTGCAGGGATGAAAGTGGCTTTAATGCTGCTCTACATGGAGACACGTGCTTACACTGTCACACGCATCTCTAGAACGTCACTGCACCTGAGCCAGCAGTATCTCCTTCCCGTTAGGTAACAGAGGGGTTTGAGCCCTCAGCAATGGGCACCTGTACATGTCCTTGTAGGAGGAGGGACACACTGGCAAGCTAAGAAAAGACGCTGACATCGGGACAGCAGCCATTTACCTCCCTCTCTCTCACCGTCTTTCCGTCATTCCTCTCCTTCTGTTCCTCCTAGGACAGTCCCTCTACCTGATGCCAACACTTCAATCGGGACCACTTAAGGAAATAAGTTGCTGCCATTTTTTCCGCAGCTCCTTGCTGCCACCATCGCACGCTGCAACCTGACCAGGGACCAGCATCCTTTCCATAATCCCATGAGAATTTTAAAAAACGAAGGTCTTAAAACCAAATTATAATTTGTCCCTAACCCCAACTAAATCGTTTTTGTGCTCAAACCTAACCAAACTTTCCCCATAATGGTGCCAGATCAGAAATCCGTGTTATTTGTGAAATTGTAGTGGCGTCCTTCCAAAAGGGGTGTCAGATCAGACAACGCTTCTACGCTTCGCTCTAAGCATGTATTTTGTTGTTTAATTTGGAAGACTCAGGTCATAAAAACTCTTATCATGTCAAATGATATTGCCTGAGTGGTGCATATTCCAAAACACATTTTCAAACAAACTGGCACAAACTGGTTGACAAACAGTCCAGTTGTCCATTTGCCCTGTTGCCTCGACTGTCCCTTAAGGCCCCTACACATAACCTTTTGGTTGTCTTGCCTGATATCATATCAATCCTCATATCACTGGGGGAGGTATGGTAAATAATAACATAAGTGCCCTTTTCTACCTTTCAGTGTGTTAGTTTCATGAGGTGTATAGTATACTGTATATTTCCTCAAGCTCATAGTAAGGAATCTTAGACTGGGCGCGCACAGTTGACTTCTCCATGCAGGCAAAAACATTACTGCCACCTTGTAAGTTGTTACCAGGCCATATGGTCAAATGGACAGCACAATACAACATTAGACAACAGAGGACGAAATTAAGAATTGCATAGATCATACTATTTCCTTTTGCACAGGTAGATTTTTTCCAACACTCCATATTCAACTTACAGTCTCATGAAGATGAAAATATTTGTGCTACAGTAATGCACAGTGGAGACATGATAAAGGTGAATTGCTTTAGTCCCGTGAGGTCTGCCTTAAAATTGGATTGTACCGCCAAAGACAAAAAGGACAAATATTCTGATCATGTCAGCAGCTCTTCGGTGGAACACTGTTTCAGGAAGGCAGAATGCATGTGTGTGTGTGTGTGCGCCAGTACATGTGACATTGCGGAGGTGCCACTATGCTGAGTTGAATGGGTTCAGTTTGGCATCAGGGGGACTCGGTAAGGTAATGGGCTGAAACTCATTTTATTATCTCTATATCACACTCCAGACACTTTTCTTTCACTTTTCCTCCTCTTCACCTCTTCCAACATAAAACGTCTCTGTGGAGAGCTCTGTCCTTCTATCTCCTTCTGTCTGTCTTCCCTTTTCTGTTATTCATTTTTTTTCTGTGTAATTTTAACTATAATTTCTCGACTCTTTCCCGTGTAATAATTTTTCATCTTCATTTGCGTGACTCATCCATTAAAACGCTTACACATCCCTTACACAGACACACCTACACACCTACACACACAAAAATATAGTGTAATTAAACTGTTCCAAGGGCAGTTTGGGGGTTAGCAATGGAGGAAGCAAGGAAAAAGTGAGCGATAACCGGCACTTCAAAGCTGCTGCAGACGGCTCACATTCCCCTGCAGCTTCAGATGGATTAAGGCCACTTCAGACCCACATTTCAGTCCCACACGTAGAACAGAAAGCTCTTCAGACCAAGTGTTTCCTTTGAAACTCCAAACTCTCAACACCCTCTGGAAAACAACCCATGAAGTACATCAAGTGGTCAGTATAAAAACAAGTCAATGAGAAATCTCCATAATAATGAGTATTGGATGCAGTGCAGTATATACATGTATGGAGGTACTGGGGGAACAAGATGTGAAGTTATGGGATAAGGGGTTAAGAATTTGGGATCTTACAATAATAATAATAATTTATACTGTCATTTTATAACTACTGGGAACCTAATTTATTATTACAGGGTATGTCGGACCTACTGAGCAATAATCTGAACGTTTGGGAGGAATTTAGACATAACTCATACTGTAGTTACAGTTTTTTGCAGTTGTTTACACACTAACACTGGTTCTTAAGACACAGTGACCACAGCCTACAATTCATGGACCCAACCCCTGAACCAATTCTGCTTATATACAAGAACATTTCCTGCTTTTAGATTGCAGTTCTAAACCACGTATTTTTTTTATTAAGCATTACACATAATTCTCTACATTTAGCACAAACTTCATGAAGATGTTTTAGACTGTAATCTAAAGCTGTAATGCATATTTAGGTAGTGTAATTTTTTCTGAGTCAGATCAGTGAATGTCAACCCAATCTTGCATGGCTTTGTTAGGAAGCTAAGAAACCAGCAGGATAATTTACCAAAGGAATTACTGTTACTGTGAACATTCCCTAATCCCTAGCCTTCCCTTTTTCTACGTATAACTTTTTCTACGTATTTGAGCCACATCTCCTAATCTTTCTCAGCATGTGAAGTTTGTTGTATACATACAGTATATGTTTAGTTAAGTTTTAATTATCTCTAAGTTTAATCATTTTCCTTTGTAAGAGGGTCAGCCTTTGAAAGTTTTCCAGCTTGCTGGTTAATGTGGATTAGCTTGCAGACAAAAAATGATGTCAGTTTTTTTCTAATTCTTTTCAAATAATCTAATCTTATCTAATAAATTAACCATTATTATTTATTCACACAAACCTGATCTCCAACATAAAATTCACAGATAATATTTATGTTTCTACTACGAGTACAGACTTGAAATATCGGATTTTGTGACTATGTGTTATAAGTGATAAGCAATTCATAAAACATCAATAATGATTTGCTATTGATAGCTGTGACTTATGTCCACTGAATAGTGTAGTATAAATCAAGATGTCAGCACCACTTCAAAACATAGCCAGTTGTTCTCAACTAGCGTTGCCACTGGGGTGGACTATGGATAAAAAAAATCCTAGACCTTTGACTCAGACCATATTTGTTAAACCGATTAGAAGTAAAATCCCTGTCATGATAATATAATTAATAATTCTAGTGATGTAACCTGTGTCAGATCATTTAAGGTCTGACACAAATAAATCACAACTCAAAACGCATCTGTTTAAAACTGCCTACCACATTTGATTCAAATTTGCTTTTATCTTGTTTTAATGTTCTATTTTTGGCTTTGCTGCTTTTAAATGTTTTGCATTTCTGTACGGTGTCCTTGAGTGCCAAGAAAGGCGCCTTAAATAAAATGGATTATTATTATTATTATTAAGGTCATTTTATGGCTGTAAGTTTTGAAGATAACACTAAATGCACTACAACAACAAAATATATTCTGAACATGCAAACAACAAAAGAAGCACGTTTACTGTATGTGTAAGGTAAATGCTATTTATTGCAGCTCCATTTGCATTTAAAAGCTATTTGTATTTCTCACATATAGTAACTGCAATTGGTTAGATTAGAATTCAAACAGCACAGCAACAATACTTTTTATATCACCCAAAAGCTCTTTTTTTGCCATTAGGTTCCTTAATAATCACTACTTATTATCACAGACACAGTCCAGAAGTAATTTAATGTTTTTTTTTGAATGAGTGAATTTGGAATTCATGAGTTTATGTAGAGGTCAAACAACAATCTTCTTCATCTCTTCAGTAGTTTTTGTAATGTGTTCCTCTCATTCTCACCCACATCAAATCTGCATCCACTTTATAATCATTTGCACCAAATACATTAACCTCTGAAGGAGGATGAGACCAACAATAGGTGAAAAGGCAATGGCATTTTTGCATGCTGGAACTGCTGAAACCAGAGGTCAGTGGAGGAGACTTTACTCATCTGAACCTGAGTTGAGTAATAAACCTGTCAGTGGCAGAGTAAAGAGATATGGCTGTTGTCGTCTGAAATCTTTCTCATAACCTTCAGCTAAAGACAGTGAAGAAAAGACGAGGGGTGAAAGAGAGTGGCACCTCTGTCTCTTCTCGCTGAAATGAAAGCGACATTAAGAGGCTTCTGGAATGTTAATAGTGTATCGATCTGTATAAACTATGGCTAACTGTTGTCCCTGGGTCCCTATATGTGTGAGCAATGAACGTCATTCTCCCACACTGCAGGAGAGACAGTGACCCTATTGTATTGTATTCTTAATGAGGTGCACATGTACTGCAGGACCCCTGTTCCCTCTTTATTGACTGGACAATGTATATTGTTTCTATGTCCTTTTTATAGACCATATAGGACCCACATTTCCCAATTTGGACCAGTTATAAAATACCTGTTTCAGTTTATCAACCAGATATGGGACCTTTTATTCGTAATGTGACTCCTGTATTATACTTATAGACCACAGTGTGGACTGATTTCCTGTTTACACTGGCTACACCCTGATTGTTATATGCATAGAGCAGATAACATGTTTTATGGAACCACTTCTTACATATATGTCAGTTTCATGGTTACGTTCCAGACTCAAGGAAATTTGACTGTCTTTTGATTTAATATTTTGGTCAAGGTTCAGACAGAAAATACTGAAAGAAAGTGTAATAAAATGATTTAATGTATGGACGACATTCTGCTGCAGGCCTTTTCTTTGGTGCTAAGCCATCATTCCACTTTGCAAATAATATGCTAAATACATATTCTTGATCTGACGCCACTATTGGCACAACAACATAATTTGTCTGTGCCTTCCAAAACTATAATAAACTACTGTAAATCTGTTTTATGATTTGGTTAAGAATTCATTAAGGTCCCATATTATGATTATTTTCAGGTTCATACTTTTATTTTGGGGTTCTACCAGAAAATGTTTACATGTTTTAATGTTCAAAAACAAATTATTTTTCTATTACTGTCCACTGCTGCAGCACATCTATTCACCCTCTGTCTGAACACTTCGTTTTGATGCCTGTGTCTTTAAGGCCCCCGCTCCCTAAAAGCCAACTTTCTTCTGGTTGGCCAACTTCTGGAAACCTGCCATAGGGCAGTGCTTGTGGCCCGAAATGCCTTATCCTTGACAGCATATGACAGTTACAGTAAATTAGCTAGGAAAATAGAGATATGGTGCACTGAATTTAATGAATTTACAGTTTATCAAACCATAAATGGAGAGTATTAGTGTGACGGAAAGGTAAGAGCAGTCACCCCACCTGGATTTGAACCCGTGTCTACAGAGTACCAAACATACAAATTGATCGCAACACCAAAGAGCCAGGCTTGTTGGTATGGCGGGAAAAAAAGCCAAAAAGCATAATACCACCTCTTTAATGTGGAAAAGGTTTTCTGTTTTTACTTCTGTTGTCCTCTGGCTGCTCTGCCTCAGCTTTCAGTGATTTACAGAACGAAATGTTCACTTAGTGTTGCACACCGGCCCAAAATACTTTTCCCTCATAGACTTACACTGTGAAAGAAGTGGCTGTAAAACAGTGGATGATTCTTTTTGAGCATCACAACCCCTGCAAAGTCACTCGTTTCATTATCAGAATTTGATTAATTCTGTCTTTTATCCCCATTTAGGTTAGCAGAGGGCTAAACCAGAAGTTGGATGCTTGATGGCGGAATTCTCTTGTGCTTACTCCTGTGGTACTACACAATAAGGTAAGCTATGTGAAAGATTATAATTAATTAATTAATAATTAATAATCGAAAATCAATCCTTTTTCGCTTCATGAGCCACTCAGAAGCTTTTATGGGAATGAACGGAACCCCGCCTCCGGGGCTGAATCCACTTCTCTTTAAGGTCCAGAGTGTAGAATTTATTGGCATTTAGTGGTGAGGCTGCAGATTGCAACTAACTAAATACCACTCGCCTCAACCTCCCCTTCCAAGCGTGTAGGAGAAACTACAGTGGCCTCAGAAGGCCCTTCCAGAGCCA
Source organism: Lepomis macrochirus (assembly GCA_024633595.2). Taxonomy (NCBI): domain Eukaryota; kingdom Metazoa; phylum Chordata; class Actinopteri; order Centrarchiformes; family Centrarchidae; genus Lepomis; species Lepomis macrochirus. The sequence continues at coordinate 28,950,438 of JALXJV020000013.1, read as the reverse complement.
ATGTTTAGCTGTTGTGGGCTGGTCTGTAGTTACAACAGTTTGTAAAACTAGTGGAGGCTAAACTATTACTAGCACTATCTTAGGAAACCTGAGGAGAGCTCCAGAAAGTTTGCTCCTAAAGATGGCTCCACTCTCACTTGACTTGGCAGGAAACAAAACACTGATGGGCCCAATCCCAATGTCCTCCCTCATAGACTCACAGACTTTGAGGCGCATTCCATAACTAATTAATAGTTTACTCAACTATTTATTTTAGTTTTTGCTTAATGATGCTGTTTGACCAACAATAGTGTGTTGATTATTGACAAATATATATTGACATTTACCTCTCCTCCACTCTGTAGGACAAGAGCCTGCACTTAAAATCAGGCAAAAACATAAAATGAAAAGTGTGCAACGTGTTTCAGCGTTGTCAAGGTGATAAAGTGGCAAAGTGCTGGCCCGTTCCTGTTTACAGCATTTTGAGCCTTTGCAGCCTCTCAAACTCAATCACTTTCCAAGTGATGTCAGTAAAATCTGTGAGGGCTCAGGGCTTTAGGGGGGACATTGAGATCGGGCCATGGTATATGTTGTTTTTTCAAACTGAGAAAACATCACATTTAGGAGGCTGGAACCAGAGAATGTTTGGCATTTTTCATGCTAAACGATTTATCAATTATCAAAATTTACCAAAATGTATGTCAGACAACTAATCCATTAAACCTCTGAACATATTTTAGGTTACAAGTATTTGATAGAACTTTCTTCGGATATTTAGCAATACTTAATTAAACAACTTGCCAAAGTTGAATCTGTGGGTTGTCCAAAAACCAGCAGCCCACTGTGCTTGTGGGATCCGACAGCTGATGCTGGACCCCGCAATTTTAAAGGGCGGTTTCAGGGTAAATACTTGGTTTTATGATTGTGCATTTAATTGTGATGGTTAGGGTAAACGGGCTGGGAGTGTATTATATCAGTGACTTGTTCCCACAAAGATAGTGACACTAGGCTCTGTGTGTGTGTGTTTGTGTGTGTCTGTATGAGAGACACATTCACACAGAGAACCATTAGCTGTGGCTGCACGTTACACTCTGCAGCACTTGCGCACGCCTTTTACGCTGCGCTCACCTTTCCGCGTAGTAAAGCCTCTCCACGCCGCCGCTCCGTCACCAGTCTGCCGAGTCTTCCGGTGGTCTGAGGGCCGTCGCTGAGACTCCACCAGCACCGAGACAACGAACACGGTACCGAGCACCACCCCCTTCCCTCCTCTTAACCCTCCCCTCCTCCTCATCTGGCTGTTGTTGCGCTTCTGCTGCAGCGTTCAAGTTCAGGTGAGCCTCGTCACTGGCACAACAAGTCCTCTGCCCGGTACCGACCGGGATGCTTGCTCCATCCCGTTCAGTGGTATGCTATAAATGGGCCGCGCAGGATGTAAAGCCTCGCTAGAAGAAGCAGGAGGATGGCGAAACCAGGCTTGTCTGCGGCGGTGCTGCTGCTCCTGCTGGGCTTCCTGTCGGTGTCCTCCGTTAATGCCGGTGAGTTTTACCACAGGTTGATGGGCGATCATCACGAGTAAACAGGGGATGACACGTTACTGTATAGTAGGCCTATTAGTATGTCTGGACCCCAGCTGTCTAATGTGATGCATGTAACGTGCAGCGGATAGCACCTGGCGGGGCACGCTGTTATAGATGTGTCGCGATCAGCATTTGCATCAACTAGGTAGAAGTAATAAGCTTTGTAATGCCAAACATGGCTAGTATCATACGGTATCAACACTTAAACTATAATATGGTGTTTTTTAATAGAAGTTGTTCTCCCCTTTCTCTCCAGTTTGGATAATAGGCTTGAAATGAGTTTTTGCAGAGAACAAAAATATTCTTTGCTGTACTCTTTGGCTTAAGAAAGTTCTTGATTTTTAAGGGGAAACATGTTTAAGAAAATACAACCCCAAAGACTAAATAAGTTTTAGAGTTAAAACGACTGATTGTCAGAAAATTAATCTGCAATCATTTTAATGGATTCATTTTTCAAGCAAAAATGTCAAATATTTGCTGATTCCACCTGCAGAAATGTAAGGATGTGCTGCATTCCTGACATTTTATAGACAAACTGATTTCTCGATTGACCAAGACAATAATCGACTGATTACTGTAATGAGTAATAAAAAAAAGTATTGTTAGATGTAAAGTGTGTGGCCCCGCCTGAGAACTTCCAGCTTCAACATCCATCAATGTTCTGAAGCGTTATGAAACAGCATTAAATTAAACAGGGTTGAGGTATTCATATTCAAAGCTCTCCATACAGCATAAACCTAATCAAAATATATTCTGCATGTTCGATATAGGATCTCATCTATCTTACATGATATTGCATATTTGTAACCAGCAGTGGCTTATATTCAAGAAGACATTCATCTCAAGTGTAAGACTACATTGTGTCCTGATGATAAGCTAAGAAATGACAGCTAGTCCTTTGAAAAGTTGAAATTGTGGCGATAAGATCAGGTGGAATTTATCTCAGCCTCCAGAGATTTGATATTTGTCTTCTTGAGGCTAAAAATGAATGCAGTTTTAAGGGGGAGTTTTGTGATTTTGCAGCCAGCTTTGAGCTCCTTGGCAGCAAGCGGCTTAAGAATGGATGGGAGTCCCTCTCTGCTATTGTATTGTTTCTGTTCTGTGTGTGTGTGTGTCTATGTGTGTGTGTGTGAGAGAGAGAGAGAGAGAGAGTGGGAGACACAGAGAGAGAGAGTACAGATGATAAACAGTGGGAAAACAGCTAGCAGGCTAACCACAATCTACTCAGCATGAACAAACACACCTTTGAAGACACTGAGACAGTTTGGCCCCCACCAGTTGTTACACTCCGGTTTAACAATGTATTCGGGCTGTATTCGGGTGAATGTGCTAGCATTGGACAGACAAGGAGGGAGGCAGACAGAGACACAAAGAGTACGGTACACTGTTCTTCCTCTAATATCATTATGTGACTCTCCGAACCAGTCGGAGGTCAGGTGTTCAAGATTCCCAGAGGTGTGTGAGACAATGTGTCAATCTAATTTGCAAAAAGTGACAGACTGCAGTTCATGCTCGTAATCTAGTGTATAAACTGAGAGAAAGAAAGAGGCGATTGGTTCACTCAGAAACACACACTTTAATGAAGTGGAAAAGGTAACACCTGGACATGAGAGCATACAGAAGAGCAACGTATTAAAACTTTTGAAAGACATAAAAGCACATTTTCCTCTTACTAATAACAAGAGGCATCCAAGCAATGAAATGCACCCTTCTCAAAACACTGAGGCATTTTGCCACTACAGGCTTACTTGTTCTCTAATGATCAGCAGTCTATGGCGTTAGCTAATGTTAGCAAATAAATATATATTGCTGTGGTCCTGATGGACTGGTGAACTAGCGAGCTGTGCTGAACAGATAACAACAAGAATTAAAGGTTCAGTGCGTACGTTTTAGTGACATCTAGTAGTGAGAGTTGTGAATTGGAATCAGCGGCTCACAGTGCATTCACAAGCTCTTTGGATGGTCCTACCTTTCCAAGCACGCAAAAGTACTTGCGTGCTTGGAAACATATGTAAGTAAAGTTAGATACGTAACCTAAACAAACTGCGACCGTTTCACAACGCTAACCACGTGTTTATTATTTTTACCATGACAAAGGTCTGGTACGCCTGTCACGGGTACCCTCCACGGTCATATAAGTCCTGTGGGAGTCACTGGCAAATAACCTATTCCTTCATTTAGGTATGAGGACGTGTTGACAATGTCAAGGTCAGACTCTAACGTTGCTTTGACAGGTCAGGCTCATGGGAAATACAGCCGTCTCTGATCATAGACCTTGACATGGTCTCAGCTTACACACACATACGCACTCACTCACACGTGCACGGACACATGGACAACAAATCTGGTTTCTGCGGTCCCTTTACAGTTAAGGAAGGAAGAAAGTTAAGCAAGACTGTAAAATCTATCATACCCAAGCTCCTGATATACAAACATCTCATTGAATTCTGGGATGGGAGTTTTTCCTAGACCAAACATTTAAATCAATTGGCAGCATGACAGAGGAAATACATCCTCATGAGTCACACTTTAATGAGATGTGCGTGGGAGAAAGACAAGAAAGAAGAAAGAAGGTAAAGACAGGAATATCTTTGAGAGAGTAACACAGAGACAAGACAGATGAGAAACAGAGCCTATTCAAGGGAAACACCAAGAGACCTCTGCGTGGTTAATTAGGCCTGGTATTAATGAAAGCAGAAAGATTAATTTGTCGGTGGAGACGAGAAGATTTTAGGGAAGGCGGGGCGACAGAACAAGATAGGAATGAGTTCAAAGAGAGAGAGCCATGGAGATGGGAAGATGTACTGTAGCATCTGTTGTATGTGTTACAATAACATTAATGACCTTTGTGTTTGACTGTGTTTCTTGTGGCTATGCTGCCGTGCGTGCAGACACCTTGCTGTCAGCTCCGCTCAATGTGACCATCAGAGAGATTGAGGTCAACTCCGCTATGGTCACATGGGAAATCTTGGAGGGGGACCCTGTCATCGGGTTCGCCATCACACAACAGGTACCTCTATGTGTGTCATGTACTTTGTGTGTGTGTGTCTGTGTGTGTTTAAAAAGTTGGGAAATTCCCTACTTTAATTGCACAGCAAATAAAAACTGTACCCCCTAAGGGGACTTTACTCTTGATCTAGCAGAAACCAATTGACCTGAGCAAGCAATCCTAGCTTGATAATAATGTACATTTTAAGTAGAGCATACATGGCCAGTGAAGCAGAAAAGACCCAGGAGACTTTATTTCAGCTTTTTCCCAACTGTTAACTAAGAGGAACGTGTATCTATTTGCACCATTTCAGCCTCAACCAGAGAGCGGTTTCTTCAATTATCTCAGCAGGGCAACCTGACTTTGCCACCAGAAATCAACATTTGATCGAGCATGCATCCAAGGAATATTTGCTTACATAAAACCCTAACCTCTCTTAACATTGTCTTGAGGGAGCAGAGTGAAGCTGAACCTGTGGCCAGTTAATGTGATATGGGATTCTGATTCTTAAGATATTGTTACTTTGTGTCAATATTATATTAAAGTGTCCTCATTTTCATGTCAAAGTAATTACAATTAGTAAGAGGATTCCCCATAACTTTTTCTTTGCACGTTGGAAAAAACTTCTGACACATTTAGAATCAAAACACACTATAATATGTTGTTACCAAATATCAGACAGTGGCCTGATGCATCAGTTTAACCCCGAACTTCTCTGCTAATTTGGTGCCAAAAAAAAGAGATCTTCCATTCAGGGATCAATAAAGCATCATATTACATTGTGCCTCCTGGCCCTGATTTTTCTAACTCTGCTCTTCTGTTCCTCGCTTGCTTGCAGAAGAAGGATGTGCGCATGCTGAGGTTCATCCAGGAAGTGAACACCACCACGCGCTCCTGTGCATTATGGGATTTGGATGAGGACACGGAGTACATCGTTCACGTTCAGAGCATAAGCATGGGAGGCAGCAGCCCCCCCAGTGATCCGGTTCTCTTTAGAACACCCAAAGAATCTGAGAAGATGGCGTCTAAGAGCCCAGGTGAGGAAGGATAACACATTTTATTCATCCAGGAATTTACCTGTGTTTTGTGATTGTTTTTAAGTTACTGAAAGGGACACTAGTGCTTAAAAGGAAGCTCATTTGTCCATATTTTTAACTTTACTTTATGCTACTGTAAGCTTTTTCTGACCTCTCCCTTAACAGGATGTATTCCTTTGCAAATCCTCATTCTTTTGTGGAAATTGTCAAAGCTAAAAACGATGTTGAGCCTTACATGAACAGTGTGAGTTTTCACTTCTGCTACAAACACCTACAAATGGGTAGATCATTGAAATTCAAAACATGCAAAAGCCCACAGAAACAGAAGCAATCATCTATTAACACAGCAGCACAGAGAGAGAGAGAGCAAACAAACATTCTTTCCCCTTGCTATTCACTTGCTGACACACACAAATCTATATGCACAAATTCATACATCTACAAACGCAGGTGAATGCATACACAGCGGCTTTTAACCAGAGGCAGTAACACAGCAGAGTGCTAATGTTTTGTTTGTGCTTTTACGCTTCATAATGACAAAGAAAATGGCTTTTTGACAATTTGATACAAATAAAATGCAGACATTGCTGTCTTTGTGAGAAACCCTCCCCACCCACCATACAATGTATTGTTCTAATTTTTAAATGTAGAGGCTGCTGTTATCTGGAGCGCCTTGCAGTACTTCCAATTTTATCATGTCCGACCCAGTTACAGCGCTGAGAGCAGCTGCTTCCGAGGGATACAGCAAATGCTAAATGCTCATCAGCAGCAAGGTGATAAGGAAGGAAAAAGGGCACATAGGGAGCAGTGTATTGCCTTGACACCAAGCCCCCAGGAAGTGTGCCGGGCTTTGAAGCCAATTAGACTTTTTTTCCCATAGACATATATTATGAAAAATCTCATCCTATGAAAACACCTGAGCCTCCTTCTTGCAGTACCTCCAAAGACGATTTGTCTTTCTCTCCAGAAATAGCTCCTTACGTATGATTCACAACAGTATTATTCTTTTCTACTTTAATTAAATTAAATTATGCACATTCTTTGTACTTTAGCAAACCTACAAGAAAAAACAATGTACAGTTTGTCCCATTGGCCCTGTTTGTCTGGTAGGGGAGAGCAGGGGCGAAAGTACCATTTTTTAAAAAGATTATGTTGTAGACAGTGACATATTTTTGCTGTGGTCACTAATTCACAGGTGTGGTCTATCAATATCAGGTGGTATTTTGTACAAATGTAGTTAGACTTCCGTATAATTTCACTTTAAACATAAGCGGCATGTTGTTACTTTCGACCCCATCAGTTGGGTTGAAACTAGCACAACTAGATTTTTTGTGTTTCCCTTGTTCTTATTGAATATACTTGACTATGACCTTGTAAATATGTAACTGCAAATGTATTTTGTCCTTTATCTTTGCAAAAAATGCATAAATTACATTTTCATTTTATTTATTATCTATTTGCAGTTTCTTCAAATGTTTCAAAAGTAATCCAACCGTATACTTGTTCAAAATGTTTTTTATTCGCAATGTCAATCCATTTTATAATTATAAACATTTCTTCAAAAATATCAACCACATGAAAATGAAAATTCACAACATAAATATAAATTCTCAAAATAATGCAAAAACAGTCATGTTTTCAGGGTTGCGTGCTGAAGGTGCTGTCACAGTCAGAGCTCTGAGAAAATCGCTACATTCGTCCCGCGTTACTTTGGCCCCGGTTAACCCCTACTGTCTTGTCCGTCTGATCCATTCTAAAGTCGTAAAAATTCACTAATAGCCAAATCCAAATATAGTTTTCTAGGTATAATGAATGTGCATCAGAGCCACTGTAACATTTCAACAGCTTATTGATATTCAACAAATTGCAAATAAATCTGTTCTCTGTCTTAAGGTCTTATATTAGTGTATTCATTATATTTTCAGATAATAGTATCCTATATAGCTAACACTAGTATAATATTAATTCCACATATTCATTCATTAAATCATTGTGCAAGAGAAATGCTGTCCATAGTTGTTAGTCTCTAATTTGTTAATGCTAAGAAATAACTTGTCAATAATCATGACTATTCATGCAGAATGAATTCAAAAAATGAAAGTTTGCTTTAGCACCACGTCAACCTTTTGTAATGTCCCAAACCCATCCAGGCTGTGCTTGGTCGGTTCACGAAAAGTGGCATTGATGAGCAACTTTATAAACATAAAAAAAACACCCGATCTTCTCTCTTTAAATACGTGTTTTCTTTTCAAAATACTAAACCTATCTGCCAGACCTACCTAAACCTCATTGGACTTCACCCCCCACTTTCATCGCCAAAGTGCGAGTGGATGATTCCATCTCCATCACAGAATTCCCAGACAGACAATTTAGACCTGGAATAATGTGAGAGGTTATCTGGAAAGCTATCCAGACAATAAATGATCTGATCTTGCCTTGTGTTTACACCTGGTATTTTGAATTTGTTCTTGTTATCTTCATTGAGATCAGATCTCTGTGAAACGCTGTCTACGACAAATTCTTAATTAAACTTAAAAATTCGGCAAATGTTATTCCTTTCTTTGTATAAAAGAAGATTGTGAGTTTGTTTATGGATGCCAGCACGTTGTAGGCTACTCATTGTGTTTACCTAAGATTCAAACACAGTGCGATTCAGACTACCTTCAGATGTGGTCAGGGGATTCCTTGATATTCCAACGTATTTACACCTTTCACTGTGAGTGGATATGTTGGAATGTTTTTAACAACTGACGCAACAACTTATATTATTCCGGCCGCTGCTCGTTCTGTTTATTTCGAAAAAACGGTCATAAATGCATGTTGCTAATGTTGTCTGTGTGCACACTGTGATGTGTGTGTGTGTGTGTGTGTGTGTAGGCTTGTTAAACGTTGTTATATTACTTAAAAATGTATTTGTCAATTGTGTGTGGTGTTGTGTCAGTGAATTGCACACATCTTGTGTGATGATACAGTTGTTTGTAAGGATTTGCAATTTAAAGCTTAAGAAATGCTTGTTGAATTGGCTGGATAATAATGGACATAATGACTGAAAAAGTTCAGCCTTTGGTTCTTACTTTCTCTAATTCCAGCTACCTTTTGTGTGAATATAATAAAATATGGTTATTTATGTTGGAGAGAGAGTCATGCATTTTCATCTAGTCCCTCAAGGAGGCAAGGAAAAATATTAGCCTACAGGAGGGTCAAGATAAAACAAAAAAATGAAGATGTTTACTAACATATACTGGAAGCTAGTTTGACAAGTATGGCTAACCATCATGCAGGGTAGAACCAGGCACCTTGATAAGGGTAACGCTTGACTTGAACACAACCAGAACAAGACACACAGCAAGTACAACACTCTCAGACGGACACTGAACAGAAACACAGGCAAGATACAACAGCAAACATGCAGAACCAGGAGCACAAACAGGAATAGCGCATCAGGGAATCGACCAGACAAACACCAGAAACAGATGATTACCACATCAAAACATGAAGTGAGACAACACGCAGAAACAAGGACCAAAACAGACAGAATACTCACAGACAAAACCGTAAACAGACATAAAACCCTGACACAGACTGTTACCCAAACAAATCGAGAACGGACCAATATCAAGACCAATACTAAGACAATACTGCAGTTTTTTATTTTATCGTTTTTTTACAAATAATTTATTGAGCTCTAGGTTTGAGGTGTTTTGTTCCTTTGTACATCCCTGTCTGTACGCCACTACCAAGCCAGCAACAAACACCCGACACAGACAATTTCAAAATAAAACAATAAAACAGAGTGACACACAGACAAAACAGCTAGACACACACATCCTATCCTGACATAGTGGACACAGTGTAGCACCAAATTTAGAGGCACTTGATGCATAAAACATCTAACATCTTAAACAAAAAGCAAAAATATCTCACAAATGTGGGTGATGTCTTCTGTTGTGTTAAGGAATATATGAGTTTAAGACAGACAGAAAAATGCTTACACTATTTTGCTGTTTTGAGGTGACGTGTGACATGTGACAAGTGTTTAGTGGAACAATCTATCTGGATGTTGAGGGGCTGACTCGTTTTGTTTGCTCCAACTTTGAAGGAAGTTCCCTGTGTGTGTGGGTGTGTGTGTGTGTGTGTGTGTGTGTGTGTTTATGGAAACATTCATTAGCTGTCGTAATTAAATCTCCCAGCCATTACTGCTTTCCTCCCTGTCTAAACGGGTATTAATCAGCCTGACACCATTTAGTATCTGCAGGCACAATTCAACACAACACACAACCTTTCTGTCCGTTTGTCTCTCTTTGTCTCAATCTCTGCCTGTAGCTCATTCAGCAAAATATGGTAAAAATCCTGATTGCACTTAAGATTTCATAAGTTAGTAAAATCTTTGGTGGCTAGTGTAGAGATATGTTTTAATGTTGGTTATCACATTTTACAAAGAGCAAATGTGATACAAAGTTACCCACATACTGGGCAGTCTGCAAGATACCACAGTACAACTATTTGTTCTCCCCAGTAAAGCTGCAGTAGTCGGGAGCACGTAGGCCTACTTATGTGAATGACATGCCTCACTGATTTGCTAAATTATTTTGATGGAGTTTGGCTTGATGTTTTCTACATAGAACAAAGAGCAAATGCTTTGTTCTACAGATCAAATCATGACAATACTGTATAAACACTTTTGAGCAGGAGAAGTAGATCTCATGTATCGGAGTTTGTTAATAGCCTCGTGTTTGACACACGAGTCCACAGTGACCCAGTCATTTGATTCTACCCTGACTGAGCTACTTTGATTATTGTATCTGTCGTGTGCAGCAAACACTGTCAGGTTCTCTAACGTTTATAAAGGCATAACTTGTAACTTGATTAACACACGTGTACCTGTGTTTTTTTTAAATCGCTCTCTTAGCTAGTGTTAGTAATCAGCAATTTCAAACTTTATTTCCTTACAGAAACAAGTAATCACATTACTGTAAAGAAATTACTAAGTAATCCATAGCTGCACAAGACTGTTGACATGGCTAGTGATAAAAAGGAAATACAACTTTTAGTTTGTTTGTTTTTAGGATACAGTAAAGCAGTTGGAATTATCATGCTCTTTTTACCCATAATGCACAAAATGATAAAAACTAAAAAGTCACTCTATTTTTTTCTGTTACTGTTTAACTGGACTATCAAACGCAAGTCAAAAGTCATATAATATAATCATATTGCATTATAGAACAAAGGTGAAGACCTCAACTTACAGCTTCATGTCACACCCAACACAAGCTTATCTTATTCAGAGAGCTGTCTATCAGAGGTCTGCCCTTGTAACAGAGACATGTAATCTGCTATTACCTACTTAATAATAGCATACCTCCATTGTGAGGGCCTCAGCTAAACCACAATTAGCCTGACCACAGAAGCACCATCGTCCTAGACTCATCCAGACGCTGTAAGATGGGGATGGTGACCACACTCAGGGAAACCTCAAGCCTGCTTATAGAGAGCAGAAGTCATGACGTCACTGATGTTGAGTTAATGTTATGTTATGCACGGTTGATCAAAATGTAATACCACAATTAAGTTAATACTACCTTATAGCATCAGAAAAAATAGTACAAAATGGGTATTTTACTTGCTGTGGTCATTTCATAAACTGCATCAGTAAGCTGCTGGAGTAAAATAATACTGCATGTACTATGTTATACGAAGGCCAACCCCTTCAGCTAGTGGGCTCTAGAGACTTCCTCTTTAAAAATGCAAGTAAAGGCAACTCTGTGACAGTGATGTCTTGATGTAATTCGTGCAAGCTTTTTGATATCACACAGTGCTTGACCAGGGAAAAAGCGGGGTAGCACTAGGCTTGCTATTGGCAACAGAGACTGAGAGGTTGTAGTCCAGACTGTTTTCAAACCTTTAACCCTGAGATTGGTGTTATGCTGCCGCTGCCAGACTCCTGTCAGCAAGAGAAACACAGTGAGTGATGGGTTTGGGATCCAGCTCTCTTTGTCTCTGTAGACCTCTGCTCTCACTTAACTGTAATTACACTGATCAGAGTGGAAGATTTACACCAGGCGGCCTCTCTGCTCTCCTGTCACCCTGTTTTATTCTTTTATCTTTCCCTGCAGAGGTTCAGAGTGCTGGCAATTTCACATCTTCTCTCTGGGACAATGAATCGTGTTCTCAGTGGCATGTTGTTGATTTTGTGTGTGTGTTCTCTCTCCAGACGAGGTGACGATGGAGGAGGTTGGTCAGGCTGCCCAACTGAGGGCGGGAGAACTCATCATCATTGTAGTGGTGCTCATCATGTGGGCAGGTAATATTCCTCTTGAGCAATGCACATTTATCACTGCAAACCTCAGAAATCCACTGTCATCTCTCTGTGGTGACTATTTTGTGCCCTGCAGTGGTTTTGGGGATGATGTGATGATGGCCAATTTTTTTTTTCTAGGTTTAGATTCTACACTCAGATATGCTTGTCAAAACAGACAGAAATGTCTGGGAAAGATAGTAGCCCTCAGAGGCACAGTGTTGCTTTGCACTAAATGCTAACAAGTATTGGACAAATAAAACTTTTAGGCCGGATGACGACACCAGATAAAAAGGGATTACCAATGGAAATGAAAGGAAAAATCAGGGGATCATTAAAGTCATTAGGAAAAAGCATCTTGGAACCATGAACATCTGTACCAAATTTTGTTCCAGTAGATGTTGAGATATTTCACAGCATAAGTAAAAACTTTGAACTGCTGGTAGGGATACAGAAAATATCAGGGGAGCTCCAGAGTCAAGCAGGCATCATCCTCTGGTGCTCTTGCGTATATCTGTTTACCATTTAATCCATCTAAAGATGTTTAGATATTGTGCAGTCTGGAGCAAAGTCTTCTTTAGTTTGCATTGTATTTACATTGATTAAATGTGCTAGCTTAGTTAGAATAACCTGGGGATGCTCATTCTGTCAGAAAACGTGTTAAAGTGACGTAGATTATTTCAAGAAACTTTGGCCAGCTTTCACTTCTACTCCTTAGTGGTAAGGAAAATATTGTGAGCCAGGTTCAAGTGTGACGAAGAAATTTCAGAGACCGATGAAGATGTACAACAGTGCATCACTATCAAATCAGTTATGTCAGTCAGTCGACAAACAGGCAGAGAGAGAGACAGTCTGACCTAGAGACTTGGAGAGTCCATGGCTGTCACCTTTGGCTTACTTTAGCGTAGCAATTGACTCTATCATCACCCGGGGAAAACCTGTATCATAGTTCCCGTAAATTATTCCTTCACACTTGGCAGCTGCAGAAACTCTGACTCACACATGATAATGAGAACAAATTGATATCAGCCAAAAAAACATGATGTCAGCAACCGTACTCTTACTTTGGGGATCATTCAGACAGAAGCTGCTGCTTGGTCAGAGATGGAGAACTCAGCTTAAAACTTACATTCACATAAAAGTGAACTTTTTTGGCAATGGACTTTAAAATCATGAAAAGAAACAGTTAACTGGTTTGTTCATTCTGCATTTAGGGATGAATAAATAAGCATAGTCGATTTCAGCGTGTCCAAGCTTCAAATAAGTGTGGCCAGTTGCAACTACAAGGCTATAAGGCTGCTTCTTATCTAAGCCTGGCAGTCATTAGCTCTGTGTTGCAGTTATCCTTTTGTGTATCTCAGCACTGTTTTACAGATGCACACAGCTATAAATAGCCATTCCTAACCTATTTCACCAAGTATAATGAGATACAAATATTAAATTATTATTGTTTGTTACACGTTTTTATTTTTATTTTACTGTATATAGCATTAACAGAAAGAGGCCTGAATCTCTCTCCAATAATGTGAGGCAGAGCAGGTGACAGGGAGATTCAAAGAGAGTTGGAGTGGGAGCAGTGAGGGAAAAGAGTGCAAAACTGAGCAAATGAGTCTCGAGAACAGGAAAAAAAGGAGGGCAGGATGGTGAAAAAAAACTGAAAGTGAAGGAGGCGAATGTGTTTTTCAGCTTTTAATTGGACCTGTGGGGCATGCTGGGGGATACCACAGTGAGATATCCCATCTTGCCCTTGGTATTGCAGTGATCAGATGAGCAGAGGCTGACATAAGCAGAACAGCCAAGACAGAAGCCCGTTCGGGCCAGATTCCTCCTGCCTCAACCCTCCTCACGCTTCTTCGCCCTCATGAATTATTCTCTTTCTCCCTCTTCCCTATCTCTCTCCGCATCTATCTCTCCTCTGCCATGTTTTTAATCTTTTCGACTGAAGGCACGATTCACATAGCTATCTTATCATCAAGTTCATATCTCGGTTGACATGTTTCATCACATTCATGTCTCTGTTTCTATCAGCACAGTTTGGTCGGCTTTATTGAAACATCAAAAGACAGCTGCATGAATAGCGATAACATGTCAATAGTACATTTCATCACATCCTCCATCTGTTATTGAAAGAAAGGTGTTGCTGTGTATCAGTATGTCATGGTGTGAACTAAAGGTCTTGAAACCAATTTTCATAAAGCATTATAGAGGGTTCAGTATAGAGATGTAGGCTTAAATCAGTTGAGATGCAAATTTACAATATGTGTTTTAGAAATGGCAAAACAACTGCTACTCACCGTTCACTTGTTCGCATGTTCTGGGGCTTTTGGTCATATCACAAGGTCCTCATCACAAGACGAGGTTTGCTCAGTTGTCATGAAATCATTATTCTCAGCACATTTAAGATTTCTTGTCAGTGTTAAAGGCTGAGATTGAATTTGAAAATATGTGATTAATACAGGGTTTTTAGAGATAAGAAGTGTCCATGTAACCCTATTATATTACTAATCCTTAAAGGAATGGTTTGACATATTTGGAACTACTGTTATTTGCTTTCTTGCTTTCTTTCTTAGCTTAGCTTAGCACAAAGACTGGTAACAATAATCGCCAACCAGCACCTCTAGCTCAATTAATTGGCGAGGCATATGTTAGCTGTTTGCCCCTGTTTCAAGTCTTTGTGCTATAAGACAAGCTAACTGGTTGTTAGTTGTGGTTGTAATTTAATGGACAGGTGCAGTGAAACAATGACATATAATTAATTTGAAAATGCTTTATTATTGCAGGCAGGGTAAAGCTAAGAAGCTTCCATGTAAGCCTCACCTACTGTATTCCTAATCCTTAAAGGAATAGTTTGACACCTTTGGAATTATTATGCAGTTTCTTGCAGATACTTTGATGAGAAGATTGGTACCACTCTCATAACTGTCTGTGAATTAGCTTAGCTTAGCATAAAGACTGGAAACAGGGGGACACAGCTAGCCTGGCTCTGTCTGCAAGGTTGCTGTCAAATATCTGATCCTGACCTTACCAAAATATACCAAAGGAAAAGGGAATTTTAACAGCCGTTATTGTTCTAACAAATAATTATCATGTCCATCTCCCAGGGGTGATCGCCCTGTTTTGTCGTCAGTATGACATCATCAAAGACAACGAGCCCAACAACAACAAGGACAAAGCCAAGAACTCCTCAGAGTGCAGTACTCCAGAGCACCCACAGGGGGGGCTACTGCGCAGCAACGTCTAAGACCAGCCCTGCAAAGCCTTGTGCAATAACAAACTCCTCGAACCTCAGGACAGGTGAGGAACAAGAAATCTTTATTTACTGTCATGAAGATAAAAATCTCAGCTTATGTAATAGGCCTACCTCATATAAAACAATGTGGCAGATTTAGCTCTTTGTTTTTTTCTGTTTTTGCTCCTTTTTGTTCTTACGCTTAACAGCAACCTAAATCACCCACACAATCTTATCCTCTAGGGGCCAAGTCTTCTTCAGGTTATGTTAGGTTAAACATTATTATATTATTATTATAAAAAGCCATTTGTGTGCATTATGTGGTTGACATGATGCTACTATATCAAAGTTTTGGTTTCCATGTCTTCTCCATGTCTGGACCATGTCATTTTAGCCTCCGTTTTGTAGCTATGAAGCCTAGTTAAAATGCTTTCAAAGGCTTCTCTTTTTAAAAGGAGCCAGCAGGAAACATTAATAAAGTAAGCTGGAGAAAGGCTTCTCAGCCAAATCACGAACATAGGGTTGTTTAGCTAGCTAGATTTTTTTCTCAGACAGTGGGCTTAAAAAACGTTATATGCTTTTTAAAAATCATACTCCTTGATGCTGTTAGGAATATGCAAATAGTTTAAATGTCAGGAGGAACCTGCTTTGTTTTTTATTATTTTTAAATAGCCTATATCCATAGCCTATACCATACAGTATCTTCTGGTCTGGGATCCTGCAGTGTTTTCAGTTAGGCTGGTTGCTGGTTAATTGCTGTTTCAGTAAAGTTGATTCATATCTAAAAATGCTCTGCTGAACAGGTTCCCCGTCACTTTTGCGGTGGGGTGCGGTGGTTGAAAGTAATTGTAATGTAACAAGTAATATTGTTATTTTTTAAATGAGTAATAAGTAAAAAGTAACTCCTTTCGCACAGAAACTCGTCTATTAGAGACAAGGGAACGGTCAATTAGAAATAAGAAAAAAGAACAGAGACCTCAAAAATAGAAGTTTTGCAAATAACAGAAAACACTATGAAGACTATAGATTTTATCATTGTATCTCACCAAGTACAGTAAATTTGTTTCTTCCAGACCCTGAGACCAACAGAAAGCCATTCTCAGACACCATCGTTCTGAAGAACCGATAAACCATTAGAGGAACTCTTCAAAAACAATGGACACCAATCTGAACTTGCAAAATCAAAGGCTGCAAATGGTCAAACAGGAAACAGAAGAGGACAAAACCACATTCACCTTTGTTGTGATCAGAACTTCAGTGTAGCCTACTTTGATTGGACAGCCAGTATAGACAGAAGACATAAAATGACTGTCAGTCAAAGCACTGGAGGGAACGTATAATCTTCCTCACAAGAACTGCTTTATTCATAAGTAGGCCTTCTGGTCACTCCTAATTGGTGGCATTGAATCCCAAGAGCGGACCATCAAACATGAATGTTTTAGTGTTTTTTTTTCTCTTTTCTTCTTTTGTATCACAGAGAGAAATGTAGGTTGCCACGCAAGAAAAGCTGGTCAAGGTATCAGTCAGCACACAACTAAACAAGCTATGCTCTGTTTTAAACCAAGGACCTTCTCTTTTTCTATCTCTCCGTCCACATTCCTTCCTTTCTGTCTTTATTACAGCCCTTTGTGTAGCAGCTCATCTGTATCCCTATACAGGTATTCTTTCTGCATCTAATAAGAACATTGCCGTGTGGTGCTCCGTCCTATTGTGATTGTTTGAGCCCTCACAATCCCAATCTTTATTACGGTATTGTTTTGTTATTGGGTCAGAAGTATTGCACATTGAGTCTTGTCTCCTGGCTTTCTGTTTCTGCGTCATCAGTTAAGTGATGCATCTGTTTTCGTCTCTCCTCTCTGAACTGGAACCTTAATGCCCTTGTCAGTTCAGGGATAAAATCTGACAAATTTGTTTTACAGCGTCCCATATTTTCCTTCTATGAGCTGGATGACGCTGTCTGAGCCATGATTCAGACAAAGTTCAAGGATTGACCAGGCAATGTCTCATCATAGTGGTGTCTCACTCCAAATCAAAATTTTGCAACGACTTCCAGGTTTTAAATCCAGAAGTTTACTTCTGTGTCAAACTTTAAAAAAACTGGCATGGCTGAACAATGACTGATTTGGGTTCAAATTGAGATTGATTGTTGATATTCAGCACCATATGGTGCCTGTGGTCTGCAACAGGGTGTGCAGGGAATCAGCATTCAGATATGCAGGGCATCATTTCTAATGTATACACTGGGCAAAGTCTGGGTTTTCACTCTGGTTTGGCTGAAAACCAGCAGGAACAGGGTTGAGGTGTGGCTGAACCCTGTTTTGAAATGTAAACCATTTTCTCCCTCTTTCTAAGATTACATTCATCATAAGCGATGAAAGGCTGTAATGGGATAGAGAAAAAATGCATAAAATCCAGGTGTAAATTCATCAAAGATGCAATACAGATTTGATTGCCCAGCTGCCAGCACTATGTAGAACTTTCATGGACTGGCAGTACAATTAAAAGTCACCTGAATATGTAAGCTATGTGCTAATGATGACATTATCATCTTTTCAGACATTGTGTTCATATTTCTTTTAAGAATCATATTTCTTTTAAGAATCCTGCCATAAAAATAATCCAGGTACATTGCCTGGCAGTGTATACAACTGGAACCTTAAACACACAGGATGGCAGTCCAATCCCTGAAAGGTTTTGTTGTTTTACTTTAGGTGGACCATCACAATAAAGGGTTAACTGTTGGCCGGTTGATCCGCATTTACAGTAGGATGCTTGCCACTGTGTGGGACAGTCATTGGGAGAGCATCAGAGTTTGGACCAGCTAGCACCCTTACTTCTTTAACTGTTGCGGAAATAAGTAATCACATATCAATTAGTTTGACAGAAAATTAATTGATCACAATTTGGCTAATAATTTTCTTCATTTAAAGTCCAAACATCTGCTGGTTAGAGCTTTCAGTAGTTTGGTAATTTACACACAGTACCCTTCATCGTGCAGCACCACACCATACCATGAATACATTTGTGTTTATTCACATAACTGACATTGCATAGTAGAAGTAATCAATTTAAGGTCAATATTCTATATTTTCCTTCTTGTTGAAAAATCTAATGAAAAAAACAAACAAAATAAACAATGATGAAGTGTTGTATGTCCAGCCAAAGCCTTATATATATATATATATATATATATATATATATATATATATATATATATATATATATATATATATATATATATATATATATATCTTATTCCCTGTGCCATAGAGCTCCATTGTAGTCCAAAAACAATGAACAACATTGTTGCACAATGAGTAGGGGCACTGTAGTTTATAGGAGTCAATCACACAGCTACCGCCTGCTGTAGAAAGTCACTAGTGCACCACGTGTGCCTTAATCCACAGCTGAAAATAGTCCCAACTAATTCACAATTTAAGTAACATTTGCAGTACCCAACTCTTTTACTGAGCTTTTTAAAAATGTAACCTGATATTTGAGAGTTGTTTTAAAAGATTGACTTCTTCAGCAAGAACAAATGGGCTTAGGCTAGGGAAGTTGGAAAGTACACATGGTTTTGGTCTTCTTGTGGGATTTGTTGAAAATGGAAAATATAGAATAATGACAGCCTAATCCTTAAAAGCAAAAACAATTATTAATCAATTAGGAAAATTATTATTTGCACACTAGAATGTCCCATTAAATCATAGCATACGTATTCTTAACCTTCCTACTTATTTAACTACCACTTCATCAAGGCTTTTATGTGAAAGAGCGTCATGCATTCAGAATACTCCAGCTAAGCATAAAGCGTCATCATCTTCTTTGGGGCTTCCTGTTCAATTATTATGTGCTATCCATTCCATATAATTGCAAATACAATGGACCCCAACTCCTGAATACTGACGCTCACCAGTTCACTAAAAGTCAGACGGAAAAATGTTGTGAAGCTGAACTCAGCAGACTTGCAGCCATATTAGAGATAATGAGTGAATGTCTGAATGCCTCACTGGTTGAGATGACTGCTAATCAGCCCCCACGCACAAAAAAACTCACACACGCTGAATTTAAATACTGCCTTGCGTATTTAAATACTGTCATGTGCCGAGAGAGACAGCCATTACCTCTTCATCTCAATCATCACTTCTGCCAGCACACTGAACCATCTCCCTGACATCCATTTTTTACCCTCTCCCTCCGCCACCAGCCTCCCTCTTTCCTTCTGTATCTCCAGCCATCCTCATCTGCCTTCATTCCCCCATTTATGGCTTTCCCCCTCACTTTCAATCCCTCCATTGCAATGCTCTCTTTCTTATATATCATTCCACCCTTCCTCATTTCTCCCCTTCAGCAGTCTTTCCTCACTTCACTTTCCTCTCCCCTGTTTCTCATTATATCCACTCTCAGACCCCCGTTAGCCGCCTTCTCCCTCTCCGCATCAGCTCTTGTGTGTCTTATTTGGCCCAGGCCCACCACCTATCTTTCGCTTCTCTGCTCATTTATCACCTTTTTGTCTCAAACTAGCCTGGATGGACACTTCACCTGGTAAACAAGTGAGGCGAAATACACTAGAGCGAGGAGGAGAATAAAAGAATCAATAAAAGAGGAGAGCTGACAGCTATGCTAGAGATAAGATAGGTAAGCACTTTTTACACTATTATGAAGCACATAACTAAAGGAGTTTTTTGTTATGATACCTAATAACACTCAGAGCTATACACTGCAGTACAAGACCAATGCAGTATTTTTTATTTTTTTGGCTTCTGCGTGTATCATCAATTGGTGAACAAGCAGACTTTTTGCCTGGAACATGTAGCTTTAGCCTCGTTTAGCATTTTGTGCATTTTAAAACAAGGCATCTGTAAACATTAAAAAGCAGAGCCCAGAGACATTTTCAACTAACCAATGGATCTAATGTTAGCTTAATCAGCTAGCTAGCCATAGCTCATAAAAATTTGTTTTAAAACTGTTGGTTAAAAGCGAGGTTAATGATTTACTCAACACCATTTGAAAATCTTGTCTTCGCTGGCCTGCGGTGATTTACCTTCTCAAACTGCTGCAGTTTTGTACAGGTCTGCAATAACCCGGTGTGGTTACAAGTGCAACAAAGTACATTTCAGACCCCCTTCAACCCCATCTCCCCGGGCGAGAGTCTTGCCAAGGACCTGTGCCTCTTGTTTTGCCTAGTCTTAAAGACTAAAGACGAACAATGGCCCTGAATGGTTGTTTTGATCTGGGATTCTTGCAAATGGCATTAGAAGCAATAGGAGGAGCCAGAGGAACCTGATATTTTTCTTTTTAGTCAGGATATAGTGACAGTTTTAGCAAATATGACAAAATTTTGTTTTAAAAGAATTCCCTACTGCTGCTTTAAATGTAGGATGAAGGCGGAAATAATTAACAGTTTAACACACAATCTCTCAAACTAAAATGGGTGTAAAACAAATGCATCTAGAGAGAAAAGAGATTAAAAGAATGACTGTGTAGAATGAATAAGTGACTCAAGTGGTGGTCTGTTAACTCAAGCTGGTTGTAGTGAGAAACCATCTGACAGTGAAAATACCTGCACACTAACAAAGAGGAGGAGACTAAAACAGCAGATTTGTGATTTTTGAAGCATTTGATACTTGAAGTGATGGCAGAAGTGGAGCATCATGGCAGGCCTGTAGAACACAGCAGAAAGAACAGGCTCATGTGACAAAGTACAAACTGGGGATTTGAATGTCAAGCTTTTTCCAAAGGGAGCGCTGCTGGTAGTGTCTGAGGGAGCCTGTTAGAAGCTGGAAAAAGAATGGTGGTTGTTGCTCTGTGTGCACAGGACCAAGTGAATTTATTAGAACAGCTGAAGAGAGAGACAGGAGATGTAAGTGGTGAGCGTGCCAACAACTTTTATTCCCAGGATTTACTTTTCAAGGAACTAAAAGGTTCCTTCACCCCATTGTTGTGCTTTTCCACCACGGTCTAAAGACCTGCGAAGATTAGGCAAATTAACCAGCTGATGTATGACCTACACCATACAAATCAATGGACAGGCATCATTATTTAGCAACCACGATCCATGAGCAAGACGTACATATGGACATCAGATTTGATTGGAATATAATGAAAAGCTATAGGCTTTGCTTGACCACTAACAATAGCATTTTTATGTGGGAATATAATGAAGAGACACGATTTAAGTTTGTTACAAAATTAATGGATAAAGAGATCAAGTTCTAAAAAGAACTCCGGCACAGCGAAAGAAACAAACATAAAATCGCAGCAGTTTGGAAGGTCATTAAAACATTTCAAGAGCTGCAGATCAGCTCACAGCACTCAAGTCTGTGTCTGCCTGAGCGTCAGAGGAACATGATTTTTAACGTGCTTTTAAAAACTTCCTGACTGATGAAAACGACTCCGGACCCAGTATTTAGCGTAACTCCATCAGCTGTTAGCTGTAAACACACTGCTGCACGATGGCTGCTATTTCTGAGCAATAGATTTAATGGCGACTACGATCACAGGTGGACATCGGCGAGACTTGTGTGTGCTATTTGACTGTTGATTGTGATTTATTGGTTTGCAAACAAACGGTGGAAAAGAGAGGAGCAGTCATAGAAAGCCCCCCGATGTGCTCGATTTAAAGCCAGTAGCCTCTACTCGCCCATTCAGATGAGATTGATGCATTCAAACTTTACCTTTTTTTTTAAAACATTAGTTTAACTGTAGCAACCTCTACCACAGCTTCTGTGTAGACTGAAAGTGACATGGCAGGATGGATACATCACACAAACAAAACAATGTAAACCCCCTTCCAACACCAAATCATTACACATTAAAACAATGTTGGAATGAATACATCAAGTGAAACAAAATGGCAATTCAGTCTGATTATCAAGTTGGGACTTGCAGTGTCCTGAAGTCACTTTGGTTTTTAAGGTGTTCAGAGATGAAATTGATAGCATTTTCTGACAAAAGTTTGACAGGCAACAAGCATATTATGCAAAAGGTCAGACGGTTCCTTCTAACTTTTGATGTTTCGCTCTCTGAAATTAGTTGCAGCATGCTCTCTTGCTTTCAGAAATCAGAATGACTTTGTTCTCTCTTATGTGATTGATCAAAGGAAACAAACACTGTTGACATTGTTCTTTCCGTCATCTTAAAACACACATTACAAAGTGAACATTTCTAAATTTCTCATTAAGCCGGTTGCATGTGGGGTTAACATTATCTGGATCAGTGAACAGTAATTTGATATAGTGGGTGATAAAAGTATGAATGTGTTTAGTAACTGTAATATGATTGAACCTGAAGTGGTAATTTTCCTGTGTCTGTCTTATCCAAGCACACTTACACACTTAAATACTCACTCATGCATCAAGTCTATTCTCCAGCTGGCTGCGGTCCAAACTGACACATTGGGGGGAAGCAGCAGAAGGCAGGTCTGGCCCAGACAGCTCTGTCTCTGTCTATCAGACGCTGCAGGAGACGACTCAACAGCTGCTCAAGGTGAACTTCCAATGAGGCATGTGCGAATATGGAGCCTGAGACTGGGAGTGAGACCTAAAGACAGAAAGAGAGAGAGGCAGATGGGAAGATGAGTCAGAGAGTCAGAGGGAATAGCATTGGGAGTGACAGACATAGAGGGAGATAAAGGATGATCACACACATGCTACATCCAAACTAATACGTTTTCGTTTTAAAACGGAGACCTTTTGCTACATTTTCACCTCCCGTCCAGACTAAAATGGCGAATCTGAGGACCTAAAAACAAAGAAGTTTGAAAACGCTGCTGTGGTATTTTTAATAAAGTATGGCTCCCAGTCTGTTTTTCGCTGCCACAGACACTTTGGACTCCCGTCTTACTTTCAGTAACAGTTCCACCTCGTTGTCGGTTCATGCAAAATAAAATCTTTGGTTTTGATATCAATTCTAAAACGCTGGTGTGGACGGAGATTGTTTTCATATTAAAACTCTGTTTTTAAACAAAAATGTAGTAGTGTGGATGTGTCCCCAGTGGGATTTGAAGTGTTGAAGCTCCAAGTTTAGTCCAGTATGATGAGGTTTTTGAATGTTAACAGGGGTGTTTAGTGTGTTGTGGAACAATCAGTGTGAGTCCAAATGTAAACTTGTGAAAAAATATGAAAGTAATGTTGGAAGAAATGTATTTAGAAACCACAACTAGTTAAAGTAAAATTTGCATATACATGTCCCAATGGCCAAATAATATCTAATCAATCATTGCTTTACTTTGTGCCCATGCAGGTTCTGGAAGCAAATTATATTTGCTGCAGGCAGCTTTACCATAATTTATACGTAAAGTGACTGAAGAAATGTTAACATAATAAATAATCCAGTAATGCAATTTGTCCCATTGTGACACCCTGTGCTTCCCTAACCCCGGCCTCAAACCAATGTCCTGCTTAATTTATTAATTATCATGTGCCAAAGGAAGACAATAAAAGTGGTTAACGTAATCCCAATTTAAACTGGTTTGCCTGTACTGTAGATGATTGGATTATTGAGAGCCTTGAATAATCACCCTAAGGTCCTACACATAGAAAAGAATAGGGCCGTTTACTTATGGCATATACTTGTACTTTGTGTCAAAGCAAATAACCAAGAAGCATGGATCTACAGCAGAATAATGGAGTCAGTGTTTTATGTACAATCATGGTGTCTGTGTTTGAACCGTTTCGATGTTCATGGGATAAAACCTGTTCATGAGGGCTAGCATGACTCTGCTATTGTTCACACCCATGGTATATATACTATTTCTATGAAAATATAAATGTCTAATTATGTATGAACACAAGAAAGAATTAAAATATTTTCAATGCACCATTTATGTGTCTTGTTGTTTACTGTATATCCTATTAGTTAAAGAAATGAAATTTGTTCTTGTCATGATGGGAAAAGTAATGAAACTACATGTACTAAGACACTGAAACTAAAACGGATATGTACTGTATGACAATGAAATTATTAAAATGATTGATGCTAGTGCTTAAATAATTAGTCGATTGATAGATCAGTTGACTAACAAAAAATTAACCAATAGAACAATTTTGAGATTTTTTTTTTGTTATTCTAAATTGAATGTTGGTTAAGAAAATAATCCCACCACAAGGCTCATGTAGTAGCTATTCTGGAGTTAAGTAATAGCTTAATCTTCAGCCCTTTTTGCATGCATTTTATGTATGAAAGGTATTATATAGTCTGTTATCTTCATTTGTGGTTAGAGTTTGCCAGACGACATGGAGCTGTAGATGTTACAATTTTCATTTGTTAAAAAATATTTATTTATGTTCTTTCATCTGCGATGGACTGGTGACCTGTCCAGGGTGTACCTCACCTTTCGCCCCCCTGCGACCCTGTACGCAGGATAAGCGGTTAACGATGGATGGATGGATGTTCTTTCATATTTCAATCATAACAGAAGTTATCTCATTTCACTTTACATGTTGAGCGGGTCTAGACCGAACTCTTTTTAAAATTGTCTGTGAAGAGTCATCTCGGTCTAAAATTTTTTAGGGAAGGTTAAAATCAAGGGCAACTGGACTTGATTGAAGAGACTTGAAGATGTTTCATCCCTCATCCAAGAGACTTCTTCAGTTCTGACTGACTGGTAGGGAAACTCAGCTATTTGACCTCTGTGGAGTCAGAGTCCAAGATGGTCGATACGGCTGGTTCCTTAGTAATATTATATACAGAGACCCAACAATTCCCACCACCAATAAGCATTTGGTGACAAGGACACTTTGTATCTTGTCACCAGGAGGAGAGAGCAGGAGGAAAGAAAACACTCAGTACCAATTTCCATATGGAGATGTAAAATAATAGTGGTAATGGTAATAATACAAATGTTAATTTAAAAAAATAACAGTAATAATCAAAGCAATAATGATAATATGAATAATAAGCACTTTAAGTAAGTAAATAATGAGGTTCAATGCTCATTCTTCAACTTTAAATATCAATTATAAAAGGCAATACAACTATATTTTTACACATTTCGACGAGACAGGACCACATGTATTTGTAATTTAGTTTATTTATTTTCAAACCACTTTGCACAGAAATGGTCCTGGGCCCACTTTGCATTGTTTTCAGCCTGGTTCTGTGGGTTCTGGAAAAACTGTTAGTGGGATTTTTTTTTACATTAACCACGGACAATAAATCATAAAGATTGACAGATTAATCGATCATGAAAATAACACTTGGAATATGGAATCCAGCCAAGCATCAAAATATCCCACTTTAGTCCACATTAATCCCTTCCCATTCCATCTGGTTCAAGGCGAACACTCCAGGAAAAGCTAGTAAGTGGACCTTTAGTTACAATAGTTTAGTCAAAAACCAATATCACACAGTTTCCCACTAAATCAGACTCCATCATGGCCTAGATCTGATCTTAATGAAAGACTGCTATTGGTCCAATATATTAGATGTTGCTATGCTAATGGAGGGTGTCGGTGGCCAAAGTTGGCCTCCAGCTTATGGATCGTGACAAGGTCAGATTGTGATGGATGTCGTCCAGGCCTTCAAACTCAAGGCTGGTTTATGAGGCTGGACCATCAGCCGTCATGCATAACAACCCCTAACTGACACACACACACTAACTCGCAACCATTCTGGGCATTCAGTGGAACCAAAAACATAAATTATACTGAGGCTCCAGTGAGTGTTCAACCACAGGTGTTCTCACACTTAGGCCCACACACAAGCTAATGATGTTGTGTCAAAAAAATGGTGATATTTGGTTTAGAATAAATGGTGTAAACAGCAGTGGCAGGTGATGAATCAGTAGATTGTCAGAGGAGGCTCATGGAGGCTAATGATACAAAATCTTCTGTTCTTGGTTCTAGCCTCGGATTGCAGGAGGCGCAGAAGTGTCTGTCTGATGTGACGTGGATGTCAAAAATGAAGACAAGGACATGTAGACATAGACATAGCAGATACAGAGACACACAATCATGCTTTCTGCATCAGCGGAGCGCTATTACCTATCCTTTATAGTGCCCTTGATCTGAACATCGCTGTTTTATGAATATTTAGATGGAGAAACAATGCAAAATTAATGTTACATTTTTTCCCCATCCAACTATTCCAATATATTACTGGTGACAGGTCATATTAAGCACGCAATTTATTAGATATGTGCATTAAGAATGACATCTATTGCAGGTCTTTCAAATTAATCTGCTTTGAAGATAAAGCTACGGATTATCAGAATCAGCATCAGTGTTATTGCCAGGTATGTGTACACATACGTGAAATTTTTTAAACAAATAAATAAAATAAGTTTTATATATAAGACCTAATCGTGTATACGACTCGGGAGGCTGAGTGACTGCCAGCGCCGGAGAATGAGAGGCAGGTCGGTTGTCAGGTAACAGACACTGGACTGACATTATATAGCTATTTTGTTAATTATGTGACATTTAATAAAGCATATTACTACAGTGCAGTGATGTTGTTCTAAGTTATAGTTTTAACACAGCCATACCGTAACTTTAGTCCTGCTAGTGTTTACAGCTAACAGCTGATGAGAGTTGTTCAGGTCCACTCCACTTCATTATTATTCAAGTATTTTTATTGGGTTTTGAATTGTAAACACTCATAAACAATGAACAAGTCCCCGAACAGCAACCCTCACATAAACACATACAACAAATACATTTACACAAAAAAAAAACTGACACGTTATAGAGTTGCAGAGTCTGTGAATCCATTATGTACCAGTGTTTCCAGCAGGAAATTGTAGGTTAAAATAATCCAGAAATGGCTGCCAAACCTTATAAAATCTCTGGGTTGAACCCCTGATCGTGTGCTTGAACTTCTCAAGTTTCAAGTGTGCCATTACATCTTCAACCCAGCGGCTGTGTGTGGGAGGCACATCTGACTTCCAATTGCGCAAAATAAGGCGTCTGGCCAATAAAGATGAAAACGCAATGGCGTCTGATTGCGCACCAGCTATCCCCAGCCGGGGTCACACCAAATATTGCGATTTCAGGAGCAGGGCTCACCTCTCTGTCACAGATGTAAGAGAAAGTATCAAAAATTAAAGACCAAAACTGTATTAACTTTGGGCAAGCCCAGAACATATGATAGAGGGTAGCTGGGGCCTGACAGCATCGGGAGCAAGTCGGGTCGACATCTGGATATATCCTGGCAAGCTTACTCCTAGATAGATGAAGCCTGTGGAGCACCCTAAATTGAAGCAAGCCATGTCTAATACAGATCGAAGAGGAATGTATTCTCTTAATTGCACTTTGCCAGGAGACATCCGACATTTCAAAGCCTAGTTCCCCCTCCCAACCTGCTCTAATATGGCCAAGGGATGGAGGTCCACTCCACTTCAGTACCCTAAATGGGTTCTACCGGAAGCCGAATTACCTCCGAGGTCATCTCCTCTCCAAAACAAACCGACCCGGTCATTAAAACATTAAAACACTGCCACATAGCAATGTTAGGGTTAGCCCTGTGGTGTGTTACAGCTAACAGCTGATCCAGGTCCGCCAGAGAAGGCAGCGTAACTTTTACTTTTTATTTATCAACAGAGTCGTGCTGTTTCACAGCTCCTGATTGGTAAACAACCTGGCTGTGTTTGTGCACATGTCAATATTATTTCATTTCATTTCATATCATGCACAAACCTGCCACATTGCACATATTTGTTGTTAATTGTTGTTCTATATTTTACATTATAGGGGATGGCGACAGTGCAATGGATAAGACTATGCCTTTAGTGTGAGAGATGCGGGTTCAATCCCCTACTCTGACCCATACACCATTGTGGCCCTGAGCAAGACACTTAATCCCTAGTAGCTCCAGAGGCGTGCGACCTCTGACATGTATAGCAATTGTAAGTCGCTTTGGATAAAAGCGTCAGCTAAATGAATAAATGTAATGCATATTGTCTATTTATGTAAACAACGTTCTCTTCCAACACAAACCTGGAATAATGCACATGTAAATATCCGCGATGCTGTTCTTTCTCTGCAAATAGTTGTATTATTTTTCTCTATTATCTTATCTTACTCATAACTTGCATTGTTAATTCCATAAATATTCCATGATATATATTCCATTTGTATATTTCTAGATTTATTTATGTCACCTGTATCTGTCTACGTGCAGCACCTTATCAACAAAGCAAATTCCTTGTATGTGTAGTACAGCCAAACATCAAGCAAGTGTGACAATACAAGACAAAGCAATATTACTTAGTAGTCCATCAGAAAGAAGGCCAGCTCAGCCTCTGTCTTGCACTCTTTTATTTCATGAAGCTCTATCCAGCGTCTGGCAGCCTCTCGCTTGGTCACTCTCTTTTTCTGTTCTTAGCTTCCTCTGTCAATGTCCTCTACTGTCTCTTTGACTCTGCCAACATGGATTATAAAGTTCACTTAACAATTCATAGGTCCTGCTTAGGCTAAGCAACATAATTGTGTTCCTTTGGTTTTCCTGCTGCCCAGGCTCTAGTCTGTCAGCATGACTTTGCCTCTGTCACATCTGTCCAACTTCACCTCTTTTAAGAGACTAGGAAGGGGGAGGTGGCATTGACTGACAAAGACACAACAGGTCATGCAGATGGTCAAAATTTACTGTACATAACTAAAAGTTACTTGCAGCGTTAAAAGTATTATACAACACAAACTAAGCTACACACCAGGCACAGTTCTGGGTCATTTAAAGGTAAAGCAGAGGCCTCTTGGTGTCGTGTCAGTGTTTCTGGATCTTCACATAAATAGCTCATAAATGACCAGTTTTTATTTTTACCTCTAGGAATTGAACAGTCAAAGAAATCAACATCTATACTGATATTGTCATTTACTAGAAAAATACAGGGGCAGTGACTCATCTACCTTTTTCAAAGATCAGATGCAACTCTTGTGTTTTCTTCACTAACCATGTGCTTTGGTCCAGGTCAATGAATGACATTGCAATTTGTAGAATTCTATTTTGTATTTGTACATTCTTATACCTAATCTTTGTAAGCTTTATATGAAATAATTCAGAATATGTGTAGAAAAGTGTTTTTTTTTTATTTCAGGTGAGGTCATCCTGCCTCTGAAAGGCTGCAGCAGCCAGGGCAGATGATACAGACTGGCTGCAAAGGACGACCCCCCCCCCAGACTTCACGATTTTAATTTTACCTTACCTACTAACTTTTTGTTTAGAAATTATTTTGGAAACTATGAACTTAAGCTGTGGTAATTTCAGGGTTGGCACATAGTTTTTGCTTATCCATATCTAGAATGTGTAGTCCACTGAGAGAGGTAACTCTGCTCAGAGCTACATAGGCCATACCGTGTTCAAAGATCATCGTGATACTGCTGCTGAGGAAGTTGTCATTCCTTAAACCTTGTGTGTTGTACATGCAAATGCCAGCGTTAGGGGAAACTGTCTGCGCACCACTCCCTTTTGCCTCAAATTCACCTACTCTCTTTCTATGTACACAATATTATTAGCTGCACCTGTATTACTGTCTTTGTTTGCTACATTGCCATTGATGAGTTCTAGACCAAGCTTATTGACGTGTGGATCATTTTCACTAGTCACTATTTTTACAATTCACCCAAAAGTTCCATTGCACAGACCTAATTCCACGTTTATGTTTTGGGTAAGCATGACTGGAGCACCTATGGCGACTGTTATTGAGTAACAGGAAACTCTTTTTTTCCCCCCCATGGACAGGTATAGCTTGTCTTGCCATTCTGCCAGTTTTTAGATTTTTTTGGTAGTCTTCTGCATCTATTGTTGTGGTTTCAGTGTGAAATAGAGCAAATGATGCAGAATTGTGTGCATCAACCTGTTTATTTGTCGAAAAAGAATGCAGTATGTCCTTTGGACAGTGCTGTGTCCGTTTTACCTGAAATGTTAAATGCTGCAGTGCCAGCGAATGCGGTTAACAGGACTGTAGGTTTAGAAATATCTGCTTCCTCTGCATTTTATGGAAGCACAATATTTTGGATGCCTCTGCATGGATGCATTTGATAAGGTGACACTTGCCTGTTTCAGCACCACCATTAATATAAAAGAACTGTTCTGGATTCAAACCACAAACACGCTTTAACCATGTCTAGGATGGTGTATAAGACAGATGCTTGCTTTTGGCATAACGGTATGGGATCTATGGTGGGTTCCTCTCTTGTAATTGCAATTTCTGAACTTGTTTCTGACCTTAGATTAAAGTCTGGTACATCCTCTTGTATATTATCGCTATCAGATTGTCTTGCCTTCAATACACTCTAACCTTTCTAATTCACTCTCAGGAGAAAGGTTACACCATTCATTTCTTATGCCACCGTTTTGTTCTTACTCTTCCATGTCACTTTCAATGTCTTCCCTGTGTTTTTCAGATTTTTCTCTGTTTCGTCTAACAATTTCAAACTCAAGCTCAGGGTGCTCTGAACCTGGTAGCTGTATGCTGGCACAGTTATGGAAGGACTTGTATGTAGGGAAATTGCTGCTTTTCAACTGGGTTTCTGAGCGATGAGGAAGGTAAAGCTTTAGCAATGTGCTGTGAAATCCCTCAGGATTCTTTTCATGTGAAAAGCGCCAAAATTTAATGATAACAGGTTTACCATTTGTTCTCCTCTGGACGTGTCCCATGTCATTCAGCAGGGGAAGAACATTTTTACCCTTTGCTTGTTTCCTATAAACAATTCTACCGGTGGCAGCGAAATCGGCCAAGCACATTGCCTCAAACTCCGGTGTTTCAGGTATGGATTTATACTTATCAGGTAACCCACTCAACCACACATTAACAGAGTCAGGTGTTTTGTTCTCGAGGAATGAGAGGGGGTAACTCATTTTAAGCGCATTGTCATCTGTCTGCACAAATACGGCGCTGCGTGTACACTGTTTCATGGGTATGCCACATGCACGAGCCACACACTATCGAGAGCTGACCTCTCTTTTCCTCGAGTATGCCTGCATAATTTGTTTCATTTCATTGCTTTCATTGACATTTTCATGATGCCAGTTTTCTATCTTTGTTTTAAGGGATTCACCGAAGCCATGCTTGGCTTTGTTTATGTAACTGCAGATGTAGGCGATACAGGAGTAAGCTTTGAGCACAAACTGTAGATCTAAATTGCCATCCCATGCATCAAGGAGGTAATGATTGTAGCCATTTACCCAACATTTTTTTAGGTCACACTTCAGCATATTGTTTATATTCGTCAACAGAGAGCTCACACCGAGCCAGAAGCTGCTCTAATCTCAGAGATGCGATTGCAACTTCATTAAGCAACCCGTTCAGTGTTGTGAGTTTTCTCATCGCTGCTAACTCTTTACCTGGATCATCATTTTCCCTGGGTCTTACTATCATGGTATTTGGTGCAGGTTGTTTTGGAAATCCGAAACGCGAGTGGGAACCAAGATATTTAACACATGTCTTGGAATGGTTTTTGCTGTGCATCTGAACTTCTGTTACTTTTTTGTACAGTTCGGTTTGTGTGTTTGGGTCAGGCAGCTCAGCTACTGGAAACAAAATCGCAAAGCTTCTGATCAGAGTCTTCTTCAAACACAGGTGCTCCCTCCACCCATATGAGACAGTGCGGTGTTTCTCAACCATTTTGCCAGTTGGTTGTACGGGAGACAGGATCAAATCTCTAAACAGTGCTTCAACACGGTTGTCAAACATGCTCATTGTTACAGGATTGCTGAGTATAAGGTTGCACTTGGAGGACCAGTCAAGCTTATCAAAACTTACTTGTTCACCTTGTTGCACCTTAATTGCTGAAATAACCTTTTTCAAATGCATTTCACCAACAGAAAATGTACAAAAGAACATAGGAGTTCCTAACTGTCTAATCATTGCAAAGAGATCTTTCGTGTTTTTTTCCCACTAGGCAGTGGTGCCTCTCAGTGGTGTCTTTGTTACACACTAGTCTTTCAACCTGATGATTCAAGAATATCCGTTAGGTTTATCGCCATCCTGTTGCACGTTGTCTGACTGTTGCTCTGGTTAATGGCCGTCGCATGGTTGTCTGTCAATACTTTGTTCATCAATATCAGAAAGGCTTTCTGCCTCACAAAGCATGTCCTTCTCAAAACTGTCAATGTCCATCACATCCTCTACATTATAATCACTATCATCCATTTTTTTCATCCTCATCAGTCTCATCATCTTCCTCGTCCGGAGGAGTTGGGTCACATAACTCAGCCTCATTTCTGATTGTTATGTCGTTGTACTGGTGATAGACCTTTTATTTTAAGCACAGGCCTCACTGATTTAGACCAGGCCACAGTTTGGAAGACTTGATGACCTTTATAGCACAGTCGTCTGTTTAGTTTTACTCTCATGACTTGTGATTCACTTCCGAGTCTAGGTAAGGCATTGATTGTTTCTTGCACTTCAGATGGGACACATACAACGTTGCTGTGAGGGGCTCTTTGTTGACCTTTAGGAAGAGGAATAATTTTGGCAAATGGTATGCACTTGGCAATGAGATGTCTCTCCAATATGTTTAAATTGCACAGTTTAGCTGGAAAATCTGCAAGCTCTAAATTATTAGCCATGGCGAGGGATGGCACACAACCATTTTTAAGATGTTCGTGGCAAGTGAAGCATATCCGCTCTCTCTTTCTGTCATCTGGTGCTTTGCACTGTTGTGAATTTTGACATTCATTAGTACAAACATTAGAACAAACTTTGCTGTAAGGCAAGTTTTAACGACGTGTGGGTGTGCAATCGACTTTGGCCTATTGCAGGGTCGCACTTGATTTGGAAACAGTGCTCTGTGGCAAACTGTACATAGAGATGTTGGCCTGTTTTTTATTTTTTATTGGAAAACGTAGCAGCTTCTCCAATCACATGGTCATCCATGTGGTTAGGCTGTCTGTTTATCTGTCTGTATTTTCGTCTTATTTTCATTGTACCGCACGTTATTAGGAATTATAATGAAATGCAAGGTATTTGTTTCTCGTGAGTTGTCTCATTGTTTCTTTTTGTTTGGATCTGAATGCAGGGTTATTTGCATAATGATTAGTCACATATGTCATCTGCCTCAGTTTAAAGCCATTGTCTTTACTGTAACAATTGGTCATGTAAAACCTCTGCCTCTGTTGGAAGTTGCAGTCTTTTTGATTATGATTGATTATTTAGGACATCTTTCTTTTTCTGTACTCAGGATTTTGCCTGTAATGTTCTCTTCCTTTCTTTCTTTTTGTGTTTTTTAAATTTCTTTTTTGTAATTTTATTTTTGCCATGCTTAGCTTTTTTCTTTTCAAAGCGACAACTCTCTCACAACTTTTCAAAGCGTCACTCTAGGCTGCCAGATTCCATAACTTCCTTGCTGGTCTCGGAAAACAAGAATGCACAAGGAACTCATTATCAACAAAGCTTTGTTCACCTCTGATGACAAGCAGCGAAGTACAGTACAAGGTTCAGGTTGCTGCTCTCGCCAGTAGAAGCTGTAAAAATGCCAAACATTGATTCACACTTTGTCATTATATGTTGCTGTCTGTAGCCAGGAATTTCTTCTGTATTCAGCTATCTGCTTATCCAGAGTAAGAGAATACATTTCATGACCTCATTACCAGTGTTGGGAACGTTACTTGAAAAAAGTAATTAGTTATAGTTACTCACTACTTGGTCCAAAAAGTAACTGAGTTAGTAACTGAATTACTCTGTAATAAAAGTAACTCGTTACCAGTGAAAGTAACTATTTGCGTTACTGCTTCATCGAATCTCTGTTTAGCTGTTGTGTGTGTGTGTGTGTGTGTGTGTGTGTGTGTGTGTGTGTGTGTGTGTGTGTGGCGCTTGTGCTGGCATGTGTGTAAAAACACTGGCTCTGATTGGCTACCAAGAAACAAGACTCTGCCTTAGCCAGCATAATCGCTGGTTGAAAGGCACTCCAGCTTCTCGTCTCTCGTCTCCCCGCCGACAGAGTTTAGCAGGCAGGCGAGAACGGGAACAGGTGAGCGCCACGTTGCGTCCAGAGAACCTGATATGGAAAGCGCAGCGTACCGGTCCACTTCAACCACTGCTTACCTCGTTATTAACCCACCTCCTGACTAGCTGTGTGAGCCAGCTGGTGCTTTCGGATTACACAGTTTATTACATAGTAACGCACCGCATTTAACGACCAGTAACGTTAACGGCGTTGTAACGACGGGAAAAGTAATTAGTTAGATTACCCCGTTACTGAAAAAATAACGCCGTTACGTAACGCCGTTCTTTTAAACGCCGTTATTCCAAACACTGCTCATTACATTGCCTTATAGAGGTGGGGTAATTTGTGCAGGAAAGCTAGAAATGAGTTACAGGTGCACTGACTGTATTTGGAATCAGCATATTTGCGACTCCCTTGACTGCGGGATGCTAACACACATGTAACATTAGCATGAGAAGACTCAGGAAAATGTACCTGTCTGTTAGTGTAAGGATCAAAACTCACCACTTGTTCAGCTGGAGTTGAGTGTTGAGACTCACCAAACTTCTGCCAGCGCACTTTTGAAGCTTGAGATCTTTTCCCTTTCCTAGGCAATGGTCACTGCAATCCCCGCTTTGAAGTCAGTTTCAAAGGTGAATGCATATTTCAATGTACAAGGTCATAACCTGTAACTATATGTTGTGTCAAAGTTTGTCTAGGAGTGTTTACTATTTTGTAAAGGTAGAATTAACTGTCTTCAAATATGCTTCAAACGTCAAAAATTGTAAAGGAAGTTCATACATTTTTCCCAAGATAAAATGTCAAAATGCTCTGTTCTGTCAAGGTCAGGGTTCTTATTTCAGAATTCTTGTTTCAGAGTATGTATTTCAGAGTTCTCATTTTAGAAATCATTCATTGTGACCATGAAATCCACACAGGCCAAAGAGTGAAATACAGTAGAGAGAAACTTCAGCAGAGAGAACAAACAAAGCAGGACGTTGCAGACTGTGATGTTGGTACATCAACAAGCCTAATAAGGGGTTGACTTTGACCCTTTGCCTCAAGCCACAGCATGAAATACAGAGAGAAAGAAGGCAGAGACAACAGATGGATGAGGACAGATGATAGAGGAGTTGGGGGGTTGGAATGGGAGAAACAGAATTGACTGTAGAACCAGTCTTCTTCTGCAGCATATGAACCAGAAAGAAGAACCACAATTAATCATGGTAAGTGCACAAATTATCATTTAAATGTATGTTCAGCCAAAAGAAGGTAAACATGTACAAAAAGAAATTTAAGGGCGGTGCAGCTCTCTGGTATTCTGTGTTGCTTTCAGATCTGTTTCTCCTTTAGATTTCTTATATCCCTGATGTGTCAGCACATATGCAGGCATGATGTAGTCTTCCCTCCTCTTTAAATGTGTAAGTGGACCCTTTTCACCTCACTGATAAATTACTTAGCCTGTTAGAAACTCCTGGACTTCAATAGCTCCTGTGGTTTGTACATTTACATACATTTACTCATTTAGCTGACGCTTTTATCCAAAGCAACTTACAATTGCTGTACATGTCAGAGGTCACACGCCTCTGGAACAACTAGGGGTTAAGTGTCTTGCTCAGGGACACATTGGTGGATGTGTCACAGTGGATTCGAACCCTGGTCTTTCCCACCGAAAGCAGAGAGGATCATTAAAAATTACCACTCTCATTTGTTACCATTCATTAGTCTCACACATTTCATTTCTACGGCATATACACACCATAGTGATACAAACAACACCCACATTACTGACTCGTCCACCGTCGAAACGAATATGCACTTTTGCTGCCTAATCCACATTAGTAACAGCGGCTAACAATGATATGTAGTTGAAAAACTAATAGTGAAACTGATTAAGTCGACTTGGCACGAATAAACTTAAGCCAGCTGATGTGACACCTACAGGTGTGACTCCAAAATGTGTGACCTATCAGATTCTGTGACCCAAATGGGAAGTTATGCGCCAGAGGTTTTGTTGACGATGTGAAGCATTTTCAGTTTGGTTAGGTTTAGGCACCAAAAGTACTTGGTTGGGTTTAGGTACTAAAAGTCCTTGGTTAGGTTTAGGTACTAAAAGTCCTTGGTTAGGTTTAGGTACTAAAAGTACTTGGTTGGGTTTAGGTACTAAAAGTACTTGGTTGGGTTTAGGTACTAAAAGTACTTGGTTGGGTTTAGGTACTAAAAGTACTTGGTTGGGTTTAGGTACTAAAAGTCCTTGGTTAGGTTTAGGTACTAAAAGTCCTTGGTTAGGTTTAGGTACTAAAAGTCCTTGGTTAGGTTTAGGTACTAAAAGTACTTGGTTAGGTTTAGGTACTAAAAGTACTTGGTTGGGTTTAGGTACTAAAAGTCCTTGGTTAGGTTTAGGTACTAAAAGTCCTTGGTTAGGTTTAGGTACTAAAAGTACTTGGTTAGGTTTAGGTACTAAAAGTCCTTGGTTAGGTTTAGGTACTAAAAGTACTTGGTTGGGTTTAGGTACTAAAAGTCCTTGGTTAGGTTTAGGTACTAAAAGTACTTGGTTAGGTTTAGGTACTAAAAGTCCTTGGTTAGGTTTAGGTACTAAAAGTACTTGGTTGGGTTTAGGTACTAAAAGTCCTTGGTTAGGTTTAGGTACTAAAAGTCCTTGGTTAGGTTTAGGTACTAAAAGTACTTGGTTAGGTTTAGGTACTAAAAGTCCTTGGTTAGGTTTAGGTACTAAAAGTACTTGGTTGGGTTTAGGTACCAAAAGGCCTTGGTTAGGTTTAGGTACTAAAAGTACTTGGTTAGGTTTAGGTACTAAAAGTCCTTGGTTAGGTTTAGGTACTAAAAGTACTTGGTTAGGTTTAGGTACTAAAAGTACTTGGTTAGGTTTAGGTACTAAAAGTCCTTGGTTAGGTTTAGGTACTAAAAGTACTTGGTTAGGTTTAGGTACTAAAAGTACTTGGTTAGGTTTAGGTACTAAAAGTATTTGGTTAGGTTGCCCCACCTACCTTTCATGTCAAAGGTGAACGAAAATGTTTACTTAAACTGTGATGAGAGGATGAAGAAGGCCTATCCTTTTAGGCACGAGAAGAGAAAAACTCAATGAGAGTGAAGCTGTTAGCTAATAGCTGATGTCAGCAGATAGCTTAACAGTAACGATAATGTATAGCTGCAGTGAATCTCTCTGTCTGTCTGTCCTGCTAACCAGCTGAGCAGCGCAGCTCTTGTCTGTCTGTGTCTTGGTTGCTTGCCAGACTGTGGCTGAACATTGTTAGCGTGAAATACAACTCTTTATTAAGTTTGATAAACGGCGAAAGGCCATGGTCTTTTGTAAACTGTAGCTCGGAAAGATGACTGCGTTGCACGTGGAAATGCGTTCATATGCACGTGCACAAAATTAAACTCACGCATTCGATCAAGAAACATCTGTGGGACCAGTCCAGACAGGATGTGAGGGGACTCCTCATACATCATTTTAAAACAAGACAGTAAAGTTTAGTTACAATTCTGTTCTTATGCAAGACGGGAAGCAGTGGATTCACATCTTAAAATGCAGATTAACTGGACAGATCCACATCCAGCCTTAGCCAGTACCAGCACAGACACGGTCCACATGTCTTTGGAAATCACACAGACACTGGTGAAACACATCCAGCCTCAGCCAGTACCAGATACAAGCAGGTCAGACCCTAATGGAACATTTGCTGCTCCACCAAATGACCCAGCAGATTGGCCCCAAGTCCTATTAGACTTCATGAGGTCTGAGTTAGTGCACAGAGGTCTGCTGAGACCAGAACTGGAATTTTCTAAAAAAGGTTTCTATTCAGACTTCTTACAGAGGGAGGATTGTAGTGGGAGCATTGTGGTATCAGGTGTGACTGTGCAGCAGACCAGCTCTGTTTTTGCACTGTGAGTCACAGCCAGTTTGTGACCAAGTGGTAACGTAGCTGGTAGAGATTTGCAATATAAACATGTGAAAACTGATGTTCATGTTCTCCTGGCCCAAGCTTCAAATTTATAGAACAGATATGAATGTAGTCTAAATATTCTCATCTAACTCTCTGCAAAATTAGCTTTTTTTCCCCAAATTGCCAGACTTCTCCATTTTAGCCACAGGCTACAGAGATTTCATATTCACATTTTATTTTTCTTCCACTCTGCTTCAGACTCTGCAAGATGAGAAACAATCCTGCTGGGATGTTTTTTGGGAGGTTATTTGTTTTCTGTATAGGTAATACAGTCAGGTTTATATAGCAAAGACAATTTTTATTCACAAGTTTCACAAAAATGTTCAGAACAAGTAGAGGAAAGAAAAGTAATACACATCATTGTGTCAACAGAAATATACCAACAAAAAAGGAAAACCAGCTTGTTTAAAATTGGACTTGAACCGCAGTTTGCTGCTTTTAT
Source organism: Lepomis macrochirus (assembly GCA_024633595.2). Lineage (NCBI taxonomy): Eukaryota > Metazoa > Chordata > Actinopteri > Centrarchiformes > Centrarchidae > Lepomis > Lepomis macrochirus. Next base: position 28,912,059 of record JALXJV020000013.1, on the reverse strand, counting down.
CCATCTTACATCACTTGACCTTGATGCACCACGTACTTTGAATCTTTAGCCCTTCCTGCCATTTAAATGTGGACGTGCCTTCACTATGTGACTGAGAGGAGACATTTGCCTGGCTGTATCTCACTGTGCACGCTTTCATCAAACGAATATAGAGTGAGAGCTGGAGCTCCCTTTGAGGAAACACTGTTAAATAATGCAGGTGGTTAAGTAAGCTTGTTGGGACGAATTGTAAAAAAAGCCCCTGCTTCACTGAGCCAGAGCCTGTTAGAGAGAGGATGGGGGTGAAACTGCGTGACTTTCAGCCCTCCAGAGTCCTGTTCACACAAACAGGTTGAATACAGAACATGGTAAGGAACGTGTGTGTCTGGCAGCTATGATGAGGAAGCCAAACAGGCTGAAGTCCCTGTGTGCTCATCCTCTACCATCATGTCCTCTCGCTTGGAGTTTAGTGGTTTAGTTTCTCCTCCTTATGACAACCTCTCTCAGAGCTAATAAAGTGGAATTTATTGACCTACACTGTCACTTATAATTTAGGACAACAGAGCAGGAAGAGGACGGGCTTATGTTATAACGTCATCGTCTGGCATTAGAGAGTACAAATGACTGTCTTGGTCCAGAGCTTGAGATGTGACCAGCATCAAATAACTACTACTGACTCAATTAGCAGTCATCTCCACTTGATTGGATAGTACAGCGCTGCCCCCTGCTGCTGGTAATAACAAACTGCACCTTTGTCTCCTTGGGACTACACTGTCAGTATGAACACAGTATGTCATTCATGCGTAGGGAGGCCCAAAGGTGAGTAATCACACAGAAAGGACCAAATACACAAATAGGTACATTTGTTAGAAGTTGGTCCAGACACTAGAGACATGATGTAAGTAGAAAACAAGAGGAAACAGACCATACACAGTAACTTTATAACTGTGACCACAGGGTGGAGACAAGGGAGGGACTTACACAAGGAAAATGACACGGATCAGAACATCATTAAACTGCAGGTAGCATGTCTTCATGAAACATTTGGGGAAATCCTTACAGTAAAAAACTAAAGAAAAATGACAGGAAGGCTCGCTCTATTTCAGTTTCATGCACCGATTCACTTTAACCTGAATTCTCACAATTCAAACTATTCCAAATAGTTTTGGAAAACTCTCACCACACGCATTTCCTTCCTCTCTTGCAGACTGCATTTTTTTTTTTTTTTTTAAGCCTCCGCGACGGAGATGTTTTCAGGGTGTCCATCCGACTGTCTTGTTAACACTACATCGAAGAAACGCCTGGAAGGAATTTCTTCAAATTTGGCACAAATTTTCATTCGGATAAAAGGACGAACTGATTAGAATTTGGTTGTCAAAGGTCACTGTGAACTCACAAAACATGTTTTTGGTCATAATTCAAGACCTAGTGATGACCATATTTCATAGTTGGTCAGACACTGAATAGTTTACAATTTTGACTCAAAGGTCACTGTGACTTCAAAATAGGTCATTAGGTTTAGGTAATTCTAATTACTACTAGTTTACAAGGCACTGAACAGTCTTCCTTGCTTGCTCCCTCTACAATGCCTTAGATCATCTAAACATAAGGTCCACTGGAACAGCCTGCCCATAAAGATTCAATATGCAACTTCTGTCCCTATTCTATTTTCTACTATGTTTTATTTTAATTTTGCTAGAGACCTTTTAATCTGTTTTCTTATGTAAAGCACTTTCAGGAGCATTCTAAAGTATCAAACGTGTTGTACAAATAGTTTATCTTCATTTGCTGTTAGAGTTTGCCAGTTGTTGTGGAATTGGAGATGTTCGAATACTTCTCTTCCATGTTGGCTTAAAAGCTGAGATTCAAAATTCATTCTCGACTTTGGAGATGACTAAAAGCTCCAGAATAGCTACTAAAATGACCTTTTGGTAAAACTGTCAAGATACATTCCTTCTGTACATAAAGCCGGGATGTAAATGTAGTCACTGTATTGTTAATAAATTACAATCATATACCAGAAAGAGATGATTTCTTATTTGTGAATATATTTTAATTCTGTATAATGCTTGTAGATTACAGTGTACATGAAATGGCCATAATGGAATCTGATAACCTTGAAAACACTCTGGCTTCTGTCAAGAAAAGAGTTACACTGCAAATACCGCCTGTAACATCATGTCTTGAATGAGCCACTGCTACAATGAGTTCATATAAATACAAAAACTACATTGATTTTCAGATTTCAGACATAAAACGATCTGCTGTTTACCCCCCCACCCCAAATCCAAATCCTCACATTAACTAAATCCACTGAAACTTCAGCAGTCATTCATTTTGTTAACCTTAACGACACAGTTTGGCTGATTGTCCTGCTGTTAATAATAGGGTCTGTTGATACAGTCTGAACACCGTTCTGAATTAAATACTATTAAATCCTACTCTTCATCCATAAAAAAATAATTATACAACTATAAATTATAACTAAACACATATACATAACACGGATTATGATGAAATAAGATGACTCAGTGTGAGGATGTTTGCAGTGTAATAAGAGGACACATGTAGTAACCATAACGCGATATTATTATTGCTTTGGTGTGTTTCCACAAAGAAGGGAAGAATTGTCCATGTGAAGAGTGCAACAACAAGGTGAAGAGGCCAAACATTATCTTACAGTTCTACACTTATTCCCTTATGGACTTACTGTAGCCCCATCTTAAATACACAGTGGTGCCCTGTTCATTGATAGGCAGACATGAAGACACACCCCTCCTCCCCTCAGTTGTTGTCTCTCTTTCTGCAGTGTTGTGGTGGTCAGAAGCCAAAGAAATTATCCCCAAATGGGCTGATCCCATCGGGAGTGTTTCCATTCGCACTGTCCCAGTCTGGTTCATTGAGCCAGTCTTGGGGCGTCACCCCAATGTCCAGGACCTGGGGGTTAGTACGTGACACTGCCAGGCTGAGGAGACAGAGGAGAACAGATGAATGGGTGAATAGAAAAAAAAAAAACTTAAAAAAAAAACAAAAAATAAAGGCTAAAGCTGGGATTATTCCATTTCTTTTTTTTCCCACCAAGCCCAATTGACAGACTAACACTAGTTGGTTTTGGTCTAACTCTTAGAAGCCAACAACTTCGAAACCCCATCTGTGTCACCCTGCCACAAAGTCCATTGGCTCCTGCTAAAGATGCAAATCCTTCAAAACAGCTCACATACACACTGCCTTGTAGTTTGAGAAAAATGTTACTAAACAAGAGTGAATAGTGCATTTTAGCTACACTTTTGGTGCACTAGTGACTATTTAGGATTCAAAAGGTTTATATGTCACATACTGTATGAAATGCAATGTGGTGTGCTAAAAGACTAGTATGAAAAATAAGGACCACACTGCAAAAAAAAGTTAAAAAAAAAAAAAAAAGGTGCAGTGTGCAGGGCAGTGCAAAGATTCGCTGAACACAAAGTTTCTAGACAGGAATACACATTCAGTAAGAGGTTTGAACCACAGTGACTGTAAGGTAACTTTACAGCACCATGAGGGTGTGCGTGGGACTAACTAAAAATTAACTGCTGGCTGTTCATGCCAATGAAGAAAGATATCAGTGCAGCTAAACTAAGCCTTTGGAAACAATGGAGCTCAATGGCACAGAGGAATAAAACCAAAACTTTGGATACAGACAATATATCTAAATTTGTGGAAATTGAAAATAAAAAGAAGACCATCACCAGCTTTATCCTTTAAAACAGCAGAATGAATAAAGTTATTACATAAGACTTAAAACTAGCCTAAATGGTGTAAGATGAAATTGTAATTGTACACTGAGTAATAGCTAAATCTTTCCTCTCCTCTTTTTCACTGGACTTCAGGCCTAATATCACTTAGCCAGAATACCTGATGATCCGTAGCTCCTCCCTTTAAACTTTGGGAAAAACAGCTCAGCCTCACAGATCCTGTTTGTATAACTAAAAGCTAAACCTCTTCTAATTAAGATCCCTCAGTTTGTCTGCAAACAGCCTTTTATTCCTGGGAATACTACAATATACAAAGTCTGGGTGGAGGTCAAAAGGATTACATCAAGATATTCAGTTCACTAGAACCATGGCATAAACAGTTTGATCTGTCGCTATGTCAAGTGACCCACAGCTCCCCTTTTACACCAGAGGGCACAAAGAAAATAACTGCACAGTAAAGCCCTCGGTGTGCAGAGAAGGCACAATATTTACCACAGTCGACAAATATTCCATCTGGAAGGAAATAAAAACAGACAAAGGAAGCTATTTCAAATTTCTACTGACACTACTGACCAGTGAAAAGTGGTATTGGGTTTGGCGGTGATTTCATGGAATGGATTAAGGTTTGGTTAGTAATCAGGACTAACACACTAAAGTAAGGCTTGTAACAGCTGACAGTGGTGCTCAACTTTACCTGGAAATGAACCATAGCTATCCAGAGCACCGCTGAAGACACAAACACACAATAGATTGAGGACAGTTTAGTTTCTTTTCATTGACTGTATAGTTTCTCTAGAGATTTCCTCATTTTATCTATATAATCAGACACTGAGGGATTTGTATACTGCAGTACACGAAAATCATCAGTAAGAGGCGCTGTCAAGTCAAGCAGTGTGAGAATGAGCTACAATATACTGAAAGACATGACAAGACAGAGTTTGGTTAGGGGGCAATTTATTTCAACAAGCAGCAGAAAGAAGCAACTAGGATTGATTGATGTATTCCTATGGCAACCGGCAGTGCATGTAGACGCTTCAGCCAGCAGATCCTTCAAACTTCAATACACTCTTGTTTTTGTCCAGCTTTTTAGCTGAAACCCGTGTTACCTATGGCAGAAATACAGTCACCGGAAAAGGAAGAGGGGGTATTTGGTTTATAGAGCAGCGGACCTTAGAACCTGGACCGGGCACCACGGCGGGTGCGGTGATCCTTCAGAGGACAGAAAAGAGAGCTGGGATAAGGAGCCATGTTGGCCCAGCTTTGACTTAAAGCTGCTCCTAAAAAAGGTCCAGTCTGGACAAAATGAGACTCATGTTGGCCAAGTAACGGAAATCAGAGACTGCTGTGCCCACATCTTGAGCTGTCAGTGCTAAACTCCTGCAAGATGAGATGAGGCAGACTCTGTTTTACATAGCTGATGCTTGGTGCTCAACAGCAGTCAAGATGGCCACAATTTCCTAAAGGTCAGACTTTTCAATGTGAAGATGAAACCATATTATCTTGTTGCTGTTAACGTTCTCCCCAGATGCAAAATAAAAATTAAAAAAAAAAATTCACTGCAGAATGTTGTGGTTGTATATGTATATAAATAACTGTTCTGTAGTGTTTTATTTTGTTACCATATTTTAATAAATTATCTCTTAAGCTATTATACTAATAAAAGACAAATGTCTCACCTGGAGAAGGCTTCATCCAAACCGTCTTCTATTTCCTGGAAGAAGAAGAATAATCTTGGTTTAATATTCACCCAGTGAATATTGCACACGTGTGATGGCGTCTGTATTTAACTACATGTACGACTTTATGCAAGACCTTTTTTTAGACTCAATCTAACCCTTTTTAAATGTATTTTAACAGTTTTGAAGTTTTATAATATTTCCAGATATTTCCAGGATCTGCAGACATCAATCAATTAGAAACACAGAGAACTTGAGTCACACAGGATCTCAAATTTAAAGTCAGTGATACATTTTAGTTGAGGTTGCAACAGCCCTGCTTTCCATAGGCGAAACATAGAGCCAGAGGAGGATCTTACCCAGGCAGGGTTGTTATTGGTCTCAGAGGGCCTGTGGCTAACCAACTGATCGTCCACTACATTCCCATTGGTCTCCACCACCTCGTTCACATTGTCCTCAAAGTCCAATAGGTTGTCTGTGGCAACATCTGCTAAAAAGAAGGAAGGACAAGACTTTAATGTTGAAGTATACACAGGAAATCGGTATTTAATGGATGTAAAATGTCATGTTAAAAAGACAAGTCAACAGTCAAGCCAGCTAAAATGCTACATTGCATAACCAGATCAAACACCTTAACCTAAATTTAAAAAAAAAAAAAAAGTCATTTTTAGTAGAGGGGGGACAATAGTTTGATGGCATTTGCAATATCATTATTTATCTATTATTTTATTCTCTCTTTTCTGCAGCTGTAGGCAGGGAGTAGGATGGATTTGTGATCATAATTGAAATTTCATGTTTGTTATATTTTACATATTATAAAGGTCTAAGACAGAAATTTTGTGTTCACACAGTGTAAGCGCGAAGTGTGGCAGTGTGCTATATAGTGATATGGATTAAACGTCTATGCATCTATGCAAAAAAAAGAAGTGCTTTTTAGTAATGAAATTAATGATTTTAATCAATGAATCATTGGCTTCATGTTTTGTGTGTGTGTGTGTGTGTGTGTGTGTGTGTGTGTGTGTGTGTGTGTGTGTGGTGTGTGTGTGTGTGTTTTAACCTGTCCCTTTCAGGCTCCCCAGGCTGTTAGATCTTTCTGAATGGGAACTACTGCTGGCCTCTCCAGCTGAACCCGACTTCGCTCTTTTCCCTTTTTCTAGAACAGAAAGAGACATAAAAACACAGGCAGGTCAAAACTTGTTTACTACAACCTTACAGCAGAAATCAATGTCCTTGGAGCACCAAGGCTGATTCTGTGCAATTGGGGGGGGGCCGGGTGTCATAGTGTGTGTCATTTCCAGAACTTGACGGGTAAGGAGCGTGGTGCCTACCTTCTTTGGCCACTTGCCAGAGTTCAAAAGCTACTGTGAAGGCCTGGGCTACTGTCAAAGCCACTGCCTGAGCCTGCAGAACAGGAGAAACATCCACTTTGTTACAGACCACAGCTGAAAAAGATTTATTTGAGATAGCTATTCTTTCATTCAGACTAGCTGTGGGGCTACTCACACAGATGGAGAAACCACTTAACATCAGAAAGCAAATATACATAACATACACGGAGGGCAGACAGAGGTCATCACCACTATCCCCATAACCACGATAAGGGAGGAGTAAGTATTAAGGAAGTAGGGTATCATCATGTTATCCTGAGAGAGAGGGAGACGAGCGTGGAAGCAGGTAAGATGAGAGGAAAAGTGCCCTTCTGGTTTTCAACACACAGGAGCACAGGGAGATGACAGGCAGCTCGAGGGAGCGGGATCTCTACGGTTTCCTCGTAAGAATGGAGGATGAGTCGGAAAAAAAAAAGTAAAAAAAAAAAAAAAAAAGAGCTACGGTGTCAGAAAGGCACTGAGGAAGAGCAGGATAAATTGTGACTATTCCAAAAAAGTGAAAATACACTATACTTAACTGTTGGTGGTAGTAATTTATAACAAGCTGATGCAGACCTTCATCTTAAATGTAACATAAAACGCACACTGTAATCAAACAACTCACCACTTTCCTCTTGGAGCAGAGGTAGGCATGGCACTCCAGGGTGCCGTTGAGGGTGTTCTGAGCGATATAAGCAAACACTTTATCATGCAGTTTGTCCACTGTGCAGTAGGATATTCTGCAGGCCAGAGGTGACAGGTTAGAGAAAAACAGGGAGAGTTCACAGGGTTAGCCATGTGCCAGATCAACTGCACGGCAGCTAATACAGCAGCTCCAGAACTGCAACAACACCACTAATAGGATATTTGTCTGTAAAACCTATGCTGCTCTGCACATACCGGTATATGGAGACATTTTCCAGGAGTTTATTGGTCAAGCTGTCGTGTAGGACGATTCCCTGAGGGGAAACCTTGAGAGCAACCTTCTGAGGCTTCTTCCCACTGGCTTTAGCCTGTTACAGAAACAATTATCAAAAGAGTAGTTTGTGTAAGGGTGGGAGTGCGTTGGACTATGGGATCAGGTGCAGTACAAACAGTGGCTTTAAAACCATTTTGATTCACAACGTTCTCCAAGTGAAATTTAAGAAATGTATCACCTTCAAAGACTGTGACACCTGGCTGAGGTGGAACAGTTGCTGTATCGATAAAAGCAAAATGTGAAAAAGCTCAATGGAAACAGACTTAGCAAATAAATCACGAGGTACGTAAAGCAGGGGGCCCAACCTTGACCTGCTGCTCCACACTGGAGGGACGGGAAAATTATGGCAGACAAAAACATCAGATCTGTGTGGCTTTTTTTTAACTCTTTTAGTTACATCATCTGGTTGCGTACTCTTCTCCTGCAATGGTTCAATACGACTGGAGAATTAGAGCCACTGACTGTTTATCTTTATGTGCCCAACTCCTAAAAGTCACATAAGTGGATGGAAGCGTGCATTAATTCAGGTTTTCTTTTGCCAAATTTTCTGGAAAATGTTCCAACAACAGTAACGCTGTTGGCTGTATGACACGGAATGACATTGTCAAAGTTACTGCAGCTCTCACCGTGGCCACAATCCTCTTTACTGCGGCAGCTGACAGGTCCTCTCCTTTGGGCTGGTCCACTAGTGTCATGCCAAGGTGACGGAGGTTAAAGGTCATGCCCTCTAAGATGGTCTCCCGTGTGTCAGTCCAGTTCTCCGGAAGCTCTACAGAGACAAGAACATTATCAGGGAATAAGTGGGTCAGTAAATGTATCAACAGGAAACTGTGTCGTAATCCCTTGTTGGACCCATTCATCAAGTTTAAAAACATCACATTTCTGCTGGTTGCAGCATCACAGACACTATGACTCGCCTGCTTTCCCCCTCCATTTCATGTTCCAAAATGAATAACATTAGTCGTGAGAACATTCAAAGAACTTGAGGAAAACACAAATTAGACGAAATGTAAACAGCCTGTGTTCAACTTCAAGTCGTTTAATCGTTTCATCTACTCTCTCCCTGAAACGGAAAGGCAAAACAGGATATCTAGGTCAGAGGTACTGTCGATGTAAAGTAAATATTTTAACTCTAAACAACTTATTGGGCCCGACAATATAAAGAGTTGGGAGCAAGTATACATGCACTCTGACATACTGTGATAAGAGGAGTGGTTTATCTTTCTGCAAGTAACATAACAGATCTCTCCCAAAGTAGGCCATAGATGTGTCTCTAAAAAGTGCACTACTGTCCCAAACTTTGGGTTAACTTTCAGATCATTACAACAAAAACAGAAAAAAAAAGAGCACAATGATCTGCTAAATAAAAAAAAGAACAAGGAGGACTGTAAAAATTGTAACTGCTAAAAGGAACAGCTGCGATCTCCATGTGGTTTCTTATCGGTTTTTGCGAGGTGCCTGCTGGCCCTGAACCTCTGGCTGTGTTTACACAGATTTCCTCTGATGAAGAGAGGAGGGGAGAGGGGTTAGGGAAGGCAAGAGCAGGAAAACATCACCATTACCTAGAATTTCATCCTCCTAGCATTTACCTCCTCAGGGATGTAGTGCATACCACACACTCATGCAGACGCACGTCTCTCTCTCTCTCTCTCTCTCTCTCTCTCTCTCTCTCTCTCTCTCGCTCTCCTCCATCTCTCTCTCTCTCTCTCATCTCTGCTCTCTCTCTCTCTCTCTCTCTCTCCCCCATTTACCCTGAATTTTTTTTAATTTGGTCAGAATTTGTTATACTAAAATATGACAATTTTCATGCCAATATCCATCCAACAATTTCAGAATTCCACTGATTCATATTCTTCATAATGAATACATTCCAGCTTAACACACACAAGATGTCCTTCTGCGCTCTATTGTGACAGAGTTGAGGAGCAGGCACATGTGCACACTGACAATGTTAACTTGCTGATGTTTAGCAGGTGTTATTTTTACTTTACTGGCCATTGTAGACTAGCGTGTTCGCATGCTAACGCGCTAATTAGTACTAAAACACAAAGTACAGCGGAGGCAGGTGGGAATCAGATGTTTTGCAGGTATTTGGTCATAATCTTAAAACATTTCACCTGATGATGGCGCTAGATGAAGAGTTAGAAGTCATCCCGTGGGGGAACATGAACATCTGTACCAGATCTCATGACACTCCCAACAGCTATAACAACATATCACTTAAAACTACAAATGTGAACTTTATGATGGCGCTAGAGGAAGAGGCAGGAGATCAATAAAACCACTGCGCTTCATCCTCTGGGGATCTTGAATGTCAGTGCAACATCCTTAAAAATAGTTGTTGAGCTATGTTTCAGTTTGGACCAAAGTGGTGAACCAACTGATCGACCGGCATTGCAGTCTGTAACACCACGCTACTAGCATAAATAAAATGATTAAAAGTGTTTCGTGAAGAGGCTAATCATGACATAAGTTTTAAGCGTAACACAATCATATTTTTACGCGCTTTAAAGCCTTTAGGGATAGACCCCAGAAGAAATTCTTAAAAAAAAAAACAAATAAAAAAAAAAACACGTTCTAGTGACAGATGTTGCAGATAGAATCACTGTGTCTTAGGAAAAGATTTTCCCACAAGTTAACATTCCAAACAATGCAACACTTCACAATGCTAGCTCTCCTGCCACTTTGAAAGATTTAAAGTTACAGCTTCACATGATGAGAGGGGTGAACGCAGGGATTGTTTAGGACAATATGCGGTGATGCTTTTGGCTCTGTACCGTGATGTTTGTCTACGTGGTGATTTGGCAAACCACTGATTACAGTGAAATATAATTACTTGTTTTTTTGACCCTAAAGCTGATGTTTTGTTTTTAGGTTGACCCATCATTCAAGTATTTAATTCCTATGAAACAGCACTGAACATCACAGACCAACAAAACATTCCATCTGAACCCAAAAGAACTTCATTCTTTTAGTATTTCATTGCAGGTTTCTCACACTACTCTGGACCAACTGTGGTCAGGTCAAACCAATCATATTGGAAGGTCAGCACTGAATGGTCAACGCCATGACGCCAGCAACAGTTTACCAGGCACTGGCTCAGCCAGAGAATGTGCTTTCTGATCAGAGGTCAGCTACAGCGACACCTGAAAGGAAACAGCTGTGTGCATGTGTGAACAGAGAACAAGTGAAACCAGCTCATGCTGCTGTAAATACCCACTGACCTCACCATCTGTTAGTTTTAGAGTTAATTTACTTGGTGGGGGGGGTGATGGCTGGGGAAGAGTGTTAGTGTCAGAGGGAGACAGTGACAGTGTTCATCAGTCATCTATCAAGTCCAACACTAATGGATGTGCATCCGTTTCATGAACCAAACACACAAAAAAAAGCTTTTCTCGAGAACCATGACAACAGTCGTGCTGATACAAAACCTTACAACTGACAGGCAATTCACGTCCTGGCTGATTTGTGTATCTACACCAAATACTGAATCACCGTGGAAACCTCCAACTGTGGCCCTACTACTTAGGACCACTCCAGGAATCTGAGCCAAAAACACAACTTCTGCCACCATGTAACTTTTCTTTCAGCTCCACTGATCTGCACCCACGCAGCCCCCGAATCAGGTTTCTAGGAATCCAAATTTATCTGAGTCGATGTCAGGGTTTCTACTGATGCAGAAACACACACAAAAGACACAAGTGACAACGTGCTGGTTTAGTCTCTGCAGATGCAAAGTTAAACAAACATTTCAGAGGCATTTAGCCTCAAGTTGACTCATCAGGCTGTAGAGCTGGTGGGCCTAACAGACGGCAGAAATGAACGAAGGCTATCTTCCATATGTGTTACAATTAGGGATGAACCGAATGTTTGGCCACCGAGATTAATCGGCCGAAAATAGGAAAAAAAAAAAAAAAAAAAAGGAAAAAGCACTTTCAGTGTGCCTAATAAGTCAAAAGACCAAATAAATTTTAACGAACAATTACCTTGACATGTCGGCAGTGTGGAAGCATTTTAAAGTGTCCGAGAAAGACACAAAACTCGCCGTTTGCAGACACCGTTCTGCTGAATTGTCTCGTAGCACATCCACTCCGTCTGTGGCTGAATTCTTAGAAAAGGCAACAAACAGTCTGACCTGCTGTGAGTGTTTCTGTCAATCGTTCGTGAGAAGGCGATTGAGCTAGACGCTTCTAAATTTGGAGTGCACACGTATTCAAGCCTTTATGATAAATCCACTGAAACGGACCAGTGCGAGCTGAGAGGCAGGTTAGAGACTTTAACATGTCAGTTTAACAAGTGTTGCAGTATGAGAGTCTGACCTGAAGATAGGCTGTGAAGTCTTCATATTTCGCAATATGAGAACCACATACAACATTATTTATCAAATTGGGTCAGACTTGATGAATTTAGCGCGAGGATACACATGTGGCAGTGTCCGATTTTCAAAATAAGGTGTCTGTACAGGAAGGAAAATATAGTAATTGTATTATATTCACAGAAACAATAAAACATATTACACGGGTCACTTAAAAGTAAATGGATATGTAATTTACTTTACCAAAGGCAAAATAAATGGAAAAAATGTGAATGTACTTGTTTGATAGTCTGCAAAATTAGTTACAATGCAGAACAGACCTATCTTTCCAGGTCACCTAACCTACAAGTAACCAAACAGGGGGGAAATCTGTCAATCAGGGGATTTACATTTTCCCCACTGAAGTTACTTGGAAAACTGATGCATTTTGTGTTTGTTTTTATTGTACGACAACAATTGAAACCAAACTTGAGGACTTATTCCTCCAAATGGCAGAGTTTGTTCAACATTGATTTTTTTTTGCTTTGACAAAAACAAAAACCCGTCAATGATACATAACCTGCCCTGTCACTTCTGCCAGTCAAACCACAAAAATGTTTTCAGTTTCTCTCATATTATGGCAGCAGTCTGTTCTTTCCCCGAGTCTGGACTCACAGTGTAAGCTAACCTGGTAGGCAGCTTGCTGTCTTTGTGTCTGATTGGTGAACTTCGATCACTTCTAATAAAAAACTAAATCATAAAAACTAGGTTTGCATCTTCTGACCTGGTGAGTTTGAATCTAGCCCATCACATCAGAGACCACCTTCTGGAAACAGAGAGGGAAAAAGCCTCATCCGCAAGCAGAGTCCTCACTGAAGTAGAAGAGCTAACTGGAGATAATCACACGCTTCCATTTGTGAAGTTGCCTTAAAAAAAATAAAAAATAAAAAAAAAGGCTCTTTGCCGCAGACATGCACCCTCTGGCTGGGCCCTGACACTGGCCGTTTGCCGGTGAGGGTCGTCCAGAGCGACCAAGCCAGGGCAACCAGAGAGAAGTGGATAAGGACAAGAGAGGCCTTTGCCATTAAAAATGGGGCTGTCTCCATGCTGTTAGGTAAGTTTCTCCTCAATGAAAATTCACTCACAGTGTGCGGCTATGTGAAGATGAGTGGCTAAACCTAGAGAGACCCGTTAATGGCAATATCTGTGTGGAAGGCGGGTCCTCAGGTGCTATAAGCCTGCTGGTTTTCTGCCCTGTCAGTTAGCTGCATTGACATGATATCCCCAAGTGTAAGGAAGGTTATTAAAAAGGTTAAAACTCAGGCTGATCCTGACTTGGTCCCATTTTCCAGAGTCAGACTTGGTAATCTGGCATGGGAAATATGGGTCAGCGCTTGTGAGGAACATGTACCCTGCAGCCTAGAGAATACTTTGTATTCTATAGTACAATACACTACTTCTGTAACAAGTGGGTCACTTCTGAGTTCACAGGAAGCCTTTAATTCCACTAATAATCAGCCAAATTTCAGTAAAATCCAAATAAACCAGCTCACTATGTAGGAAGGAATGTCTTAGTGAGCTAAATACAGCAGTAGTATTTTCTGATAAGTGTTGCTTCACAATAAAAGAGACAGAACAGGTTGTGCATGTCGGAAATGTACATTTTCATTGTTTATTGTGGAGCAGTTTTCCAACAGGACGTGCTACACATCTTTAGCAGTTTTATTCACGGGTCATGTACTGTAAATATTTTCCAAGGGACCTGTCAGTTATTAGATTGACCCACGTAACTACATTAACGCCAGACCCTCATCCATTAACACAGAAATGTGCTGGGAAGATATGTGTCAGCATGTAACAGTGTATCTCAAATTGCAGAGCCATTGCTACTACGGTTACGTGTGGTATTAGGGGTTATTTATGTAATCCACCCCGTATTTTCTAAAAAAAAAAAAAAAAAAAAATCAGCTCCAGCTCAGCCGTGTACTGACTGACTTGCCGCATTCCTGGCTTGTCCTCATGGTTACAAGCAAGGGAAGCTTTCAGGCTGCCACCGTTATTCCCCCAGAACTTTACAGGCAGGATCAAGTGAGATTTAGTTTACAAAGTGGCCCTTGAGTGCTACAATGGGCACCAGAGTGCTTTAAAAGAGTTTCATGTTAATGTTGCAGTGTGGGCAAGCTCCTGACCTGCTGAAGGGCCCTTGACACAAAATCCCTTTAAGTTCTAGCACTGACCTCCGCACTTCCTCTGGTAGCGTGCATGGGAAGAGCACAGTGTCCGGGGAGATTGGGATTATCCACAAATCCAAAAATACTGCTGTAGTTAAGTAAAATAAGTTAAATATTGTACTAGCCACACAAGTAAAACATATCTTACACCCTTAAAATCTTTTCTTAAAGCATGTGAATAAAGTGTAGCCTACCATTGACTGGGAGATCATTTCGATTATGACATTTGGACTTTTCCTTAATAAAGTCATGTTCGGTATGTGTGCTTTTGTCTATTTTCTTCTGCCTGGTCTCAAAATAACACTAATTCCAGAAAAATGCTGAAAACATGATACTGTAAACCGCCTTACAAACAAACAAACAGACTTGACTCTATACGCAATCGCCATCTGAGATAAAATAGCAACGTATTTCCCCCAAACCAGGAGCCTTTACCAGAACACAATCGCTTCTTCAAGTGTCTGTTTGTGTAGTGCACTGCAGAAGCTTTGTCAAACCAAAATGAGACGCGTTTTGGTAAGCTCAAAACACCTCAAACTTTGTAACTTTGTTGCGTCAGCCCAAAACGGCAAAAATAATAACATTTCGGCGTGTCTCGCGTTTGAAACAAATCGCTGAACTTTCGTAAAGTTAGCTTACAAATGTAATGTTGACTATCCGTCACTGTGGCAATTAAGGTAAAATGGGCACAGCGGTAAGGAAAAGTCAACTTCGGCACGGTGAAACTGGGAGATGTAGCAAACAGTTAAAACCCGTATTCTTTTTACGTTTTCCTCTAACGCCGACAATAATTTCTTACTTTTGTGTCTGCCGGCAATCCAGGACTGTTTCGCCATACTTGGGCTCCGGATAATAGCTCTCCCGGCCGACTTGAGGGCATCCATGTCGGTGTTTTAAAATGCAGTCTGTGAAGTTTGCTGGTGAGTCTTGAGGAGAAATGTTGTTGACCAGACTGCTGATGGGGAGGATGGACTTGTGCTGCCTTCCAGTGCTGTCAGAAATACCGCTATTTACGAGGTCAGCGCACGTGAACGAGCCCAACAGAGAAGCAATGGTGCATTTGCGTCAAATGGTACATTAGAGATCGTTGACTTTCAGGTAGGAAATACACACCAGGAATTACCAGAACTAATCCATCTTCATTATGTTACTCATATCCTTATTCACGTAGAGGGTTTATAATCAGCGTTGCATTTAAAAAAGTCAGTATATTAAAGTCAATTAATCTTAGTTGTGAAATAATGCTGCTCAAAAATTATTGAGCCAAATCTAGAAAACTTATAACTATACCAGCTTCGTATCTTGATGAGCACTGCTTGAGCAAACGTTTCTGCTTTTGTAACCTACTTTGTTTTCAGATAGTCTTTTGTTTAGATGAATGCAGCATACCGGTAATTGTTGAGATGTGACATTTATAACGTTTTCTGATTTTAATTTGTTTTAAATTCTATTCTATTTTCTGTCTTCAAGTTTCAGATGCCATACAATTGTGTCAATAGGTCTTGTATTGCGTTATCTTCCTAGAACTGGGAAGCTCAACAGCTGAAAATATTTACCTAAAATTGATTTAAGCCCATTACGACACACAGAGACATACATAAAACCTGTGTGACAAAGCAGCTCTTTGGCCTCACGATGTCTATAAAAAGACTTATTTGGTCATTTTGCCTGCCCTAAAGCTACTGAATACAACTTCTCCATGTATTTTTTTTTACTAAGAAATATACAGTATAGTGACAAGAATCACCTGAAGGCAACATCAAACCACAGAGCAACCCGATTTTTCTGACTGTAACCAATGATTAGAAGAGACACGTTTTAGTTAGAGGATGCCAACAATATTCATCTAACTGGCTCGCAGGTCGGGGAGGTGACGAAGATAAACTAAATGCTTGAAATGCGTATAAATTTTTAGTTAAACTGAAATTCATACAACTAATGAATTGAGAAATGCTTGTGAATAAATGCAAAATCATACTCGCAGGGATCTTTTAATTTGTCCCATTAAGTTTCTTTGTTGTGACATCCCAACTGTTATGGATCACAAGGTCACCATTTCCTGATTGATTCTGGGTAAAAAGTTTGGCCTTTTGCTGTTGTCATATAAAGGAAAACTAGACATACAGATCATGAAACGTACACAGACTGAAGAGCTTGCATTGCCACCAGCAAGACTTTCTTTAATAGTGATGGCCAAAGTGAAAAGTGTGACACAGACACCATCACTTTGGGTAAAGAAAATAAACATGGTGGAACAATGAGAAAAAGAGAAACCGGAGCACTTTTTTTTTTAACCTTTTCTTCCTTCTACACAAACTTATAAAAAGCAACTTGAGAACTGATTTCACAACACCAGAGCGATCCACAAAAAATACTTTTTTTTTTCCCCCCAGGGAGGCAACATGACATCACAACATGGTCAAATGGTTCAGGGGTAACCTTTTCCCAACACAACACATTCACAGAATCCTTCCTGGTAGAAAATATAGGAAATCAACTGAATATGATGGGAACTATCAAGGAGGTGCCACTCAAAGTCTGTAACAAATAAATAAATGTGTGAATAACACAATCAGCCCAACTGACCGCCTGCTGCTTCATCATGATCAGCCCAGAACCTTGTAAACACAACACCATACGAATATGTTCCAATGACAAAAAAAAAAATAATAATAATAATAACAGCACTCTTCTGCAAACATTATGCTAGCTACATCAATCAAAGTATGGATGGAAACTGAACATCAACACTTGGCACTTAAAAACTGAAATGAAATAAACAAAGAAAACATTCCTCAGTAGGTTAATGTACATAGCTGTAAACAACTAAATGCCAACTCTAGGGCACGATGATAGAGTTCAGTTTGGTTAGTGTCTGACATACCAAGACCGTGTCACCATGAAATGACTTTTTGTACTTTTTCCCTTTAAGCCTGTAACATTGTGATCTAAAGATTGAATGCGTCTGAGGTGACACTTTGAATGCTGTATTGAAAGGATCAGAATGTGAGAAATCTTTTAACTCCTACGAATGAAAATCTGGCAAATCTGAGCTGGAGAGAGAAACATGGCCATGAGGCTTGATGCTTTTAGATCCCAGGATTGCAAAGTATGTGGTTTTTGCAAGTTAAAAAGACAAACTGCAAGGCACTGTAAAATCTGCAAATAAGGGTAACGACCAGTTACCTCGACATCATTAAATCCAGTGACTAATATGGCCTAACGGGTTCTAATTTGGTCCAGAGGGAGAGGCAAGGCGTCCGCAGCAAACAGGTGAACGTTAATGCAACATTTTGGCAGTGCCGGGTCAAATCTAGCAGTAGCATTCTTTTAGGACAAAACTACATCTTCTTTGTCCACTTACTGATAATTCTGGAGACTTCACTTTTCCAGCATTAGGAGAACAAATTGTACTGTAATATCTGAAGAACACAGCAAACGTTTATCTGTTAAATATTACTATTTTCGAAGAAATGTACATTGTCATAACTGAAATGAACTGTTACAAAACGAACAATCACTGATTTAAGTTAATGGTGATAGCAAAACATGGATAGTTTTACATTCATGTAACTCTCACAGGGCTTTACTTTACAGGCGAGTTTCAGACTCAAACTGAAAACATGTCTTCCGTCTTAATATAAACCATCACGAAAAGCCAGTTGTTGTTTTTTTTAATTAAAAGCCTGAATGTCAGTTCACTATAGAAGAAAATATCACTATAGAAGAAGTTGTAGGTGGGGGGGTTATACTGACACCGAAAGAAGACTGACATGAAGCGATGCATGATGGCTCCTTTGTAGACATTTGGCCAACAAAGTGTGTGTTCCTTTCTCCCCCTTCACACAGATCTCACTGTCTAATGGCTAAATCCCAAAACTTGACAAAAAAAAAGGATTTTTTTAAACTCACCCCCCTTCAAAATAATAGTTCATGATAGAACCAAAAAAAGGGGAACCAAATACACTGATGTACGGAGGGGCTGTGTGCACTATGTGTGTGTGTGTGTGTGTGTGTGTGTCATTATGTGGAGTGCAAAAACTGTCAGGGGCCGGTGAATTCAAAATAACCCAAACTGGAACAGAGAGCTTCAACAAAACAAAGAAAGAGACAAAGTTCTGTCTGACAACAGTGTTGGTGTCAGAGTCACTTTTTGAGGGGCTGGTACACTGAGGCGTTGGGGTCCAGGGAGGAGGGACTATTGTCCATGAACTTGGATGAGTAGTGAGGGGTGACGGGGCTGAGGTTGCTGCCGTCTGATGAGTAGGACAGGCTGGGCATCACTGCCATCACCTCTGCTATCTTCTGCTTCAGCTCTGCGATCTCCTGCTCCCTCTGGTGGATCTGGCCTGGGTGAGACGAAGGAAACAAAGACATTTCGTATCACAACGCTGAGAGCAGCAGAGGAAGGGGACATTTGTTCCGAAGTGACCTTACAAATCCCTGACAGATCTAGGAATGCTCGGCTGAGGAGATACAGTACCAGCATACAACATGTAAACACATTAAATGCCAACACCATATCTGAAGGATAACACCTTTCATGATTCTCTCTTCCCCATAGTTCCTGTAGGTTTCCCTTTTAGGTCATCTTTACTTGGCCTTAACCTAGAACAACAAATCTATCTGATGCTACGTCACATTGGAATCTATTACTCTCCATCAGTTGTACTCTAATCTGTGGAGCCAGTAAGTTCTTGTAAACATTCTTAAGACTCAACCTTAGATTCCCATGAAAACACTGATATCTTCTAGCCTAACGCTTGAGCTACTGTCTCTACCTCATCAGTCTAACTGTCGTCTCCTTAACAAGGACGGTTATATGAGATAACTGTCCTTCCTGCTGTAGTTACTTAACACTTGTGGCGTCAGCTAATGACTTCAAGCTTGACCTGGCTTATCTTTCCCCTGTCACATCAATTAAGCCCCCTATGAATATTCTTTAACATGGATATGTATCTTGACTGGGTCTAGAACTTTGAATCCGCCCACTCCACCGAGTTGACTAATCCGTGTCTGGCATCATGACATGAAACATTGGCTACCGCAACCGAAAAAGTATGTAACCCAATGAGCTCCGTGGGGAGGGGGGGGGGGGACTACTGAGAAGCCAATGAGTGCCACGAGCAGGACTTATGCTGTTGTTAAGCTGTGCACTGGAACCAGAGAGGAGTAATAACAGCAATGATGACAGCCACAGATAAGACAGACACTGCAAATTTATTTTACACAGATGGCATGTCTTCTCAACGTCACCCGACATCGTAGTTTGTTTTTTAATTTGCTCTGCTCCACTCTTAAAACCCCAGTAAAACCATTATGTTGGCATGGCTACGCATCTGTGTTGACTTGACGTAAAATTTCGGCACATATGGTCTCAAGTGATTGGTTAGGGGATATGGAATCCCCCTCTACTGCAATGTTGCCTACAATGTGCTAACACACCTTGGTAAGTTAAGTGAGTGGGCACCACCGTAACAGTGTGGAAAAATCTCGGTTTGTAGACAAACATCATCTCACAATATTTTTATATTGCTCCACCCTTGGCTGTTGTGAATTTCACACTTCCTCTTTTTCTGCCATATGCTGCATAGTAACTTGCTCTTTTACAAGTTAATGAGGCTGAGTGGAGTATTAATATTAATTGACAGCTTGCAGACATTTGACATGTCACAGTCATAGTCATGTAGCTTATAATATTAATAACTTATAATTGCATTTCCTTTGTGTATGCTGGCTTATTTGACACTTAGTGAAGCTGAGCCATCATTAAAGCCCCACTCCAGTGGGGTTTAGTTTGCCAAATATTTTTTGACAAATAGCTTCATTTTGTGCTCGAAGTTGCAAAAATTGCTTAGTTTAAAAAACGGGGTGGTTCATTTCCCAAGTTTGCGCACTGTCATGCCTCGTTAAAAAACGGTCACGCCTCGTTAAGTCAGAGAATCAAACCGATGACCATGTAATTTACTTAGAACCTCTAGTGTCTCTGTGTCTGACTGTCAGGTTTGTCTCTAGTTTAGTTAGCCAGGTGTAGTTAGCTAGTATAGTTATTGCATAAAGTTGGCTAACAGAGGGTATTCATTTTATTTTTTACTTTCCTCCTCTTGGTTTAGTGTGCTGTTCATTTTCATTATGGCATTTCTGCGTGCGGTGTTGGAGGTCAGACGACAGAAAATGCGTCGCACTTTCACCTGCCATGTCTGCAACATGATTTTACTGACAGCCGTTTTACCAATGCATCGCCGGAGGCACCCCCCAACCCCCCACGGTAAAATAAGCGCACTATAAAACATAGTGGGAGTTATCGTGTGCAGTGCGCGACAGGACCATCGACTGTGTGATTTATAACAGCTGATACGCGCACATCAGTTTCTCTCATGGGTAAGTAGCTACTCCTGCCAGACAGTAAAGTGGACTAAACTTTACAGTGTAGTGATGTTAACACAGCATATTGTTAGTGAACACTCCAGCCGGTCAATTTTTGGTTGTCATGGTAATGCATTACGTCCGACTATTAACCACACCCCCATTCTCTGTTTAAGAAAGAACGTTCACCAAAAACAGCAATTAAAACTGTCTGGAGGGGGGCTTTAAAGAGATTAATGTGATGTGATGTGATTTTATTAACTGTATATTCTGAAGAGGGCTGTGGGAGAAGTGTGTGAAAATCTATGGCTGAGATGAGATGCACAGTCAATATATATATAAGTTTTACAACATAATGTAATAATCATTAGTCAGCAGAACAGGTGTCGGTTCTAATGTAACACAATAGTGTACAATTCAAGCAAAAACAAAAGGGGTCATTTATTTTTAAAACACTAGTTGGAAGAAATCATATGACGTTTTTTATAATTTCTTTTTTTTTTTTTACTACTTTTGTTTTTAAATAAACAAAGCAAGCAAACACATTAGCATTAAAATATGATGGGGAAAATTAGTGAATATTAATTACTTGATCCCATGGGGCAGTAGCACAGAGAGCCGCCGAGAATAGGGAAGACAGCGCTGTAAAATGTCAGGAACAAGCTATTAAATGGTTAGAGAGAGAAAAAGCACCGTAGTGGTAGGGTGTTGGTGTAATGGCTGTGGGTTACTGATTCTATTTCCAAAAGCAGAAATAATCACGTTAGACATTAGGTTGCAGATTGTTAGGGTACAAGGTAAGAAATGGTTTATTTGAGGTATGGTTTGATGTTTTTCATTCGCTGATAACATAAGGACAAGCTTAACAACAGCAATCTGTCTTTTATTGGCTTATCATGATCATCATGATCATCATTATCTGAGGACAGAGGATTTCAACTTAAATGTTGTTTAGCAGCCACATATCATTTTCATGCCTTGCTAATCAGTTATATACTGTCTTCTTCAACAACCCTCTGGATGTTTTTCGTGTTCCCAAACATTTATACACTATTGATTTAAGGCACTTTTAGACAGATGCATGGGTCGAGTTTCATCTTCTGTCTTTTAGATAATTTACTGCAAATGAGTTTTGACAAGAGCACCGTTGACAGTTACTGTAGCATCTAAAATGGTAATAACAAAACAGTGAGCAGCAATAACATCAGGAAATCACTGCGTCCCTACAGTCAGCAGGTACCTTGTGCTATCTCCAGCTGCCTCTTGGCGTCCCCCAGTGCAGAGAAGAGGTCCAGTTTGATCCTGGTCTCAGCACTCAGGCTGTTCTCCAGGTGCTGGGTCTTCTCCTGCATGGCTGACAACGCTGACATCAACACCTCTGTGTCCTTCTCGTTCTCTTTATACTTCCGCAGCTCCTGTATGCGACAGGATAGGAAAGAGAAAATTAAATTGGAAAAAAAGATAAAGATGGTCACGCTACATTTTTTTCTTTAGAGTATTTTACAAGAATAAAATTTATTATAAGCAACCAAGTGGTCTTATTTTCTAAACAAAGATTTCACTGTAGGTACAGTCTATTTACTTAATTACATCAATTACACAAACTAAAATTGCATTTAATTTTAGTATAGTGATCACATTTGTTGTTGTTCAGATTCAGAAGTACATTCAGAGCATTTCCATCAAGTATTTAATTGTAGTCTCTTTAATGACCAAAGAAACACACATTCACTAACCTCAAGCATTATCATATCAGAAAATGAGCTATTCCTTCTCACCTGACACTTGCCCTCCAGATCCCTGATCTGCTCCTCTTTAAGTTTCATGTCCATGCTGAGCTTCTTACACTCTGTCTCCAGCTCTCTGATACGACCACGCAGGGAGTCGGTCGACTCCACTCTGTCGGAGAGAAGAGGAAAACAAATATGCAAATATGTTCAAGAGTCAACTGATAAAAGGAACAAAGACTAATCGCTGACTCCCTGTGTTGATATCTACTGATTCAATCTGTTCATTTATTTGCTTGTTTATACGAGGTGAAATTACAAGTTCATTTTACACAAAGCTGGGCTAAATACACTAATCTAATGAGTACCTGGTGGCAGCAGCCAACGCTACAGCCCTGGCAGCAGTGGCCTCTTCTATCTTCTTCCTCTTCCTCTCCTCAGCCAGTTGTTTCTCAGCCAGGGCGTGAGCCTCCTGCTCAGCCTTTAGCCTCTTCTCCAGCTGGGAGATGGTCTGCTTATCCTTCTGCTTGGCCTGGACGGCACCGTGGAGCCTGAAGTACAAAGAAGAACACAGTCAACCTGGCTGGATCAGAAGACGAAACAGACTTTTGAAACGTAGAGTATATGGGTTGTTTCCTTAGGAAAGGGAGAAACAATGTTTGTGTACCAAGGCTTAGCCAGACGCGGGGCGTGAACAGGGACAATCTTTCGGAGGTAGAAATCACAAAGCACTTTGCTACTTGAAGACATTTGCACACGTGGATTGTTTCCCTTTTTACTAAGCGCTGTGATTGCATCTCTGTTGAAACGCAGTCACCAGGTGAGGGGAGCTCAACTGGTTGACACCTGATTCGTCAGGTGATTTATTACAGTCAGTTGATTTTGAAGATAATGTGTTCAAGATTTGGCCATTGACGGCTTGAAGTGGACGTGCTTGACAGATTGCCACATTTCTGACTGACAGGAAAGGCATGGGGGAGGGGGGGGGGGGGCTATAGACGCTGTTTGACCAATCAACACATGAAATGAGTAATCACACACGAGCTATACATTGGATTCAATATAAATCAAATACTCTCATTACAATTACAACCGCTGAGATCTAAAACAATTGGCCATGAGCAATAGCCAATTCAAGCAGGCATTTCAAGGAAAAAATCACAGGAAGAGTGTAAAATAAAATGCCCCACCTGTTCTGGTTGAATGCATTTGCAGAGATCATGTTTTTCGCAGACAGGATACACACAAAAAAACTGAAACCCCCACAGAGACCACCGCACAGTCCTTAACTAACCAGCTACTTACCTCGACATACTGTCAAGGAAAAAGTAAGATAAGATTTTTGTCATAGTTTAGGTACGTTTACATTCTATGGGTAAACTACATGTACCCACTTGTTCTGCAGCAGCTCGTTGTCCTGGCGGAGCTGGCCAAGCTCAGAGCGAAGGCTGCGGTCCTGGCTGCTCAGAGAGGAAAGCTGACTCCGCAGCTCTGACTCCAACTGCCTGTTGGCCTGAAGATCTGCCTTTAGACGCTTCACGTCCTGCTCCAACCTTTCAGAAGGAAAAAGAAAAAGGGCCACAAGACCATCAAGAGGAAGCCAGAGGAAACCGCAAAAACACATGTAAACAGTACAGAAACAATCAGTAAAGTTGTTTTGGCTTGTATTCTTCAATCAAGAGTAAAAATTATGCAAGAAAAGACGCAAAAAACTGTTGGATGTCTGCTAATGTGTCATCAGAAAATGACAAAAGACAATGACAACCTCAGACAACAGCAACAAAATGCACAGTAAGATGAAGAACAGCTATTTGAAACAGCAGGACAGTGTGTGTCTTACCGTATGAGAGCGTCCGGCTTGCCCAGCTGGTTGTTGGGGATGCAGTTCTCCACCGGATCCTTCTGGCCCTTCCCTGTCCCCTTCTGCTTCTTCTCATTCTTACTGGTTGAGGAACCTGGCGGCACGCTGCCATTTGAAGTACTGTGATTCCGTGGAGACGAGTTGGAGATGTTACCCCCGCCTCCGATGGCATTTTTGTAGTTCTTCCCAGTGCCCCCCATATCCTCTTTAGAAGTAGTGTGTGTGTTGGTGTCGGCATGTGTGTTTTCTCCTGCCAGGTCGTTATTCAGTCTCTTTGCCCCGACGTAGTTCTCTATATACTCTGTCTCCTGTAGTTTGGAGTCCAGTGGGTGTATAATACTGTTGTTATTGATTCCAAATGTATTTTGTTTTTTGCCCTCGCGCTCTTTTGCAGTACTGTCCTTCCCTTTTTCCCGGTACTCCAGTTCTGGTAACAGGACTGGGGTGCTTTTCTTTCCAGGAGGTGCTCCATTTTGGGATATTACTGAGGGTTCTACCTCTGAGATCCCTTTAGCTAAAGCAGCTGGAGGAGAGCAAATAGGCATCGTTAAAAAATGAATAAAAACATACTGGACAGAATGAACCAGATTCCAAAGCAAAATGGAAACATTTGAACATAAACACAGATTGAATTACGGCATTTGTGACTGACATAAAACAGAAAAAGTACTTTTTTCTTTTGCAAATAACTTAACTGCAAATATCTTTGCTATAAAATGAAAGGACAAATAAAGTGACACAAATATATTTTGTGCATTTTGTTTAAACTTTGCGAGAGGGGTTAAATCAACAGTGTTTATTACTGAGGTTGTACTGGACTAAGTTATATTGAAATGTGTTTCTGGTATTCTTCCTCTCTCATGTAAATAGGGAGGGAAAAACATTAGAAACACCTCACTCAATATGAGGCAGTCCAGTTCAACACCACTGCAAACTATAACCATAATATATGTTTAATTAATTTAATACCTCTCTGACAGTATCAATTAAAACTGAATGTAAAGGTAGAATTTATGTTAACTGTTTTATTGGATTGCATTGGATATCACAGGTGTACCTAAAAAAGTGGCCACTGAGTATATTTACATACTGTATGACAATGTCAGCCATAACAACATTGAGAAAACAAAAAACTGCATAGCCCTGGATAAATGTGGCAACAGAATTTGTTAAAGGTGTCGTAGAATGCTAATTATCAGGTTCATACTTGTAGTTAGGGTTTCTACTAGAAAATGTTTAAATGTTTAAAAAAAAACACATTATATTTCTCATACTTTCCACTGCTTCAGCACCTCTTCTCACTGTGTCTGAACACTCAGTTTTAACTCCTTTCTCTTTAAGGCTCCTCCCCCTGAAAGCCCTCTTGCTTATGATTGGCCAACTTCTCAAAGCACAGAAGAGGGGCGTGGCTTAGCTGCACCGTGCCAAATCAAGGCTTTGTATGCGAGACTAGGCCTCACTGATTATTGTACAAAAACACAACTTTACTCTCTGGTTTTACGGAAACTGGATAAGAGCAGATAGAGAAGTTATTGTCCGATTTTTCCTCTGATGTCTTTCGGCTGCTTTGCCTCCACTTTTGCCGATTTACGGAGTTTATACGTTACTGTTTACTTTAGCAGCTAACTACTGTTATCAGCAGCAGCTACTCAATTAGCCGTGCAGCTAGCCATCCTATTGCTGATTCTGCCTGGACTGAAAGATTGGTGCTTCAAGGTGTGTTGGTGTTTACACCTCTTAAAAGCTTTGGACTGCTCGTTCAGAGCCAACTGATAACAGGAGCTACTGTTAGCAACAGCTAGCGGTTAGAAACCTGTAGCGTTAGTACAAAGTACAGCTATCTGTCCATCAGAAAACTTCATAAATCAGAGTTAAGGCAGAGCAGCCAGAGGACATCAGAGGGAAAACCAGAAAATAAAAGCACTTTCTGTGAGACACTGCACTGTGCTGAACTATCTCCAGCTGCTAACCCTGGAACGACTTTTTGGGGGTGTAAACATCCAAGATGTTACTTAATATCTAGCACTTATTAGCTTTCGCCTGTTTTTCAGGAGTATTTTGGGTAAGCAAGATATACATATGAAGGAGGAAACAATGGAGATTGAGGCTCATGATACGTCAATTACATGCACTGAACTCTTTTTTTTTTAAACTCTGCCAAAGTAAATACAGTTTTTCATTCTAGGGCACCTTTAATTCAGTAATCCCATGCATGTGGCAGCACCTGCTGGTTACATCCCATAATGCTGACAGTGAACACCACTGTCATCCTTGTTCCCTGCCCCTAAGTGTTCTCACATTAGAGTTTTGATGTGGTGTTATTCTACTGCCAGTTGTGCTTGTTCATTCTTTTGTGTTTTATTTTGTTAGAAAGTATTGTAATAAGTTTTGTATTTTGTGTGTGTGCATGTGTGTCTCACCCTCCTCTGCCTCCCTCTCCTGCCTCTGCAGCATCTGTTGCTCTGGAGGTAAAGCCTGCTGTAGAAGCTGCATATAGAATTCATTCTCCTTCTGCACTTCCTTCTGTTTCCTCAGTCGCATTTTGTAGCTGACGTAGCTCTTAAAACCGAAGCCCAGAGTAACCACTGGATAGCCGATACTGGAAGGTGATGAGAAACACAGAGTCAAAAAAATAATTGTGTATGTTTTCTTTTTTATTAATCAAGGCCGTTACAAAAAAACATGATTATATTATAGGGCATTGTCAAATGTTTACCAGTGAGCAGCAAATGGTCGACACAGATCTACATGAAAGTTCTTAAGATCTTTAAACCGTATAGCGGCTTCGATGTACACAAACAGGATCCACAGCGATACAGTGGGTAAACAGACTCCTCTCTCTGTGCAAAAGTAAAGGACAAGAAAAAATAATTATAAATCAGCACTCTTGCTGCACTGAAGAAAATTGGCAGCTATGAATTTCTTGTGCACCGAGTGTTTAAGGTGAAAGTAGCTGTTTGGCCGGCAGAGATAAAAAGAAGCCCGCAGGAAACTTGGACTGACCTGTGTGCCAGACATACTGGACCCATACGTAGGTGCTGGCAGCAAAAAACAGCCACTGGACGGGGATGAAGAGGAGGCAGATGATGTCTGAAGTAAACGCCACACATACGAAGAAGACAGAGAACGCCTAAGTGTAGGAGGCAGACAAAGACAATTAAATACGCCATAGCAACTGTGCAGAAAACATGTCCATACGCATATGCACTAATGTATAGCGGAATGTGTGCACATGCGTGACCCTATTACACTTACATATCAACATGTACACTATAAAACACACTCAAAAAAGCAACATGTCTTGTTGCTTCCCCATCCAGCATTACCATGTTTAACAAGTATGAGCTTAGCTACCTTTATCCAATTTGATTTGAGTGTTTCTTTGTTGCACCCCTGTACAGTTGGTTATTTGCTTATTGGTTATATTGGTTATATTGCATATTTGCCTTAGTGGATTGGAGGTGCACAGCATTTAATCATTGTTGTTTATTTGTGTGCTCTAGAGTCTAGACCACCTCCAGCTGGGGTAAAAGCATGCAAGTTAATGTCAGGTGGAAAGGGACATCAGGTTTATATAAACAAGCTCTTACCAGTCCCTGATATCTAAAGGAGTCGTAGACACTTCGAATGAAAAGCCAGAAGGGCCACAGGTACTCAAACCTGAACTCCAGCACGAAGTCGGCCAGCAGCACTAGCACCCACACAACCAGGAACTTCAGGTACAGAAAGGTACTATAGGGGAAGACAAGATTAAGAAGTAAAGATGGAGAAAAACACAAGAAAGAGACAAAGAGCTTTACAAGGTTTACCGTGGATTTAGATGGTATCATAACAAGCTTTTGGACTTAAGGTTTATACAACAAACCGGTGTTTATAATGTCATCTCCATTGTGACTGCAGACAGAGGTACCTCATAATCTTACTCGATTTGGGGGCAGATAAATGCCTGAGCATGAATACACATCTAGATATTTAAGTCTAATCATGTGTTTTTATTTATAGAGAAAATTAAATAAAAAAATTTTGAGAGGCATCCAAATAGGTAAAAGAGAGTGGGTTGGTAGAGATAGATAGATAGAGAGCTAGTACTTATACAGTGTCATGTCTGGACATGTGCTTAAAGAACAGCTGGTTTCCTATTCCTGGCTTGCCATCAATCAATCTATAGGAGAAGGCATGTTATTTTGACATGTCTCCTTACATTATATTTGCGCGTTAGATACTGCAGTCAGACCTGATTGCTTGAGGTGGTTATTGTTTTATTGGTGTTTTCAAAATTTAGATATCTGCCAGACAAAGCACAAGTGAGAGTGAGACCCCCCCCCCGCCTGCGGCGTCACCCCGGACTTCAAAACGAGCGCCTCTGACTCTGCTGCTGACATCTCACGCTACAGCATGATTATTCTCACAACTTCACATTATCTTTGTTTTAGCAGAAAACATTTCCATTGAGCCCGGGGTGTTACAATTAATGCTAAATGCCCGCAGAGTCTCGCCGCCACATTTCATTTTAATTTAATCAGAAAATGAATTGAAGTAATGCGGCTGTACCGTTAATGTTGCATAGCCAGGGACAAATCATGAACGAGATGTCTCATAAGTAACGTTAACGTTAGGCCTATAAATTTTACAATAACGTTACACGGACATGTTAGTTTAGCTCCTTCTGTAGCTAATAACCCCAGCATGTTTGAATATGAATGTAGCAGAGGCTGACAGCCCTGTCTTGACATATGAACAGAGGCGCCATTGTTATAGAATAACGTCCCTCCAGCCCCTTTTTTGTACCTGCTATATATACCGTCGGTGATTCGGTTCCGTTTTAACGGCCGTCGGAGTTTGCTGCAGTCCGCATTGCGCCGCTTCATCCTCCCCCTGTTGATTTCACTTGTGATATCGGTCTGGTAACTGGAACTGGAAATGTCATTCGCTCATCCTAATATTCCCATTCTTCAATTATCCACCATTGTTGTTGTTTTATGCACATGAAACAAAGAAATAAATAAAAACAGTCCGCGTAAGGCCCTCCCCTTTTCACGACACGCTGCGTCCCTTTGCTAACGGTTGACGTCATGCCGCCATCGGAGGCGTAGGAAACATGGCTGCTCCCTACGAGTCCAGACCGAGACGTTTTTTCTCAATTTTAAATATTTAATAGTCACTTCTGAACGGTAAGTGTGATAATAACGGGTTGCAGTGATTTTACTTTACTTTACGCGTTGCAGTTTGTTATGTAAACCATACCGGTGCGTAAAATAAGGGTGTGACGTTACATGGTAAAAGTATCCATGCTGACTCAACCACGTTTGTTTGGCAGTCTTGGTCGGGTTTTTAAGCACATTGTTGCTAATTCGACAGAAATGTATTTGGTTTATTGAGCTGCGACGTGACGTTATAAAATTGCATATAATTTCGATAAATCAGTCCATGCTGTTATACCAATGCATTTTGGGGAGTTTTGGAGGAAAAATACAGCGTGACCCACTTCTGCAATGATGAAAATCGATGAACAAATATCTCAAGTTTTGAGTCAATATCAAGTTTATTTATATAGCACATTTAAACAACCAAGGTTTACCAAGGTGCTTCGTTGGTTAAAAATACATCAATAAAACAGTAATTACAAAGTAAAGTACATGAATTTTGACATTCTGGGCTTTTCACCTATATATCATGTTTAGTTTTGTATTTTGCAGTTGTTTTTGCTATTTTATGTAAAATAATGTTAGTGCTAGCGAGAATAAGTAGGCTACAGTCAGATCTAAGATGGGTTTATGTCTCAACAGATGATGAATACCACAGACAAGGTAGAGAAAATGGTGCCATCTGCTGAGGAAGAAAAGGAAGAAGAAGATGGAGATGATGAAGAACAGGAAGGTGGAGGTGATAAGGAAAGGAAGAAGAAGCAATGCCACCGACTGCAGATAAAACTGGGAAAAATATTCCATTGCCTGCTCAACCCAGCGAGAAAAAGCAGGCTGAGGGCCTGAACCTGAACAACGAGGTGGTGAAGATGAGGAAGGAGGTAAAGAGGTTGAGGGCATTGATCATCAGGAAGCTGACCCGACAGATTGGCAGCCTAAAGAAGAAGAAAGGGACAGACACGGAAGTTGAGAGGAATCAGAGGAGAGCTGCCAGACTGCTGGAGGAGATCCACGCCATGAAGGTCCTCGTACCAGACCTGGTATGTTTTGGAATGACTTCTTTTTATTCATTATTCTTTGCTTACATTATTCAATATTTCTCTATGAGTTAAAAAGTTACTGAAATTAATGATGCTTTTCCAAAATGGTGAGACATTTATCAAAATGTATAATTGGATAAACTATTTTCCCTGTTGCTAGGTGACAAAGACAGCCTTGCAAAAGAATCTCAACTTCGAACAGGTGTGTAAAAACCCAAAGTCTACTATTTCGGACCGGGCCGTAGCACGCATCGCCACCCACCCACAGTTCAACAAGAAGATCGAGGACATCAAAGCTGCTGTGAAAGCCTTTAAAGAAGAGCGGATGAAGGGTGGAAAGCAGGGAGGGAATGAAAAAGTGCAAAGTAAAGCTGGAAAAGTGACTCCACAGTCATCAGGCAAAAAGATAGAACGAAAGAGTGAGAAAGATGAGGAGGACATTACAGTGGAGCAAGAGGAAATAGACAACGAGGAAGGAGATGGTATCCTTAAAGACATTAAAGATGCAACTGTTGCCAAACCTGAAAAGGAGCCAGGGAAAACAACTCCTTCAGCTGATGTTGGTCCGAGGAAAGAAATACCAGAGCCTAAGAATGTAAGACCAGCATCAATAGAAAGTAGTGAAGTAAAGGACATTGTGAAAAATAAACCTCCAAGTAAAGATGCAGAAAAGAAACCTGCTCTAAAGGCTGCACCTGAAGTGCTTCAGAAAAAGACAGATGAGGAAGAGAGTGATATAGAACCATCTGATGATGAAGAAGAGAAAGAGTACTTTGATGACAGCACAGAAGAACGTTTCCGTAAGCAGTCCTCACAGTCTGAGGAGAGTGATGACGACGACTTCTTTGTTGGAAAAGTGAGCAAATACAAGAAGAAGAAGCAGAAAAGTGTAGAAGTTGAGAAGGTCGAGAAGGGGCATGAAGTCAAAGCGGACCCAGCAAACCAGCTCCAGAGTAGACTTGATGAGCTTGAGTCCAGGCTGAAGTCTAAAGCGACCTCGCTTCAGTCTGTTTTTTGTTCTTCCCTCTCAGCATCTAAGACTGGTGGGGGCAGAGGCGCAGGCAGAGGGAGAGGTGGGGATACATTTAGGGGCCAAGGGAAACCAAAGGGTGGCAGCGGTCTAAATAGAGATTTTAGTAAACAATCCAAATTCCAAAATCAGGACAAAGGACGACATCTTGAGTCGTCAGAGAAGGGCTCTGCCGGCCGAGGGAGAGGGCGAGGCAGGGGTGACACGTTTAGGCAGAGTGATCGCAGGGGTGGAGGTGCCTTTTCCCATCAGGCACCACAGCAGGCACTGCATCCATCCTGGGAGGCCAGTAAGAAAAGAAAGGAGCAGCAAGGGCAAATCTTGGCCTTCCAGGGGAAGAAGATCAAGTTTGACGATGATGACTGAAACTATCCTTCTTTCTTTGTTTTTTTTAATGCTGAATGGATATCTTTGGTTGAGTGTCTTACATGCCATATTTTGGTGAGTTTTGTTATCCGGCACACTACTGAAGTGTAAAGGTTATCACTTACTCTGTTAGATGCTCAAAACCAGTAGTGGTGATCTCAATATAATTCATTGACATTGTGTTTTTTCATCTTTATGGCTAGCAAAAGACAGAGATTTTTTGTATAAAGCATCAGAAATATTTTGTTAAAATATTTTTATTCCTAAATATGACTTAATTCTGAGCTGTGAAATGCATCACCTGAAGTATGTCATTTTTCAAAGAAAAGGTTTACCAGTTAACAACAGTTTGAGGAACATGTCATTTGTATGAATGCCAGTTATGTGGGAAATGTAACTGTGGGGGATTTGAGAAGTAATACTGTTAGGTTCTTGTCATGTTTTGACCTGTACATGATTTCATGCTTTGTCCAAAATGGTAATTAGGGCCCAGTTGTTGTATCATACATATTCTCTGAAATTGCTGTATGGTGTACTTTTCCTTTTTTTTGTTACTTGTCTCTAACCAGCTATGTTTAAACTATATCAAGTTTATATTATATTTACGGTTTTAATGTACTTTGCTGTCGGATCTTCATTTCAAGAAAACTTCATTAAATACATTTTAAAAATATTAATTCAATCATAAAAAACGAAATTGATCACAAATAATACTTGAAATCCACTTGTTGCAGGGCTCTGCAGCCATTGGACGGCTACAGCTGCGTCAGACGTACACGGCGCTGCGTACACAGAGGTGGCCAATAGTAATTTACATGCAAATGCGGTTCAAACCTGTCCCGGGGAATCTGAGTTTCGCGAGTGGAATAACTTCGTTCAGAATGAGCACGAGTCACGTGATATCTTGTGTAAGCGATAGACTTGGTAAGTTGGCAGAGGCAGCTGGGACAAGATGAGAAAAGGGGGCCGGTATCAGTGTGCTCTGTGGATAGCAACCTACCAATGCGGGGCGTTCCGAGAATAGGTCGACTGGATGGCCCTACGTCCTGCGTTATGCAGGGATGTGAATGTCCGGTCTTCCGAGCCGACTGTCTCAAGTGTGCTACACCCCCGGACCCTCAACAACCGGGACAGGGCGGAAATGTTAGCTCGAACGAGTTTAGCTCATAGGCTCTATATAAAGATGACTCGGGCACGTGAAGCTAAATTAACCAGGCGCAAAGCTAACAGTGACATTAACATTGGTAACCCGAAATGCAACTTTACTTAGCTGCGTAAAGTACGCAACGGTTACCGTTGTTGTTAAAGGAAGCTCTAGATTTGTCTTCAGAATAAAGTAAAAGTAAACTGACGGAACAAAAGTAGCTGCTGCTTTTGTTTTGAACGATTGAAGTGCAGTGCAAAGTTAGTAAGACGTGGAGCCATCTTGTATTAGTTTGCTTGACAGAGAGAAGGACATGAAACTTTATTGTGTGAAAATCAGCTCTTAATGAAAGCGAAACATTTATTGTGGAAGGTGCTTTTTAGATCCTGTCTTACACACGTTGGTCTAGTCCATATTTCTAAACATTTTTAAATTTATTTTTCTACACCGTGCCACTACCTCCTGCAGTGACATGTGCAATGTTCATATAAATCGCATCTGTATATAGTATCTAAATTCTCATTATTTTTTCTACTTCTTAATACTATATTGTATTTTTTAATTCTATTTTTTATCTAATGTGTATTTTTCTGTCTGTTGTGTGTACCTGGAGCTGCTCTAACAGGACAATGTCCCCAGTGTGGGATCAATAAAGTCTTATCTTAGTGATAAACAAGGGGGCTCCTTTAAAATAAAACATTACTACTCTAGCAGTAGTTAAATGTTAGTGTGCTACTACCTGGAGTTAGGCCAGATCTATCTTGAATGGTTAATGGTTAATTGAAACTTAGCACGGCACTACAACACTAAAGATCACTGCATGCAACTGTCTGATTTTTATGTTATGTTATGGAATTATTCCGTGTGAAAAAGGACACATCTGCTTCAATTGCATGCTTTTAAGACATCTATTGGATGTCTCTCCGTCCTTGGATACGGATCCCAGTCCAGTCGAAGGACTACAGAAAGAGGGTATCGTAAATATTGTAAAGCTCAAATTTATGATGTTGGGCAATATAAATAAAATTATCATTAAAATTTCATTAAAATTGTCTTGACTTGATTTTATTTTGAAAGTGAATTCCCGAAGCTTCGGCTCCATGCGTGTATTTCCGGTAACTTTACGCTTGTTTTACCTTGGGTAGAGGCATCACACCGCGCCTTATCGGGACATACTTTTACACACTTTGGTCTTCGAGTGCCGCATACGCTGACAACGCTCTGTAACAAACGAGTTTCTGTGAGAATACATTGGTAAGGAGGCAACTGTAAACTGCAATGCGTTCATTACTGCTTGAAGCAAACTACAGTGTAGGCCTCTGGTAAGCATGGGAGGGGGATGGGGAGATGTTGCTTCAACTAGCAAAACACACTGGTGAGGGAAGCTAGCCTCTGTCCCAAACCCCAGGTATTGACAATCCTCAATCACGATAAATAACCAGCTCCAGATGACAAGATGAACTAAATATGTAACGCAGAGACACATTCGTTGCTTCTAATTGTATGCATCTTAAGTCAAAAGTGCATACAGTGGATTCATGAAAACTTTAAATTCTATTATTGCCCAAAATGGCTGCCCTGTGAGCCACAGGATTTAATAAGATAATTGCAAACTAAAAGCCTAAGTTGCATGATAATGTAATACCACAACTGAAATGTACATGATGCATTTCTTTAACTCAGGAAAAAAGAAGGCTGGAGCTGGAAGCCGGCGGCCCCCAAGACCTTCAGGATGGTGGCAGGACTGCCAAAGCCAAGAAGCCACTGGTGCCACTGCCCCAAACTGGAGGAGAGAGTAAGACTTGAAATGTTTCAATAGCCAGTTTTCCTCAGAGCCTGGCAAGAGAAGTGGGAGATAACCAGCCTGTGCTACAAACCTGATGTAACCAGTTCACATATTTTGTTCAGTCTGTGAGACAACAAGCACATAGTCAAGTTAACTGGTTAACTTGCAATGCCATAAATGCTGTTTGCTGGTTTTCCACATACATTTTTAACCCCAAAAAATTTCCAAGATGGTGGTGATTGAGTTTAATGGCCTGGTGAGCTGGTTTGTGTTATTGAACGGATTCGAGCAGCTTAAAATTGACTTGATTCTTTATATCCAGTCCACCACCACTTTTTAGGGTTGTTTTTGTAGTGCTTGTAATCTGTAGGAAGTTTTCCAAAGTGGCTTTTAGTCTGATCTGCTTTTCCAGAGAACCCCCACCCCATAGCCAGTGAAATGTTAGTCTCCTTGATGGACTGCTGAGTCATGGTTCAGCAATTAATTCTCATAACCTTTCCTTGAGGCTATGAATCAAACTTTCTGCTTCTCGATGTCTCTTTCGCCACACACCAGACTCTGAATTGAATGACTCCAAACTCCCCAAATATTCTGTATGAGAGATTGTATCATAGTGTAGCCTATGGTCGTGCATGTCAACCCCCATCGGCCACTCCTTGTCCTGCTCAGTCGCGACCAAAGAATAGCAAATGTTTAAAGAGATATAATCAAAATAAGCAAACTACAATATGACATGAGAACGGATATAGGAGTCATTAAAGAATCTTTAAAGGATTTATCACTAATTCTCAATCCTCAACTGTTTTTCTAGCTCCCGCCTCCAATCCCATAGCGCACAAGATCCTGTTCGAGAAGACGCGCAACGACACATCGCTCGGGTTCTTAACGCAGAGGTTTGCAGAGCTGCTCAGGGGCTCTGCTGACGGGGTGTTGGACCTTAACATAGTGTCCCAGCAGCTCAATGCCCCTAAGAGACGTGTCTACGACGTCACCAATGTTCTGGAAGGGATCCAGCTCATCAAGAAGAAGTCTAAAAACTGCATCGAGTGGTTGTAAGTATGAGTGGATAAAGCAGGTAGTGTGTGCATTTCGGAAAGGAGCTTGTTGTGCAGCGCGTACATGCACGTTATGGCTGCTTTAGCTTTCTTAGTATTTTTTTAAGGACGAATCAATGTTTATTAGCCTTAACAAATTATGACCAATCTATGTTATGACATATATATATCTCTACAGTTCAGATCTCAGAATTAATTTGTTGACTGTGTTATTGTTTTCCCTCACTTCTTATAATTAGCCTTTCTCTTCATTTTTTTTTTTTTCCTCTTGACCAGTAACATGTGAGTTTGATGTGTTGAACGATGTTTGTTGTGGCATTTATCCTGTTTTGCTGCTCGGGTGTGTGTGCACAGGGGCGGTCCAATGAACTTTAACATAGATCAAGAGTTGACGGCTCTCATTGAGGAGGAGAGGAAGCTGGACGAGTTGATCCAAAGCTGTACGTGGCAGGTTCACCAGCTGTGTGAGAACAGTCACAGTCAGAGATATCCTTTGATGGCAATATCACAATATAACAGCGTTTTTGTTTTAGAGTGGATTGGACAGAAGAATGTGTCGCTTGTGATGTAAATTGAGGGTTTAGTCACTGATTGCGTCCCCAGCTGGACGCAAACACCGGTCTAGGTTCAGTGTATTCCTTAACGTCGAGGATCACATTTGCCTATTTGACTTACCAGGACGTCCAAACAATTCCCAGCTTGAAAGGACAGACTGTGATTGTGATTAAAGCGCCGGCAGAGACAAAACTGGAAGTGCCACACCCAGACGAGGTACATTCTTCACATTTGGTTCATAATTGGTTAATTCGTTTTTATAATGAAACTCACTATTCTGACTTGAAACCCCGGCCATTCAACACAGGGTGGTTAATTGCATCACTGTGTCAAGTGTTTGCTGTCAGCTCATATTCAGAGACCATTTCCTAAAAAGCACTCTGTCTGCTTCGCCTGTGCTCAGAGCCTCCAGGTCCACCTCAGCAGCACACAGGGGCCCATTGAGGTGTTCCTCTGTTCCGATGACCCCATCCCTATGGAAACCACAGACTGCTCTGTGGCCAATTGCGGCCACTTAAACTCATCCCCCAATGGGAACGTCTCTACCCCCCCTTTGCCCCTCTCGTCCTTTGTCCAGGTGTCTTCCAACGGTGAGTCTTGCACTTAAGATCTAAAGCACCTGTTTGTTGCCACAGAGAAGGAGGCAATACCCACAGGCTTTGCCCATACAGGACCCTTATAAGATACTTTAGTTTGCCCCTAGTGTCAGAATGTTGGCTTCTTTTTCCTTCCCCTCATGTCTTTTTATCCACACTCCTGTTATCTTTCCAGACAATGCTAACTGCACGTCTGGAATCAAGAGTATCTCCAACCCGCTGTTCGAGCCGAGACAGCACTCCTCACCAGTTACCATCTCCCGCATGCCCACCTCCCCCCAACCCCCCTCTGAAGATCAACAGAGCTTTGTCACCCTCGCCCCACCACTGGCCTTCTCTCTTGATGGGGAGGAGTACCTCCTGAGCCTGGCTGAGACGAGGGCATCACCGACCTTTTCTCCTCTGTGGACCTGGACCAGTTGTCCCTGGATATGCCTCTCTGAACAGCCGTTTTGGAAGTACAATAACTTTGGAGGCAATGGCCACCTTCCCGCAAACAGGACATCAAGAGGATGCAATAAAAGAACAAAGTGCTCATTCTGTTATATTTACATTTGCCTGTCCTGGAGGGATGCGACTGGGATGTGCTGACACTCGGGTATTTGGAGGAGGTTACCCAAAAGTATCACATTGGAGTGGTCTTGGAATAGCTATGTGTTTAGAAAAACCAAGCGAGATCTTTTGATGGCTTTGTTGTTGTCTTTAGGACTTGGTCTGACGTGCATGTGAGACAGAACACATTATTTCAGACTTTTTTTTAAGCTGTTGCATTTCTGTGTCCTTCCTAAGTGTCCTTTTCTAAAGTCAGACCTTTTGCTGTCTCAATACAGGATATATTCTTGACCATTAATGTCTTGACATCCTGTAGTGATGATGTGGAAAGGCATCGTGGATGACAATTTGTATCACAATCACCAAAGAGCCTTCACAACAAAGCTTTTAGATTTAGACATCCATTTAACATTAAGAGCTGTTGATTAAAAGCATTAAAAATGCAAATAACCCACATGTCTCGTATTGGCTCTGCTACAAGGGATGACTGTTCCTCACCTCATACTGATTTGACCGATTACTACTAACTAACTAAACTCAGTATCTGAGAGTATCTCCAAGCACAGATCTTATTCCAGTGCTCTTGTTTTGTTTTGTTTTGTTTGCAAAAATCTGCGTAACTCACTGGAATTCCCTGGAATAATTTATGTAAGGTGACGTGAGGCCAGGGAGTTTGCAGCCCAGTATGATATTGGATGCTGAATTTTTATTATCACACTCACAGCACGATCATAAGATTTAATGTTGAGAGGTTGCATTGTGGCTGATACACGATCCATCCATTGAAGTCCCCAGGGCGAGTACCGACCATGGCGTATCATCACTGTTTCTGTCTGGATCCAGTTTGGGATCATTGTTTTTCAAAACCTGAGTATTTTTTATTTTTTTTTATTTTTTTACTAGAAGTGCAGTTTGTATATTCAGAGGTGATTCACACAAAACATTAATGGACTTTTGACACTCAAATTCCTCTGTTGTTGGGGGGAGGTTTGCATAGCTTGTTACAATACTTGTTGATTATTGTCGATTATAAATCTTGCAGCTCTCCTGATCAAGTCTCATGTACTTGTTAAAGTTGCCTGACATTAAGGCCTGTAAATTGTCTACTGTCAACAGACAACAACTGAAAGCATTCACATAGGAGAAACGTTTAGCTTCTCTGTATAAAACTTGTCATTGATTGCAAAGAAATTGAAAGTGTGACTATCCATATCAGGTCAGTACAGCTCTGGTATAGTGTTGATTTAGGTGGGCTTATATTAAGGACATGTTCAGGTTTTTGCTGTCAAACTGAAACGTTGCTTGCTCCATTGAATAGCTCAAATGAGTGCTCTCCACAGTCAGTGTTTAGAAAACCATAAAATAAGTTCAAAACATGGACGTGTCGGACATGAAGTAGAGCCTTACACTTCTGGACTTTTGCCATTTTAGCTCTTCTTAGTAATTTAAAATCCACTACGAGTAGCTGGACAGTTAACTGTTGAAATCTGAGCTATTATAATAATGACTTCATCTACCCCAGTATAGTCCTGTTTAGCCACAAGCCAGCCCTGGACTTTGACCTGTTTGTGGGAGGGAGGGGGGGGGGGGTTGGGAATAACGGTGCTGTAAAAATGAATGTATGAAGACTGAGCTTTTTTAGAAGTGACACTAAGGTCTAATCTAGGCTTGTGATGGTGTGTTTTAAATCTTTTAGGAGCTTCATGTGATGTTTTTTTTCTATTGTATTCAATGACTTCAGATTAGTCCTTACTTGACAAACCACTTGCTGTAGCAAATGCTATGCATCAAATTTGTGCTGTATGTACCTGTATGCACCAAGACAAATCTTACAAGTTATATAATGAGGATGGGTGGATAAATAAGATATAGAAATAAAAGTATTTTCCATGCTGCAGTGCTGAGGATGAATTTAAAAGTCTCTCAGCCTGGGGAAAGCAGCTGCTCTGCAGTCTGGTGGTGCAACAACGGATACTTCTGTATCTTTTGCCAGACAGCAGCAGGATGAAAAGGGTGGGGCTGGGTGGTTACTGCCTTTTAGTATCCTTTAGACTCTGGCAGGCACCTCACCTCACCGATATCACTGATGCTCTGGAGATGGGTGCCAATGATCTTCTGAGCAGTTTTTACCCGCTGCAGCGCCCTCCGGTCCTGGGCCGTGCACATCCCACGCCAGTCAGTGATGTTTCCAGTCAGGATGCTTTCTATTGCTCCTCTGTAATAAGCTGACAAGAACTTGGCACAGGAATTTAGCCTTCTTATAGGCTGTGGAGATGTGAGACGACCATGTCAGGTTCTCTGTCATGCTGATTCCCATGAACCTGAAACTGTTCACCTGCTCCACCTCAGCTCCACTGATGTAGACAGGAGCGTGTGTCAATCTCCTGTTTCCCGAAATCAACGATCAGCTCCTTAATTTTGCTGACGTTGAGCAGTAGGTTGTTCTCTGTGCACCACTCTGCAAGCTTGTTGATTTCCTCCTGATATGGAGTCTCACCGAAGTTTAAAATCTTCTAGATGATGGTGGTTATTATGCAGCCCACATTCTCAGTTCTGCTGAAAATAAGTACTCTGTCAAGCTGCGATAAACAGAGATGTGCCTGGTTACATGAGCTCATAATGTACATGTTGCTTTGATCATTTGTCAGTTATTTTGAAATGCACTCCAAAGCAAGTCATTAAGTTTTCAAACTACCCATGAAGACATTTATAATTTTTGTTTATTTTTTAAAATAATAAATAGTTTCTATGGAATTTGCATCTTTTAATGGCAGTCATGAAGTTAATTTGTTAATAAAAAGATTGGTGCATTTATGTTGTCACATTGCAGTTTTAATGTAGTATTTGACTATGTTGACTTCAAGATAATTGACTTTTGCTTCACTTATTTTTAAAAAAAGGACTTCACAAATCGTAACTTATGGCCTTAAACAATGAGGACATTTCTTACTTAGCAAGCAGTGAATAAAATAACATATTCCGCACTGGAAACATTAACAATTGTTTTTAGACATTATACATTGAGCAGTAAAATGTATTAATTGATTGTTTTAAAAATGAATGGTATAACTGGCTAATTTTGTATGAACAATTAATTGGCTTATTTCAGTAGTCAATATTGTCATTACAAAGATGCTGAAAGTCCATTACAGTAACTAAACAGTATTCAGTTAGTAGATACTGTATCTTGGGTCACTAAAGTTAATTTTAAATGGTAGATGTGACCCAGTTCATACATGTTAGAAAATAATTAAATTATAATAACTGTCAATAAATTATAACTATTCATTATAATTAATTACCAACATGTTGGCTTGCTCAATATAGTATTCTTAAAACAATTGGAAATGTGTTTCCCCAGTGTATCCCAATGGATTATGGTACTTAATTTTGTCATTAACTAATGAGTACAACCTTCCAGATTCATACGCGTGCATGGGGGAACCACTTGGTACATGAATGTGCCCAAACCATTTGACACGACTAGATATTGGATAGATATTACAACTAGAAGAGGTGAGTTGTTTTTCATTGTTTTAGTAACAATATGTGCTGCATGCCAAAATGTAGCAGCTTGAGGTTTCCTCTTTCAGTGGCCAGCTACATGAAACGAACGGCCATCATGTTCTGTGCTGCTTATGGGTGTTCACTCAGTCCACCATGCAGTACTAACTCAGTGAAACCCTCACTTTTTAACATTTTCCAAGTGTTTACCACCAACCTCTATTGCAATATATATGGAGACACTAGGAGGCAGTGCGATCCCACAGCATCCCTGCCATAGCCACATGGCTGGGATGTTTTGAATCTATGTGACAAAGTGTTACCCATCTCTGTTAACCAAACTCAGTGGAAGCCTGTTTGGCTGTCGTGCCAAAACATGGCAATGGAAATGTTTAATGTTAAAATTAATTAGTGGAGAATGTTTTGGAAAGAAGAAATAGGAACGCCCACTTCTAGGCTGTGTCCAGCTGCAAAACATCACCTCCTAGGTCAGACAGGAACAAGCTGTCTTGGTCATGTGACAGTTTGTCCTCTCCTTGAAGTCTGAACTTTTTAGGGGTTACTCCTGAGGAATTACGTTTTGAAATGGCGGATCTACCTGCTGACTGAAAAATGCCTTTTATAAAAGTTATGTAACGAAATTGTGTCAATATGCATACCGCCTGTTAAACAGTGGTAGAGAACCCAGGTTTGACTGGCATCACTGGCTCTGCTGACCTGATTACTATTCCTTTAGACTGTTTACTGAGCATAGATAGGAAAAAAGACTTTGGTGACTACACTGGGTATCAGGTAGAATGGTGTATCTAGTTTTGACAATTATCTTGAATATATTTATCAGTTAATCTTTATATTTCAGTGAGTACACATTACTCAGATAAATCACATCAGATATGTCTAAAGTCATTATATATATGTATTATATTATATCTTCCGCTGTATCAAAAAACAAACTAAAAAACCCATCTGAGCTTTTGCTCCTTTTTCCTGTATATGTCCACATACACTCCTTTTCAAACTTTCTCCAGTATTTCTTTCCTATGTAGAATACGACCGTCCCTGTTTCTCTTTGTCTGAGCCACAGCTTCTTAGAAAAACACATCAGTGCCCTCAACATGATGATGTAATCTATTGGGAGCCTGCAGCATCCAGACTTGTCCATAGGTGGCAGTGTTGTACCTTAAAACCCCACTTGAACCCTGTCAACCCAGTTCCCCACAAACAGGGGCGCGCGCACACACTCTGAGTTCACAGAGAGTCAGTGGATCACTGCTATTATTGATTCATGTGCGTCTCTGTTGTGTTTTTTTTGTCTCCTCTCTGCCACAAAGATTTGCCCATGAAAATAAAAACCCAAAGTGAATATTGAATTGGGCCATATTGAATTAGGCCTGACGTCAGCCTCCTCCCATCTCTAGAGTGCTCCGTTAAAGATCAGTCAATATAGCTGTCAATCAGATGATCAATCGTTCAATAAAGTTTCATTTTTAAAGTGCTTTTCCCTGTAACCTACAAGCAAATGACGTACAGTAGGTTGTTTTAAAGCGTTGGACAAAATACACAGATGGCTGGGCTTAAAGGGCGAGATAGGACTAAGTCGTCACTTAAGACTCGGCCCCTCAGGGGGTTTACGAGTGACTCGGAGCAAGTGCAATCCACTCTGAAATTATCGGTTGATAGTCTTGTGCAGCTGTCCTCTCTACCTAAATTATACCACTTGTTTCCACACTGTGCTCTATTTAGCCAGACTGTTGTTTTGGCTGCTGTAATGCACTGAGGCAGAGAGAGAGAGAGAGAGAGAGAGAGAACCAAATTGAGAGAGGGTTAAAGACGGAGCATGAAAGCAAGAGAGAGAGAGGGAGAGAGCATACTACTCGCCTCTCATTGGCGACTCCGAGCACGCCGTCTTTTTGCGTAGCGCGCTCCCAGCCTATCGGCTGCCTTAACAATATTTTGGGTTTATGAATGAAATGAATAGTGAGAGAGCAGGACAGGAGTAGTTTGATTCATCACCCGTAGCCCATGGTGTGCAGAGTATACCAAAGAGATAGGTGCACTTCTTTGCTGTGCAGTCTGACTTTGAGGGCCTCTGGAAATAATGGGAGAGATCAACAGATGACCATGACAAAGCACCTGCAAACACCTCCTCTTGGCTTCAATGTCTTATAGAGTGACTTTCAGTGCAAACTTGTGGCCTGATTAGCACTGATGGACCGAGCAGCCTCTTGAGTTACATTTAGTTACATAATTTGTTCAGTAAACTTTAGGTATGTATGTCATTTTATTATATTATCACTTGATCCTGCTTCCAGTCATGTTTATTGCAGCAGCAGTTCTTGGCCTTTTTCTAGAAAACGATGGAGTAAAGCTGCCCTTCAGACAAAATGGTGACATTGCCTTGTCCTCCACACCCCCTAAATGTCACATTCTCTCCACCCAAGATAATAATCCTCTATTAAGACAAATCAAATGGAAATTTACTTACGATGTGGAAAGCTTCAAAGTTGTAAATTTCAGGGAACTTAAGCGTGAAGCAGACAGTACAAGAGGGTATTGAATTATTACTTTACATTGTTGAAATAAAAGGATGAGTACGCTTTAAGGGAAGTGGTGGTGTCAAACGGTGTCTGAGAACCCCTCCCTACACCCTTTCCACCATTGGAATAGGGAGGGTTGCGTCACTGTGTTTGTAACTTTCTGAAAGGGACAATCACACCGACTTTACATGGAGACTGACTGGTGTGTAAAGGAGACAAAGTATGCGCAAGCTGAACCTCCCTTTCAAGCTTTCCTTCTCCTATGCAACCATGTCCCTCACTTTTCATCTGTACAACCAAGTGCAACACCATGAATA
Organism: Lepomis macrochirus; assembly: GCA_024633595.2. NCBI lineage: Eukaryota > Metazoa > Chordata > Actinopteri > Centrarchiformes > Centrarchidae > Lepomis > Lepomis macrochirus. The sequence goes on along the minus strand of JALXJV020000013.1, from coordinate 28,868,219 downwards.
ACACTGAGGAAACTGTCCAGAAATGTGTCATACCCATTTGAACAACTATGGCGTCTCAGTATACTCTATGGCGACAGGCTTTCTTAGTGGCCGTTCAGAACAGCTACGAAAACTTGCATTCAGACGGCGTCAGACAACATGTCGTATGACTTTGTTCAAAGCATACATGAGCCTTAAATGTTTGGGGCAAGTCTACACCAAACATACTACTCCCCCAGCCTGTCACACTCCATTTTTACATCTGCTGAAGCCTCACTATCATTAGCTTGAAGTTCAAAAGTACATTTCTGGACAACATCTTGGCTGAAGGGAAGTAGGGAGACTCAGGGAAATTAAAGTCACTGTCACTGCTTTGGGTTGCAGCTGTATTGATTGAAACTGAAATGTTTCTGTTCCTTCAGACGAGCCTGAGCTGCATTGAAAAATGTGTCTAAAGCACAAAGACACAGGGAAATATAGGGGGCTGAATGACGATGTGTCAGGGCTGCGAGGAGCGGTGTTAAGTTGCTCTGTCCATGTGTTGTCCATGTGGCTTGATGGTCAAGAGCGCATTCCGTGTGGTTGCAGTGTCACTGGTTCATTTCCGCCTTGGAGCCTTTGTTGCGTGTCATCCCCTTTGCTCTCTCGGCATGTTTGTTGTTTTTCTTTACTGTCAAGCTCTCTGATAATGGAAAAACATCCAAAAAGTATCTTTTAGAAATGTTGCTCTTTAAAGGACCAGCCACTCCAGAAAGTGGCATCCATGCATCCATTGCCAGCCAGCCAGTTCTGAAGGTGTGGTGATGCAAGGTCTACCCGCAGGTTGGTGATCTGTTATAGCTGGCAAACTACTGGCACGTCCCACAGGCCAGGAAGAGAACACGCAAGGGTTAGTTTTTCTTTGTAATGGGTTGTTTATATCCCCCAGGAATTAATTTGTTTTCAAGATTGTACACTATTTCATTCAATAACAAATACTCAATACACTAATGAATCAGCAAGTTCACACAGTTCTTTCAGGAGACATAATTGTGCCATCGAACCCTGTCTAATAACTAACTGCAAAACATTTCTCTTTTGTGGGGCAGTTTATACTCTAACAGCAGGTTTTAATAAAAGTGAACGCAAATACAGCTAATAAGCTACTATAGCTTCCTCCATTTTGGACTCTCCATTCCCTCAAAGGTCAGCACTGTCAAGATGGTTTGCTATTGATTAACGGCATGAATTTGCATGTCAAAGTTCACATGACTCATTCTTTAGCAGTACCACTTCAGGCTATGGCCTTCAGAGAACTGAAGGCTAGTAGGCTTAAGACTGCACCTCGTCCCTAAATGAGTTTACAGTGGATTCACTATGATGTGAATGCGCCTTCCTTCCCCCTAGCCTCATAGATACAATTAACCATTGGATCTAACTGTACTAGTGAGCTTTGGGTTGCTGAAAACCTGGTTGTGTCCTCCAAAATCATAACAATGGAGACTGCAGTATTCAGAGGTTCTTTTGGATTGGGAAAGGCTTGGAAATCTGTCTATCCATCCATCTATCGTCAACCGCTTATCCTGCGTACAGGGTCGCCGGGGGCTGGAGCCTATCCCAGCTGGCATCGGGCGAAAGGCGGGGTACACTCTGGACAGGTCGCCAGTCCATCGCAGGGGAAATTTGTCCATTTGCTTTTGAAATTTTGGCTTCCAACCTGCAATGGAAAGCACTCAAATTAAATGTGGAACAGTAAAACTTTAGTAGGTATAGAGCTTAAAGTATGAGGAAAGTGCAGAATTTAAATATACGTAAAAAAAAGAAAAGCAGCCGTTCCTCTGAAAATGTGCACAGCAGAAGCTGCCACTAGTTACTTTCTACCCCTGTGGATGGTTGAGAGAAATTGGAGAGAGATCAATTAACTTCTCCTGTCTGCGGGAATCCATACTGTGTATGGACTGAGCATTAGGGAAGGTGATTGTCTTCTGTCTCATGGTCTTTAGGGGCTTGTCTGCACAAAGGTTTTGACCTCTTCACAGGGGGCTTTGGCTTTTGATACACCTTCTGTCAAGTGTTAATACGTCTGACCAGATTGCCATATTTTTGTGTAGACTTTATGGGGCTCGTTCTCAGAAGTGAATATATGAGGCATGGCTCCAGATGATGTAGGAGTTGGCTGCATCACACACAGCTGGGTCCTGGCTTTGGTAAATGTGGAGCGGTTGGAATGTAATGTCTACTTCCCTCTTGTTCTCTGGTTTGAGGTCTGTATTTTTCCTCTCTTGCACTGGGCCGCGTGATGTGGGTGTATAATTCTTCAGCTGTTGTGATGACAGGCTTCTGACCTGTTGTGAACCTCCACCCGTCTCTCCAGTATTGACTTTCTTAGGTTCCACTTGGATATATCAAATATTTGCATAGACAAAACCAGACGTGAACCCACACCCATAGGCTCCTACCCTTCAGCCAATAGAGACAAAGACCGTGAGTTGTCATTTGCATGTCATTTGCATTGGATCCCCCCGTGACTGTTTGCAATGTCAGGAGGCCAAATTAACCAGTGTTCCGTTTTAGCCACATTTGCATCTAATTTGCATTAGAGTTGCTTAACGAGGGTTACTTAGCCGAGTGACCCCCGTGAAAACTCCTTACCTCACACACAGAGGAGGAAGATGGTGTGATCGGCTAATTTCATTAAGGGAAACAGCCGTTTGACTGAGAGAGCGCCTTTGGATGTAATCATTAAAAGGGACGAGGGCTTGCAAGCTGTTTGTAATCAGGCTGTTTTCATGTGCATATGGACATTGTGTCATATTTACTGTAAGGATGAAAGATTAGGCATGGAGGGGATAGCGGGCAGCATCAATCTCACTCAGCATCTAAGAGCAGGCACATTAATCATCCCATCTACCGAAAGTCATCCTCATCAGACTCGGGGCCACTGTGAGCACACATGGTGATGATCACTGGATGCACGAATGGACAGAAGGAGAGTTGGTGGCTGACTGAGCAGAAGCACCACAGCCAATACTTCTTCATTGATCCTAGGGACTTGGACTGTATGCTAGACAGTGTTTTTGTCCTGCTAATGTATTCATATGGTAGTGCCTGGCTCCATAAACATCCCAGCGTGCCGAGTGGCGTCAAGCGCGGGCCAAATCGTTTAAGTTCTGCATCCTCTCAGGTTGATCAGTGCCTTCTCTCCCAGAGGGTGCTCCTGTTTTTGCTCTTCCTTGCTCCCCTCTCCACTTTCATCCCGTTCTCTTTTTGATCCTTTTTTATTTATAGAGAACAAGAAAGCTTTATGGGCAGATGGATTCCCTCAGCGATTATGTGGTAGATTTCAATAAGGAGAATCAATTCGGGCTTTGTTTGTGGAATCAATCCCCACTACAGACTAATACAGAGACATCAACCAGGGCAATATATCATCCACAGAAATTTCATCATGTTGTTTGTTTGCTTTGAAAAGCAAAAGGCAAGGAATGGAAGTCAGAAATCAGGCCCATATTCCATGAGGAATTGTTGCACCGTTGTTGCTCAGTAGTGTTTTTCAATAAGCATTACCTCCAGTCCTGCCTCTCTTTTTTCATGAAAAGAATGCTACATCCAGAAAATGTGATTTAATCTTTTTTTCTCTCTTATGCGGAAGGATTTATCAAATGCTTTCATACATATTATATACACTCTTTGGGCATGGTTCCAACCGCATTTTCTCTCCTGTTGAGTGGTTTTATTAGGAAAATGTGACTCCTGTTTTCTATATGTGCTCTAATCCTATCTGATTCAGGGGAATGAAAATGCCCTTGTTGGCTAAATCTGCAATTATTCCCTCTGTAAGCGGACTAGCCAGCACTCACACTCTCATTACCAGTGTTTAAGTGTTTAGTGTTGTATGAGGTGCTTAGGCGTGAACATGTACTAGCACACACACGCATACACACACACTGCAAAGCTGGTGGTAGGTCTAATGAGGGAGAAGGCCTTGAATGGTTCCTATGCTGTGATGCATTAAAGCTTAATAACCTGTCCTTTCAGCTTGCTCTTAAGAACATGCTCCAGAGCTGATAATTGGAAAGATATTTGCCTCTTTCTGTTGCTCGCTCTTGTCTCTTTTGTCTAATGGCTGCTTTCAGTCTAGTAGGGCTCTATTATTTGTCCTTGAAAGATTATTATTTTTCCAAGCCATATTTTGGCTCTTTACCCAGAGCTTAGTTTGTGGATGAAGTAAAAGTTGCCTGTTCACATTTAGCCTTAAAGCAACATTATGTCGTATTTTTATCTCAAAACAGCTTAAAAATCGTTTTGATTGTACACTGACTGTAATAGGGAGAATAGAGTCTCTGTCTTTGCCACTCCGGGCTTGGTGCACCAGCTACTGCGAATGTAACATTGGAATCCATGACAGGGCATTTATCACGACAATAGCATAATGGTTTACAGCACCAAGATGACCCCAAAATGTACAAAGTGTACAGTGTAAGTCCTTTAGAAGAAGCAAGCTCAGTATTCTTAGTATGGTTATCATGGCAGAGGCTGCAAAGAGACCAAAGAAGACGTCGAAAGGGAAGCAAGGAAGAGAAAAGGAGAGGGAGACAGCAAGTGACTGGACAAGAGTAAATATCTGACTGGCTTTTACTCATTGGCGTGAGCAAAAAGAACTTAAAGTATGCAGGACAGAGGAGAGGTGGCCTTCTTTATGTTAGACTAGTCAGTAATAACTTATTAGCTGGCTCGCTTTGACTTGTGTTGTTGTGTTTGCTTGATGTTTGGCTGTGATAGCAAAGTTGTAGACATGAACAAAATCAGCAATAGGTTTCACAGACAGGTTTAGCAGCTGTACGTACACTCAGACATCGGTACCTTAAGTGCTCAGGCTTCAGTTGCTGTCTAGCTTTGTTGGCTAGTTTGCCACCCAAGATTCAAGCAGCATTATTCTGCTGCTGGTGGAGAGCCCGGTTCCGGCTCGACACCAGCGCAGCCTCTATGGTCATAACGTTAGTTAATGGCAGAGGGGAATAGATAGAAGAGGACATTGACGGAGGAAGCTAAGAAGAGAAAAGTGACCTACCTTGCAAGGGGCTTCCGGACATTGGCGGGAGCTTTGTGCAATAAAAGGCTGCAAGACAGATGCCAAGCCGGTATTCTTTGTGTTTACACAGTTGGACTAGTAAGTAATATTGCTATGTCTTGTCCCACTTTGATGTTTGGCTGTGTTAGCAAAGTTGGCAACTTGCTAATTTTTGATGGTAATGTAGTCATAACAAATGTGCACGTTCAGCTGTCCATATTTACCACAGCAGTGAATTACACTTTGAAACTTACATTAAATGTAAGTATAAAGTAGTTTAATAAATCAATCCCAGCTCAAGCTACGACTTATTGACTTTTTCCAGAGCTTTCAACCCTAATCCTTATTTAAGCTACTAAGCTTGCATGTCAACAGATGCATCTCTATAACAACTGGGTAAAGTCCATCGCTGGTGAAATAATCTCTGGAAAAAGGTAGTTAGTGGACTGTGAGTTGGGATTGTTGACTAAAACAGCAAACACCTCTGACTGAAATGTTTGCCAATTTGGAACTTTTGAATCCTCACAAACTAGCCAGTTTGGTATGAAAGTATTCAAAAAATAAATGTTTATGTGTTTCTCCGCAGATCTCCACTGACACACAGATATTTGGTTGACGTACCCATCAACCCTCTGCCACCCACAATATCTGGATCAGTTTACTTGTCATGGATAGTGCAAGTCAGCCTGTGAAAACAGTCACCCTGTCAGTTGGATAATGCCTAGTGGAGTTTTGTCAAAAATGACCCATATTTTTATGCAATGCCTGCTAAAATAACGGTGTGGAGAGTCTGTCAGTCTAGGATGACGTGGCAAAAAGGTTGCATCATTAGGAGCTGCAACATTGGAGCGTGACCCACACACTGGACTACGACTCATGAGATCTCAACCTCTCCTAGCTTTGACTTTTACCATACTTTTTATTCCATCTATCTCTCTCTTTCACAAGTTTCCCTACTTTACAGTGGTGCAGTACATAATCTTTAGAATACCACTGTAAACCACCAACAGCACTTTGTGTCATGTGATAAGGGGATGATTTGGCCAGATCCTTCAACATGTCATTCTTTCCTGCGTGTTTGTCCTCCACTGAGCATCAGCGTGGTTGGGCTAAAAACTGAATGGCAAAGTTCCAAAAATGCTTCTCAGAGCAGTCGCAGGCTACACAACCTTAGGGACTTGACATGAAAAGAAACTAGTTCATGCCCTGTTGACAACTCTGTTACTTGCAACTCACTTTCGCGTCATATATACATTCCATACCATGTCCTGTATGTGTTACCTCCCAATGTTTACGCCTCCAGCTGTGTTCCTGGGAACATTACTGATGAGAGTTAAGGTTAACATTTGTGCCAGTCAGCGCACACACCCCACTGCTGGCTGCTGGCTTCTTAGATGTAGGTCTGTGTGTCCCTTTATGCTCTGGATTACAATAAAGGGCAACTTTATGTGTTGATGCCCTTAGCAGTATCTGTATGGCTTGCAGTAAGTGCCTAATGTGTGGTCACAGTCGGTAGAAGTCTGTCCACATTGCTGTGTCGCCACGAGCCTGTGGATGACGGCTCAGCGTGGCTGCTTGTTTAATGCTCTCTGACCCAGAAACTAACAGTCTGACCTCTTTAGCTTCTGCTTATAGAAAATCTCCCTCCCTCTCTCCTCTACACATCTTCCTCTCTCTCTGTGTTGGCCTTCTGTTCTCTCGCGATGTGACGTTACACCCTCCACCCCTCCCCTGCAAACTGTCCTTCTAAATCAGTCTTAGACTTTCCAGATTCTGTTTGTTTTTTTAAAAATTCTTCCTTTCATAACACCTTTCCTGCAACTCAAATGTAGGTGTCCTGTCTCTCCATCCTATTGAGTTTCTGTCACAACAGCAATGTTATTGCTTTTTGTGGTAATTAACTCATATTTAATTTGAGAAACTTTTCTGTTTCAACAAGTTAATCCAAAAATGGTTTAATACTCTTTTAAAAGAAAAAATATGGGCAATAGCGGCAGTATCATTAGGGTTAAGAGTTTCAGCTTGTCTTTTAAACCTCATTGTTTTAAATAAGAACTTAGGTTCTCGGGAGAGCACAGGAGAGGATAAATATGTTTAAAGTAATTTAATTTTTTGAAGATTATACATGATGTAATGATGGTGTAGAAGCAGCAACATGGGTTTCTCCGTGTAATAATCTTCCAATTTCAGTGATTATTGAGACAATTAGTGAGAAAGATTACCAGAAAATCAGCTGCCACTCTGAAAATGTATTTCTGCACACACAGAGATTCACACACCCACATCCCTCTCGCCCTCTCTCCCCCCTGCTCCTGTTATTGTGACTTATATAAGCTGTGTTACTGTTTCTGTTTGACCTCTCACTGTGGTGACAGTTAGTGCTGTGAGAACGCCGCCCAGTCCCGTTCAATCAGGCTCAACAGATATGTGTGTGTTATGTGTGTGTTTGTTCATGTCCATAAGTTGGAAAGCCTTCTGAAATATTCAGCTCAAATAGAGCTAAAAAAAAAATAAAATTTAAGTTGAGCAGAAGTGCGAGTACTCCTATGGGAAATTATATTTGAGTAAAAAACAAGAACATCATCCATTAAATATGCAGAAAAATTGAAGTAAAAGTACATAACTTTGTAAACGCTCCAAGCCTATAAATCTAAATGTGGGAAACTTTGTTGGTTCTACGTTCTTGTGGGTGTTTGCATATGTTACACATGCTATGAATACTGTGAATGTGTCATGTGCATGAGTAGGAAGTGTAGACAAAACCCACTCAAGTTATACAGTCTTAGCTAAAGGGAGAGGATAGACGTCTGAGAGCTTGAATGGGAAATAGTATGTAAGCAAAAGTGGAAATTCTGCTGGAATATTACAAATACTGCAGGTTCATCGAAATATAATTAATCAGAGGAACTTTACTAAAAAGTCTCAATGCTTATATGCGGTATTGTGTGTGCTTGTCAACATGTGTGTGCTTGTCAACATGTGTTTGTGGCCACTCTGGACCCCCCGTCTGGCCGATGTCATCTAAATGTCATCCCCCCTTTTGTGCAGCGCCGGAGATGTTATGCAACTTTATCCCGACGAACACAGCTTTCGTGGCGTCAACAAAGCCTGCCGGCTGCAGATCTGTCCGCGACAGCCTGTTGTTTTTGTTATTTTCCTCTCTCTGTGTAATTACCGACTACATTAGCAAGTTAATTATATGACCTAACATGTACCACTTGGTGAGAATCGCGTCAGGAACGCCGACACTCGATAGGCAGAGAGGCCATCTTGCACGACTATGATAAACAAGCTGAAAAGAACCAGGTTAAATGATGGATGTCCGTCTGTTTGCTTGTGTGTGTCTGGTGTGACCAAAACTTGTTTGTGATTTGTCCTCATTCCAGTTGAGCTCTCACATGGCCGGGATGGGGATTGGGCTAGATGATGTCTTTCAAGGCCCACTTCTCTTAGTTCTCTCTCTCTGTGTTCATAGCTATGTAACCAGTGGCCTGGTTGTTGGGTTCTTGTGCACTGAATTCACCTCTCTCTCTCTCTCTCTCTCTCTCTCTCTCCTGGATGAGTCATCACAGGATAATCAGGCCCAGAGCTTTACGAGGATAACTCAGCCCGACAGCATAGACACGCTCTAACCACCATCACCACCTCGTCAAAAGCAAAAACGATAGATAGGAGTAACGTGAGAAAAAGAGATTGATTAAGAAGCACAGAGGAGGCGGATGAGTTTATTTTGTCTGTGTACACAAAATTTCCTTTCTCCTCGACTGACTTTGTGTATGCATGCATGTCTTTGCATAAATAAGCCTGTGCATGGGCATATATGCATGTGTGTATATGTGTGTGACAGTGTGTTCTTCCCCTGCTGGTTTTGGTAGGTCACCGGGTGCAGTGAGTTGGCACATCAGGGTTTTCCCCAGGTTAGTGCCAAGGCCAGTGCCCAGGATAATTATGGTATTATTGCGTGTGTGTGTGTGTGTGTGTGTATGCGTGTTTGTTTTACCAGAACATTCTCTTCTTCCCTTCATTCCCCTCACATTCCCGCTCTGCACTGTGTCTGAAGCCAGTGGTGCCATCTGTCAGTCCTGTGTGTGTGCATCTTGAGCTTCAGAAGGGGAGAGTATATTATGCAAATTAGAGAGCCAACGAGGAAAAAAAGCAGAGGGTGGCAGTGAGCGGAAGGGCGGAGAAGGGGGAGAAGTGGAATGGAAATGATTCTGTGTGTGTGTGTGTGTGTGTATGTGTGTGTGTTGTGTATGTGTGTGTGTGTGTGTGTGTGTGTGTTTTGAAAGTCTGCCCGAGAGCTGCAAAGTCAGCCATTAATTTGACCCCTTCCTGGCAACGTGAGTGTGTTGCGGTTTGACACTGTTTGTGTGTGTGAGGGAGAAAGAGACAGAACTGGAAAGCAGCTTGCACCACCAGTTCCTTTACTGGAAGCACACTGTGAGGCAGGAGCCCTCCAAGTGTTATTTGGTGTGCAGGGGTGGAAAGAGCACCGGCAACAGTTCCAAAATGTCCCGCTCCTGTCGAAGGGATTTTTTATTGACCTCAAAAAAAGTAGGATGCAGTTATTGGAAAAGTACTCCACCGATTTAGCATTGCACTCTTATAACATAGTCAGATGTATAGGCAGTTATTTAAAAAAAAATCCATAAAAATCAGTGCAGCAGAATATTTTATTCCATGAGTTGTTATTCCTTGTCAAAAGATGGATGTGAGCAAGTACTCGGTTGAAACAAGTAAAAATAAAGTTCTCTTACTATTGTAATCAAAACCATTGCTCCAAAGCTCAGTTCTGAGGCTGTTCTGTAATTAGTTTTCTAACTTACAATTTCGACCAATCACTGCGACTTTTCCTTATCATTGCTGTTTCCCACAATACCTTGTGATACGTCAGCTTGTCACTTCCATGATTAAGAGTGCGATACCAGTGCTTGAAGTGGAAAAGAAGTAGTAGTAGTAATGTTGTGTCCTGTTGTGTGTGTTCTGAAAAGCCAGATGTCCAAGATTTCCACCGGCACTTAAAATCATCATTGTATTTGTGGATCAGAGACTTTGAAGAGTCTCAAAACTCCACACACTATGTAACCTAATCCACACGCGTCAGGTGATCTCACATCTAACAATCTGTAAATAAATGCAGAAAAATATTTTTAGATATTTACATGTACTTCTGGTGCTCTTCTTCTTCTTCTTCCTCTTCATCTTCTATGTCCTCACAGTTTTCTTGTGTTAATTTCACTTTTAGTTAACTCCAATGAGTTTCCATAGACATTTACCCTACTGATGCCGTACACCCTAATAGCTCTTACTAGTATTTATTGCTGCTCTTACTAGTGTCTATTGGCACTTGTAGATTTCTTACTTTATTGATGTTTTTTGATGCTTTTATTGATGCTTGTATGTTGTTCCTTAAATGTAAATTGGTTTGGATAAAAGCGTCTGCCAAATGAGTAAATGTAAATGTGGATATTTATTTACGCACAGGAGGCCTTTCAGAAGCAAATGTTATTAGATCAATGAACTTGAAGGTGGAAATACATATGTGAAATATTGATGTTTATTCAGATTGGGGTGTACTGTATTCATTTGTAAAATTGTTTTACATGTGTTCAAATTGCTAGGTATTTGTGAGTGTTTTTTTCACACAGGCAGCAGTTAGTCCTTAAGACCTGACAAAATACTTAAATGTGTAAAATCAGTCGAGTTTCCCTTTAAGTGTTCGCTTTACATAGAATGAACATTGTTTTATATCACATTTGGCAAAAAACTTTTACTTTTATATATGTTTATGTTTTTACATTTCAACGATCAGATCAATTAAAGGCACCGTAACAACCTTCAGAACGCAGCCAATACTGCCTTCCCTGCACAATGCAACAAGGACAACAGGGCTGAGTTTAAAGTAGCTGACTTACAATAAAAAAAACACTTAAACCGAAAAAACAACAAAATATGGAATCAGCACAACTGATTCAATATGATTGCAGCTGGTCAGTTAATGGCGTACACGAAGAACCTGCAAGCAATTTGAAATGTAACAAAAAACAAAACAAAACATACCGTGTGAGCAAAATTAAAAACTTCAGTTGGTTGCAGTTGAAGGGAGTAATTGAAATTTATTACTTCCAGCCTTGGGTCGGGCTCTGGCTACATCACCGCAGCACAAGCCCTGTTTGTTGCTCCCAGTGGCAAAATGTGGTTTCAGCTTTGGTCATGTCAAACTGAAAACATCTTACAGTAAGAACTACTCAGTTTGCCACATCCGTCCCAGTGTTGTTTTGACTGAACCGTTAGGACTTTGTTGCCTCACATTGTGCTTTTAGACCTGTAGGGTAATTACATGAAATGCTTTTCCTATTGACATGTGAAGTCACACATCCTGTACTTGAGCATGTGCACACTGAGCAGCTGTAACTGGATATCGGAGGGTGTTCACACATGTACTTCTACAGCATCAAGTAGGTAACTTTACATTCCATATTATGTACCGGCATGTGGCAAACACATTGTGGCCATGGTAAAAGCAACTTCTCTACAGCCTGCTGCTGTTTGATTGTCATTCCTTTGACTAATTTTCCCCGCCCCTGCTGCTACCCAACAACCTGAATGCCACTTTGTTGACCTTTCCAGCCACCTCCTGTGTCCGTGTCACACAAATTTGACGAACAGACAGAGTCACAATTCCTGCAGCTGCTAGAGGTCTTTGTCACTTGAACATAAACACATGTCTTTATTAGGCATTTGTAAAAACAATGGATGATCTGTTTTTTCTTGGAGGACAGTCTTGTTCCATTCCTCCAGTAGAGTTTTAGAGACTTTGAGAATCTATGCCAAGGAAACAATTAAATTGTTTTGGAAGTTTTCCTGACACCTTACTCAGACACAGCCTGAATGACAACATCAGAAATCTGTAATTACATAGCAAATTCAGCTGTGCAATATTTTTTTATATTCAGTTAAAAATTACCTTGAAAAACTAACTGCAAAAAAGTCGGTGACAGCAAGTAAGGAATGACGAAAGTAAGGAAACAGCCATGAAAGCAAGGTCAAAGATAATTAAAAAGATAATTACATGAAAGCTACTGTATAAAAATGATTTGGAGCGCTAATCTGAAATGATGGTCCACATTTAACATCCTCAGCTCCTGAGATAGGTCAATCTAAAGTTGGACAGCCTAACACCCTTTGTTTTAATCTGATCTTTATGTGCTCAGAAAGTAAAGATAAGAATACTGAACTTCAGGCGACACAAGTGCAATTACAACACGGTGCCTTTTGTGTTTCTTTGTGATTGTGGAGTCATACTTAATGTCTACAGTGGAAATGAGAAATAAATCAGCTGTGAGCAGATGTGGGGAAAATAGATGCGGTTGCAGAGGTCTAATAGCATGAAACATTCATTCTGTCACACAAAAGAGCAAAAGTAAGGAAAATAGAGCATTGTAATGACAATGCGGTTTGCTTAAGGGATGTCAGCCTATGGGGACATCATTAGATGAGATTAGCAGCAACAGAGGTTATTTTTTTTGGCCTGTGGTTCAAAGTTGTCATCTGTCTGCCCTTTGACACTGGTATTCTCCCATAGTTGTGGCCTATTAGTTGGATGTTGCATGTCAGTGTCCACAACTTTCTTGCTTTTTCAGTGACATTAAAAAAATGGTGATCATGTTCACCACGCGATCTTTGTGCAGCAGTCAGCCTCGGTAGACTGCTACCCTAGTCCTGCAAAAGAAAAAATCCAATGAAATGCGGTGTGTGGACAGGCACAGATAATGAGCTGGAATCTGAAAGGCTGTTTTCCTAGTACAAAAAAACCCCTCATGGAGCAATATCATTTTATTTGTTTCACCTCTACCTTCCCTGCTATCAAGAAGTCACTTGGTTACTTAGGTAGTAGTTCAGCTAGCGGGATCCTTACCACAGTGGCCCAGGCCCTTTACTGCATGTCATCCCCTCTCTCTCTCTCTCCTCTGCCTTTCCTATTTCTCCTTACTGTCACTGTAAAAAAAAAGCTAAAAACTCAATTTTAGTAGCTCTCTCAATCTCAATGGCAATTTTTTCACTTGTCTTTAAGAGAAACAAGATTTTAAGATGACCCCAGACAAAATGACTTTTAGCTCCCTGCAGTACACAGACACAGATTAGGATCAGTTTAACCACCAAGACGCTGGAGATGTGACAGCAGTGGCTGTGTGTGTGTCTCTCTCTCCATATCTCACATCCCTGACTGGGCAGGCGCGGTACTCTCACCATCCCACAGGAGTGTCTCTCTCTTCCATTTTTACCCTCTGCAGGAGGTGAACCAGTGAACAGGCCTGTAATTGCGGTAAACATGGAAATGCAATATTCACACCAGGGCGGTTCCACTCGCTTAATGGACAACTCCTGTCATCTGTCTCACACTCCCTCGCGTTTCCCCCCTTATTTTATCTGATCTTTCAACACTTTCATCACCCCGGGGTACCAAATGGTTAAGTCATCACTAGCCCAAAATTCTCAAACAACAATGTTTTTTTTTTTTTTTTCCTTTAATAATATCCTTTTCAAGATTTCTGCATCATTTCAAACATCAGTATATCATTGGCAAAATGTGTAGAATGTGTAGAGGTATGCAAGTAAGATCACTTCACAACAATGGCTTGGGAAGTGGAGTGGAGTGATATATGATACATGTCTGTCTGCCTGTATGTACGTGATGTGTGTATATCTTTATCTATATCTATATATATATATCTATGTCTATCTATCTATCTATCTATCTATCTATCTATCTATCTATCTATCTATCTATCTATCTATCTATCTATCTATCTATCTATCTATCTATCTATCTATCTATCTATCTATCTATCTATCTATCTATCTATCTATCTATCTATCTATCTATCTATCTATCTATCTATCTATCTATCTATCTATCTATCTATCTATCTATCTATCTATATATATTGTATTAATTGGGAGGATTAGTTTAAAAATGCAATCCGGTACAATTACTAATTACTAGTAAAAATGTAATCAGTAACGTAATCCAAGTACCACAAAATAAAAGTAATGTAATCTGATTCCTTTTAATTACTTCAATGCCAAATAGTTAAATGAAGTCAAGAGAACTATCAATGATGTGTTTCCTGCTCAGTGTATTGTTAGAGAAACATAGAATAACAAAATCTCCTATTCCCAAAACCATATTTAAATGTTTTTATCTGGTATGCTTTGCACTATGTCACCACTATGGCAGTATCTCGCCCATCAATGACAAAAGCAGTTTTTTGTAGGTATTCTTGATGATATTTAAGTTTGTCATTTGGAAAACCATTTTACAATTTTTATTACTCATTCTGCACTTGTATTAATTTAGCATCCAATGAAAACAATATGAAGCTGCTGAAGCATAGTGTTTCTGGGACCAGGCCCCACTGATTAGTGTACAAAAACATAACTTTCTTCACTGATTCTGGTGAAACTGGATCATATTTGATGAAGAAATATTAGAAATATGTAGAAAATATTTTTCCACTTTTCTCTCCGATGTCCCCTGCTGCTCTGCCTCAACTTCATAGAGTTTCCTGATGGAGAGATAGCTTTACTTATTGCTGAAGTTAGTTAACAAGCTAACTAGCTGCTGTTATTAGCTCAGTTAGCTGTGCAACCACTGTTATTAGCTCACTCTGCCCGTACTGGGAGATCGGAGCACTGGGGGAGTTGACGTTTATCATAGACTGTATCATTATAAAGGTGTTTAAGTTACATGGGGGCCCTGCGATGGACTGGCCTCCTGTCCAGGGTGTACCCCGCCTTTCACCCAATGTCAGCTGGGATAGGCTCCAACCCCCTGCGACCATGTATGCAGGATAAGCGGTTGACGATGGATGGATGGAAGTTACACGGGTTGCGGTGCCTGATTGGGAACCGGAGCCAGGCAAGCGGACAACAAAACCTCGCGCAGCAGCCTCCCAGTGAACTGAGCATGAACAGGACTGAACGCAGCCTCAATGACCAATAGGGAATCCAGTAACTTACTGAGATGAGTTACACAGAGCTTCTGTGATAGCCTTACTGTAGCCAATCTGCACAGAGTCTGCATGATGGGTTGGGGGCTTAAACACACACATGCACATTAGTGCATAATAACTTCTCTTACACTGTTCTAGTACAAGCTTATTGTTCATATGGAACATTAGTTACATTAATTACTACATATTGTGTTATTGTTCATTCTGTAAACACTCAGGACTGTCTTTTGTTGTTTTGTGATTGTATTCAACATTATTTATAAATGTACGTGCTTCTGTTCACTTTCTGGTTATGTGCTAAACGGCATTTCATTATGTTTGTACTTAATATGTGCAGTGATTATAATATGTTGGATATATTTACATTGAGAAACCTGGTTATACATCTCCCTGTATACATGATTCTAACATTATGTATGGATCATGTAAGGATAAGTTGTTAAAGTATTCCACCTAGCACATTCAAGTCTCTTAATTCCAGGTTTCTGAAACCTGATGTTTTCACTTGTGAAAGCACACAACAGGGAAATCTCAAAAACCTGATCATAACCTCTACACTACTGTGCATGTATAAACTCATTGGAACATGCTTCCTTTAGCGACTTCAGCGCACGGTGCAGACAGATTTCATATAATGTAATTACCACTACTTTCTAACCCCAAGGCCTCACGCCACCTCTCATATCTTCCTCTTTTCTTTGAGCAATTAAAAGGGTTAGCCTTGCGAGAAGGCTGTTGAGCGGCAGTTCGTTTGTATGCCTCGCCAGACAATAGCTGCTCTCAGTCACTTCGACGGAGGCGAGATGCACAGGCGGCCCAGACAAAGGAGAGAATAGACAAAGTGAGAGAAAGCACTGGAAGTTTGCATCAACAGAGAGATGAACGCTGCCTGTGAAGCACTCATCATCATATCTGATGCAGACAGCATCATTCTCAAGTCTGAAATGTGGAATGAAGGTGTGTGTGCGTGCACGTCTGCTCGCGTCTACCCCCCCCTAATAACTGATTCTGATCACTGCCCCAGCATTGTCTTGTAGTTGCCTCTCGAGAAATAAAGCAGGAAAGATAAAAAATGATGGCAGAGAGAGGAATCCTAATTAATTGTGATGAATATGCAGATTGGGTTGAATCCTCTGGATAGCCGACTCTTTTCACCACGATCTGCTTCAATATTTAGACAGAGCTTAGGGACAAAGACAAGTCTACACCGAGAATGCAATCAGCCTCAATTTTACTCCACTGCTAGTCCTCGGACTTGTGTGTGAAAGAGTGTGTGCTTGTGTGTGTATACTTTGAATCTTTTTGCTAGTCCTCTGTCTGCGTGCTGCTCTTTCACCCAATGCAAACATTTCCATTATGTAAAATCACAGTCTTTTGTTTTGTTGTTAATAGTGAAAGACAGTCTTTTGCATGGCTTCCTGTGTGTGATGTAGCAGAAAAATAGTTGGGATCATTTCACTAATTTGTCTACTGGAATCAAGTGAAATTTTTGTGATCATAGTGAAGAAATGATTCTGCCCTATTTCAAGATACCGAGAACACACCATCAAGAGGCAGTATATTGAAAGGAATCCTTTTTCAGATCAAACTGTACTCAAAATTGGACTGCCCCTCTGGCAGAGAGGCCGACCATGAACCACAGCAATTCTGGTTTGTGTCTGGCCAGGGACCTTTGCTGCCTCTCTCTCCTCATTTCCTGTCATCGCTCCACTGTGGACATCTAATTAAATGCCCCCGAAATTATAATAACAAAAACCTGCTTTAAAAATTGCATCGAACTGTTAAAATGTTTTAATGTGTTTTTATTTATAAACCTAAGGCCTCAACTTTCGGGAACCTAGCTGCAATTCAAAGTCAAGTTTCTGTGTGTCAGCTGGTTGGAGAACATCAAATGAAAGTGGAGAGATGAGAAAAACATAAAGGTTCACTGAGCTGTCGACTGCTGCTCTGAGCAGGTGTCAGCAGACTCTGCAAGGGACAGTTATTCTGGGCACCAAGATTGCAAACTCACACCTACTACTACACATCATCTCCCATTTGGGTGCAAGGGGAATTAGCAAGATATCAAACTGATGCATGCTAGTAAATAACCTCAGGAAAATGCCAGTCTGTGTATGTCAGAACCAAAATAGATGCTAACATCAGTATGCTTGCATGCTCACAACAGCAATGCTAACCTGCTGATGTGTTGCAGGTATAATGGTTACCATAATCACCATCTCATTTTGGCTAGTTAGCATGCTACTGTTTGCTAAGTAGGCTAGTACTAAACAAAAAGTACAGCTGAGGCTGATGGGAATTTCTTTAGTATTTAATAGTATTCAGTCATAAACCACCACCAAATTACTGGACAAATACTTGGACTGTTTCCATCTATTTTAATGTTTATTCTGTTTCATACAGTTTTGTGGAACCTTATCAATTCGCTTACTAATTACAATTTTCTGTAAACACAGAAGATAACTCTGTCTTCCAGTTAAGTCAGTGACAACAATGTGTGAATCAGAAACCAAAGCTTACGCTCCAAAGCTGCATCAGAAAATTAACACAGTGTTAGTTTTTTACATTCTGACAGCATTTCCAGTCAGTGTTTCATGTTGATGCAGACATTGTGAACGACTCAAATGAGACAAGCATCTGGTTTCTGCTGAAGTTTCAGGTTCACTGCATGTTCGCTTTATGCTTTTTTTGCCAAAGGAAATCTTTTAACCAATACCTCAGATTCACTTTGATTACATCTGTGAATCAAAACTTGGTCTAGCCAACAGACAAACTAAAGGCAGAACACTTCTGGCAGCTGTGATCCATAAAAGGAAATGGAATTAAAGCTACATTTTATTACATTTTATGAGAGTAGGTTCTAGTATTTACACAGCATGGGCTAGTTTTTTCTTCTAGTGTGTAGCTATAGACTTGGATTATATAAGTATATAATGTGATATAAGCACAGGAAGACAATTTAAAAGAATGCAAAGAAATGCCATAAATGAACTAAATTCTTCTGTCACGCTGGAAAGGTCCTTCAGCACTGACCATTATAGAGGAATGGAAAGTCAAGGAGATGAGGTAATAGAAAAACTCTTTGAGGTCAGTAGGACCCAGACTCAACCTTTTACTCCTTTCATCATCTACATCCCATTTCACTCTTTTACTTCATTTCTTTTCATTTTTCCCCTTTATCTTTCCCACTCTAGCCAGTCACTCTAGACTGACTTCTTCCAAACGTGATGAGGGGTGTGTGTTTGTGTGTGTGTATATGGATGTGTGTGTGTGTATATGGATGTACTCAGCATGCGCTTGCACATGGATGTGACTGCAGTGAAGGTTGAGTCATGTTAATGTCTGGAAGTTGTGTTGTGATCTCTGAACCACAGGCTCGCCGGCATGAGACAACCAAAGAGCTGGTCATCTGGTGTGGGCTTAGATATCACAGCCAAGGTGTAAAACTGTGTGTGTGCGTGAGAGACATGCAGTGACACAAGCGAGACTACTTGGAACGGCCACCTGTGTACAGAAAGCAATGTGAGCTTTGGGTCCCATTCCCTGGGAAGATGCTAAGATAAAAAAAAAGTTAAATGTTTAATGGAATCTGGCATAACTACAGACACAATGCAGTCAATGCAGTTTTTCATTTTTTAATAAGGTGATTAATGCTAGTTTAAAGTAAGTGACACAATCCTGGATGCAGCAGTGTATAAAATCCCTTAAAGTCAATATTATGAACTCAAGAACTTTGTATAAATGTGAAATCATTTTGCTGTCCTCTACTGCTGATTGATACTGCCTATATGCAGCGGATTGGACCTGGAAGGGCTCTCCTGCACTCAAAGATGTGATGTGGTTCTTCAGGTCTGTTAGGTTTCACTGTTGTTAATTAGTCTCAGTATACACAGAGTCTATTGGATGTATTGCCAGCTAATGTTAGCTTGCCCAAAATGGCAGCATGCGATTAAGTGTTTCCTCAGTTTTAGCCAAATCATTATCTAATATAACTGATCTAATATTATAAAGAACATTGGTTGGATAATGAATGATAGCCCTATGGTCCCAGAGCCTATTTCCTGAATACATCTGTTTTTGGAAGCACCATCAGGAAAACACCATCCAACTAAATATAGTGTGTTTTGCCTGGTTTTGTAAGGTTTTTGATGGTGGAGGTTAAAACTACAAACATCTATTGCAAATGTTATTGTGAACTGACTTTTTGTCAGTTTAACATTTGCCAATTTTCTGCTGGAGAAAAGCTGTTTGAATGTTATGTAAAAGTAAATTTGAGATCTTTTCCACATTTAAGCTGAGATAACAATGTGTGTGCTTGTGTCTCTGAGTGACTGTAGACGTTACATCAAACATTAGATTAACAGTATAAACAGTGTACATTCCACTCGTGAATGGGATTGTTTTTAATATTGACAATAATGACCATAGAAGCGATAGGTTCCTGGACGTCATTACTGGACATTAATAAGGGATCAAAAAACTCTGTGAGTACTGGTGTTATTACCTGGCTCAGAAGGCCACAACAAAAGGGAGACACACCCTGGTGACCAGTTAACAACAGATGTTTATTAACAAAAATATGTGGAGAATGATGGTTGCATGAATGTATATGTGTGAAGGTGATGTGGTATGGAAAAACAAGGTAAATGCCACAAAGCAAAAGTCCAGAACTAAAGAAAACCAAATTAAAGGGGAAACCGGGGAGTCGGCCTGCAGGGAGGTCTGACCTGGTCTCAACAGCAGCCTCTTGCACAATGAGAAGACAGAGTTACAAATACTCTACAGGGCAATTAGCCCAGGTGCCCAGAGTTACTGCAATCAGTCTCAGCTGCTCTTCACCTGTAAGGGATAGAAATTGGCCACACCCACACATGACCCCACAGGGCGTAACAACTGGGATCAGGTTGCTCATAGAGACAGACCCTCCGGAAATTCTCACTCCTCAACAAATCAGTTGCAAATCAGTTCTCCTTTATTGAGCTTTTTAGTGTCTTTCAGCTTATTTTGGTGTTCAGGCCCAAAAATGAACAGCCTTAGTTATCACCAGCGTTATTCCCACACTTACAACCCACTGCATGCTACCCACTAAGCACAAAACAAGGAACATGAGTATTGGAATTGTTGCTAACATGTTATATTTATATCATTTTAGCCCTGCAATAGACTTGCGACATCTCAGCCCAATGCATGCAAGGATACCTCCAAACCCTTGCTGACCCTGACCCTAGTTCTAACAGGGCATAAAAAGTGGATGGATAACAGTAATTAAATGGAAATATATGAAAAATTCCAAGGATGAGATCACATTATTGATTACAGTCTTTAACAGGTAATCATTACGTGGACCAGGTAACATTTCATATGAATCCCATCTCTCCTGAAAAGGTATCGAAAAACATGGAAAATCACTCAGTGGCTGAATAAAAAATTAGCTGGAGAGGGTTTGTATCAAATATGCAGCTCTAAAGGGTGTTGAAAACAAACACTGAAGGACTGAACACTTCTGTTGTTCATTGTGTGTGTTTGTGTGTGTGTTGAAATGTGGATTTCAGTTTTTTGGGCCCTTTGATGTAATTATGTCTTTTCCCTTATGCCTCCCAATCTGTTTTTCATCATCATTATGCTTTTCAGTAATGAGCACTCTCTTTCTTTTGAATAAAGGAAAACACGCAGTTCCACACAATGGAATATTTAGTAGTGTTATGTGTCCTTGGATGGATTTGTTCTCCTTTGCTGGAAAGCGTGAATACCGTTCATTTTGTGTGCGTGTGTGTGTGTGTGTGTGTGTGTGTGTGTGAGGGATGAGGCACGGCAGGGGGTTAAGACCTGAGATAGGGTGAGTCTTGTTGTCCTCCCTGAATTATTTAGGACATGGGGGAATATGAGAGTGAACGCTAACCCAGGCGATCACGGGAGACCGCAGAGTGTTTTTATGAGTGTGCATCTTCTTCTGTTATGTTTTCATATAGTGCTGAAACACATATTTCAGCAGTGCTGCCTTTATGAGTCACAGTTTATAAAAGGGGATACACGGACGTGTCCACAGATCATCAAAAGGAGATTGACAAAAACTCATCTGGCCATGCTTTTCACTCTTTAATCCTGTTGTCAGTTTCTCAGAATTTGACAGAAGGAACAAACAAGCAAATAGAAAAAAAAACAGGGGCAGAGGAGTACATGCATGTGTGATCTTTTCTGGTAAAGCCTCTTACAGCACTGTGGGTTTACACTCCTGTCAAATGGTTTGTGGTTTTGTGTGTGTTTTTGTTTTCTTTGAAATGTCATAATAAGGATACAAAGATGAGGAAATCCTTTAATGTGAAGACTGCTATACTAAAATTAATTTCTTTAAGGGTTATGACTTGGATTTGGAGTTAAGGATTTAGTTTGTTCTGAGTACAGGTTACAGGATCAGGAATGAATGTAAGTCAATGGCAGGTCCTCACAGGTATAGTGATATAAACACATGTGTTTACACATTTATTCCTCAGTGTTGGAAGTCCCTGAACTTGTGAACTCTCATTCTAACCTCAGACCTTGAGGCACAAAACACACACACCCACACACACACACACACACCCGTAAGGACCCCTGTAGGTATCCCTTGGAGCTGAGAACATGTACACTTGCTATATTTATTCACCCTTACAGTCATTATACCAACATGACCCGTAGTCTACCTACTTTTTCACCTTTATTATACGGTTTTGGCAGTACACTCAGATTCATAATGTTTTTTAATGTCATTTCCTGCCCTCTCTCTTTCTTTTATTCCCCAGTCCTCCCTCTCTCTTTCTGCCTGGCTACTAACCCACCCACCCATCCCACGAACATGTTGGCACACAAACACTGTTTTTAGAAAGCAAAACAACCCGGGGAATATGACTGGAATATGGAAACACTTAATCTCTCTGGGTGGATGAGTATCAAATCCCCCAGCGAAACGTTGAGGTAGAGAGAGACAGAGAGAGAGACTGTGGAGGAACACTGTTCATTTTGCCAAGGCCAGATGGTGAGGGCAGCTTTGGTGCTGCACTGCCTGTCAGGCCATGACACACACACACACAAACAGACACAATTACCTCAGCCTGTGTGTACAGCAGTGGACTAAGCGAGTCAGATTTATTAGATTAATCTTTTATTTGTCTCTGTGCCGTTATCTCTGCTTTTCATCTCAATGTGTTGCTGGGATTAAGAGGCCGTTTCTGGTTTGCATTCTCCTTGTTTGGATAGTTTGTAATCTGTTTCTGTGTGTGTGTGTGTGTGTTGTGTGTGTTATTCAGAGCTGCAGAGAGCACAAATATATCCTAAAGCACAACTGTGTAGACACTTTTCTTAGGTAGAGCTGTGGTAACTGGTGTAGAAATGAATTTGAGTAAAGCTAAAATATGGCTCATTGCATGTTTTCTGAGTTGAAGCTAGCAGAAGTTCAGATACAGTATCACACATTTTTATAGACTATGTTAAACATTATGGGGTAAAACAAATTTGACAGTGATGTTTGTTGGTTAAGGAGTGTTCAAACCAAACACAAAGTAAATTTCCCCCTTACAATTTTTTTGCAACTTTTACCAGTTATGTTTACTCGCTCCAATTGTAACAGCCAATTGTACCGACTGTACTAAGTTAGCTACTTTACACACTGACTGTGTTTATGGAGTGTTATGGAGAGTTTATGGGTGTCACATTTTGGCCTAACTTGTGTTACACAGGGTTAATTTGCATTTGTAAGTACACTCATGTATTTGGATTGACTGCATTTGCAAATGCCCTGCCTTTAATATTTGCTTTGTGGTCAATCCAAGCGGCAACCCCGTGTTTGAAAAGTGAAAACAATGCGGAAGTGCCTGAAACTTAAACTTAACAGTCCATTCTTCCTAATGGCCAGCAGGGGCAACTCCATCCAACCAGCCATCCATCGTCAACCGCTTATCCTGTGTACAGGGTTGCGGGGGGGCTGGAACCTATCCCAGCTTACATTGGACGAAAGGTGGGGTACACCCTGGACAGGTCGCCAGTCCATCACAGGGCCACACATAGACATATAACCACTCACACTCACACTCATACCTAAGGACAATTTTAGAGACACTAATTAACGTAACCTGCATGTCTTTGGATGGTGGGAGGAAGCCGGAAACGGCAACTCCACTGAAGAATCAGATTGCATTGTAGTTTCTGACAAAAAGAATCACTTGAAACTTGAAATTGAAATTCTCACTTGATTTCTCCCCTCACTAAATACTTTCCCAGTTAGTGTATTGTCTCAATTGCTAGTTTCAAGTTCATTTTACTGTCACATTTAGAGGAAAATAGATGTTAAAGCAGATTAGGGCGTGGCTATCTTGTTGCTACCAAGGCGACCTGTCTGTCAAGAAAGAGGAGAATTGTATCCCCTCCACTGTGTACATTTAATTAGCTTTGAACTTGTTTTTTAATGGCTGTCTTTATTTTCATCACAGAACTTTGATGCTTTCGCTGTGTGTTTTTCAGTTAATTGTAACATTTTGGTCACCTAAAAATGTCTTTATCAGTGTTTGATGGTGCTACAGCAATACAATATTACGATCCATAACTATGATTTTAATACTGTAAAGACACAATGAACCATTATGTTTTTATTACTTAGAATGAGTCACTTCTATCTACATAACTGCAGGTCCTACTAGACTAGACAATTGTTTGCAATACGCAGCCTCACCGGTAGACGCTACCAAATCTTACACACTGAACCTTTAAGGAGTTAGCTGTCAATTTTTCCAGTAAATACATTTTGCTTTAAGTCTGTTTTTTGCTAGCCAAAATTAGCATCCCAATTAACATCTCAGAGAAATGTGAATTACTGATGCACCTAAATAACCAAGCCAGCTAGATCAACCCTCTCTTCCAAATATGTTCATTTCTGGTTCCACAAACCAAGATGGTGATGGCCAAAATACCAAACTTGAGGATTTAAAAGTAGTCCACAAACCAATGGGTGACATCACAGTGACTACGTCCACTTCTGTTATACAGTCTATGGTTCAATCTGAACGCAACTTAATTTTGCCAACTGAGGACACTGAAAAGGGCTGTTATTGACACAAAATATCTATTTGTTCTTTCCTTTTCCCTGAGCAGCGAGGACTTTTAAATTTAGTTCGGAATGAGATTCACTATTGCTGTGGTCAGTGCATTTTATCAGTAGGCACTCTGTGACATTACCCTTACTAACATTTTCAAAGCATGTATAGATGAAAAGCCAAGTCAATATTCATGATCAGTGATGAACAAGTATGGTTGATCAGCATACTTACAAAACCTTCAGACATCACAGCCTAAATCGGGAGAACAAGTCTAACAATGGTATTTGGGACCGCTCAGATACCATTGGTGTGTCATCAAGATGTGTCATCCCAGAGACTGCATTTTAGTGAATTCATGGAGTAATGGATGGTGTAGGTTTTGCTTCAATTTGAGAGGACACACATTAAGTCTACCTGTCTCATACTCTGCTGTGCATTAGTCTACATTCTGCTGATTTGGTATTTTCCCCTTCAGATCGTCTGACAGACAGAACCGTTTGGGACTGAACTGGATGAAACAAGTAGGTGAAAACTGAAACTAAATGAAATGAAAACACTTCTGATCAGGCATAAATCTTACTACAAATCCACGCAGATGTTAACTTTACTACCTCCGATAAAGTGCAGCTCTCAGCAGCTTCAGTGGGAAGCCTCCTGGAGCAGTGACACAGTCCCAAACAGAGAAAGCTTGTACCTCAGTTTGTAGTGTAAAACCCTACCAGTTACATTACCACTCACAAACTGTCTGTGACTCGCAGCGTTAGAGTGGGTCCACTGGATTACTATCAGGGCGTGTGCCGGCGTCGCATCAGCTGGGCAGAGTTGATTTGCGCTGTGAGTTGATTTGTTTTTCACTGTGTGAGAAAATTGATGTGGCGTGAAAGTGTGTGAAAAGTGTCAGTTGTAAGAGTCTCACGCTCAATGTGTGAGAGTTGGCAGCCCTGCCCTAAGTATGTTTATAGACAACAAAGGCATTTTATCTTTAAAGGTGCCATCATTTTCCAATACTGTCTTAGACAATATGGGGTGGCTGTGGTACAGGAGCTACAGCGGTTGTCCAGTCCTCCAGTCTGTATGTCACAGTATCTTTGGGCAAGATGCTGAACCTGAAATTATATATACGGTGTGTATGTGTAGTACTGCATGTGATTCTGTAGCGTGACAGCCCACCTGTCTGGCTTCTTGTGCTGCTCTATTTTCTTCTTGCAGAAGCCTGGGTGGATCATCAGAGCAACTGCCTTCACCTGAGAGGAGGAGAGGCCAAATGCACACAAGGGTTGTGCTCTTGCTTGCTGGGCAGCATGAACATGTTGTCACACAGTTTTAGGTTTGGTTTAGATTTGCTTCTCTCACAGCACCCACACCCATACATTCATTCACTCATACATTTTAACACATGGTTTAAAACAGATTAGCCTTGAAGTCACTATCTGTGTACTGTCTTTTAAATGATAGTCCAAACACTGAAATCCGTTGACATTCCTTTCAATGCTAACTTCACCTTGTGCAAGTCCTTTTAAAAAAACACTTCTTAAAGCCCCCACTTTATTTATCAGACAAAATTGCACTCCCTCTCCAACCATTCACACTTCAGAGCTGTCCAGTGTAGCTACCATAATGCACCACAAGGAAGGGATGCAAAACATCTACAAAATCTTGACATTGATGGTCATAACCTGAGCACAATCGCCAAGGTGTGGTGCATGATAGCACAGTGCTGGCTGTGTCAATGATAACAGGGTAAGTAGAAGTTTCCAAACCCAAATGACATTTTAGTCAAAACCAATTAATCAAACTATCACTGATGATTGTTTAAATACCTCCTGATAGCATGTTTTGATCTGGTAGAGACACTGACAGTATTTGCCACCCCCCGCCTCCAGGTAGCATCTGTCTTGATAGATCCTGATAGATGGCATGAAAGTAATCAAGAAGTCATTTGTCCCCAAAAGTCCAGCTTGGCCATTCAACTGTGCTTTCGGGTAATGAAAAAATGTATGTGGGCCAAGGAGAAGCATTACTTAATCTCCTTTAGCCTTCATCTTCTTTAGTTAATGGATTAGATTTTACGTAATGGGTGCATTTGAATAAAGTGAGCTGAGTTTTAACTTTGGCCCCGTGCCTTGTCATACTGCTCTGACCGTGTTTGATAGTAAAGTTATTTGGCTTGGTAAATAACTTTACTATCGAGTCTATTATCTATTATTGTAATACATTATTACAATAATAATAATGTATTATTATTATTATTATTATTATTATTATTATTATTATTATTATTATACCCAGCAGTATATAAAGTAATAAAAATTAGCCCCAGCTTTTCCACCTGTAACAAAATGTGTACACATTAAGCATCAATAATTATAATCCACTAATATAATATAAATGATTATAAAATGGAGCATTCTGCATAAATAGTACTTTTATTTTTGTTGGGAATTTAAGTGTATTTTGATGCAATATGTTGATGAACTCATAGTACAGTATTTTTACACTCTAGTGTTGCAACTTTTATTTACTTTTGTATACTTTCTTGATGTGACTACTTCTTTCACAGTTTTTTTTGTTTAGACTAACTTAGTGAGAGGCCTGCTGATTTCAACTAACAAACCCATGAGACTGCTTTGACGCGCCACTAATTGTCTGAAGAAATGAAATGCAACATTAATGTAGTGGACAAATACATAAGTGTGTGTACTGTATGTGGATAAATTAAGATCCACAATGACTATCAGACTTTAATTGCCTAGATTTCCAGATAAATACTGCAACCAGCCGCTTTAAATGCTCTTCTCTAACCTCTCTAACACCTTCATCTTCTCTCATGTCAAATGACAAACAGTTCTTAAAGCCCACCGTGCCTGTTTCACTCACACAGTTGTCTAACCTACTCACTTCACTGTGACTTTGTGGAGATGAGAGGAGTTGAGCTACGTATCAAGCAAAACTACCATATATCCACCCCATCACCTTCTTTGTGCCATATTTCACCCCAATCGCCATTTTAAAGCTTTTTGTGACACAGGCCTGTCACTTCAATTCACGAGCTCCACTCGAACAATAAATAAATAAAGTGAGCGATGCCAAATGCCCCATTCACCACGGGGCCACAGAGACACACAGAGTACACACTGAACCCGGATGACCTCTGTGGAATGCGCTGCCTTTTCTTGGAATGCGACTCTGAGCGTCAGTACTGACGTTCTCACATGGTATATGTTAAGGGTGTACGGACGAGTATTTACCAACACAACACAGGCAGGGATTGTTGGAACTCGCCTAGTGGAAGATTATACAGTAATATGGGCCATGTGATGTTTGATGCCCGTATGTAAGGCTTCTTTGAACTACAAAACAATTCTCAATAAAGTGCTTATCTGAAATACTGTGTCCTTGCATATTCAGAGTTGGCGGTGAACATTTTGCCCTGCCTGTTGTTCCTGAACTATATTCTGGGTCACCTATGTTGGTTTCGACAAAGACTCTCTGTGGCCTTGAGAGTTAAATACATATAATTTGTAATTCCTTGGCATGAAAACACAGTTAGTGCTGCAGAGGTAGATAATGTCTGCTCTGTCCGTCTTTGTGTGTACGAGCGTGTGTTGTTATGTTTGGAAGGCTCTTATCTGTTCTGTCTCTTATTCCCACTGTATTTCTGGTGTGTTTAATCAACACTTGGCCCTGCTTGCACTGGAGCAGCCGCTGTAAAAACACACTCTACCATTCTCTCGTGTCTCGCTCGGTAATGCAGTTTTAAAGCTTGGACTTCTACAGTAGATGAAAGCGCTTTCATCCCATCTGAGGTATCTGGCTCTTTCAGTGCAGAATAATGTCCGGGGCCGTATGAATCATAGCAGGGGTCTATAGGTCTGCCTGCAAATGCATAACAAAGCTCAGAAATAGCTGGGATCATTGCCATTCCAGGCAGATAGGACTAGGGCCAGGACAGTGTTGAGCAGGGAGAGACAGAACCAGCATGGGGACAGAGCCAAGGTCAGCTAAGGATACACACTCATCAAGAGGTCGATGATCCAGCCCAGGTGACCTCGCACCGACCCCAAGAGTTTTATAGCCACCAGGGGGAAAGAGCTGTGTATATATGGTATAAATTGATGTCTGTGTTTATGTATGTCAGAGATTTTTCTTCTGCTTTCTCAGCGAGAATAAACTTGGCCTTGGACATAGTTGGATGTAAACTAATGTGCTATTGTGAGTTTCATCCTTATTCTCTCAAGTTCACCGTGTCACTGCAATATTTTTACTGAAACAACACTGAATTGGCCGTAGAGACATGGTGAAAAGTAAACAGAATAAAACCCTGGTGGGGCACTTAGACTTTCTAAGATCCAAGATGAGAATCACTGGAGCAGTTTAATGTCTGCCAAGTTTGATGTTATGAAAATAATCCAAATATGGTACACGTCTATATGAGAACAATATTACAGTATTTTTGCACTTTAAATTGGGATTATTAGCTTTCAGTTAAGCTCATACCTGTACTCTATTTGTGGTCTGTACAGAATGACATATGTTTTTATTCAAGCATAATCACAAAATCACTTATCTTGCTATGTTTTAGACTAAATTATGGAGTTGCTTGTTGTTGTTGTTGCTCTCTGCTATCTACTGCTAACGAGTTAGCTGCATAATGTGCGTTTCCATCCACCTGCTTTGAAATACATATTTTCAAGTTGAGCATAAAACACCTGAGTGTAAATGCAGAGAATTATGCAAAAAAACCCAACAAAGCAGGTTTTTACGCTTGGCTGAGGTGGAAATGTTTATGTACTGATTAAATCAAAATGTGACAAAGTGCAATGGAAACGTGATTTAAACATTCACTGAAGAGACAAATAATGTTGGCAAACGAAAACATCAGATCTGTGTGGAATGATGAAGAGTCTTTAAAGTTCCCCAAATTAATACATAAAACAAACATAATTGCTGTATTTCTGCCATGTTTTCTACATGGTTTGCCACCGTTTGAAGTTTGACTGGCGTTCCTAATTCATCCTGTTACTCCCTCTGGTTCTGCTATGGTTTAATGTCACCTGACTTGAGAATAAGCACCACCTAATGCTTATCTTGATAAACCAACTCCTAATATTTCCATAACAGTAGTGGATTGGAAAAGCACATTAATTCACCTTTTTGTGTCAATTTTTATTTCTATTTGAAAAGAAACGTTGCTACTGATGTGCAGAAAGTTTATTTGCCACATAAGAGCAGATAGTTTAATTTTGCAGTTTGGTCAACACCTGGAATTAGCTCCAGCTGAGTAAATTTGACTGTCACAGTTCACGTAACTGCTCGTTAAGACGTTGTTAATAATGTGTGCTATAGCATAATTATAAATGTGGCTTTTGCAATTTGAAAATAGTGGTGTATGTCAAATTAAACCAGTTAATTGTTCAGCTCCTATAGAGTAAGTAGGAGTTTTGAGAACAGACGTTTTTCACTGTCAAAGTATTTTGACCAGGGAAAGAACAGGACTTCCTAAAAATATAAAAGCTGGCTTCGTTCTATTAAAATGTCCCAGTAAGATACCACAGCGTAAAAGTGAGCCAGCAAACACAATACCAGAACCCTGAAACTGAAGCAGCTAAATGGAATTCTGCCTTCATTTGTTTGTTATTTTTTATTTGTTATTTGCTCTTTTCTACTGAAAAGCTGCGTAATATGCCGATCCTCTTCACTTCAAAAATCACTGTGAAACTGAAAAGTAAAATGCAGATTAATGCTACAATTTACACTTCCTTTAATTCATATTTCAGTTCATTTTCTTAATGCACTGTTAACTGTCTTTTTATTCTTATGTATATTCCATTTATATTAGTTGTTGCAATTACTTTTGGCTTTCCCCAAAAGAAGTTAGTCTGAAAATAAACCATTCCCACAGAACACTTTTATAATTCAAGGATTCAAAGTGGTCAAGTTTTCCCTGTACACTATTGTACGCTCAAATGCTTACAATAAAAATAAAATAAAGTATATGTATAAATAAAAATATGAGAAATATGATACAATTATGATAATGTTTCAAATACAAAAATACTTAACTCACTTAATTTCCAACTCTTTACTTTGCACAGGTTCTGATCTGTATTTGTCAAAGCTGGATGGTGACAATGCACCTTGCAGTGAAGCCTCAGTTAAAAGATAAGCTGCGACCTGCTTTAATTACACTGAGATAAATCCAGAGTTGAATGTGATAACAAATCACTTAATAGAACAGTAAGTTGCACGCTGAGCTGTTAAAAAAACAACAGAGAGAGGTTAGCACATTGCTCAGTAACTCAAATATCAAATAACGTGTTTGTGCTCACCTCGCCTGCTGATATCTTCAGCCTTGCAGTATGTCTTTACTATAAATTCAGGGCGATGATAATTACAAATTTGCACATGTTGACATCTCGCTGTACATACACCATCAAGTGCAGTATTTACAGATAAGATTCTCCCATGGTAATTTACCTGGCAGTATAACCAGCTGTAAAGTTTATTCAGACTGATCCTTTGATTGAATATTTTGCAGTCAGATTGATTTAACATAGCCTCAGGTCTGTGGCTGGCCCCTGCATAAACAGATCCAGTCTATGTTATGTTTAATTCAGCGTCCTTCCACTGGAAGGGAACCAAACTGGTCAGGACTTGTTTACAGTCTCCAGCCCTGGCAAGCCCTGGCCTACTTTTAACAACTTCAGTGCACTTTAAATGGAGTTCAGTGTATGTTTGCATGCATGTGTTTGTGTGACTGGCCGTGTGCTACATGTGTGCGCACAACAGATTGGCTTTGCATGTATTATGCAAGACTCCTCAGCTATAGATCATGTGTGATCTGGCTTGGGGAAGTGAGCCACCTTTAGCTGCATGCTCCCGGAGACCTGGCTGCACTGCCTGTTTGTGTGTGTGTGTGTGTGTGTGTGTATGTGAGTGAAAGTAGGAGATGGGTCAAATTTGCCTGTCTGTGTGGAAGATATATAGCCTTGCTATATGACCTGTTTTGGCTCAGAGACCTCCGTTACTCAGAAAGACTTAGAACTTGGGGTAGATAAGAGGCAGCTATGCACTTGATGGCTTATAAAACAGGCTGATAACAAGCCTGTACACATTCAAGATGTTCAGCTCTAATGCTTTAACAGAACAAGACTTTATCTCTCTATTTCTTGCTTTTATGAAATTATGGCGGCGTTGGTCTATGTTAAAAGTACAATTATATAACTAAACACACAGACAGTATACTGAACTGACAGCCATCTGTCTCTTAGAACGTCTTCCTGTATCAGACAAGCAGTGAATTCACACACACATACACCGCCATTAAACCACAGATTTAATGTGTAGACTTCTGGACAAAATCTCTGTGGAGGTGTGTGTGTGTGTGTGTTAGTGTGTCCCTGTCAGTTCTCTGTACTAACAGCCCCTGTAGCAGAGCAGATACCAGCCAAAGATTAGGATGTAATTACACGCCACTTTCTGCTCCATCTCTCTGCCCAGGAGAGGAAGAGAAAGAAAGACATGGAAGGAAGAGGAGGGGGAAGTAAGGTGGAGATAAGACTGGGCTGTGTGAATCACACAGTGGTGTGTGTGTGTGTGTGTGTGGGGGGGGCAATTTGGTGGGATGAGGGTGTGGATGGTGAAGTGAACATCCTAATAGTATACCCTTACCCAATTTTGCACACACCGCCAATGAACTCGCAATCCCTAAAACCTTTCACCCTCCTTGCCTCACTCCACACGCGTCAAATGTTTTGACTCAAGATTTTACCCCGCTGTGCTTTCATTGGCCGTCTGTCGCTATGGCAACGTAATGAACACCAATGTCCCATCCCACACATGCAGAGGGTGTGAGTGCCCCACTTGTGCCCTGAGCGTCAGACATTAGGATAATCCTCCCTTCTCTCATTTAAATGTAAAGTCAGCAAAAGAAAAAGTCGCTCTGGCAAAAGTGTTATACATGTATGAGTCTGTGTGGGTGAGGAGGGAGGAGGGGCTGTAAGGAAGTGCTTTTTCGCTCCCTGAATATGAGTCCCATGTGCACACCAGGAAGATCATTTGCAGCAAAAAAAACTTTAATGCCGTCAAATTTAGCTCTCATATTTTTCTTCCTCCTTCCTTAATATTCTCCTTGTTTCTCCCTGTCTTGCTCGAATTACTGTGTTTTTCCCCTCTTTTTCCTGTGGTGACATTTTTAGGTCACTGCTCACTCACTTTCATCATCTTTACCCTGGGATGCTGCACACACATCTGTGTCGCGTATCTGTACTGGGTGAAGCCGGTGGGAGTGGGGATGCAGGAGGAATCCCTCTGGGGAACATCAGGAAAAAGATGATCTCCCGGCATTCCCGTAAGGTCCCACTGGCTCCCTTTTGAAGATGGGAATGCCAGTGTTACAGGAGACAGCTGTCAAAGACAGACACCTATACAGTGCTGCACATACACACACAGCCAAATCCTAACCTGCTTACCCCCCTGATTCTGGATCTGTTAAAGTGTCTTTTCTTGGACGGGACATAGGAAAGCGGGAGAGATTTCCCAATCAGAAGCAATGTGGATTCAAGCGAGTTTTAATTCCATTTCAGAGAGAGGGAGAGAGAGAGAGAGAGAGAGAGAGAGAGAGAGAGAGAGGGGAGTTCCACATTTCTGCAGGATCAAAAGCTTTCAGGGGATTTTGGAGCTTGGAGCTGGTGTCTGTGTTTGTGTTTATGTGAGTGTGTGTGTGTGTCTGAGCGTGTGTTTGTATGGATGGGGGGAGGTCCAGGGGGCTTTGACACAGATGTGAATATAGAAAAACAAAAACAGCACACACACCCCTCCTGTGTGAACACACTACATTCACAATACATAATCATAGAGAGACAGAAGCACAACCACCACCGCAATACTGCACACACACACACACACACACACACACACACACACACACACGCGGCGCACACACATACATCTTGCCTTACACACATCCTCCCAAACACACACATATAAACATTATGTATTGAATAACACTGAACTTAATATCAGAATGTTAAAATCACAGCATGATTAGGTCTTAAATATAACCAAAAACAAACACATTTGATTATAGCCTACTTTCCGTAAACACACTATTAACTATTTTTAAAAACAAACTTATAAAAAGGTTCAGTAAGGACCCCAGGGTTCTATGCCTCAAATGAAGTAACCTGATACCACATAAAGGTTCATTTTTAAATTTGTACATTAGATAAAAACTTGTCCCTACAACATCCTAGGAAATACAGGTTTGTAGCATTTAAAAAATCATTTATACATTTCTCTTGAAATTTAACCATCTCAGTTTCATTAGCATGAGCATTTCAAAATAAGTTAAAA
This sequence comes from Lepomis macrochirus, assembly GCA_024633595.2. Taxonomy (NCBI): domain Eukaryota; kingdom Metazoa; phylum Chordata; class Actinopteri; order Centrarchiformes; family Centrarchidae; genus Lepomis; species Lepomis macrochirus. The sequence continues at coordinate 28,834,755 of JALXJV020000013.1, read as the reverse complement.
TATCAAAATGAGCTCAGTTAGATGTCAGTTAAATCTGACTGGTAGCTAGCAATTAATTACATTAGCAACTGTCAATTTCAAATTTCAAGCTCCTTGAAAAGTTAACATAATTTAAATATATTGGGGGGGTCACCAGTGTTTTGAAGTATGAAAATATATAACTGCTCAGTGAGTATGCCATCTATCAGTTTGAAAAATATTTTAAAAAGTAGCCTGGCTGGAGTCCATGTTAGTTAACATACCGCTAAATTAGCAAACAGGGATGCCATGTGTGAGATCCCTTATTTTACCAACGTTACGTGTATAGTGTTACTCACAATAAAGAAAACATTTCATTTTGAAAAAGGATTGGCTAACGTCAATGTTAGCTAAGCTAAACAAGCAAAGCGGATGCTATGTGGGTTATCCCTCATTTTACCACAGTTTTTAAATGTAAGATTACGTTATCGAAATAAGGTGTATTTAGGTAATGCTGTTTACACATACAATAGTCCATTAACTCGACACTGACAGTAGTTTTTCATGACAGGACGTTAACAAAAAAAAAATCGTATATCAATAAAATCACTGTTTTACTGCCTATTTGTCAACAGGTTGTAATGTCATTTAAAAATGAACCCCACCCCTGTTTTCTATGTTGCTTGGAACAGCCACTATTCTGCTTCTTATGTGAGGGAGTCGGGTCAGGTACTCTGCATGCCCGCTCCTGAGCTTCTTGCAGACTACGCCAACAACACTGCAGCTAACGAAATGGAGGCAACAAACAACACAAAACGACAGGCTCCCCAGCAAAACATAGAAGTCAACATCAGAACTTGAATCACTGAGATCACCGTTTTTTTTTTTTAAAGTGACAAAACCGACACAGAGTTGGCGTTCATCCTATTGGACAGGTAAACTAACATTACTAAAAAGCATGTGAAATGTATTTTGATTTTGTGCTTTTGTTGGCAAAAGTTAAAAAAATGTTTGCCAGCTAACACCGAGCAGTTACTAATGTTCTGCGGTGCAAAATACTCCAGTAGTTTGGCTTGCCACATTACTTCACCAGCTAACGTGACCCATATTAGACTAACCCATCCATTTATAATACTCAGTCTAGCTAACTAACTGTTTCACTATGATCAAATACATTTATCTGTGCTGACACTACTGAGCTTCTGTTAAAAGATACACAAATAATGTTAGTTATTGAAAAGCAGGCAGACAAGCTAACATTGATGTATCACATAGGCTAAATGCAGGCAATGTAACGCTATCATGTAATGAGCATTGGATTACTTTAACCTCAAGCTAATAACTATTACTGTAACATTGCAGTGGGAGTTTACCTGAGTTTCCAGCGTGTTGTGTGAAGCTGTCTCCCTGTATGCCTGTGAGTCAAATTTTGCTCACTCATAAGTTCAAGCACTCGTCCGAGCACACATGGTTGCAATCTAAAAACCACATTGCTAGTGGCCTCTACATATTTACTCCATGTTTTCCCTTTAAAGAAGTTGTGAAAAAAGCAGCAAATCCTCACATTGGAGAAGCTGGAACAAGTGAATGTTTGGCATTTCTGCTTGTCATGTTTAATTCAATTTTATTCATATTCTTGTAAAATAGTTGTATATAGAACCGTGTTGCCACGCGTGTAGCAAGACGTAGTACCTAGAAACGTTTAATATAGAACCACTTGTTTTAAGAGTGACATATACGAATGTGTTCAGACTTCAATTTCTTACACACACAAACACACAGACCTCTCTAGCCCCTACCAGTTTGACAGCATGTTAAAATCATGAGTGGATTACTACAGAGTTTCTGAATCATACCGAAATCATGGCTGGATTAATTCCATGTGACATCAGCTGCCCCTAACCCATATTTAGTTGACGGTCAAATAGCTTAACCTGGCCAGTTAATCCCATCCTAATATTCCACTAATCTGTTCCCAATCCAAACTATAACAGAATCAGCAAATGACCATTTGTTGTTTGTGTTGGAGTTTTTTTTTCTTCTCTCCTTTCATGCTTTTTTCCCGCTCAGATTTTGCAAGCAAAGTAAGTTTGCGGGCAGGACACCTGTTTGTGTTTCTGAGTGTCTGTTTTCCTGTAAATATTCTCCATGTTCAGGCACCATGACTCAAATTCTGGCAGATGCAGTGCTGTATCACACACACAAATACACACTCTTACCACTGCGACCTGATTGAAGCCACATACCTAAACAGAGGATTAGTGACTTCATCATCAGGTCACTGGAGTTTTGATGTTAGCGAGTTTATATTTCCGGCTAAGGTTCTTATGCTTTACAATAAGCAGACAATGTCCAAATGTTATTCATTCTGCCTCTGAAGAGCACTTTACTTGATGAATTTATTTTTAAAGTGTGCTCAACCTCCTGCTGTACTTGTTTTTTTTCCCAACAGACCCAACGCCATAATCAGATAAACATTTTCCACTAAGGATAGACAGGGGATGAGGAGGTCTGTGATGAGGATGATCATAGTGGCGATAATAAGGGTTTCGCCTCGGAGGACACTAGGAAAGGGTTTTTTTAGGGGACGAGAGTGGTGGGTGGAGACATGGAAGGGGGCAGCAGAGCTCTAGAATTGGGGAAATGATTGGTCGATTGGAGTGGTCGAAGCTAGTCTTGGACCAATGTATCAGTCTGCTAGTGTTGGTCTTTTATTAAAAATCATTTATCAGTATGTCAGTGCCTGTGATGTGATGGATATGGGGCAGTTTGATTGATCTCACATTTATTGTGAAATTGATCAGTGCCACAGTCAGTTATTTGTCTGTGGGAAGCTTAGCACTTAGACTGAATTTTAATGAGACATTTTGAGCTAGATTTTCACACAAGTATGGATGAATTGTATATTTTATTGGTTTTAGACTCTGCTAAGAGTTTTGATTGCTGAGTCCACCTGTGCAATCCACACAGAAAAATAGGAAAAGTACATGTTTCAAATAGATCAGCATTAATACAAAAAAACACACAATTTGAATTTGGGCTCAAATGTTGCAGTGTATTTCAAGTTTTGTGCTCTTCCTTATACAGCATCAAGGGTTTCATGATTTCACCTGTGGACCGACGTATCCCACAAGTTTGAAACATGTCCTGCTTCATTTATATTCCACAAAGTAACTGTTTCACTTTACTTATATAACTGGTTTTCCAGTAGCTTCTATTTCTCCTCTGCATTACTCAAAAGGGGAGACCACATGCATCACTGTGTTTACATTCAGTCATAAATGGCATCTCCCTAGCAGGCCAGGAGGCGCACTTAAGCTACAGCGTGGCTGCAGCTTAAGTGCTTGGAGGGCATTTTTGCTCTCCATTTCTTACAGTATATTGCTACAAATGCATCGCTTCATGGTCTAGTGTGGACAGAGAGAACGATTGACAGAATGACCAATAAATCTTTCAGTACACATTTGGCAAGTGAGCATTGTATTTAAAAAAAAGACCAAAAGCAAAGCTGATCTCTAAGTGTAAAGATTTCAGAAGTCGTCAAATACAGCCAGTTAAAAATACACAATATAAATACAGAACTTACTGTCTAGACAGAAATATTACATATTACATGTAGAATGTAAAATGAAACAAAACAGATCTCATTCCTCATTCAATCGATGATGAGAAATTATGTCTCCACGCTTAAAATCATGATGTAGAGTGCGACGAAATTCAGTCATCATTAGTGTAATTATGAGATCATATGTTCCTTTCTTCTCTTGATGCTGCCAAAGGAAAGGCCGCTGAGAGTGAAACCTGAGAAGCTGCTAGTGTAAGCCCTTTTGCTTTCTTTTTGGCGCATTATTTAAGTACTAATCGAGTGTATTACATTCATCATTTCTCTGCACTGAATGGTTCCCCTGCTTTATTTTTCCACTCTGAATACAATACAATCAACTTGGACCTAAGAGAGTCAAATCGAAAGCTTAGGACAATGGTAACAGAATTTTAGGCAATGAGAGCTTCAGTTAGGGTATCAGTCTTCAAAAACCCGTTCTGGTGGACCCCTGGCAGATGGTACCATAGTGGGGGAAGGGTATTTGTGTAGAGTGGAAATGACCAAGAGCAAAAGAAGGGGTGATGGGGTGTGACCAATGGGGCTGCTACGACTTAAAACGGGAGGAATAACTCAAGAGACCATCTCTCTCAAATGTTGCTTGCAGGCCCAGATGCAGTCTACAGCATGATTAACAACCTGCCAAGTTACTTCCTGTAGAAATCGCTACTAAAAGCTGTTAACTACATTGTATTGCCAACACTTTTGGACATGTTTCTCTTTTCAAATAATACATTACTGGAGGGGGTCACAGCAGGGTTCTCAGCAGCCACGCAATGATTTATTGAACGTGGAAAAGTATATCCCCGATGTGCAAAATTGTTCTGTTTTTAATCACGGTAATAACAGAGTTTTAGCTGTCAAGTAGTGAGTATTTGTTGCCTCTAGGCTTACTCCTATAATTAAAAAAAAGTAAAATTGGCTGTAAAGAGAAAATAACATTTTGGAATCATAGTTTTACCGTTTTGTATCTAAACACCTGCATGTTTGTGGCAAAAGTAGGTGTAAATTTATTTTTGGGGGATTGAGAGCTAAAAGCTTGAGAGACACTGTTACAATGCAATGAGGTTTAGTGTCGGGAGGCATCTGAAATGTGCAACCTGCACAGAAACACTCCCACACTTCCAAGGCAAACAGGATGTTGAAGAATCAGACAAAATGACTGCTGTCACATGCAATTGTACTCCAGCGTGTCTAATCTATTCTACCATGGTTAACGATTAAATAAACCTTTCTTCTTGTGACATTTTGTTGTCTGAGAAAAAACAATCAGACATTTTGAAACAAAATGAAGTATTGAACACAGTTTCTTGTATGATTAAATGGTAAAGCCTTCCGATCGATATCCCATGATGCCTCCCATTAAGGGTTTATTTTAGGGCGCTGTGTGATTTCAGCATCAGGGGGGGCGAGAGCCATGACAGAACGGTGATGGGGGCTACAGGGCTTGGTCGGAGGAGGGGTTGAAGTACCCCATCTGCACCATCTGTGACAGATCCCATGACCCCATTCACCATTTATCGTCCAATGAGAACCCCCTGATCCCGAGTCAGCGGGCCGTGTCCCACTTCATAACATGTCATAATGATAAGTCACCAGGAAATGATTGGGATGCTCATTTCAAGTTAATGAAATGGTGTAATTTTGTTGACTCTCAGGAGGATTGCTTCACAAAAGCATTGTAATCAAAGTGAAATTTTGTAATTAAAGTTTAACGGTCCTAATATATCACTGTGATTATATTTATGGTCCCTTTCTTATTACAAATGCTTTACTGTACTGTATCCATCTTTCAAATCTCTTGCATTTCCCAAATCCACGCTTCTCCTTTATGTGTACATTCAGGCTATTACAGACTGCAGGCACAAACCGAACACAGCTTGTTTTTGGACTGAGATATATAGGATTGAGGCATATAAGACAGGGGATTTTCTCAAACCCTGCATTTTCTTTAATACAAAGCCCAGTATAGCTGCAATGTAGGCTAACACTTTGCTAACATGGTGGATAATTCTGCTATGCGGATAGATTGAGCTGAGCCCCTGGGGTTGGAGGATGTACAGAAACAACAAGGTCCTCATCAGCAGTAAAGGGATGACCAGGACAGGATTAGAATAAAAGGTGGGATACATCATTTGGTCAAAACTAATTGACTCTAAATCTGCCAGTGCATATTTTGTGCGTGTGCACTTGTGTGTATCTGCATATATTTGGTCCCTTAGTGATTCAGGAGCATATGTTAAAGCGATCAATCAATAGTATTTTTAGTTGACCCCCTTCTTTCCTGCGCATGAGCACTCACACACTCTTAGACAATATCACTCTGCGTATGACTCAGGGAAATTGTGTGTGGGTGATTTATTTAGGTATGACAGATGTGTCGACAATGTACCGATCTGTCCTGCTTGATAAGATTAGTCACATTGGACACCTCTCTTAATTCTGCATGTGTGTGATTTGAGTGGAGGGCAGCATGTCTCAGTCAAGGAGTGTGTATTTGTGTTTGTGTGTGTGTGTGTGTGTGTGTGTGGGCAGTGAGATAATCCCAGTGAGCAGCTGTGCTACAGCCTATAGAGCATCTGGTCAGGTTGACAGTGTTCTTATATGACATGCTGTTGACCTGAAATCACTGACAGTCAATAATGATGATTAGGTCTGATATAATGATGGTTGTTGGATGGATGGAGTGCTTTATGTCCTTTTGTGATGGCCATTGTATCATTTCGCAATTCCAAGGGTTTGATCCAGGCCGCATTATTGCTACAATGACCCCCCTTAAAAATGTCCTGCCACAGCAGCCTCCCTATGCACAGTCATCCTTCATAAGAAAGTGCTCTTACCAAGGTTTCTTATTTTTTTAGAATTTATCAGCTGTAGCCTGATTAATTAACATTAATTCTGGTTGAGTTAACAATAGTAAAATCCAGATTTTGACTGTTGTCTGGTACTTTAGACTTACAAGTTGGTGTGTGTACGATCAGTTAAAGATTGTGTGCTACAGAAAGAACACAAATCTGTAGTCTGTCATTTAGATATTTTGGCCAATCTAGCTTTAACTGACGTACTCTATTTTCCCCATATCTTTATATTAAATCATTCAGCTTTTTCATACAGTTAACAGCTTGCTATATTTACAGCCAATGCTGGGGGATTACCAATAGTTGGGAATCTTCCAGGTAAACTTTAAGGCACATTACAACAATATTTTAAGCTCATTACCTTCATGGCCTAAATCAGAGACTTACAAGTGTTCAGGGACCACTGCTTGTTTTGTGAGTCTATAATGATAGCATAGTTAGTTCATGTTAAGACTCAATGAATGTCAAATATCTGTACATGATACCACAATAAGGTAAATTTATTATTTTTGAGATCAAGTAATTTTATGTGAGCTAGCAGCCACACAGATATCTGTATCTGTAACTGTCAGAAAGCAATTTCAAATTATAACAGACAAATATATCTACAAATATACAGCTGTCATCCATCGGGATCGCCACACCTGATTTTTTTTTAAGATACACTTTAATATCACAGTTATAGCTCAAGTCGCTAAACGTGAGCTACAGTAAATTGGTCTGATTTTAGTTGCACGTTCCAATTAAAATGCTAAGTGGCATAATTGGTGAGACAAAGGGGAACATCTTTAACTCTGTTTTTCATTCTGAAGATTTTGTAATTTTCTAAACGTTCCAATTTCTTTAATGTAATTGGAAATGACTTAAAACTTATATGTCTAATTTGTCTAATATACTAATTCTCAAACCCATTTAGTATCCCTTTGGTAGCGCTTGGTGGGAATACAGTTTTCACTGTATTGTATATCTGGTTCCTTGGGTCGAGCAACTGACCCCCCCAGAAAAGTGCTAGTGGGCTAATTTGATTCAAAACAATCTTTGATCAAACACTTAATTTCTTATGTCTTTGTGTGTGTGTTGGGCTTAGATAATGTATGCATTTATAACAGCATAGGGAGCATGTGTACCATTATCTCGCATTGGAAACTTAGTGTCTTTGAAGTGTTTAATGTGTGTGTGTGTGTGTGTGTGTGTGTGTGTGTGTGTGTGTGTGTGTGTGTGCGTGTGTGCTCGTGTGTGTCTTTGTGTTCGTGATCACAAACATCTGTGCTGGCTGTACCCTAAAGTAGTATATGTTCTCTCCTAGGTAATTGGATTACTGAATTCCTCAAACGCAACGGCTGAGGCCCCCCCGAGTACTATTTTATGCCTCCTCAGCAACCTCGCTGCTCTCCGCTTCATCCTCTGCTCTCATTTTAACTTTCCCCAAGACATTCACAATAGAGACCCTGTCGATTTGCAAGAAGCATCCAGAAGCGCTGACAAGTAGTTGTAGCAGCGTGGAGGAGTCTAATTCTAGTTCCCTGACCCATTTCCTCAGAAAAAGCTGAGAATCTCCTCCCATCCTCTCCTGCCTCCCATACCAACTTGATGCTCAGTGTGACTGCATCAGCATTGACTGACTTATATAGAGAGCATGGAAATGTGTGTGATTCATTTGAATTTGGATGAATGTTTTGATCAGAAAGACCTTTCTCTCTGTCCCATTTCTTTGCCCATGGCTCTATATATGTATATGTGTGTGTGTGTGTGTGTGTGTGTGTGTGTGTGTTGCCCAGGCACCTCTGCTCTAACAATGCTTTGGGATGGGAATGAAGGGAGACAGCCAGGGGAATAGTGTAGAAAACAGAGAGACAGCTACGGTGGACTCCATTCAATCAGCGTAGCGCAGGACCCAGCTCATCTGCTCCCTAACAATGGAAGGGTCACTATGAATCAGAGGCACGGAGAGAGAGATTTGGGAGATGGAAGTAGGCGGGACACAGTCACACACATAGACAATAGAGACACACACATACATGCACATAGTCACTCGCTCACTTATTTTCTCCATCCTTCCATCTCGCTCCCCTATTTCGCTCTTTCTTTTTCCATCTCTATCGGCCTGTCTTGCCTCTAAACAGGCCCACCAACTGGCTAAGTATTCTCCAGCACCCCAGAGACTGAGTGTGACATTTAGTGCGCTTGGTTCCATTTCCCCTGTCATTATCGGCTGTCTATTCTACTGTGGTTCTACGACAAAAGACGCTGTCTCACTCCAAACAAACTGATGTTGATGCCTATTGAGAGTTGGCCCGGGCTTTTTTGTAGGGCCACAAATGGCCCGTTATCCTGATGAGATGTATCTACTGGGCATCTGATTCAGAGCACAGCAATAGTTATTGAGGGATGGTGGGAAGCTTGTGGTGGTATAGAATCTCGATTAGATTTTATTTCCAAATTCATGCCTGGGCTAATCTCAAGGGCAACACACAATGGTGTCAAGACACGCAGTACTGCATCAAGATAAACGACTTAATGACTTTCCTATTTACCAGCCCCAGAAAGGCATTCATTTTATCAAATTTGCTCTTCAGAATCGGCACACCCCAACTACTGTACCCATTTCCTCTGTCCGAATGGCGGCTTTACTTATGTCAAATGATACATCATATTTGTCAAGTGACACAACATTACTGTATGTAAACTTAGTTCCACGGCCCGTGTGTGCACTCATTACACAAGAAGGCTGAAGTAAAAGCTAATATCTATGTTATTCCCATAAGCCCTAAACCAAACCACGGTTCAGCACACAAACAACTAACAAAGTGCTAGGAACAGTAAATTCTAACTTTTTTCATTTGTTGGCTAACAGTCTTTGCATAGCAAGCTGTTTTAATTAAACACCCCTCTGTTACAGTTAGACTTCTCTATTTCTCTGTATAAGAACTTAGTTTCTTTGTATAAGAACTTGAGTTTCACTGTCAGTCATGTCCTTCAATTCAGTTCTTAGAAAAATCTCATGTAGTGAGGGCTTTGCTGTGAAAACCTTTCGAACACCTCAGGGGATCTGAATACTTTAGTTTAGTATTTTACCAGCTCTGTAAATCTTTCACTTTCTAGTGAATGTGTCACCTCAAATAATAAAGCAACATGTCTTTGTCTTAAACTAAATAGATACAATAATATATGATATTTTATGGTTTGTTTATTATTTTGTTATGATCTACTGTTTTTGACATTTTAGCTCATAGCATGTTTCCAATGTATTTTTCAATCCTCCACAAATGCACTTAATGACGTTAAAGTCATTATGAGAATGCACAACAGACATGGCGCTGTGGCAAAACAAGTCAAAGTTGATAATCATCAAAACATTTGAATTACAATCATTTCATTGAAGACTGGCTTGATTGGGCCAGTGACCACCTGGCTCCTACCATGTGATGGCCGTGGACTAATGGGCAACCATTTAATAAAATGCATGTTCATATAATATCTCTTGTATCCGTCCGAAATGTACACTTGATGCCCTTTTTGATAGAATTGAACTGTTGAATGGCAGTTTCACAAGCCTGCAGAGGATGTTAACAGAAATAAGGTTATGCAATGGGAGCTCTCTGCTTTAGCCTCATTACTAACAAAAGAAGTAGGAGAGAAGAGTAATAGACAAAATGGAAATCCAGACTTAATTTGCTCTCCATAATATTTGTTTGTTCCTGATAAATCCGGGCATATGTTACTCCTTTATGTTACCATGAAAGTGCAAACAAATGCAATGAGAGCATATGAACACAGAGTTTTTCAGTACTGAGCCACTATGGTTTTACCTGATTTATAGGCTTTCATATTACTAATTGGGGTCAGGGCATGAGCAGTAAAAGAGGACGGCAGAAAGAGAGAAAACGGATGGAGGTCAGTTTGTTCTCTGCCTTGTTTACCATCTTTCACTGTCTCCAGCCAGCACTGCTAAATGTACACACAGACAGCCATGAGTGTGTGTTTATGTGTGTTTGTGTGTGTGTGTATGCATGCGCACGTACCCGTTAAGCCGTTAAACACATTGTATATATTTATCCTAGGGGATGAATCCAGGGCATCCAACTGATGAGTCTTGGATTTAGCCTGATCAGTCTGGCTTTTGGGGGAGAGGGAGGGAGTGATGGATGGAGGCTGGGGATGAGTCACTTTTAGTCAGCCAATGGCAAGTGGTTAAATAGATATATAAGCATGCAGCCTAACCCTGTTGACACGATGTGGGTTTAATCTGCACAAGTGAATTGGTGCATGTGTGAGAACCTGAGAGAGAGAGTTTATCAAGTAAAATGCAGCCTCATCAGCTCGCACTGGAGAAAAAAACCCAATAGAAGATGAAACAAATAAACCTTGTGGATAAAACAGTAGGGGATATGTTGGTCATTCTAATTCATGCTGCCTCTCTACAACATCAGAGGATCGTATGTGTAATAACACCACCATGGCCATAAACAAACTCTCTGACCTCTACAACCTCCTGCGTCTCTGTCATCCCTCATTTTTCTATTACTCTCTTTATTCCTCCTTTCTTCTCTTTGCCTAAGTTATGATTGATACTGTGTGCTGTATACAGTAGGATGTTTTAGTGCTGAAAGGACAACTCGATCAGTTAATCAAGTCAATGATTTGATTGACAAAAAACATTATGAATTGATTAATTTATGTAATTTATCAAGTAAAAATCCCTAATATTAGCTTCCAAATGTGATCATTTGTTTATGTCATTGTAAAATATTATATCTTAGAGTTAAAGGGATAGTAAGTGATCCTTACTATCCCTTTGAACACTTTATGTTAAATTCAACAAATATTTCCTCACAATTTGCTAGCTCTCTGGTTTGTGTGTCTTCCTACACAGCCCAGGCTCTGTAAATGGCAAACACAGAAAGTGGTGTGGACCTTACCACAGAACATTGTTCCAGCCAATCAGCAACAGGTGGCGTTAGTGCTCATGCACAGGATTGACAGGGGGAGGGAGGCAGTGGGAGAGAGAGTTCTATACACCGGCATATTTGAACGTGCTCAAAGGCACTGAAAGAAGGAGAGATGGCCGAAAAACAGCCAATGAGGAAAGGACTTGAAGAGTATTAACAGTGAAGAAGTTCAGATTTTTGGGGGTGGAGCTTGTGAGGGAGCACTGAAGGGAGGGGGTGTATTTATTTAGCAGTTCAGTTCAAATATCAACAATCCTTCTGCAGAATCACTTACCTTTAAGGACAAAACAAGCAATTTGACAATGTCACCTTGGAGTTCTTGGAAATGGGATGCTGGGAGAACTGGGTAATGTTACAACACTACAACAAACATATTGACGCATAGTTGCACTGAGGTGCCCTTGAGCAAGGCTCTGAAATCCAGCTACCCCTGTGGAGCTGCGTAGTGGCCGTCAAATCCGACTGTGGTTGTTATGGGCAGTGTAAATATGTGTAAATGGGCCTTCCTGCAAAAATGAGAATTGCTCTCAGTGAAGCCACTCTAGATAAAGGTTGCAAAAATAATGATTTTGTCAATTTTAGACTGTATTTTATTTAGTTCTTGTACAACTGCTTGTGTTTAATTAGCATTTAAAATTTGGGAGGTTTGTCTTCTTAAATGAAAAAGAGGGTTTGTGGAAAAAGATTGCAGTCCCCAAGTATAAAAAGTATTTAAAAAGTGTCCTGTTGGTAGTATCACACTATGATACCAGTATTAACTAGTATCAAAATTTCACTACAGCCCCCATCCTTGGTAATGTTATGGCCTTTCAATTGGGTTTTTGATGGTTCATTGACCTTGGAAACAGCAGTTAATATTCAACAGTCTCAACTCAAGGTCCAGCTTTTTATTATACAAGTTCACATTGATGAGAAATCCAATATGATACAATTTCATAACAAATACGCAAACTCCATCTGCTGATGGAGATCATGTGACATGATCAACCTGCCCGTCCTCACCAGAAAAACCGACATATAGGTAGACTGTGCAAGCACCTTATTATGACCCATATTTATGTTTATTGTTTATGAGTCAGGTGACGTAGTATAGATTGGTCAAACACATGGCTTTCACCCAGGAGACCAGGGTTTGTGTCTCATGACTTATGTAACGTATTTATTTTTACCCAAACCACGATCTTTTCATAAACCTAACCAAGTAGTTTTGTTGCCTAAACCTAAACCAAACTGCAACTATTTCACAATGTTATTTAACATCATATGACTTATGTACGTACTTAAGGTCCGATACGCCTGTCGCTGGTACTTTCTCCAAAGATCATTTGTTGTTTTGGGAGTCACTGGCATTCAACCTATTCTGTTGATTAGGTGTGAGGACGTGTTGGGTCAACAGTGAGTCTAGCACTGATAATAAAATAAAAGATAAAAATCAAAATGCATCATATCAGAGCATGAAAACACTGCATTAGCCTATATCAGAATTTTAAAAAGACTAGTTTTGTCCTCATATCCATTAATATATCCATGCCTTACATTCTCTTTTCTGCTCTTTTCTGCCCAGGATAAGATCATGCTTTGCCTCTCCACATCCCCTCTCCTCTCTTTTCCCTCCCTCTCTCCCTTTCTCCCCCTTGAGCTGTCTGATGCTGTTTATTTGTGTTTGCCTCTCCAGGAAGTTTGAACAAAATGCTGGTATGCCTCTCTTTCCTCCCCCACCTCCAGCTCGCTCGTCCCAGCTGTTTCCTCTATCCTCCCTCTCTCTGCCTCGGCAGGGCTCCTCCTCTCCCCTCCACCCCCATCCATCAGTCCTAATCCCTAACCTGCGTTCCTCAGCAGGGGACGGGGTCGGTACAGCGCTCCAACAACTCTCCACCCTGTTAGAACATCCATCCCACAATGCCCCTCATTTCCCTCCCAGCATGCTCTATGCTCCCCCACCCTTGGCACCCTGGCGCTGCTGTCTGCTAGTTTCTGATTGGCGAGCAGCTGCTGCATCAGAAAGGAACTGAAGGGGGAACAAACAGCCATTTCCCTTCCACAAACAGCCTGGAATTTAACTACCAACCCACTGGCAGTCGAGCCATGCTTGCGTATGTTTGCTCTTTTGAACTTTTTATAGCTGCCAAGTCACTGGGGGTTGTGTGACCAGCTGTTAAGCGCATGCAAAACTGTTTACATCTGTCACTGTGCGTGTCTGCGTGAGGGTGAGTGTGAGTGAATTCCAGGATGTTGGCGCAGCACTGCCACCAACCTCAGAGACAGGAAACCTAAACCCTTCCCGCTTGGTACTTTGTCACTGCAGAGTCAGACAGAACAAGGCCAGGCTCGCTGTGTGTGTGTGTGTGTGTGTTTATGTCAGGAGGAGTAGTGTGTTAGCGGTAAGTACTGTGAGAAATGTTGGACATTGCTAATCATTTTCATAAACTCACATCAGGAGAGCATTAAAGAAACTCTGGGTTGTTGACAAAGTGTTTGGTTATAATCATATTATTCTCACTGCTAATTCAGATGATAATGATACCTGGTCACATTAATAAACAAGTTCAAGTCCATCATTAGCAGACTCTGCGGGTAGCATGAGGCAAGAAAGGCCCGCATGACAGCACAGAATGAGAATAAGAGGCCTGCACTAATGTATTCAGGGAAGTAATTATGTAAACAGTGCTACTGCATGGACATGAGCAGAAGAGATTACAGGGGAACAGGCCCGAGGATGATTCACACCGCAGGGACCAGCAGGCTGCTCTGTCTGCTACCTTAGGTGACCTGGTGGGAACACACACATACACACACACACACACACGCCACACACACAAACATGTGCATTCGTCAAGTATACAAATGCTCACAGGAATGTGCAGGAACATACACCAAACGACAGCTACGCTGCTACACCACTCAAAAGCGATAAACACACACAACATACTCCACACATGCATACAGTATTCTCTCAAGCATCCTGCTGGGAAAACTAATCCACCCTTAAATAAATTAATGTATAATAAATAATGATTTTAGTAAAGCCACCAGTGTCCAAATAACAATAGTAAGAACTGTCAAGTTATTATGGCCATGTTGTTCACCTGTATACATGTAAATATGATTGGATGTGACAGCTGGTGGAAAAGCAGTTGATAAATGAGACACTGATATTGAAGCATGAATGAAGCAGCTAATACCAATCAGCTAATGAAAACCTCACTTCAGTGCTCTGCCTGAACTGACACAACACTCAATCGCTACTACAACCTGTAGGCTAGTAGTTTTACTAGTTATTAAGTTTTCTTGCGGAAAGATCCGGCCTCAAAATCCGGCCTAAAGGTCAATAGCTCAGATGTTTTTCTAACTATAGAGTAACTGACAAATGAGCAACTCCAGATGTATTTCTAATGCTGAAACAATAAGGCTGCCCTCTATAGTGTGTGTTATGGAGTGTATTAAATAAGAGCTTGCAGGGGTCATGGTACACAATGCACAAAGGTGATATGTGTGGTGTGGGGATGGGGTGTCAATTGATAGCCCAGCTGCAAATTTTTGCCTCAGGCCCCCTAGCAGGTTAATCCAGCTATGGTCCCATCAAACACGCCAGTACGTGCACTCAGTATTGCTCAACACACACTAGTTTTTGTGCAGGCCCCCATTCCCTGAGGCTAATAATTCTTGTTAGTTTTAATGCACAATCCGATGTTATTTCCATGACTCCCTCCTTGGTCTCTCTGACATTCTGTTGTTTCTTGGAAAACACTTGTTGTTGTCTTTGGAATAAAAATATGTGATTTAGACAGATGTGGACTGGGATGTCAGAAGATGGCAGTCAAGAAAAAAAAATGTCCCGACATACTGGAAATTTGCTTTCAGAGCCAAAGGGTTGTCTTATTTTGTTATTTCTATCCCTTTAATTTAGAATTTTCACTGCTTTCCATTTGCAAGCACAACGAAAACAGGATATCCCATCCTGTCCCTGAGTTATGCCTGTGCATGTGAATGCATGTGCGTCTGTGTTGTTTTTTCTTTTCTTTTCTGTGATGCAACGGTAGTCAGCAGCGACGACTGTTTGTTTGGCCTACTTTCCCTCTATCTGCTCTCATCATCTGGCGAAGGGGAGGAAAATCCCATGGTTCCCTGTGTGTGCATGTGATGGGTGGGGAAGTGGGGTGTCACACCTGAGCCTGATGATTAGTTGCCGTAACCCCCCAGACACATGCGCGCACACACACACACACATACACACACAAACACAGCCAATTCCCAGGTTAATGACACTGACATGAAGGATATTTACCCCCCCCTCCATTCCCTCAGAGATCATTAGGCGGTGTTGTGCGACCTGATTCATCTTCCCCTTTCCAACACGTGTCCACTGGCCAGCAGTTCCACCAGATGTATGCCCTGCAGCTACAGTCGCACTGTGTGTGTGTTTTCTGGCACACAACCCACCTTTTCCTGGCTGTTCAGGGGATAAGGAAACAGGGTCACTGTTACAGTGGTGTGCAGAGGATTACGACCTCCATCCATCCCTACCTCCATCTTTCTATCCATCCATCCAACCTCTCACCCCACCCTGCTATCCATCTCTGCCCCCCCTGTGGTTGCTCGCGGCTACTCTCATTACTTTCATGGGTCCGAGAAAGAGAAGATCATGTTGGGAACTGTCCCCCTTTATCTTCCTCACTTTTTTTCTCTTGAGGATTGAAAGAGAGACATATAGATGGTGTGAAAGACAGGGAGAGAGAGAGTAGAGACAGATGATGGGGCTCAGTGGGGTGTAAATGGGGTGAGATGACAGACTGGAGTCTGGAATAGGGGGGTAGATTATGGAGGCAAGAGACTTAACAGAAGTGGGGATGAGGATGGGGTCACTGTTGTCATGGAGACAAGTCACCGTGGAAACAGTCCTTTTTCCAGACAGACAGACAGGCAAACACACGGGGGCTGCTGAGTGTGTGAATATGAAAGAGGTCTGAGAGTATGAGATGCAGCGACCACGCCCACACACACCGACGCACACGCTGTTATCTGCTCTCCTGTATACAGAGGAATGGTAAAAGTAGAATGTAGTGCAGCTGCTGTTTTTGAGGCAAGAATTTTAAAAAGAGAGATAAAAAGAAGCAAGGTTTAGCTTGACAAAAAATGTCTGTTGAAAAGCTTTTAGTTGAACTAGCGCCAAAAAGATGCGCAGTACATTTGCTTACAGTGCAGCCCTGTGTGCTTTTTTTCTGGCATTTGTGGTCGGCATCAAATAAATGTGTCAAATCAACTATGATGGAAACACATTTGCCAAATAAATAGGGTGGCAAGCCTTCATTCCCACTGCACAATTGTTCAAAAGTGGCTTTGAAATTTCTGAGATGTCGTTAAAACGTGTCCACAACAACCTCCCATACCATCTGTTGCTTGCATTTATAAAGAACCCGTTTGTGGTTGTGTGACCATGGCTGTGTGAATCTCTTTGTTGTTGTCTTTGAACAGTGTGAAATTTGGGCAACAAATCAACCCTTGAAAGAGTCTTTAGATGTTTCTTGTTCATCTGGACATCGAGAAACTTACTTGATTGATTGATAGTGATTGCAGCCCATAAGTTACATTATGGGCCTTTAGCGCGTGTTCTTCTTTTGGGATGTAGTGATTTCTTTGAGCACGAGAGAGAGAGCACTGATGACGCAGTGACTTTCAGTAAAGCATTGCTGCAGACCAAGTCACACCACTCCGTATCCACACTACTCACAAACCCGGGAATGTGAGTTGTTGCATCAACATTTCATAAGGAGACTAAATAAAGAAAAGGAATCCTACAAAATTAGACTTCTTTGCCTGCACCGTCATGTTGAATCTGCATCAGAAATGCTGCAGAGACCACTTCTAAGGAGGCCAAGTGTTATTCTGTTCTGTGTGTAAGGGGTGTTAATCACTTCCTGGCAACCTTTTTTACCTTTCTTCACAGAGGCCACGCACACTTCACAACCTGTTGGATCTGGAAAACACACTTCTGTATAGTTGACTTTGAGGAGCAAACACTGAAGAGGTCCCAACACCAAGTAACGCCATGTAGAAAAAATATTTACTTAAAGGAACATTTAAGTGCACAATAGATTTCTTTCTGTGCCTGTGTGTTAAGTATGGAGCTGCAGACAGGACATGTGCAGCCCAGCTTAGCACAAAGACTGAGGCCTGAGGAAACAGCTTGCCTGGCTCTGTCCAAAGTAAAAAAATATGTAGACCAAACCTCAAAATCTCACTTATAAACATGGTGTACTGCATTTGTTTTACATGTATGTTAACAAAGGGTAAAAAATACTTACATACTGGTATAGTCAGGGGCAGTAAGGTCGTGTTTGGAAAGCAGGCCAAAGTGACCCACATCTGATTTTTTTGCTCATGTATGACTCAGATCTGATTTTTCTTAGTTGTGTGACAGCCCAAGTCACATCTGATCTTTTCCTGTCTGGATTTGGGACACTTTGGCTATGTCCACACTGCAGGAGCCTTAATTCCAATTTATTGCCCAAATCCAATTTTTTTCATGCAGCACGCTGTCGTACGTATCTCTCTCTCTCTCTACTGTTTCCGCTCAGACAAGTAGCATGCATGTGACTCAGAAAATAGCTCGCAATCCGGTGGATTTCAGGTGGAAGAAAGGGAATTTGTCAGCCGATGACTACTTGTCCGAACGGAGACAGTAGAGATTGCGAGAATTGTGGGGTTTGTGTCCACTGTACAGTGCAAGAAACAGTAATTAATGTAATGAAATGGACACAAAGTTGTGAACATTTGTCATACATTGGGAGAAATACAGGAAATCTGGAAAATTTTGACCCAGAAAGGAAACCGGGGGGAGGACAACGAGAAAAGTGAGTCTTGGCAAGGGGGTCTTGGCAACCTTTGTTACGTCCATGTTAACTTCCATATGACAGTGTGCTGTGTGCGACAGTGTATTATTCTTTTGCACATACGGGTCACTTTCAGGCCGTGGCCAGTTCAGACTGATCCGGGCAATAAATCGGAATTGAGCATTAAGACCTGCAGTGTGTGTGCAGTGTCCTCAGGTCACGTTGTCACGGTGAGGTTGCCAGCTCTGGCACCAAAACAAGTTTTACAACCCACATGTAGCAAGACTTCGGGAGACGGAAGAAATAAAAAGAGAGACTTTCCACAGTAATCTTACATTATTATTGGTCATGGCAGCGATAATAAGATCAACCTTGTGAAATTTTTTATAACATCACTGCTAAAGACTGCCATGGATCATTTTTTAAATCTGATAGCTGCAGTGGAAGTGACGGTTTCAGGTCACATGACCTTGCCATAAATGTAGAAATTTGTTTACGATGCCACTGATCGCAACAGGAATTTAGGAGACGAAAGGGGCGAGTGGAATGAGCGTAAAAGTGGGGAAGCCACATAATACAGGATGAATGGATAGCTGTTCATGGAGGGGTTAACCCTTAGGAGACCTGTGCTATTTTATCCTGGCTTTTAAATGTTGCCTTTGTGTAGCCTCGTACATTAAAACATGTTTGCTCAATCAAGCATATTGAAGGGTGCAAATGTAAACTTGAAAATATGAATATAAAAAGGTAAAATTGAGATAACAAACTGTGACCTGATCACACGGCGTGATCAGGGACTCCAGGGGGTTAAAGAAACAAGAGACAGATTTAGAGTTGTTAATATGCATATTTTATTTTTACTTTAGACAGAACCAGGCTAGCGTTTAATCCCTACTTCCAGTATTTAGGTTCCCGCTCTGCACTTATTGCACAGATACGGATAGTGATCTTCCTGTCTTATTCTCAAAGACAGTAAATGTTTCCCAAAATGTTGAGCTAAATGTTGTTCCTTCCTTCATTTGCATTACATATACAGAGTCAGCTGCACAATTGGCCATTAGAGTGTGCATCATGACTCATCAAAATCGTAGTGATTACAAATGAAACCTGTTTGAAATAACTGACACAGACAAGCTCACCTGGGCAGATAATCTGACACAATCAACAAAAATAACCATGCAGATGCAGACTGTCGAAATCAGTCATAATAAACACATTGTGGCTGTAATCAGTTTAAAATCTGTGTCATGCATTCCCAGGGTAGGAGCATGGTAGGTGAATCCTGTGATATGCACGGCTCTCATCCATACTGAAGTGACTCAGGCAGGCATACTGCATATAGAACAGGCCGGTTCTGCAGCAGCCGAGCAAACCACGTGGCTATAGAGTGTGTCCTCAGGTCACCTCTCTTAGGTCAACAACTTAGTTACAGCCACTCTAGATAAGTCCCTGCAGTCTCCATTCTCTCTTTTTTTGCTTCCCTCTTTTTCCATACAATCGGATATGTTTATATGGCTGTTGGCTGGGCATTATCAGGAAAGCATCTAAACTCAATTGAATAAAAACAACAAAAATAAATGCATCTTTCTCAGCCTGTATGTGCAACTTGATTATTCTTGTTAGACCATGGCATCTCAGTGTAAACATATCTTTATCTCCGTCTGTATCATGTTTTTTCCCCCCACTTGCTCTGGACTGATTTGAACTTTACTGTCCCTGTTTCCCTTCTCTCCCCCCTCCCTTCCTCTTCCTTCCTCCCCTCCCATCATCCCACCTCATCTGCACTCATCTTCTCTCCTCCTCCCTGCTGTCTTCTTCATTCAACCACCTCTTTTACCTCCCTTCTTTCCCTCCTTCACTTCCTCCTTCTTGTCCCCCTCCTCTGCCTCAAACACGAGAGGTGACTTTAGGTAAGGAGGACAGAGATTGAGGTGAACCGAGGTGAGACGGAGGGAGTGGAAGCAGAGACATGGGGCTAGAAAACGAGAGAGGGAGAGGGCAGTCGGGGTGCGAGAAATAAACTGTATGTGTGTGTTAGAGAGACAGAAGAAGAAGAAGATGTGGGGGAGGAATAGAAATAGTTTCCACTCGCAATTTGCAGAAGCACAGTCTGGATCCACTCAGAGTAGCTCCCCGGAGGATTACCAAGGCTGTTTTCTCCCTGCCTTACTCCTTCGCCTGGATGTTTAGTGCTGATAAACTGTTTGTGTCCAATACAAAACCCGGTGAGATAATGCTCCTGCTAAAATCATCAGTGGGCTCTCTGTCTCTCAATTTTTTATATCTTTGTTTTCTCACTTCACGCTCCCTCTCTGGCCAATAGGGATTAAGTGGCTGTTGAAACTGTGCAAACACACGCTCCCTTATCACAGCCGTCCCTGCATTAACTCTGAGAATGTGTGTATGTGTTTCTGAGTGTGTCTGTGTCTATTTATGCATGCCTGACAGCGCTGTACTTGCACTGGTGTTTAAAGTCATTATGCGTCAGAGACACTGGGCCAAGGCTCCTCTGCACACTCAGCACATTTACATTATTGTGCACAGTGTCTGTGTTTGTGTGTATTTGTCTCCGCCTGTGTGCATATGGATTTATTTTTTATATTACATTATGTATGCCTGCATGTGCTGTGTGTCTTTGATTGTGTATCTTAATCTTTATGCATTTGAATATCTTTACCTATGTTTCGTAGTGTATTTACATACTGCTGCTGTTTTATATCTCTGGGGTTTTGAACACCAGAAGAAGCGTTCGTGCTTTACTGTGACAGTAACAACATGCAGGCATAATGAGGCAAAAGAGAATGGAGATCTGCAGTCACAACACCGCTGTATGACAGAATAGATGGAAAGCATATATGCTCTAACTTAGTTGTTAGAGCATCTACATAGCTATAAATATCTACAAAAGCACACTGCAGTGGTACACGTTTTTTTTTTTTTGTTAAGTCAAAGTAAAAATATTGCAATGTAAAAGCACTGTATGACAACTCTTTATAATTAAATATATAATATTGGATTGATATTAGTGATTAGCATTAAAGTGAAAGAAACAATTTATTACTAATTGCTAACTACTCAATCTTCTGTCTAGTAGTTTGATCTATGCAAAAGCTGATTTTGTCTTTATTTCTAAAATCTTAATTCGTAAAGTAATTAGTAACTGCAGCTGTCAGATGTAGTAGAGTCCAAACTATAAAGCTTCCCAATGAGACGACGCAGTGGAGTATCATAAAATTGTAATACTCCAGTTAAGAGTAAGAACCTCACATTTTTTCATAATAACGTAGAATAAACTGACTACTTGTGTGTGAACCGGATCACTCATAGTGACAAACCCACATTATCACCTAACTCCGGTGTTCGTCTCAGCTCTATGGAGCTTTACATCAGCTTTTTTCAGCTTATTGTTTTGGCTTTCCAGTCTGCAACTTGCCTTTTTGGGTTCAGTCTCACCTCTCACATAGCATAACTCGAAAACTCACTGAACACTAACAGTACACCAAGCAGCAGAAAAATGTAAAACAAGATGAATGATTAAGATCCTTTAAATCAATATTTATTAGTATATAGACACCTCAGGCAGCAACTAAACCCCTGTGTATATACTGGTGGGTCTGTATAGCCTTTGTACATCTGGGCACTTCCCCATTATTCTCTGCAAAGCTTCTCAAATTCTGCAATGTTGCAATTGGATTGAGGTCTGGGCTCTGACTTGGCCACTCCAGGATTTTAACATTGTTGTTTTGAAGCCATTCCTGTGTAGGGTTGGCTTTATGTTTGAGGTCACTGTCATGCTGGAAAATTAATCTTTTCCCAAGATGCAGTACTCTTCCAGGCTGCAGCTCCTCCAGGCTTTTGTATGTATTTTACAGTCATCCAGTGTGTCAGTGTCCACTGAGTGGAGCTGTGATTTTGCTGTCTTCATGGTTTGTTTTTGCCAAATTTGTTCTTAACCCCGCAGCCATGACACTATCAAGTTGAGTCTGGTGGACATTTTATGTGAGATGCTGACTTGTACTCTCCTCCTGGACTACTAGGAAAATATCTGTACATCATAAGACATGAGTTTAAAGCCTTAAAGACAAATTATGTACAATGAGATTGAGATCAATTCTGAAAATTACAGGATACACTCAGTGTTTCCCCAGATTTGGGCAAAATCATGCTTTAAAATAACTTGCCCCTCAGTTGGACACATCGTCAGTGTCCCTTAGGCATTAGGATTCACTCATAATAAACATCGACAAAAATATAGTAGGTAAGAACATAACAGACCAGTAAAGAAAATACTGCTAGACTACCACAGGGTAGTAGATCTATCTTTAGGCCAGTCACTGTGAATTACATTTCTAGGTAACATCCACACTGAGCCTGACTTGATCTTCCATAGACTTGATCTTCCATGGCTTATTGGATTAACTGTGGTGTGTGTGTGTGTGTGTGTGAGATAGAGATATTTGTGTCCTGGTGTGCATCTGCTTGTGAATGTCAGTGTTGTGTGTCCAGTATGACTTACTTCTGTGTCTATGTGCATGAGTGTGATCCACTTATGATATCTAAATAGAAGATATTGACAATACTGATGGATTAAAAAGTGGAGAGGCAGATAGATGATGAGAGAGAAGCATGTGGTAGCCTAGAAAATGTAGCAAAGTCAAAAATGTAACAGAATAGGCATTAGACAATAGCGAAATAATTTAAATGGATTGTATAAAGAAATAAAACTGGGTGTTTAGGAGTGTTTATGAGTTTATGTTGCATCAGTGGAGCAGGTGGGAGGACTGTGTGGCTACTAGCTAGCTTAACTGAGAAAACTGGTGGCTAAACACATTGAGCACTGCTTTTTCAGCTAGCTACCTAGCTTTAGCTAACTTTTTATAAAACTAGACTACAGCCAGTGCATGCACTGTTAATCATCCATGCACTGTGTACTGTTGTAGCATCATTGTATAAAATCCTGTAACAGTAGCTAATTCAAGGGCGACTGGACTTGGTTGAAGAAACTCAAAGATGTTTTGCCCTTCATCTAAGAGGCTTCTTCAGTTCTAACTGACTGGCAGCGATTCCCGTCTATTTAATCTATGTTGGGTCGTTAGCCAAATGATGAATACCTCTACTCTCTTACTGAAAGAGTTAGTATTGGTCTGTGTGTGTGGGTTTGCGGTCCACTTAATTGTGTACAGCACAGTCCATGAAGGCCAAACTGTTGTTGCTGACATCCTCTCATGTGAAATTCATGTCACTATCCACCGAGTTGATGTGTTCTATGAAGGCTGGTTTTGTGTCTTCCACATATCTGTACAAATGGTCACAGTAGGGGATACTGGTGAGCCTATCACACAGCCATACTTCTCTCTGTAGAATCCTTTGTACTGGAAATAGGTGGTCCTTATTGTTTCTGCTTCCTCCATGGTGCGGATACATTTAAACATGTAGGTCACATAACACATTGGTTTCACCTGGGTTCAGTTTCAGTCCTTTGATTTTGTTCATAAAGTCTATGGAGTTTTGGATGTGGTGAGGCATTTGAAGTTGGTTATCCGTCTGAAGCCTCTCCAGGCAGAAGTGATTGGTGTTGTAGTTTCTGTGGTTGAGCTTCTCGCACCTCCCTGCTAAACCTGTAATTTGGTTCCTTAAACCTGGACTGATTCCCACTCCTAAATGGTGATTCCTTTTCCAACCTTAGCTGTTTGAATTTAGCTGTTAACCAGGATTTGCTGTTGTTATAACTGTTATACAACTATCCTCACAGAAGCTGATGAATGACGTTGCGGCCTCTGTGAACTCACCCAAACTGTTGGTAGCAGTCCTGAAAACATCCCAGTCAGTGCAGTCCCAACACGTCTGAAGGTCCTCTACAGCTTCTCTGGTCCACTGCTTTGATGTTCTCAACACAGGTGTCCCAATGCAGCGTGGGAGACGGTGTCATATGCACTGCTACTGTAGTGTAACAGAAAGTTCTCCTTTCTGGTCAGAAATTTTATATACTGTCTGCATTTGGGGCTGAGATTTCACTTGTTAAAGTCACCAAGGACAATAACAAGGAATTCCAGGTTTGTCTGCTTCACACACAGTATTTGGTCAGCGATACAGGATAATATATGGTTTATTCTGTAACTGTGAGTTCCACTATAGGTAGCTGCTGTGGTGTGATGGCAAAGTTTAATCCTGTGGCCAGGATGTCTTCCTCTGTTTGGGTAAGTTCCCTATCTGACAGATTTTTCATCCATCTGTTGTCTGTTTCATGCAGTGTAGAATGACTGAGAATCTTCACAGACATCTAAAATACTTTAGCCGGCAAGCTAACAACAACATAGTTAGCTATAAATTGTCACTATGTACAAAATCACTCCCTGTTAGAATCCAATCTGCTGTAATTTTATACCATTTTATTTCACTCTCTCAGTTCCGAGTATGTAAATGTATTCCATATTCCATATTCCAAATACAAATTCTCCAATCCCAGAAATATTTCTATCCATACATTTAAAGCTATTACATTTAGGGATTTATTATAAAAATCACATACCCTAGACAATACGACACATGATGTTAGCCTTGACCTACTGCTGCTGAATCACGGAACAACTAAGACCATGTTTGGCCTTTTGATTATGAGGTCAACCTGAATAACTCTCGTACCTCTCCACGCACGCACATGTAGGTTTACACCACAGATTTAAGCCTCCTGAGAAGCAATTAACAGTTTTCAGCAAGGCTAACAATCTCTTTAACCAAAGCCTAATGAAAGCCCTCACACCTCTTAAGTGTCTCTGCAACCGTGAAACAAGCTCTCTTCATTATCAGACAGCCACAGCCACATAACATCTCACTTATTATATGAGGTCAGCTGTGGGGTTCACGGGACTGATAACTTGATTGGCAGAGGCGGGTACTAACGAGTTTACTCCACATACTGTTTGTACATGTACTTTGCTCCCACATGAACCGACAACGGACTCAGTGCTGAGTGTAAAAGTTGTGCGCGGTCTCTGATACCTCCCTACAAATAGACAGAAGAGATGAGGGCTCCAGAAGCCTGAGAACAGAGATGAGTCACCTTAGCACTCCAGAAATTCCATTCAGAGATGTCTCCCTGGTGAGAAAAGGAGGAAGTGCCTCTTTAAACCTGAAACTCTGGTTGGTTGGGCCCACTTACAAGTGTGACAATAAAACTCAGAAAGACGCTCTTTGATTGTGAGCTCTTTATTAAAGAAATTCTCACCACATTGTATCTATTTACATTTGGCTACATTCCTTGCCCTTCATTTATTTAGTATGTTATGCATTCATGCACATTCCGAAAAGAGGCAGGTGGTCAGCTGGTCCCAGGTCTGCTGGCGTTCTGTTGTCCTACTGCAGCTATGCCTCCACATATTTGTTCAAAGCAGCGTAATGACCGAAGATACAGCAAGAGTATGATTTTCAAATAGCGCTAGCAGCTAATACAGTCAAATTAACAGCACACAGGGCAGCAGGCTCTGGTTGTGCAGTTATTTTAAAAAAGGTATTTGCACATCATCCATCATTAAGCTTTCAAACTATTCACTCCAAGTCTGCTTAAATTTGCAGGTGTATTTAGATTTTTTAGGTGGAATGCTGTCCTGCCCTGACATTTTGACAACAGCCAGAGAACAGCTGAGAACAGGGGCATGTGGCCTCTTAGATCGGGTTGAGGGTTGTGGGTTGCAGTGACAGATGGGTTGAAATTGTATGCAGTGTGGATTGTGTGTGTAGATTGTGTTTCATCGACAATCTGGCAACTTGGGTGATGTCAGACAAACATCCAAAACTTGGATGTATCCATGATGGTTATTCAAGATAAAGTTTGAGGGCCATGCAAACAAACGGCAGGGCGATGGGAGATGGCCTTGAAACATGGGAGAAACCCGGGAAAAATGGTAGTGTTGGTAGGTGTTTCATAGTGTCAACATCTGCCCCTATATTAAGACATTCAGCCAATTATTATTTCACCTTTTTTGACATGATTTCACGTAATAATCATAATATCTGTATTAGCAGCTGCATTGGAAAAAAATTATCAGCCTGACTGCAGGCAACACAAGGCCTTCTGTCTGTAAACAGTGACACACACAAACAAAGGATGTTGTATGGGACTGCAAACATTGCAAGCAGCGCAATGTGATCTGTTATCTACTCAAACCACAGGTGCTTAAAATCTGACTGGAAATCAGATTATCATATTCTTGTGTGCTGTAACTGTATTTGCATTTCTTGTCATTGTTCCCAGTGCCTATGTCTTTCTAACACTCCTTTCCTTGAAAACATCTTGTAATGATTTAGAGTGGGTCGAGGTCTCCTGGGGACACAGGAAGTGCCTGCTCTGAATCTAAATAAGTAGGATGAGGTAAAGCACTGCAGTGTGACGGGATATCAACAGGACATGACACACCAGCGCTACATCACTTTCTCTCTTTGGATCTCTCATTGTTGTCCCTCTTTCTCTCTGTCTTCCTGTCTTTCTCTCTCTGCACATTGTTACCTCGACATTCCTGTATCCGTTCCCTCTTCAGAGCCATTTCTATCTCACACCATCATCTGATCTGGAGCCTCATGTGAAGGACCGACTGCAGCTTCTGTCTCTCCTCTCACTCTGTTTTGCACAGTTGTAGATGGTACCCTCTTTGACATGCTAATCTGATCAGATTCCCGCTAATGCTATTAAATGGCTCTTAAGGGAATATTTATCATTGCTGTTTGTGTTTGAAGCAGGTTTAGACTGATATGTTGGTTTGTGGATTTGTCAAGCTGAGACCTCCTTTGATGTGATTAGTGCTAGAGTTCAATAGTGTTTGATCAAATCAGAATGTGTGTGTGTCAAATCTGTTCATTTGATTAAAATCATTTTGAATACCTTACAAACTCCTTTAGGTACAGTTAAAACAAGTTAAGCTCAATGATTCAGTTGATCGAGATCTGCAATCACCTTTTGTTCACCGAGAAGTTAGAAACACTACAGTTGAATGGTAGTCTAATTATTATTCATAAACTGTAGCTAAAACCTCAAAATGAGATAAACATGGAATGGAACGCTGATCAAATATGTACAGTATCAGACACATTGCAGAAAAACAGGTGTAGCCTTTTTTAATTTTGTACCTTATTACCTTAGTTCTCATAAGGTGCTTTCTCCAAATTTCAGGCATCCTATCCCTCATGTAGATCTTTTATAGTGCTTTATTGCATTCGTTTGTGTCTTGCTTTGTTCTGTCTCTATTTTCTTGTTGAATTCTGAGTTTTGTGTTTTTCATGTGTGTACTTATTTTTGATTTTGGGTTTTTTTCTGTCTCTTGTGTATTTGTTTTGAGTTTTAAGTATTTTAAAGGACCATCTAGGGCATTGCAAATTAGTTTAGGCTATAAATACTGTTGTTTGTTGCATTGTTTACATACTTGCACCTATACAACTAAATATTAAATAAATGAAATCCTGTTTAGGAACTATTAAGTTGATAAATTATTGATTTGATAATGCATCAAAGTTTAACTGGGAGATGAACAGTGAAGCTGAAAGAGTAGATTCATCACTCGATGGTGAATCATGAAAGCGGATTTTAGATGCAGCATGACTGCCCGTAAGCCAGTGGACCTGAGCTGGTGCAAATAGGGACAGATTCATTCCAGACAGTGCAGATTGAGGCAAACATGCAGGTATACACAAAAATTGTGCTCTATATGCTTAATCTACAATTGCATGGGCCCTGCAAATTCTTTGTTTTAAATAAAGTTGATGGGTGGCATAAAGACAATCAGTGACCGACCCAGAACAGGG
Organism: Lepomis macrochirus; assembly: GCA_024633595.2. NCBI lineage: Eukaryota > Metazoa > Chordata > Actinopteri > Centrarchiformes > Centrarchidae > Lepomis > Lepomis macrochirus. The sequence continues at coordinate 28,806,767 of JALXJV020000013.1, read as the reverse complement.
GACTCCTCCTCAATGAATACATCATGTATCATGTCAAGCCAATCAACATCTCTGTTAATGACAGAGCGCAAGTGCTGGAATTCACCCAAATCACCCAAAGAGAGGACAGAGAGGGAAAGGAGCGTGCATGTGTCCACATACAGTGCAAGTGTAATGGCTCGTGCACTGTCACGGATGACAGAGAACGAATGAGGTTCACCCTCACAGTAATCACAACGATCAAACGATCACGTTATCTAAAGGCAGTAGTATTACAGAATTGCCCCCAACATTATGCATGATTGAAGAAATCAAAAATGTCCCCTGTCCCCAACAGGTTGAGAGGCACTGCCACAGCAAGCATCATGCATGTATGCTAAATAAATATATGACAAGCACCCCTGTGTAAACCTATCAAAATACACTGATAACACTGACCTACAATTAATGCCCTATGAAGCCATGCTCTTCACTTAAGTTTTAAAATCCACATTTTGTCATTATAATTGTATACTTGGAAATTGGACACCCGGTTCTGGCATGGCGCCTGTGTGTGGCTGGATTTTTCTCATTTTATACTGTTGTGACTGTATGACTGCTCTTGTATGTAAAAAAGTGCTATATAAATAAAGTTTGATTACTTACTTACATACTATGATTTGACTGTGAATTTGTTCTGTACACATGAATATTGCATATCTGTCCATCCTGGCAAAGGGATCCCTCCTCTATTGCTCTTCCGGAGCTTTCTAAAATTTCTTCAGATTCATCCAAATCTAGGGTCCAAGGACAGAGGATGTTGTATGTTATACAGATTGTAAAACCCCTTGATGCAAACTGTAATTTGTGGTATTGAGCTACATAAATAAAACTGACTCAACTTGAATCAGGATTATTTTGAATTGCATGACTGCTGTTGAGTGTTGGCTGACGTGTATTGTTTTTCTGCCAACACGCCTGTTGTCAAGAGTTGTATCCCCCTCATTTTTTGTTCACAGTTTAAAAAAGAAATACTTTGCTACTTGAGAATGTTGCTGAGGTCTGAGGGCATAATTATTCATGAGCATCTATTGATTGAAGGCCATGTTTACTACAAATACCCACTTTATGGATTGCAGCAATGTTATTGTGGTAGTACAAGAACTAGGCATGAAAATCTTGCCTAGGCCCCCTGTTGTTTAGAGCCGGACCTGCCTGAATAACTTCATAAATGTACAGAGACAAAAGTAAAAAGTAGAGAAACTGTAAGAACCATAACAGTTAGGAGTTCATGGTGAGTTCTCAGACATAGTATCAGTTTTGTGCTTTCTCATCTCTCTCCTCTCTCCCTTTTTCACTTTCTGCAGGTATGTCTGCCTGCAGAGCTGTAGAGTCTGGATCTGTGGTTGCGGACCCCCTGCTGCCCCTGTGTTCCTGCACATTATTATTATTATTATTATTATTATTATTATTATTATTATTATTATTATTATTATTATTATTATTATTATTATTATTAGTGGTAGTAATAGTAGTAGTATAATTACCACTACCATATATTATTTGACATCTCAATGGGGAACTACACTCTAGACCTGTTCTATATGAAAAGCGCAATGAGATAAGTTCTGTTATGAATTGGCCCTATATAAATATTTGAATTGAATTAGCACTCCACACAGACACAAAATATAGTATATTGGGTCTTGTGGTGTTTGGACATTGTTTGCCAGCTTACAGCTAACATCTACAAACAGTATGGTACAGCATATTGGCCAGAGAAAATGATCTTTTAGCATAGAGGCAAACTACTTATGAACATAATAGCACAACATAATTAGCAACAGCTGAATGTTTATAGTTAATGGATGTGGTGGTCAGTGCTGGCTCAAAATGACGGCCCTGCTACCTGTTTTGTGCATTCTGAATATAATGAATTGTGTATCAGGATCATTTAACAACCTGGAATGGGAACTAAAACAGAACCAAATATTGGAATCCAATCCAAGATTGTAATGACTATGCCGACTGATTGATAACTTTTATTGATTACTGATGCAATGCTACAGCACTGGTTGTCTTTCCCTTAAATTTTTCTAATGCTGCAGTTTGGTCTGATCATACACAATAATGCCAGAAAAAGAAAATGTCTAATGCAGAGTTTTATTGCTCTTAAGGTTTTAATGCTGTTTTGTAATGTAGGATAGATCTTCACAAAATAACTTAAATGACAGTGTGTGGTACTGTGTTCACAAAATGGTGCTTGTGCAGGTTACGAAAGTCAGCATTAAAGATTTAAAAAAGTGTTGAGTTACCGTTTGCCCTTAGTAATAGTGTACATAAGTAAAAAGTTCACAAAGCTCAAAAATATAAAGAACGTGGGAAGGCAGTTTTTAATCTAGGCAATAAAAGTGTGAGTTTAAAGTAGAGTGGTAAAGAATTAAAGGTGTCAACATGTCTTTTATTATTAAATGTGTTTTTTTTACTGAATCAGTCCTGGCACATCATGTCAGCTCAGAAGGTCAAAATAAGTGCAATCTGATGCAAACACAGCCGGCCATTCAAATAAGTGACCATCTGCCTTTACATCACACAGCTGGTCATGTCAAACTTTATGACTCACTATACAGTATCCACTTTGTAATTATCTTTCTGTGTGTGTACGTGTCTCTGCGTATGCATGTGCGTATTTCACTCAATTACTGTCCACCAGTGCTAGTCATAACAGGAGGATATGGTCACCCACTCTCTCCAAGCCTTTTCCTTCTATGTTGTTCTAAACAAACCAAGTAGAGGAAGTCCCCATCCACTGAGGAAAATAAGAGACAACATGTTTATTTGTGTGTGTGTGTGTGTGTGTGTGTGTGTGTGCTTGCGCTAATTTCGTAACTCCATCTCCTGTCCCTTTCCCTTATATGTCTTCCTGGATATGTGTATATGTCAATGTCTTCCTGGATATGTGTGTATGTCCATGTGTTTGTATATCTATGCGCATGTGTTTTCTACGTGTGTAATGCAAAGAGACAGCTCAATCTGCTCCCTCTAATCACAGGGATACTGCAGCCCCGGAAAAGGACACATCCTATTTCCTGTGACATGGCTGTAACTTCCTGTCGCCCAGTTTTCATGGATGCTGTCCCAGTCACCCTCTTGATTAACTGGTGTGTGTGTGTGTAATAGACACAGTTAATAGGTTCACTGGTTGCTTTGTTGCCTCTGCACTGACGAGTTGATTACCAAGACAAGACTGAGATAGTATCTGCCTCCACTCAGAAAGTGGATTGAGAGTGTTTGAGAGTGCATTGTGTGTGTGGTTTACTCCTAACGAAGACCAAATGTTGTGACAATGATAGAAATATGTGGGTAGCCCTCACTACCCACATCTTTTCATCATCATTTCTCCAGATGTCTACACAGGGCTTGTTTGTTTAACATTAAGGTATATATATATATATATATATATATATATATATATATATATATATATATAGGGACATCACAAGTGTACTATTATAAAGTCGCGTGTGTGTGCATGATTCATTCATGCATTTTTTTCTTTTGTCCAAGGCAAAGGCTTCCTGGGGTTTAAAATGCTTTGGGAGCAGCAGTTTGACTTTGGGAACAGAATTTTGACTTCATCTCCTTCCCTCCCACTGTGCACAACCATCACCATCTTTCCTCTCCCCCCTCCCTCTTTAACCACATCTCCACCTTGTTATCGGCCCGCAAAGCCAAAAAGCTATGTCGCCATGGCGACAGCCTCCCCGTCAGAGACAGAAATGTGTGACTTGGGGGTGCCACAGCCATTTCTACAGCTGGTAGAGACACCATCGTTCAAAGCTCCTATACCCTGTCCTGAGTCCTGCCATCATTATCGCAGTGCGCCATTTACAAATTAATGCTTAATGCATTAATGAAGTCAATGAATGGGAGCATACATTGTCTATCAAAGCACTATCAAAGCACTTTTCAGTAGTTGTTTTTACCTCAAATATATTTATATATTTAGAGGCCAAAAAGAATATCTGATGTCTGGGAGTAAAAAATAATAGAATTTGAAAGTGTACATGGTAGCCTACATTTTAAATTATAAAAGGTTGTTGGTGGTCTTTTGAACCTTCAACTCAGAGCAAGAAGATCCCGGGTTCACATATTGCCCCTGATCCACGAGTGTTTAAGTGAGATGTGAAGTGGACACTCTTTATTGCCTATAGGTGTGAGAGTGAATGTGTTTGTCAGCTATGTTTTAGCTCTGTGATGAAGTGCCCAACTTGTCCTGTGTGTACAGTGTCCTCTCACACAGTGCATGCTGGGATAACCACAAGCAAAAAAAAATGTTATAAAGGGTGGAAGGTTTGACTCATGCTTCAAGAAGAGTAAATAATACGAAAAAGACCATACCATGGACAAAACAAAGGCCAGCACAAAAACTGCTACAGAAGATCTTATAATCATAAAATACAAAAACATTGAGGATTAAAACTTTAGACTTCCAATTATGATGTTATGATTAGTATTTGCGTTATCATTCTGTAACACTGGAACAACTGTACTTCAAGCAAAGTTATTAAAAATAAACTCTAACTCCGGTTGGAATTGCAAACAAGCAACAGTTAGGTTTAACTAGAAAATAGATAGATGACAGAAAAATGTATTTCAAATAATTTTTTTAAGGAAAATTATGGCATTTTTCAACCTAGGTCTTATTCATACTGTCTATGTTTTGTGCCAAAGTTACACTCGCCACCTTTGTTGTAGAGATTTCAGAAATGCAGACACTGTCAAAATAATGTATATCTGGGCAGGCAACGCACTGGAATTCTACAGGAATTAGCATCTTGGATTAGCTATTGTTGCTAAGTGCTGACAAGTTGATCACCAAGACAGCTACCTAGCATAATTATATTTCAGCAGAGACAGATTTTACAAGAATGTCCTGAAACGATTGAATTGGTTTGTAGGAGTTGCCATTACTATTGGTTACAGTACCTACAGTCTCCTCCGTTGAATCTAGCCTCTTGTCTGTGTACTATTGATTAAATAAATATGGTCAGCCATCAAAATAAAATATCCACTAGATAATGGGGCACAACCTGCAAACTGCCAAAGAAACAGATCCCTATGCTAATCCAATGAGCTTTTGATATATGTGTGACCGGTTAACCCCGTTAACGTACTGCACAGTCCTGACTTGAACCAGCGGTCACGCTGACGAGGAGGCCAAAACCCACAGCCTTTAGCATTGGTTGCCAGTGTGTCTCTTAAGGTGTTGGGGAGTGACATTTACTCACTGCACAGCCTCATCACAAGTGCTTGATATTATGTAAAATTGAAAGTTCTTTGAAAAACTGTAGGAGCCCTAATATATGTTTTATTTTAAAGCAGTATAGTTCAGTTAGCGGAGAAATTGCCCAGGGTGTAGATTCCTATGGAATTAACTACAATAGCTAACCCAGTGGGCTTGTTTCTGTATTTACTTTAGGTCTGAAGGAGAACCTAGCATTTGAAAAGATTTATGTAAAATTTTGCTAATTTAACGTTTATTTGGAAAGGTTTTGGAGGTTTGTGCTTGCCTGATATTGTTTCATCAGTTAATAGGCAGGTAGGTTAATCAGCCGTTTTCCCATTACCAGTACAAGCTCAACTCGCCTCGACTCACCTCTACTTGACTCGGTTTGGCCGTCCTCTGTTTTCCATTGCAGATAGTACCCAGAGATTGTAGGCTACCCCTCAATGTAGCTGGTCGTCATAGCAATGCCATACACAACTGCCGTGACGTAATATTTAATGCTACACACAAACCAGCGACCCACATACAGCTGCCACTTGATTTAAGTTAAAACGTTTCTGTAAAGACAGACAAGCGGTATGAAAACCTATGCTGTCTTTTCCTATACCGTTGTTACTGCAGCGGTCCAGAGGGCTCTGTGAGCGGGCGGCTGGCTGGCAATGCGAGCTCCTCCCACAGGTGATACGGTGAAGCTGGTTTTCGTCCTGGCTATTTTAATCAACTGCAAATGACTAGAATAAACAACTGTATAGACAAAAAATTAACAGTGCTCTTATCGGCCCTGCGCATAAGACCAGAACCACTGCTTAGCTGTGATGGGAGTGCAGCATCGCTCACTGTCTCAATCTCACATGGACGTTCAGGCACTGAGGAACAAGACTTAGACAGCATTTTTTTTTCTTTTTGACTGCTGGTTTATATGGGGGCTTGCAAACACCATCTGCCCACCACCCAGCCAACAGACTCTGTATATATGAATAGTCAACGTCAATTAACTTGTTTCTCAAGTGTTCACACTAGCGATGAGATGCTCTGAAATCACACTACCTCTCCCAGGAAGTGTGTGTGTGTGCCTGTGTATACATCTGTGTACGGTATGCATGTGGGTAGAGGAGGTCTTAATTAAAGCTGCTTAATATGCATATGGATATGCCTTTTTAGGGGTGAAAACAAATTTGTGGGGAACATATGGTGCCCCAGACATGACACACACCCACGTAACACACAGACACTTTCAATCTTCAAAGTGAGATACCCAACCGCACACACATACTGGCACGCCCGTGCTCCTACAGAAACTGGAGTGATGGATTCTGGCTGATTGTGTGTAAGTGTTGGAATATCATTAATCCTTTTTTTCTACGCCATTTGGGAAGGTGTGTGCATGCACGTCTGAGCGTGTGTTTGTGTGAGATTCTTTCAGGCAGATGGAGGGAGCCGTGGCCCCTTCTGCAGGGTCAATGGGGAGAAGTTAACCAGCACAGATTGTTGCCTCTCGTCCTCCCCTCTTCTCCTTCCCCTGCCCCCCCCCCTTCATCCCTCCAAATCGGCCTCAACGCCCACCTACAACCCATCATCACACCCTTTTCTTCTCTATTCATTTCTTTCTCTTTTTTTAACATCTTGTTTAACAAAGACAACGGGAGAGTAAGAGGAAAAGGAAAAGGTCAGAGAAAGGGAAGATATTCAGAATTTTATGAGATGTTTACTAAGTAGCTTGAAAAATGCAAAAAAATAAAAGAATTTGCAAGTCTGACAGTACACAAAGAAAATCCCTGCTTTTTTATTTTTATTTTTAACATTGACCTGTGAAATTATGCAGTTTTAAGTAGGTAATTCACTGGGTCCTTGAGCATTTTTTATACCAGCCAGATCTTTAGAAAGAGCACAGAATATTACCGCTTCAAGTGATAGGTATTTCCTACTTGTTGAATTTAATTCAGTATTTTTGAATGGAACTGAACAAATAGAAAGAGACTGTACGTAAAGGTAAAAGATAAGTTTTTATTCAAAAGATCTGCCGTTTTAGAAAGCCACACTTGTTTGAAAATCCTGCTACTACATGAAAACCGTAAAAGTAGAGACTGGATCATCCATTTAGTGAAAATAAATTAAGAAATAAAAAAGATTGTTGAAAAGAGCCCTCCATGTAGAGATATGAGTTCAAAGTAGAATAAGAAGTCAGAGAAGGCTGAGAAATACGTACATGCTGCTGAAGATTCCTGTAGTTAAACACTTTCTTGAATGATATCACGAATATGAAGAGCTTACAAAAGAGTACAGTGGCCAATTGCCTGAGGCTAAATGGTTGGAATCCATACAATTATGGTCTTAAAACATCTGCAGGCCTTATCACTCCAGTCCATATGTGTTAGCATATGTGTGTGTATGCATGTATATGCACAACTCCACCTACACGTTCCAACCTGAAACGTCCAGAGACAGAGGAAGCCATGCAGAGGATTAGGAATCGGTCTTCCTAAATCCCAGACACCGGGTTCCTCCACCAATCACACAGCAGGCAGCGCTAACCTACTAGTGAGGCATGCTGGGGAATCCTGGAACAATACTAGTCAAGGCAATGCCTAAAGGGAAAGGGATCTTGGAGTGGAGTATCTCTGATCCCCACCCCAAAAAGATTGCTTCCAAACGTCCACAGCGAAAAACTGGCGAGGGTTTGTGTTTACAAAGGATTGCATTTCAGAAACCACTGTTTACAGTCGAGCCTGCTCGCTGTCACGTCGATTTAACTTCTGTGCCCACACACACTGAAAATCATCCATCCACCCACTAAGGTGAATACATATATACTTGAGCACAGAGATACACACCACAACCATCACCACCGTTGCCAACAAGAACAACAACTCCAACTCTTCTTCTTTTCCTTCTTTCTCTGTCCTCTTCCTTTCCTTTCCTTCTCTCCGCCTCCCACTTATTTCCTGTTGTTTCATCTGCTGGAGCAAACCACTGAAAGCAGCCAGAGGAGTCCCCCACTCCCCCCGACTGCTAGTGATCACAAACAGAGAAGAATGTTAGAGAAATGATGGGCAGAGTAGATGAGCCACAGAGACTAATGCGATTACAATAACAATACTTTCCCAGCCAGTCGATACTTGCCAATATCTGGTGAAGAAAAACAGAAAAAAACCTGGAAACTAGTGGGCCAGAGGTTGTACACTAATGAGGTCACAACCGCATACATATTGTACATTGTTAGTCTGGAAGTTGCTATGTTTTTCAAATTGAAATTTCTTGCAATTTACTTCCAGTTTATCAGTGGCGCTGTGTGTACTTATTTGCCCTGCAGCTTATCTGCGGCTCCTGAGGGTAAAGATGAAGTTTGACTGCATGTTCTTTTTGTTTGTTTTTTTTTTTTGTGCCGTGAGAAGGTACAAGCCAAAGCCTGGATGGTCTTTTATGAGAATCATTGATCGGAAGACATGCATTTATAAGCTGAGGCGAGGCAGCGTTGTGAATGAAGCAGGATATAGCAGTGACCCAGGGGGAATCACAACACACTCCAGCCTGATCTCTTGCAAAGCCGCTTGGACCCCGATGCTGTCTGCCCTGATAAATGTACTCTCTCCCTCTCTCTCTCTCTCCTTCTGCCTCTCTGACTCCTCTGCTCTCTCTCTCACTCTGTTTTCTGGGCCTGATGAATGCAGAGCGAATCAATAAATCTATTCCCCTGCTGGATACCTGATAAAATTTACAAGGACAAGCTTAATAAATTACTAATGGGATGGCCAATTAGTTTGTGTGTGCGTGTGTGTGTGTGTGTGTGTGTCAGCGCCTGTGTCTGATTTCATATTCCTGCCTGGACATTTGTATGCACATATCTGTGTATGTGTGTATGTGTCCTCAGTGTTTTGCTAACTCCTCTTTTCATAGAAACACAACAAGGTTAGCAGTAAGCCGGCAGTGGCCAACTAGAATCCGTCCTCACTACAACCTTAGTAGATATACATTAAATGGAGTGTAAGTGATTGTAATCCAGTAAACTTTTTTGTAAAATTTTTGTGTTGTGAAAAAGAAATCTGGCCCTTTTACACAGCCCTGGTTCCTTAAATGGTAAACAAAGATTGGTGAGGACCTTGCCACACAACAGCGTTGCAGCCAGTCAGCAACAGGTGTCTTTAGTGCTTGTGCACAGGAGCAGTTGGTCAAGTTACTCAGAAAATGTAATAAGTTACTACTTACTCATTACTCCTTAAACATAGGAATAACCTGACTTTACTTATTACTGGGTGATAAAGGTAACTAATTATGTTACTCGTTAGGTTAGAATATTACTTCCACTACCACCCCTATATACTGCTATGATAATGCCATAATAGCAGGATTCAGTGCTTTTACAAAACGTAAAACCTTGCTTAATGCCACTCTCTCCCGAGTGCATGCATCACTGGCATTAACAGCCAGAGTTTCTTTCTATAAGTTTCACATTATATTTATATTTTATATATATTTTTTATGATTATTATTTTATTTTGTATTACACACACACAAACACAACTTTTGCTGGTTTATTTCCTTATCTAATGAAATGTATGAAAGTAATTGTCCTTATGTTCTTTAAATGTAGCTTTGGCAATATTGTTGCTAAACATTCACACCAATAAAGCTAATTTGAATTTGAATTTAGTATAATGTATAATGTCGTAGACTATGACACCCCCAGCTGTGGCTGGCTCAAGTGCAAGTCTGTGTCACATAAAAAGAACAGACATTACTAGGGATTATTATTTCATTATCACTTACACACAATGAATGTTATCGTAGATGTGTAAACATTTGAAGGAATGAGTTGACATAGAAAATAAACTAATTACGCTAAAGATAGCATTCTTTTGTGCATGTTTGGTTGACATCAGAAGCACAAAAATATATAAATAAGAACCACTAATTACAGAGTCTGGCAGGTGATCACAGAGAGCAGAATGGGACAAAAAAGAGGTTTTGACCAGCTGAGACTCAGCAATGACACCATCCTCCACCACCTCCCAATTTTGAAGGGAGACTTCCGTTTTTCATTGCCCTCTCCCAGTTTTTCCCCTTGTCACAATTCTCCCGATTTCCTGTTATACATCAGTGTCCAGAGAAATACAGCATATTTGGATATTGGGAAGGAGAGAGACTGAGTGAGAGACACCAGTTCTGTGTCTCCAAGCGTCTCTCCTCCATTACCAAGCGTAACATCAATGAATCTTTTGAGGATCACTATCTTCAAACGCAACCCAGCTTTCTCCCCTCAGACAAGACTGTAATTATTCTACATTTGCATGATAAGTGTGTCTGCCCGTGTACGCATTTATGTATGTATGTATGAGTGCTTAAATGCACATTAGCTGCAGTCGGGCACGAGTTCTCATCTTTTATCTTGGTGTAAAAGACGGGAAGAGGCCTTTTTAATGTGGAGTCTGGATCGCTGTCTCTTTGCTCTTCATCTGAGTGTTCATCATTAGCCACTGTCAGCCGGAGAGCTTTGAAGTGGAGTCAGGGGCTCTCTCACGATGTGGAATAGTTATGACACTCGGGCTCTCTGTTTTTGTATGTTTGCGTGTGCTTCCACTTACATTTATGTATTTTCCCATCAGACGGGCCTTCCTTTTTTCACACTTGTGAAATGTGAAATCTAGCAAGAGTGTTGCACTGAAAAGAGACGCTTCATAATTTAACTTGCACGTACATTAGCGGTGATGCTGCATGCAATAATATGAGAGGAGTTGTTTTTTTAAGAAGCGAGAGATGTTTGTTTTTTTCTCAAGACAGGAATGCTCTAGTAACTCCCCATGCTTCACTGACTCTGGTGATGGGAAGATGCAAAGATAGTAATAGGAGAAAGCAGGAAAAAAACAAACAGGGTAAATGAGTGTGACGAATGGGTGCATGATCCTTCGCCTTGTGAGATGTCCTGTACATACAGTATCTATATGATGCATCGCTTCATGCACAGATGAACATATACAGAGTCAAACAGACAGACAAACATTTTTAGATGTGTATGATCTCCCAAGGCCTCATTAGCTCCCGAATATGTGTGAGTGCACCAAGGCGTCTCTGCATACATAGTGTATGTGCACAAACAGCCCATACAGTCAACACTTGACTGGCCTGAAGCTCATCTCAGTGGGCAGTCAGGTGCACCATGTAGCAGTGCTTCGTTTGGCTTATTAATTATATATAATGTTTATTCTGTCTAAGTCTACATTGCATACCGCAGCTTTTTGTCCCATCTGTTTTCTCTATAGACACAATGTCATCAACACAAACTAAGACTCCTCCATGTCCTCTGCTGAGTCCTGGAAATTAAAGACACCAGAAACCCATCCTCAGCTTGATTTTGAGGGCGTCTAATGCAGCAATAAAAAGTTTCAGGCAAGTGCGGTCCCGTTGCTGAGGTTTTTATTGCTGCTGATTCCCAGTCAGGTCTCCTCCTTCTTCCCGAAAGGATGGGATTAATCTTGTGGTTGGGAGTAGCAGAGTTAATCAGTTGAAGAAAAAATGCAGTGGTACAGATGTGTGAAAACCCAGCAACTTCATGAAATCATAGTGTATAATATGAGCACGTTATCGGCAACTGATAGACTTGCTTTTCGGTGTTTTGAAAAAACAAGACTTAAAGGTGCAATGTGTCACTCATCTCCACTGTCTATATTGTATTCCAAAAAAATAGGGGGCAGCATATCATATATCAGGTCAGGTCTGCTAACTTTTTAGTCATTTTGTGAATTTATTTGGATTATTTATTGACTAAAATAGCTAAGAGAGCTTGTGTAATATAATGAACCCATCGCTCGCACACATATCCCAGCTGAAACTACGGTTGTGGGGTGTGGTGCGGGGCTGAGCTGTATTACCCGACTGTCGCCACTTGAGAAGTGGTATTACTCAATTTCATGCACTCAAATAGCTTTTTTGAGTATATTGTATTAGTCAGAGTAGTTATAATGCATCATACTTACACTCTTAATTCAGTAGTTTTTAAGCGAAAAATCATTATTTACTCCACTACTTTTGGATACATTCATCACGCTACTCTGCTATGTATGTATTTATTTATTTATTTATGTATTTACCGCAGTCACGCATCGACATGACTCTGTTAGAACAAAATAATGGCTGAAGCTACAGCATGGTAGAATGGCTTTCAAATAGTGCTAGCAGCTAATATTTAGGCTACAGATTAAGATTTAGCTCACCGTTCAACCAGCTCCTTCTCATCCGAGGGCGTCACCAAGCATTATCAAGCATTCCCAAAGCATTGGAATTTGATGCCCTGGAATGAGACCATGTTGGTGCAGTGGGTTTTGGTTGTGAAGCCAGTAAGCAACACTGTGCTGACACTGAGCTGACAGAGAGCAGTGTCTGTTGATTTAATGCTAATATATTTAATAATAAATAGCTACACACAGTCTATCATGCTTAAAAACCCCTTATGCTTCCTGCCATAATGGAAATGCTTAGGCTGTGGAGAGCTATTAGTGTACGAGTAGTCTGCATTTAACTAGTCATGCTCATTTGTGTAGCATGATGAAGACAAACCAAATTATGCACACACAACAAAGACAAACTACTTTTATTACATGTGGATGTGACTGATATAATATTTCAGATATCTTCACCAGGTAAACGTGAAGAAGTGAACACACCTGGATTTATTAGGCAATTATGAAACATCACACTGATTTGATTTGTTTACCAAAACACAATGTAATATCGGAGACAACAAGAAAATAATTTATATTTTTACTTAGGAAGACCGATTCCTAATCCTCTGCACTTAAACAATCTTTACTTATTGCAGTACTAACAGACTGTAATATTAATGCAATATTTTGTAATCACACTTGATGGATACACACTGGAAATATGTTGTGGTGTAAATGTGGTAGGTTATCTAATCAGGAGATGTTGACTTATCATTTTATCACAAATAAATACAAGTGTATGTTCACTTCCTTGCCTTTACGTGAGGAAGAACATTTCTGAAATTTCTTTAGTCACAGCTATCTCAAATAAAAGTCTTGGTAAAAAAGACAAAGCATTTCTCTTAAGTTACATGCTACTCAAGTAACATTTAGGAAGAGGGTGTGCTGATGGAGCGGTGGATAAGACACATACCTTTGCTGTGAGAGCCCTGGGTTCACTTCCCCACCATAATATATCCACCAATGATTCTCTGAGCAAGACACTTAACTGTCTTGTTGCTACAGAGGTCTGTGACCTCTGACATATATAGCAATTCTAAGCTGCTTTAGATAAAAGTTTCAGATAAATGTAAATGCTTTTGTAGTCTTGCTGAAGTAGTCATTTCAATGACCACTTTTACTTCTACTTGAGTACATGTTTCTGCAAAGTGACAGTACTTTTACTTGAGTAAAGTTTTTGGCTACTCTAACCACCTCTGAGAATGGGCCAGGGCTAGCTGGGGGGAGTATTACATCAGATGATCCAATAAAATCTGAAGGATCTGATTTGAAGTCTTTGCTGCACCTGGCCCACACAGATCCTTTTTTTTCCTCAAAAAAAGACCTAATCTCTTCTCTTTTTGAGACGCCAATATTTCTCAGTAATTGTGTCCTCATCTGGCAGGGGATATGTGGACTGACTGTGTTCAGTGACTGGGGAAGAGCAGCAGGATGTTCAGTTGACCAATAATCAGCCAGACAGAAACGTGAAATGTGAGTTTTAGTCCTTAAAATGGTGAAGCTCTAAAAACACTAAATCCAGTCAAATATTAGAATTACATCCAGGGGGTTGGTCATAGTTTAGCTGGGTGTGTAGCCTATTCATGCAAAGATTGGAGTTTCAGTCAAAGACCTGCAATTAGTGTAGACTTTTTAATTTTTAAACCACATCCACAATCTTTGCTTAACCTTAACCAAGTGTTTTGGTTGCCTGAACTTAACCATGTTTGCCATTACTATTATATTTCCTTGTTCCCAACCACACTGTACTTTAAAAAAAAATATTCTAAAAAGGTAAAACAGCACTGGATGTTGAAAAAACGCTGTCATTGAACATAATGTAGGGTTTCGCGCAAACGGTCAACGTTCTTGTGTGGCGATAGGGTTGAAATTTCCCAAAATGAAACCAGAAGCATCTTTTCTTTGAACCCTCCCTGCCTGGTAAATTCCCACTAACTGAGACTCTCTAAGCTCAAGCTGAGATAACCCCTGATGATATTATCAGGGCTTGTTTTCTCAGATTTGACAAAGCTCTTCTACACCACAGACATACAACTGTTTTTCACAGGCTGAGTAGGACAAGTGAACTGACATTTATGTGTAAAATCAGTTGGAGTGACTCTTTGAAGACAAAAAAAGTAGTTTAAGATAAATATTAATCAAAGGAAGATTTGTTTCTCAAAGTTACAAAATATTTCCTACATTTGTATGAACTTTTGACAGGCCTCTATAGGTTGTCAGAAGAAAATGTTACAAAAGCATCAGTACGTCAGCTCAGCTGTCAGCAGTTAGCGATATGATGTGAGAGTGAGAGAAAAGGTGAAAGCATCACATCAGATCAATGGTAAAGATCCCTACAGTCTTTATTAAACTGCCCTTCCCCACCGCCACCACCATCACCCCATAATGACTGGCAGCTTTAATAACTGTCCAAATAACAGGAGAGCAGATTAATAAAGCATACCGTAAATGATTACCTTCATCATTAATCCATCCCATGGCTATTTAAAGCCGCACGTATTAACTATTTGGACAAGAGGTTTCATGTGTTAATGGCCAGATTGAGCACACTGAGCGGTGGAAGTACATTAGAGGAACACATGATTTGATTAATGCCATTCACAGGAATAGAAACATATTACGCGGGAAGAACAATGCTGTTCACCTGGAAAAAAGAAAATAAATTTAAAAAAAAACTGAGAGAGTTCAGCCGAGAAATGAAATATTTGCACTGGAACATGTGTAATCCCCTCGCAGCGGATTTGAGATGAAGCCCGGCCTCTCATTAGCTGTATTTGGACCAGATTGCATCGGGTCCACAGATTCATTTGGGAAATCCATCTATATATTGCGTACACCCTCTTTATGGCTGTGCTCGAGGCTCAGAGTGTGGATGATGACAGAGCTGATTCAGACTTAATAAATAATACAGTGTTACTGGAGGTATCACCTGATGAATATTGCATTCCTATTCCTGTTGCCTGCCCGTCTGTCTGTCTGTCTGTCTGTCTGTCTGTCTAAGAGACTACCTGGCCTGATGCCAGCTTTTTGTGGTATCCAGTGGAAATATTCAGTTGAGCTTCATGCAGACAGCTGGCATGGTTGGAGGCACTCTGCATTCAAAAACACCCACAGTGTCAGGCAGCAAATGCGAGACAATTACTTCTCGTCTGCGGCACTGAAACTTGTTCCAAAAAAATGGAACGTCCCGCCCATCTGACACGCACCGTGGGTGGATTTTGTGCCAGCTGGAGTGCAGAGAGTAGAAAGGGTGGGGGTGGGGGTGGGGGACAGTTACGAAGACAGAGAATAAATTATCACCTTCAACAGATTATTACCGGGGAAGGTGTTTGGGAGTGTGGCAGTGTGTTCTGAGGAGCATGTGTGGGCTTGCACCTTTATAGCTTTATAAGTATGACATATCTTCTTATCTTGTCAGTTTATCAGGGATATCGGTAAGTCATTAATGTGCAGCAAGTTCATTCATGCATACGCTGTAACATGGCTAGTAGTTACTTCAACCACACTGTGTTGAACAAACAGAAGAAAAACAAAATGCCCAAAAAATATTGTTGTGCAATATGTGGAGCTAAAATAAAATCTCAGTTATTGTTCACATCAGTCAAAAACAGTTTTCAAAGCTGTTTTATTGATTTTTGATGGTTTCAAAATTCTTTGTGTGTTTCTTTCACTTCATGTTGAGTGTGGCATGTCACCATCTGTCAAATGTTTTTTTTTGGGATAACAGCATGTTTTTGGCAGCATGCAGTGAGAAGATACTGTATATCATAAGATGATATGTCTTCTTATTTTGCCAAAGCGTTCGTGGATGTCATCAAGAGTCAATATAAATGTACACCAGAAAAACCAATTTCCTTCGTCCTCATGCTGATATTTAACACAACAAAATGAGCCAGTACAGATGAACAGTAAATCCAACACATATTTCGACAAATACATGCTTATGCAGCATTCAAACATCATGGAATATGAAGCACCTAAGTGAGACATCAACATTGACTATATCAGTTGAAAACAGTCCAAACTGATTGGATTTTGATTATGTTCAAGTTTGCAATTTTCAGCTTTTTTCTCATGATGTTGACTGAGGCATGTCAAATGCTCTGTGGCGATAACATTCTGTTTTAGGCATCAACAAAAGATATACGATAAGATAATATATCCTTTTATTTTGAAAACATGAATATCAGCAAGTGTTAATATAAAACACACACAAGCAAAAGGAAGCTCTATCGTGCACGTAGGACCTGCAGAGTCAATAGAAAAAAACAATCCAGTGCTGAAAGAGTCTACAGGCATGCTATCACAGTGTAGCTTTAAGCTACAGTATCACACAAAAGTGAGTACACCCCTTACATTTTTTTGTAAATGTTTGGGTATATCTTTTCATTTGACAGCATTGAAGAAATGACACTTAGCTGCCATGTAAAGTAGTGAGTGTACAGCTTGTGTAACAGTGTAAATTTGCTGCCCTCTCAAAGACATTACATTACACAACCATTAATGTCTAAACTGCTGGCAATAAAAGTGAGCACACCCCTAAGTGAAAATGTCCAAATTAGGCCCAATTAGCCATTTTCCTTCCCCGGTGCCAAGTGATTTGTTAGTGTTACAAGGTCTCAGGTGTGAATGGGGAGCAGGTGTGTTAAATTTGGTGTTATTGCTCTCACATTCCCTCATATTGGTCACTGGAAGTTCAACATGGCACTGCATGGCAAAGAACTCTGAGGATCTGAAAAAAGAATGGTTGTCTCTACATAAAGGTGGCCTAGGCTATTAGAAGATTGCCAAGACCCGGAAACTGAGCTGCAGCACGGTGGTCAAGACCATACAGCAGTTCAACAGGACAGGTTCCACTCAGAGCAGGCCTCGCCGTGGTCGACCAAGAAGTGCATGTGCTCAGGGTCTGTCAGGGACCGAGCAGTCAGGCAAAGAGGAAAACAGGGGTTTCTTTTTGAAAAACAGGGTTTTTTATTTACCCCCCAAAAAGTTGAACAGAAACCAAATACTTAATATCCAGGCCTGTAAAAGAGGTCAACAAAACATAACTATACACAAAACAGCAGACAAACAGGATGTGAACTGAACAAACTGACCTAACTGAATGAGACACAAGGGAACATATATAGTGGCTTGGCCAAACCAATTTACACATAAGGGGAAAACAAAATGGATGACAAATACAACAACTACAAAGTAAAATAAACTAAACCCAAAATCCCCCTCCCACATGACAGTGCATGGTACGGCTTGATTGGCAGGCCACAGGATATCACAGTCTTTCCCCCTTAGCCACACCTTTCTTCCACCAGGCCAGAGCTCTCTCAACAAAACAAAAAAAGACAATGATTAATAGAACAGAAAATGTTTACATAACCATACAATGTGAAAATGTGTGCACTCCATTTAAACAGTGTATGGCTAAAGTAAATAAATGTAAATTATATCTGAAATAAACTATGTGATCTGTGTTTTGAATTTATGAATTGTTTGGGGCGTGGCTCACTGCAAAAATAACTTAACTTGTGTATTTAAAATTGGTTTTATGTGGTATTACCATAGCTGGCTTGTAACCTGTGTGGCTTAGGCCATCAGCCTGCCAGTGCTCAGACAATATGCCGCACACTGCTTCAAATTGGTCTGCATGGCTCTTCTGAAGAAAGCCCACAAACAGTTTAGTGAAGACAAGCAGACTAAGGACATGGATTACTGGAACCATATCATGTGGTCTGATGAGACCAAGATATACTTATTTGATTCAGATAGTGTAAAGCGTGTGTGGTGGCAACCAGGTGAGGAGTACAAAGACAAGTGTGTCTTGCCTACAGTCAAGCATGGTGGTGGGAGTGTCATGGTCTGGGGCTGTATGAGTGCTGCCGGCACTGGGGAGCTACAGTTTGCTGAGGGAACCATGAATGCGAACATGTACTGTGACATACTGAAGCAGAGCATGATCTCCTCCTTTCGGAGACGACCCCAAACACCTCCAAGACAACCACTGCCTTGCTGAAGAAGCTGAGGGTAAAGGTGATGGACTGGCCAAGCATGTATCCAGACCTAAACCCTATTGAGCATCTGTGGGGCATCCTCAAATGGAAGGTGGAGGAGTGCAAGGTCTCTAACATCCACAAGCTCCGTGATGTCGTGATGGAGGAGTGGAAGAGGACTCCAGTGGCAACTTGTGAAGCTCTGGTGAACTCCATGTCCAAGAGGGTTAAGGCAGTGCTGGAAAATAATGGTGGGCACAAAAAATATTATATTACATACAAAGTGCTAGTTTACATTGTTACACAAGCTCAATGCTCACTACTTTACAGTGTAGCAAAATGTCATTTGTGATGTTTAGCAGGTTTAATATTCCATGTTCACCCTCTTAGATTAGCATGTTAGCATGCTAGTATTAGCTAATTAGCCCTAAACACAAAAGTAATGCTGTGTTTAACTAAAAATATTAAATGAAATATTATATTTCACTTAAAACACAAATTGTCAACCTCATGGCAGCATTAATGGAAAAATCAGAGTATCACCAAAATCAGTAGGATTCATCCTCAGGGGACCATTAATATCTGCACAAACGTTCATGGTAAGCCATCCAGTAGTTTTAATAATAATTAATAAACTATAGTAAACTATTGTGGGTAGTCTAAAAAAACTGATAAATAATCATTAACATTTCTAATGTGGCAATGAATAATGAAAACGTACATGAAATCAAATCAACAGAAAAATCAACATCTGCCTGGTTGGTGTGGCTGGTAGCTGACTTTATCTTATGCATGTAACAGGATTGGTCTGTACGTCTTCAGAGCGTTTATTGTTTATGAGGTCTCATGGGCTGCTTTCATGTGTGGTTTTGTACACCCATGTGTAATTATTGTGTGTGGATCTGGAGTAAGATTGGTCCATGTAGTCCTGACTACTGGAACGCACGTCCTGCCAGTGCATTTAGTTCAGAAGCTTCTCTCTCATCTTTTCTTATGTCCGACACAAAATAAAGATTTAGAATGGATGTAAGAAACACCCTCCTATAATGACAAATTAGTGAAAAAAAACACTTTAGTTAGGAAACTAGAAACTGTCCTAAATCTTTTGCTATGTTTGCAGCTCCCATCCAGACAAAAACAGCAAAAACAAAGACCTAAAATGGAGAAGAAACGGCCGACCCCGTTTTTCGTTTTAAAACTCTGGGTAGCGTTTTAGTGCGGATGGGCAAAAACGGAGGGCTTTGGAAACAATGACGCAGATGCTCAAATCTGGCTCTTTGATTGGGTCTTGTAAGTCATGTAAAGCAGAAACACGATGGTACTGACAGGGTTTTTTGATTTGATATTTTTATTAAAATGTCACACTACACTGGTACTGTGCATGTCGCCGTTTACTTTGCGATGTCTTCCAGTCTTTTTTCCGCCGCCACAATCACTT
Organism: Lepomis macrochirus; assembly: GCA_024633595.2. Lineage (NCBI taxonomy): Eukaryota > Metazoa > Chordata > Actinopteri > Centrarchiformes > Centrarchidae > Lepomis > Lepomis macrochirus. The sequence continues at coordinate 28,786,880 of JALXJV020000013.1, read as the reverse complement.
TAAACTCCCATTTTACATTCAGTAACAGTCCCACCTCGTTCTTGGTCGATGCAAAAAAAATGCTGTGATTGTTCCACAGCATTACTTTATTCTTTCGCCAAATATTCTGTAACTACGGAATAGACCATCTGCTTGATGATCAGTATATGTGAAGATGTGCGTTTTCTGTCCTTTTACTTACATACTTACATACAAAGTGCAATACAGTCTCCAGGTTCATATCTGAATGCTTATTACTGAGTGTACAGATCACTAAGTCACTGCAACATGTGTCTGCTTTTTGCCGTGGTGAGCAGCACTGCAACATAATTGCTAATTACTTTTCTGCTGCATTTGCAGCTCTCTGTATATTAGATGATTAAACTTGTAAATTATTGAAATATCTAAGATGTGATGTCATAACAGTATCAGTAAACTGATGCAGTAAAGTAGAGTTAAAATCATCATTGTAACTCAAGAATTTAAAATATAATGTAGTGTAAATTCACACCCTACATATTGGGTTGATTAAATGAATGTTTTTGAAAGTCTTCCATCCATTACATCATTTGAAATACCAACTTCTGCATAAACATAACATTTTTTCATAATTGTCAAGAAAAATGACCATGGCATACAACCATGGATTTTAAGAATTAGGTACTGTTTGACAGTATTATTTGATAATGACCACTTTATTTAAAAATGCATCAGTTATTATAATTTAATAAATTATAATGATAAACATGTATTACCTCATTTGACACAGATGTTTTGATTTGTGGGCTATGTTCTACATCTGTTGCCTGTAACCTACAAAATAAAGTTCTGATACACAGATGTTCAGGACATTGTTACGTATATTTGGAGCCTTCCACTCCCCCTCTCTGTTTTTATAATGTGTGTGCCAATCAAATCTCTCTGTGTATGTGTTTTTGATTGTGCCAGCATGTGTCAACACTGCACCAGCCGGTGTGTGTGTGTGTGTGTGTGTGTGTGTGTGTGTAAATGAGAGAGGCTTGTTTTTGAAAAGGTATAGGCAGGGAGAGGAGAGAGTGAGGAACCTAATCAGCCAATCGGGAAGCAGATTAGCAGTCTGGGTAGGCTGCGGGAGGTGAGGTAGAGCTGTTACTACAGTGGAAAGAATTCTTTTTGGCTAGCAACACAGCGACCAATCACAATCCATAAACAGACCAAACAACTTTTTACACCAATGACCCTGTCTGTGTGTGTGTGTGTGTGTGTGTGTGTGTGTGTGTGTGGAAAGAGGGGAAAAAATAAGACTAGGCAAAAACTGCCAGCTCCAGGGATTTTTGGCAGTTGCCCAAATTGTGTGTGTGTGTGTGTGTGTGTGTTTAAGTCAGTCTCAAAAGGGGAAGGGCAGGGACCGCACAGACTTCTCTTTTAATTTGACATGGTTCACCATTTTTGCATGCACTCTCTGTCTCACCAAGTGTGTGTGAGTTTAAGGGAGGTTGTGTGCATGTGTGCGCTCGTACCTGTGTATGTGCATATTGTGCGTGTGTGTGTGTGTGTGGGCATCTGTGTGTGTGTTTGGGTGAGTGACAGCTCTGACCTTTTCAATATGCCTGTTAAACCTGAGCTCTTGTCCCAGTGCAGACGTGCTTGTGTCAACTCCAGCACTCCTACATGAAGGTCAAACTCTCTCCTGTTGGAGTGTTGGTGGGTACATGCACACACACACACACACACACACACACACACACACACACACACACACACATGCACTTACTACATACATAATGTTTCCTGTCATGTTGTTCCCTTCTCCTCTATAAATAATGTGCTCTCTGCCCCCACTAGTATGTCCAGGCAATTACCACATCATACTGATGCATCTACTCTGCTCCCCACCAGGCAATAATTGTAGATTTAGTCATTCTTATTTTTTTCTTTTCTTCCTTCCACCCTACTTTTTCCTTTTGGTGGCCACAGGTTTCTGGTCTTGTTACAATGGTCACCATCACAGCTGCTGCCATGGGTTGAATCCCTGGCAGGGTGTAGTTTTGATTGGTGGGATTACTGCGCTCATTAGGGAGGTAAATGTATGTTGTCTGATAGATGAAGTGAAAAGTCTTTTGCTGCTCTGTAGCTGACGGGACTAAATGAGATCATGTATTTTTATGATCGATGTTTCAGCTATTAAACAGCCATTGGTGAAATAATAATCTGAATTAAGCAGACTTAAGTTATTGACTGAGAATGTTTATTTTTCTTATTATCCACAAATCAAGTTACGAATTAAAAAAATGCATCCAAAGCCTGACAGCCTATTTCTTATTCATCTGTGCTGTAGAGTTCCATTGTTCCATTAGGGAGCCACACTGTTGCACTGGCTGACATGTTCCTTCATTACCACATTACACACACACACACACACACACACACACACACACACACACACACATACACACACACACTGTAGCTTATTTTTACTCACATACCTATCCTAATGATAATACTAGAGAACCAAGTGTGTATTAATCTGCAGCTGAAAATAGTCCCCAATAAATGCAGTATTTACTCCAGTTTAAGTAACATTAGCTAAAAACTACAAAACGATCTTGTGACTGATTTTTTAAAAAGGAAGCCTTTGACATTTTTGGAAATATGCTTATTTGCTTTCTTTCCAAGAGTTAGATAGGAAGATCGATACCTCTCTCATGCATGGACATCAAATGCAAATCTATCATCAGCAGCTTAGCTTGGTCTTGCTCTTTGTCACAGAATTTGTTTACAGTAAGAAAATTAAGAAAAAACACCAGCCTTTTTCGTTTTCTTTTTCTTTTCTTTTTTTTTCTTTTTTTTTACAAAATAACAATAATAAAGCATAGCGGAGACACACATTGAGAATGAAAGAGGTCAAAATTCTAAACAGTGTATAAAAACACACATAAAACAGAATGGCACAGGTGCAAGGGGAAACCTTTAGAAAGCTCTACATCTATGACAAGTGATATAAAAGAAATATAGCTTGGGTCGTGCTCTCTGAACCAGCTCTGTGGACCAGAGTGATGGATACATGATAGGATGTGTGTGTGTGTGTCCCTATGAATAAATACGTAACCATTTCAGTGTTACTATACTGTGTGATTGTACCACTGTGTGTGTGTGTGTGTGTGTGTGTGTGTGTGTGTGTGTGTGTGTGCGTGTGTGGCCTTTGAACATGTTTATATGCATGTACTTACATGTACTTGTTTACATCAATTTCTGCCTAAAGGTGTATGTGCCTGTGCATCCTTGAGTTAGCACGCACACACGTGTGTATGTGTGTGAGCATCTCCCGTGTGCGATCATCACACAAGGGAGATGCTTACAGTCCATTTGTCTGCAAGCACACTGACCATTAGCTGGCCACCATACATAATGTATAGCAGTGACCTTTCTGCACACTGCACCCTTAGGCCTATAAGCCATTGTTTGGTGTTGTATTGATTTTCACCCTCCTCATAGATGGAGACGGTGATTTGAGGGGAGAGAGACTGAGTGCCGCTGTGTCTGGTGAAAGTAGAGGGGAGGGCAAAAGCAATGGAGTGTAAAGAATTGAAAAGGCTCACCATGGAGAAGGACCCAGACAGCGTCACATACCTGTAACCCCCCTTTTCAGCAAAGTGACTGCTTGTAGGCTGGCCCTTGTATGAAAGACAGGGTCACGTTCAATAGTGTTGAATCTTGTGGACCATACCAAGTGTCACCTATACACAGCCCATTAGACAGAGTGGTGAGCGTCAGGCTGCATGGTAAACAATTTAAGTAGAGTCCTTTTCAACATTCATCAGGCTCGACTTGGTGGATAAAAGGTGGAGGGCGTTAGGGTTTCCATCTGCACACCTGCACACCTTCCCTATAATCTGCCACTGTGTTCTTTATATCTCACCTGCTCCAGCTGACAACTAAAGTGGAGATACAGATGGAGGAGGAAAATGGTGAGAAAAGTGTTTTGGTGTCCTGCAGTGATGGATCTTTAGGCCGCCTGGCAGATGAAGTAGGAGAAGGGGGAGTGGGGGGGTGAATTCGACATCACTTTGTTCTCACCCAGAAGGCCAGTTCTTGATCTGTAGGAGGACTGGAGCAAAGTGACCAGGCCTGTTGCTCTCACACTCGCATACAAAGCTAAAAATACCACACTGATTTGTCGGTTGACAGAGAGACAAGACGACAATCTTACATCATCTACAGTTACGTCATGCTCTGCCTTCACAGGGTGATACCATGATGATTATAATATTATATAATAGTAGCCTGTGGCGATGCATACTTTGCGAGGACGTAGAGAAAAGTGATGTAAAGCTATTTAAAGTACCTGTGCTTTTATATATAAGTAAAAGTTCTGTCTTTACAAATTAGTGCAGCTTTAAGTAGAGATTTATATCAGTACTGATGTTTACCCTGGGTTTATCTTTCAGCTGGAAACATCAAACTCCCAAGAACATCATTGAGAAAAGGGAAACATGCAGGTTTTTTTGCTGCCTTCTAGTGTTGTTGGATGTATTAAAATCACAAGCAGGGAACAGAAGATCAATTTAGCATCAATGTAGCTTCAACTTCAACTTCAACAGGAAAGAATCCCATATATATGTATATATATATATATATATATACATTATACAATATATTGTAATATATATATATATATATATATATATATATATATATATATATATATATATATATACATATAGTAATATATATATATATATATATATATATATATATATATATATATATATATATATATATATATATATACTAATTAATATTAATAATATTACAATTAATATTGTGTGTTGTGTGTGTGCATTGTGTGATAGTGTTGATTCATGAGCATACCTGCAGGAAGTGTAACTGCTAGTAAAGCCACTTTGATTCAGAGAGAAATGTGACGCTGTAACACCGACACTAATGCAGTGCTGATCACTTCGTAACAGAGGGAGAAAGACAGGGGGGTGCTGAGGGTAGAAAAAAAGAGGCATGCTGCAGAGCTTTCTAATTCTTCCAGGAGATTGACACCTGAATGTGCTTTCAAGCAGCAAACCGCTGGGTGGCAACAGCCTGCCACCCCCAATCCCCAACCCCAGCTCCCCCCCATTCATTCTTCTCTCGTAGACTCCTGCTCTACTCACGATCTAACATAAACCATCTACACAAGACATTTAGTCTAATATTGAGTTTTAAAACTTGTGTCCAGTAAGCAGCATGTTCACATTTTGCTTGAAAATGGGGAAGCTTGCAGGGCGTATCAGGAAATTACATTTGAGTTAATGGTATGTCATTAATTATTCAGTTTGCCCTATAAAGTATTCAAGCCTCTAATTTTTAGCACATTATTTTTATTAGATCATGATGTGATCATGATTTATATAAGGCAATCACTGTGTGGTTATAATGCACTTTTGATATTTTTTTTCAAAATATTTATTCAAGAATTTTTGGACAAGTTGGTTTGCACAGGAAATGAGTGTAACTATATCATCCTGTTGTTAGATTTTTAAAAATTCTTTAAAGAAGACACTTTGCCATCACACACCTTCCTCCCTCTTGATATTTTTGATCACCTGTTTGTCCTTCTGTTATTTTCCCAATTTGTTCTCATTCATCTTGTGTCTCCATTGAAAGTGGAATCGGATGGAGGGAGGGAGGGTGTGGGGACAGAGGAGCTTCACAGCAGGCCGCCGTTCCATTTATCAACATCAGGATTTCGCAGCGCGACTCCTTAAAAGCCAACTCAGAAACCTCTCAGCTGCCCAAGCGAACAAAAGCCGAAAGAACCCAACTTAAATGCAAAACCCTACCTTTCCTTTTCACGCTGAGTTCACCTTTTCACCAATAGGTACGTTTCGGTACGCGACTACATGAGGTTATTTTCTTTTGAAAAGATGTCAGATAAAAATAAATGAGGAGAACATTTACTGGGCCTCCCTTCACAGCCTTGGGGCTTTGCTACTTGTGTAAAAAGGCTTTTTTTTGAAAACGTGTATTAATTGCATTCACTCTGTTTCTTTCTCCTGTTTTTTTTTGTCTCTACGTTGGCTCTGGCTTTCATGGTTTGCTGTGGCGTTTCGCCATGCAAGCCCGAATCAAGGCTACATCACTAAACACCTCTGTATGACATCTATTCAGCTGCCTCTGAGAAGCAGTTTACCTGTGATATTCTTCCGTTCTGTGAAGGGTTGACAGATAAAAACAGCCAAGAGTTTCTGTTGACCTTCCTTGGCACATACAGAACTGTTTGTGTGTGTGTGTGTGTGTGTGTGTGTGTGTGTGTGTGTGCGTGTGTGTGTTGTCAGTGCTGGGTCCCTTCCACATTTAGCCCTCCATATGGCTTATGTAGATAGCTTTCTTTGGGTCATGTCTTGGCTCAGCTTTAATTAGTGGATTTGCTGCTAATAGATGGAGCTAATTAACAGGGATTGGGGCTCCTGCACGTTTGCCACTGCTCATATCTGTGTGTGTTGGCGCACACTCATATGTGTGCGAGCTGACATGCTTCTGTCTACCCGACGATGGAGACAACGGATGCTGTCACCTTGGTAACCATGTAAAATGGATTCCGGGGTGGAATCAGCCCATGCCAATTAGACATAGGGATGCTATGGAGATGGCAGGGCAAGCACAGATGCACACTCTGTGTCTGCATCTTTCAGCCTTTCTCTCTCTCCTTTGCACAAACGCACACACACACACACACACACACACACACACACACACACACACACACACACACACACGCACACACACACACACACACACACACACACGTAGGCAGTCAGACAGCGTCTTTCCCCAGGCAGTGTGGATATGACCATCATAATCACATCATCCCCCCGCGATAACAATAACTCTGCTCAGGGATGCAAATAATCTGTGTCCACATATCTTATTATTGCAATCAATAATAACGAAGCACCCTAATACACACACACACACACACACACACACACACAAAAAATAACACCCCTGTCACCCTAATGAGAAAGTATAGCCTATTACCATGCTCTGTGTGTTGTTGTTGTGTGTGTGTTTCAGCAGCTGTGTCCCCCTTCTTAAAAAAGCGAGGAGATCAAAACGGAGCAAAGGGCTCACGGGGCGTAAAAACTAATTTACTTTAAAAAAGAAAAGTAATTCTGCTGGCTGGGTTTCTCTTTTCCCAAGTAGCCCCACTCTTTATCAAAAGCACAGTGATTGAGAAACAGGCCAAATGTGCGGGGAAAGAATAAACACATGCTCAGTTTTGATTCAGCGAGCGTGGCTTTTCCCAAAAGCAAACCGGTGACCCATATGCATTCCCGTTGCTCTCAGCCCGTGCTGATGAAATGGCCACAATATTACTGCTGACTTTGTGATAAAACTGTGTTACTTATGTCAAACACATACGCACCTGCCCTCTCAGTGTGGATGTGGATGAGTGGGTGGGGTAGGCTGACACACTCGCAAGTGCTGATAAGTGACTGCAAGTGTGTTTTTGGGATGTGCGTGTGGATGCTGATAAGTGTTGATAAGTGAGTGTGTGTGTGTGTGTGTGTGTGTGTGTCTGTGTGTGTGTTTGGATGATTACTGATTTGTGGCAGGGTGTCTATTGTTAATGAAATCCTTTGTGCCACTCTGATTGGCTCATCAATCAAACAGCAGTTCGCATATTACCCATAACCCCTTTCTGCTCTCTCCAGGTGGTGGATTACAATGTGACACATGCACATGTGTACACACACACACACACACACACACACACACACGTGAAGGAAGTGTAGTCATATTTACACACATGCGCACACATACACACACATACACACATACATACAGGTGATGGAGGGATCAAACCTAGTCATAATCACAGATGTATGTACACAAACGTACACACCGACAAAAGACACTTTCAATGTCTTTTTCTAAAATAGACTTGTAAACTTGTAAATACCCCCCCACACACAAACACACACACAGACATATACACGTAAATCAGTCTCTCACATATCTCACAACAGGCATGTGCCAAAAGGCAAACTTGCTCAGATACATATATGCGCATAAACACACACACACACGCACACACACACACACACACACGCACACACACAAACACCCTGCAGCCTTGCTAAAAGCTTTACGTCTGTAGTTTCCCCCGATGCCGGTGTCATCTTGATCTCCATCCACAGAGTGAAGGAGACAATGAGACAGTGAATGCATCATCTGTATTAATTTCTGCTTGATTCAAAGTGTCGTGGCTAAAGAGGGCAAAAGGAGGGGCAATGGGGGGTGGGTGGGCGTGAGTTGGAGTAGCGGGGGAAAGGGAGGAGGAGAGGTTAGACAGGGGAAATTGTGTGGGGGGATGTGGAGGAGGTCTTAGGGGACACCTCGCTGCGGCTAGCCCAAGGGCGTAGGGTTCATTTTAACATTGGAGGAGACATACATTAAGTGGGTGTTAAACACTTCATTTCCTGCATTTTGGTGAATTTTTCTGCACCAATTTCTGCCTTTACTTTCTGCCTTGGAATGTCTGTATGTAAAGGGAAACACACAATTGAGGCGGTAGTTGACAATTCAAGATATAAAAAAATATAATGCAATATAATGCAGTAAGCTTTCAGGAAATTTTTATTGCTTTCAGGTATGTTTTCTCCTGTAGATTAACTTTTCTCATTTACAGTTTTTTTCCATTACTTAAACATTATAAGTGGGCTTTTGAACTAAAATTTAACTAAAATAACTCCATTTTTCAAAAAGCATACCCATTTCTCTACACTCTACACACAAATCCCTTCATTTCTCATTGCCTACACCATTTGGTCATTGAGAAAGCACTACCCAGGTGTAAACACAAACAAAATTCATAACACACCAGTCAGAAGCTTCAATAGATAGATAAAAGGGCCAGAGTCAGTTTATCCAGTTTTGGAAGAATGAATTCAGAGAAGTCTGAAGGAAGAGGTGTGGGACGCCTGAGAGGAGGAGGAGGAAGAAGAAGAGGAGGAGGAGGAACAGTAGGAGTTGGAGGAGGAGATGGGATAGGAGGAAGATGAGGAGTAGAGGGAGGCGGAGCCGGAGTAAGGCCAAGGAGGAGTGGTCAATAAGGAGGTGGAGCAGTAGTAGGGAGGAGAAAGAGGTGGAGAATGAGAATCTCTGGCTTATCCCAGACCAATGACAGGATGCTGGGGCATAATAATTTGTTGTTCGGTGTGTTGTACTGTACAGTACACTAAGGAATAAAAAAAATGTGTGCAAATGTGCAAATACATACATTTGTTAATCCTTCTGTTGTGTTCATCATGTAAAAATTTTTGAGAGGGAGAACCACAAGCAACATTACTAATAACCAGTTTTTGTAATATTGTTTTGAATTTATCTCACAGTGTGCAAGACTGTTTTGTAGGGTGTGTGTTTCTGAGGGCTTGTGTGTTATGTATGAGATCAAAGTTTAATTTTTCAGCAAGACTGAATGCTTTTGATTTGAGAGTTTGATTTTGACCTGAAAATAGGATGTTTGGGGAATTGGGTGAGAATGATTTAGTCTTCTGTCCTCCTTTGTGTCTTTTGTTTTGGGGAATTAACTTCTTTGTATGTGCATGTGGCACCTTTTCACCTCAATGATAAATTAATTAATTTTAATTCAGCTATAAATTCCTGGACTTTAATAGCTCCTGTGTTTCAGCAGGTATTCTGCTCAAGTTCAAAACTTACTGCACAGTCAGAATCTCTACCAGGTATCTGGGTTCTCTGACTTGTTAAGAAAAAAGTTATAATATGTAAGAAATATAAGAAAAAAGTCATAATTTAAAGACAATAAAGTCATAATATTTTGAAAATTTCTACCTGCCCAATCCTCTGCTCTGCATAGCCTACAATATTGCGCTGCTGAAGTGGTAATATCCCCTTCAATACGTCTGACAGAACCCCGTGTGGGACTACACTGGGGGGAGACAGTTCTTCATCACGGGTGGAAAACACATCTGATCAGGCATAAATCTCACCATAAATCCACACAAATGTTAACTTCACTATGTCCGATAAAGTACAGCTCACAGTTGCTTCAGTAGGAAGCATCCTGGAGCAGTGAGACAGTCTCAGAGCAAAGGTGTCTTTAAGCAAGGGTGACACAGAGACAGCAGCTGGTCAGGGGAAGACGCCACAGGAAATACTAAAACATGCACATAACTTAAAGAAATCTATTCTATTATTATTGGATGATGACAAAAATGATTATTGAGTTAGACTGAATCTTATAAATGAGATTCTTTTCACCGTTTTGTTTAACAGTTAGACCGTAGTAAGTAATGTTACTGTAACTTACTTCCGCTGCGGTGTTGTCCTGCACCGTTATGTTGCATTATTGTACATTATGTGGATAACATAAGTTATGATGACTGAGACCTGCAAAGAAGCTGTGTACTTGAGTATCCGTAAAATGACCATAAATCGAAATTGGACGTTATGAAGCAGCAACGCCAGATCCATGCTAATCGTGCTGGCTACAGGATAACAAATTGTTCCACATTTGTTTTTTTTTACCATAACATTATTTCTTCTTTGCATCAACACTTTAACATAATAATGGTAAATAGTATAGAAATATGGATCATGTTAGCTGGTGAAGTAATGTGGCACCCCATAATATTACAACTGTAGTTTTTTGCAACATTAGCAACTGGTCGGCGTAAGCCAGCCAGCTAATGTTATCTAACTTTACTAAAGCATAAAGGAGGCTCGGAAGCACGCGTGCGGAAAACCGACCCGATTTCTTCACGGAGCACACACATAGTGTGTATTCCAAGGGACAGAGAAAGCAGTTCATGTGCGGTTGCAACCGGTTAAAAAATAACTAAAAAAGTGATTCATTGATAAATTATTTCATTAAAAAACAACAAATAGCCCCGTTAACTGTTTGTGTGCCACATACCTTGACTAGACACTGACGGATGACAGTGGTTATATTTTAATTGTTTGATCAAAATTATGGCTATTATAGCTGGATATTGACATGTCTCTACCTATGTCTATACCCTTGGGCTGGCCCCAGGGCTAGGAGAGAAACACACACACGCACACACACACACACACAGACACACACACACACACGCACACACACACACACACACACACACACACACACACACACACACACAAACGCATATCCACTGAGATTAATAACTACAGACACACAAGTGCACATAATCACATTCACACATATGCACGCTCATGCAGAAAAGCCACGTGCATAACAAGGTAAAATCCCAAACAATAGTTTGTAACAATAGAGATAACAGAAATGCAGTAGTAGTATGTTCCACACTTGCAGATTGGACTGATAATAATATTACAGGCCTGGAGGGAGAAAAAAGGCAGCTTGTTTGTCGTCCAGCATTTTCCCTTTTAGCCCTGTGACGACACAGCAAAATGTGCGTCCTAATGCTCATGTAACAGCTAGTCAGACACACCCTCAGAAACACACTGAGCTGCAGCAAACAGTGACAGACGCCTGTCTTCCTTTCTCTTCTCCTCTCCCTTCCAAACACTAGCTACCCTCCAGGCAGTCAATGGACAGAAAGTTGTTACTGTGATGTGGAGACAGAGCTCAGTTAAAACTTTATGGATGAAAGAGACATTTGTTACAGGTTAACAAATCAACACTCTGAAACTCTTGTCCCAGTCCATGCTTCTAAGCTGGTAAGGTGATGCAAAGCCGTGTTTACTGGCTTCTCACGACTCACCCAATATTAAAATTCTGATGATCCTAATGATACTCTGAAATAATAATAAGCTACTTTTGATATATTATGTACATATTGCTGATAATACTTGTAAACCATTTACAATTAAATTTAAATTTATTTAATTTAATTTACTTAAATAAATGACCTGAGTACAAAATACCCACAGCATATGTAATAAACAAGGTAATGTAAGGTAATAAATGGTATGGTAGTTTATACAGTAAACCTATGTGTCTGTGTTCAGTGTTCTGACTATCAGTGGATAAAAGAAGGGGGAAAAAAGGAACAGGTGGAATATTTTGTTCCTAGTGTTGCATTTGATGTCATACTGAAGTGAAATTGTAAGTTTTATAGGACTGAAGGGGTTTGAATTATTCTAAAATTTGATTGGTTTATTGGTTTGAATTTTCAAGTACGTCCACTGATATGTGATGTAACAACTACAAAAAGTATCCTGTCTACCAAGGAGTACGGTAAAGTATTGAAGATTCAAGGTACAAATGCAGAGGAAATGTGATTCTTGGCATGAAATGTTCTGTATTAGGAAACGAAAATAAAATGACAAGGTGCAAAATTCATTTTCACTTCATTTTCCCCTTGAACCGTCTATAGCAGGAAGCAGACAGGCGTCCCAACCCCACGCCCCCCTCTCTCGTTCAACCTCTTGTTCCACATCTCCACTTTTTCGTCTCAACAGCCTGTCTGCTCTGGGACACAGCTATGACTCATCTGTCTGTCACATTGAAGATGCCAGACAAACAGACAGCCGGAGAGTCCGTCTTCTTCTCCGGAGAGTGAATCACAATTTAGTGCTGGACATCTCGTCCAAAATCAGACAATCTGTGCTGTCTGCACCCCTCCTGCCTCGACAGTTGGCAGTTGATTACGGATGCTTTATTGTAGAATTGATCAATATGGTGCTGATTGGCAGTGGGAAGCACTTTTTCTTGAACTGACTGTACAGTAATTTCAGTTTCTATAAACTTTGTGAGAACACATGATGTATGTTACTATAAGAGGTTTCAGTTAAGAGTTTTGTTTTCATGGTGGTGTAAATACTCATGTCATAGGCCCTCCCACGCTGACAAAAATAAATGTGTAGCGGAAATACTGAATGTTTATAATAGATTTCTGGCAGGAGCAGCTTCAAAAACAAGTTTAAGTCAATGCTCCCCTCAGCACCTCCATCATCCAGGCTGATGCACAAACACTTTGCTATTCTCTTCTAAAAAATTAAAAAATATACATAATAGTATCAATAAAATGAATAGGCATCAGCAATGCAATTTAAAAATCCCAATGTGTGTAAAGTATTGCTCTTAATACCTATAATATGCTGATGTATGTGTTTAAATGACCAATTCATATGCATGAAAATGATTCAAATGATATTTTTTAGTCACCACCGCAGCACAAGGTTCATACTCTTTCAATGAAAGGCGAGTACTGGTCTTGACATTGGCCATAGCCACAGGAGTTCAGGGTGAAGTATTACACATAATTCACCTCTTCTTCTTTCTGGGATTACAACTCTTGAGTGTGGTTTTATACGGCGTTTCTGGAAAAACTGCATGTCCCATGGTTCTTTGCCAGAGTAGCACAGTGACGAATGACAACTGTCAGGGGTCGGTCTAGATCCCACTTGAAGCTGTGTTGTGAAAATAATAAGTGTGTGTGTCTTTTGCAAGCCTGTGGATCTGTGTAAACACGAGTCACACGAGTGTGTGTGTGTGTGTGTGTGTGTGTGTAGGTGTGTGTGTGTTTGTGTGTGTGTGAGAGAGAGAGAGAGAGAGAGAGAGAGAGAGAGAGAGAGAGAGAGATGGCCTAAAGCAAGCACTGTGAGGTTTTCCAACCCACGCTGAGCCGACTCTGGTTGGACCAGAGAGGCTCAGTGTGACCTGCCAAAACTCACAGCAGCCACACCAACAGTGAACTCTGTATGGTTGGGGATGGAGGGACGGAGGGAGGAGAGTGGAAGGGTGAGGGGAAGACAGGAGGAAGGGTGGGGAGGGCGTAGGAAATTCATCATGGTCACAAAAAGTACACACACAGACTGAGCTGTGATGTGTGTGTGTGTGTGTGTGTGTGCTCAGTAATGACAGGGTGACAGATGTAGTTCTGGTCTCAATAGGTAGACGCCATGTACTTAAGAACCCATTTAAGCTTGTGAAACCACTCAACCATAAAACTTCAGGGTCTGAACGTGTATGAGTGTGTGTGTGTGCATGCACGCGTACTAAGAGTGTCACTATTTGTCCACTGATTACGCGTGCAGGTCTTTGTGTCTTTGCTCATTAATTTTGATTGCAAGGGCAAGTGACGGGCATTTGTCGAACAAAAACAACAGGTTGGCTGTGTCGTGAACTCTCCAGTTCGTGGGTGGTGAGAAGGAGCAAGGTAGATAGAGTGTGGAATACAGAAAGAAACCAGAAGGAGACTAAAGGAGGGGAAGGGGCGGTAAATAAGTGCCTTTCAGTCTTGTGGAGGGGTAGATGAGCGGGGACTCTGACAGCTCCGAGAGTCCGACAGCTAAATGGCTCACTCAAGACAGAAGAGGTGATAGAGGAAGAATAGCAGAAGACGGGGAAAAAGCAAAGAACTAAATGTGTGAAGTCAGCCATGTAACTCATGTTGTCACCAGCCAGAATGACTCTCCTTATGTTTATTTGTCGATGTACATTAACATATTTTTGTTAAATTGGTGTGCCACTTCATCATTTTCGATGGTTAGATTGTAGAATGCAAATTTGCTCAAGAATTCAATTAGTTTAATTAAGTCTGTTTATGGCACCTCACTAATGGCTATGTTTTAGTATATTTTATTATGTTGCTGCCCACCAATTTTGGATGAATTATTACCCTTAAGGCAACCATTTACGTCCACTGTTTTCACAATGATGTAAAAAGAGTCTGTTAGGATAATAAAGGATGCAAGAATTTGCCAACATTCTAGGTAACTGAAAGCAAAAGTCATCAAAACCGGTTTTCACTGATTATTATTGTCATCCATCAGGAATCTCAAATGTACATGAATTAGCCTAATCACAGTCTTTGGCTAAATGCAAGTGAATCACATGGCATGCCCTATTGGGTCCAGCAACTTGCTCAGTGTGAACTACTGTATTTAATTTGTTTTCCTTGTGACCAGTGACTTGAGGAAAGGAACTGCTTTGGTGTTTGGTGCAAATTTTCCCACCTCCAGATGATCAGCCACTGTCAGAACTGACAGCACATGTAAGGAGAATTCTTCTGAAAGTCAATATGAATAAAAATATGAGGGCCTGATAACATGCCTGGCCACGTACCAAGTGGTGCGACAACTTGCAGCACAACGCAAATGATGCAATGAGGTCTTTTTTGGCCTGTGGACACATATAAATCTAGCTTTAATGGATGTCAATACTGACATTTTTTACATCTCACTCGGCTTGCTTACATTGTTTTTTTGTTTGCATTTTGCAGTAACGCATTAGAAAACGTTGATGGATACAACAAAATTCGAAAAAAACTTCCTTAATTTTTTTTGCCTTTGTCGAAAAAGAAACACACTTGCAGAATAAGTTCTGACATGGCGAACATGTAACTCACGACTGATCACCTGTTTCCTGGCTGGTAGCAACTTGCCTGCTTGAAACACATTTCTGAGGACCTCTCTCCATTTTTCTCAGATCCATGGTCATGGGGTTCTTTCTTACCTGTAATTGTAAATATTACAATGTATTTCCCATACTCAGGCCTTATGTTGAGACGAATGTCAAATGTTAAATTGATTTAGGTTTCATTTTTTTGTAGCTTAATTATTAAATTATTTCCTTGAATACCAATAGTGGCATTGATTGTTAGGGAGATCACCTGGATGGGCGGTCCTGAGCTGAGAAGTCCGTGTGAGGTGAAGGTTCACGGAGGTGTTTTTCTGCAGCCAGGTGGGAAAAGATGCCAATTTAATGTGAATTAGGGCTTGCAAATGTGCTTGAGTTAAACAAAGAAGGAGAAGGAAACAAAGATTTACAGTGGAGGATGCATCAGTGTGCAGGAGATCTCAGAGACGCCACTGGCATGTGAGTGATCACTTTGTTTAAGTGATTTGTTTAAGTTTGTTTAAGTTTGTTTGGACTCCGGTATATTTTAATCATTTGCATGCGGCAAGATCAGTGTGGCGCTTTTGAGATGGTGCTGTGTGCTTGTTTATTTTGTCTGCTTTGATGTAACAACATGGTTGATTATTTTAAGTGATTGTTTAATATGCTTATTAGTTGTGAGTCATGATAGGGGAGGATATTGTTTCTTACATTATTACTTCATTCAGAGTGGAAATATGAACATGATTCAGAAAGTCAGTAGTCGATATAATGGTTATACATGGAGATGCATGATTAACTTGTTTATTTAAGAGCTGTGTTTTAAGTTGAATTAATTTTATTCGGATTAATCTTTATTCTTAGATGAACTGCTTTGTTTATTTGGATGTGATGAATAACTTTATTTATGATCATGTGTTTAATTTGAGTCACAAATGCTGATGGTGTACAGTTGGAATATTATTTAAATAAGGGGCAGAAAAAGTAAAGAAATGTGGACTAATATTTACTCTTGTAGTAATGATAGTAAATCACTGCATAGAAATTAATACTGAGCTGATGTGTTTTCTGTTTTCTTCTGGTTGCATTTAAAGGTTTTCAAGCTATTAAACTCCATTGATGATGTATGAATTACAAGTGTTGTTTGTGGAAAACTGAATAAATTCAAAGAGAGAAGATTTTAAGGAGCGAGTTGTCCAAGTGTCCTTTGTCATCTCCTAAGCCTTTTTCGAGTTTAAGGCAGTCACTGACGCCACGCCCCAGATAACTGGACACCTTATATTTAAGAATCTTGAAATACGATTTCAGACACCCCTGAAATGGATCGTACCATTTTCTAACATTGGCGTTGGTTGAACATCTGTCTGCCCACATCACTTGCAGAGGCAGCTGCTCCAGTCCAGTGCATCACACGCTTATGGAGACACTGTAAGTTAATGTCAGTAGTTAACTATCTAGCTGCTTTAATACACTTATCTTTACTACCTTCAGTTTTGTTCACTTAAAATGAGCTATCTAATGTTAGCTAGCTGAGAACCCTGTCATTTCATCATCACTATGTACTGTCAAATTGTATGTAATTGTCAACTAACATGGGCGGGTGGTGCAGTGGTTAGCGCTGTCGCCTCACAGCAAGAAGGTTGTGGGTTCAAACCTTGGTTGCTGGTTCTAAAATTGTCCTTAGGTGTGAATTTGAGTGTGACTCTATGAGTTGTTTGCCTATGTGTGGCCCTGAAATGGATTGGCCAGGGCGCCTTTCGCCCGATGTCAGCTGTGATTGACAGCCCCCCGCGATATGTGATGATGGATGTCAGCTAACACTGGTGCTGAGGCACGAGCAGTGAATTAGCAGGGGATTAGTTATTGTATTATTGTACAAATACATTTTTACATTAATATAGAGTTTATTATTTCCTTTGAAGTCCTTTCACAATAAACATGGCATTTGTGTCAACTCTGTAATTCTGCCAAAAGACTACAGCTTTATTGGGCGCAGATTACATCATTCAAAGTCAACATGAGCAAGAGGAAAGGAGATATTTGCTATAAAAGAGTAAGTTGAAACTTGATGTATTTTAGGAGAGTGTCTTTTCTTCCGGTTCAGCATTGTATGCGTCTGGTTTGAACAGTCATGATGGTCTACTGTTGTGTTTCTGACTTGCTGGCAGTTTTGCTCTAGAATACTTGGTGAGCCCTAACTACATAAGTTGTCGTGTGGTATGGGGCATCCGTGAACTGGTGTAATGAATTTGATTTATCATCATTTAAATATTACTTAAATATGCAAGGATATTGAAAGCTTTGTAAGATTTTAGTTCACTGAAGCATGCACCTGCTCTGTACTTTGACCTGGAAAAAAGTTGACCCACTTGGTTGTCTCTGTATAATTTGTACCCTGTCCATGGTCCTCATGTCATTGTGAGGTTACTTTTACGTTTGCAGCTCATACTTCTTGTTTATTACAGTCATGTGTAACGTCAACTACTCACACAACTACGCTTGCTGTAACCTGGTTTCCATCAGCTGGTTTGGAGTGAATACTCCAAACCAGCTGATGGAAACGCACCTATTTTCTTTTTCTTTTTTTGCTACATTTCAAAAGTCTGCTTAAAATTTGCTTGACAGTTAG
The DNA here is from genome assembly GCA_024633595.2 of Lepomis macrochirus. Classification (NCBI taxonomy): domain Eukaryota; kingdom Metazoa; phylum Chordata; class Actinopteri; order Centrarchiformes; family Centrarchidae; genus Lepomis; species Lepomis macrochirus. The sequence goes on along the minus strand of JALXJV020000013.1, from coordinate 28,768,968 downwards.
ATTGAAACATAACTACTGTCACAGGAGAGGGTTCCAACCTGCTTAAAGACAGCCACCATTGTTCCTGTATCTAAAAGGTCTGGGGCCCCCCATACAGTTGCCCAACTTTTACACATGGGTCAGTCCCCTACTTCCCATTCCCAAAACCGACCAGAGTCATTGGACAAACATTAGGCAAGCACAACAATGTGGAATGTCCTGAAAAAGAAGGAAACTACTGGTGTACTGAGCAACAAACATCCAACAAGTCGGCCTAGTAGTCAGTAGTAGTCGGCCAAACAGTAGTCGATGACAGAAATATAGTGAGAGCTGTGAAGAAAACCTCCAAAAGTAAGTGACATCACCAACGACCTCCACAGTGCAGGGGTGAAGGTATCACAATCCACTGGTCGAAGAAGACTCAGAGAACAGAAATATAGAGGCCACACCACAAGATGCAAACCACTTATCAGCAGGAAGAATCGGAAGGCCAGATTGTAATTTGGCAAAGTACAGAGATGAGCCGCAAAAGTTTTTGAACACAGTCTTATGGACTGATCTCTACCAAAGTGATGGAAAGGCCGAAGTGTGGAGAAAGAAAGGAACTGCTTCGAAGCATACAAGCTCAACTGTGAAGCATGGCGGAGGTAATGGCATGGCTGCTTCTGGAACAGGCTCATTAATATTTATTGATGACGTAACTGATGATGGTAGCAGCAGAATGAATTTAGAAATGTAAAGAAACATTTTGTCTGCCAATTTATGGAGAACTGCATTGAAACTAATCGGGAGGAAGTTTCTCATGCAGCAGGACAATGACCCAAAGCACACTGCCGACAAAACAAAGGACTTCATCAGGGGAAAAAAGTGGACCACCTGACCTTAACCCAATAGAGCTGCATCCTTAAGAGGAGACTGAAGGGAGAAACACCCCAAAACAAAGAAGAAAAAGAAGCTGCAGTAAAAGCCTGGAATAGCATCACAAATGAAGAATGCAACAGTTTGGTGATGCCGATGGGTCGCAGGCTTGAGACTGTTATTGCAAGGGTTATCCCACCAAATATTAAATGTTATTTACTTTAAGATTATTTGTTCAATTACTTTTGCTGACCTAAGAATGCTGTGGTCTAATACAAACGGTGATATGTCCTGAGTTGTTTGAGACATCTAGATACCAGGAAATAAAAGCTGAAATTCTGAACTCTTGTTTCATACTCATCTTTTGATGTTTAACCCAAATGTCTTCAGTGAACAACAAAGACAAAGGAATTTGCCTTACTGTTCCAATACTTTGGGAGGGGACTGTATACAAGGTGCGGACGTAGGAGAGGTCCACGCTGTGGGTGGGCGTAGACAACTTTTGTCAATGCTGCGCAGGTGCACGGAGGGGTAAACCCAACAGTGATAGCCTTAGAGGGCGAAGCCTGTACGAAATAGAAACAGCCTGTTCTCAAGCTCAGGCGTCACATCTACATCTTTGTACACAAAACGGCGATTTTGAATGTATAGTAGACGCCCCCAGAGGAGTGTATATGAGACGGCTTTTCCAAAGCGTGTATATGTGATGATTGAGATGAGATCAGTTGGTTGAACAAACATTCCTAACAGAGTACCTTAACCCTCCCCAGAGTCATTAAATGTTATTCAACTGTGCATCTATAAACATCTAAACGTAAGCAATGTTAGTCATTATTTGAAGCCTGTTGACTATCAATGTGTTCAGTAGTTAAATATTTCCATTTTTCTAAGAAGAGAGCATTAACAACCCACTAACCAGTTCTTTCCAAAAGCTTATTGACATCTATGTAAGTGATGGCATTTTGCCCTCATTTGAAGCATGGGAAGGGTGGAAGGGTGGGATAACATGTAATAAAGGTCCACCACCACCATTCTCTGACTGATCTAAATCCAAAATTTTTACCAAATGAAATTTGATCTCAAGTAGGTTAGTCTATTCTATAAATACAAAGATTTCCATAAAATCTATTGATTAAGGCTTTAAGTGTGTCCCTCCTGTGAGGTATAGCATAGAGGCATTTGTCTGCGTCCTTATGTAGGCCCATATCCTTGTCACGTCATTTAAGTCCTGTAGGAATTGTGCTGTAGGATGAAAAGACACCCTACAACACAAGGGAACGTGCTTTGTGGATTTTTAAATGTAGCCTCGCAGTTTATGATCAGGAAGAATACTTCTCATATTCTAGGAACTTTCAAGTATTGTAAAGTGTGACGGTGATGCAGAGCCTGCTCCAAGATTGTGATAAAGAGGCTCAGGTTATGGCAATCACTACGTCCTTAGCTGGACTCATAACCTTTATTCCACCTGACAGACAGAGGAGGACTGTATGCGCATACCTTCATCACACTCTCAGCCACATCCATAACTTTTTATGTCCACCAGTCTGCACTTCTCCTTATTGGCATAATTTATTGCTGTTTTATGCAGCGTGTCCTGCAGGTCGTCCAAAGTTTAACACCTCTGTTAGATTTAATGCCTTAGTAAAGGGAGCTGGGTGAACCTTTGCCCACTCCAAGCTGTTAGCCGGGCTCAGTAAACTCTACATTTTTTCAAAACATTTCTGTTAAAATGATTTCCTTTTGAATTGTAATAAATTAAGGAATACATTCTAGTGAATATAACAGTGAAGAAAATTCTCTCTTCCCTGTATGTTAAATGTTTAATCATCACTTTATCTGTGTAATCTAGAGACATCATTTTGTATTTTTTAATTTCCACCCTTTGGCACACAACTGAGACTATTAGAAATGATAACGTCAATAACTGGGGTTTCCCTCAAGTCTTTTATGAGGTATCGAATTAGACAGACTGAGTGGAAACAGTAGAGCTCCCATAAAAAGGTTTTATACTTGCTTAAGGCAAACGCATGAATATGTCATGCAATCAGTTGGATTAGAAATGCAACGAGGCTTGATCCAGCACAAAGAAATATCTGTTGATTTGTCCCCCAGAAATGTGTTGTAGCGTGCATAAAATTCCCACTGTGTTTTTTCCCCATGGTGCATATCTTTGTTTTAGTCTAATATAGCAAGTGTTAGAAGACACCAGAAAATAATGAGGCTTTTCCATTCTTAGAAAAAACATTTCAATGGTGGATGGTGTATTCTGACAAACAAGCAAAAGCATAAGATCACTAGAAGCGTTAGAAATTGCCAGACATTTCACTGAAGTAAGTCAAGTACATGCGTGATTTGTGAAATTGTTATCAGCTCAGGAAAAAATTAATATAGTCAATTTCAACTGAGCTGATGAAAGGCTCCTAATTTGTAATCTTTCTTAAAAGTTCTTTCTTCTTCACTACTGGTGAAGAGAGATTATAATTTATCTTAAACTTGTATTACTTTTTTTTTGCCTACTTGGAGTCAGGCCAACGAACTGTAACAACACACTGACATATTATAACCTTATGTTATGATATGGTACCATTAGAGATAGCAGTACTTTTTCTTCTTAAGATTTACTGTGGAATTGCTTTTTTGCAATTCCAATTGCAATTCATAACAATTTTTAAATTACATTTTTGTTGTATAAATCAGATATATCAGATGCTTGAGGAATGATGCATCAAATACAAAAGTTTGACTTAAACGTAAAGAAACTGTGTTATCAAATTTGTACTTATTGGTTATCTAGTTAAAACAGAAAACAAGAGGTGTCAGAGTTGCTGCTGTTTAGCCTGATGTGAGTGCTGCATGGGAACAAAATTTTTATACTTCCCTGTTTCTTCTTTCTTATGATCTTACCATCAGTTACACCTGAATACATAGAAAAGTGTGTCACCACAATAACAGAAAGTGTATTTAATGCTGTGTTGTGTTGTATGCAAAAGCTCTAACTGGAGCTTTATTTACTAGTCGTAGCTGAGAGCTGCATGTGCCATCTTTGCTCTTCTCTGCATGCAGCAGCTGCCTGGCTGCACATGTCAGCCAGACTTGACATAACTTTACTCTGTTCTGCCTTTCATTCTTTCACTCTCTGCCTCCCCTTGCCACCCCAAGGCAGAGCAAGGCGATGAGGGTTCCCAGTAAAAGCAATGATCAAAAGTAGCAGATGCCTACAGGTTTCCCTGACATGAGAGAAGATTGTGTGGTGGGAAGAGTGATGGTGGAGCAGAGTTTGGAAGGTAAAAGGAGGATGCGAGAAAAGGAGGAGAGACACACCCATTAGTTGTCAAGCCAGAGTATAGATGGGATACCTCAAGATTGGGAGAGATGTAAAAGAGGGTGGGATGGTGACGGGTGAGGGTTGGTGATGGTGGTGGTGGTGTTGGGAGGTGTTGCATGAGAGGATGAAAGGTTTGAGGCTTGAAAGGAAGGCAGACGTGGGGTGAAAAGAGGCGGAAAAGAGAAGTGAAGGGGAAAAGAGGACGAGAGAGAAAGTTGGGCTGAGCAAGCGCGACATGAGGGCGTAAAGAGAGAGCTGGGGGATCGTCTTGAGTTGAAAAGCCGTCATAGGTGAATAATTGAAGACAGGCTCGGCTGCCTACACACACACACACTTACAGTAAAGTCAAAGGCAGAGATGTGCAAGGCTGAGCAAGACCGAAGCGGAAAATCTTTCCGTAATGAGGAAATTCTTGACTCAGTATAATAATATTTTCCCAATTCGGAGAAAATGTCATTCCACAGCACTCATTCACACCCAGAGCCTCTATTTCACTTTCCGCAGAGTGGATCTGATGGCGCTGCATAGCAGCGCATGTGTTAACGCAATAATAAGCCGATAACTCCTGGCCTCTGATATGCGGTGTAGCATGACAGTGACAACAGTGTGTGAGTGCAGCCTTCTGTTTCAATATTGTGTACTAGGTTTTGTCTAGGCTGCATACACTCTCTCAAAGGCGAATGTTAAGTAAATGATTTACCTCCTTGCTATTGTTTAGTTTCTGCAAGTGTGGGTGTGACTATATTTTCTGCCAGTGTGTGTCAGTACACGCCTTGTGCTCCTATGTGACATGATTTCTTGCTCACACAGCATATATAATGTATATCCCAAATTATATGTTACATGTTTGTCTGCTTTTGTTTCCTCCATTGCAACCAAGGGTGAGCAGACATCCTAATGCACAGGCCCTGGCGCCAGAATGCTTTATCTGGCCACATATAATACCAATTTCAGCCAGATTTATGACTTCTGGAGTCGGGTTATTTCACCAAATCCCCAGACAGGACACAATTCATGGCTATTGTGTGTGACACCTGCTCTGTTTTCAAATCTGAGAACTGCTGCATTGCAGGCGTGCCAGGGGAGTTGTAGGAGAAACTCTATATTTTCAGCAGCACACCTCTTAGTTAGCTTCTTCTACATTCATCAGCTGAAAAGAAAAAAAAGCCCGGGCAACTTTTATTACACCCTCCCTCAATTACACCATCGTCATAAAACAACACACATTTAATCACAGCCTCTGCGAACATGATGAAGTAGTTCATCACAAAGACACGCCAGGTCTTAACAATGGAAACATACATTTCAGAGCAGAGAAATATTAGATACGTGTCAATAAAAAAGATAGAAGTGCAAATGCAGCCCATGAATTTTTATCAAGGAAGGGAATGGCACATTTCATGACTTATCCAACTCCATGGGAGACAAGTCCCACACTCCTTAGGGAGAGAGCAGCATCCTCAGTGTGGTGACAGAGGATGGCGGGTCGGGTGGATGCTCCCCCGCATGGGGATTCATGTGCTTTAAGGAAACAGTGACAATTCATGTTGGGAATAAAGAGTATTAGAACAATCCCTGTGGTGGGGAGACTCAGACAAAGAGATGAGTCTATTGTATGTACAGAGGGATTCACCCTGACTGGTTTCCCCACTGGGGAGATGGATATGTTGTGGCTTGACATATAGGCTGAAGATAACAACCATCATACATTACTTCTAGAGCTCTTTTTATTAATGGGTCACTGCACTCACCCTTGTTTAAATGGTGACTCAGTGTCAATAAAGAAACAGACACTCAACAAAAGATATGTATTCAAATCTTTGAATTCTGATTCGTTGTAGTTAGTATTTAATTTAGTCTATGGCCTGCACTCTCCTTCATGTGGTGGGATGGCAGTAGCTCAGTCTATGGTTACTTGGCTTGGGAACCAATATTGTTACGTTATGAGAACTTATTCAAACAGGTACAAACAGTTAAAACTGATGACATGTTGTTATAAGCCCCTTTTCCACTGGATGGTTCCAGCTCGCCTCGCCTCACCTGGCCTCGCCTCACGTCAATTTGGTGTCCCCTTCATTTGTTTTCCATTGCAGATACCTATTTAAAGTAGCTGTTTGTCAAAGTGATGCCGCACAAAACTGCTGTGATGCTGTCTTGTGTTAGTAAAATGAAGAGACGCACAATTCATAACAAAGCTCATAACAATTGTAAAGTTCAGTGTGTAACGTTTAGGAGGATCTATTAACAGAAATACAATATAATATACATAACTATGCTTTCAGTGGTGTATAAAGACGTTACATAAAGAACCATTATGGTTTTATTACCTTACCATGAGACATTTCTATCTGCATACCCTGCTGGTCCTCTACATTGATGCTGCCATGTTGAGCTGCCATGTTTCTACAGTAGCCCAAAGGGACTAATGGCGCAGAGCACATTTCGTCACTACGTTGAATACGTAAGAAGAAGGAGAAAGCAAAAGCAGCCGTAGCATTTTTAGTAGTACTAGTATTCGATTATTAGAAGGAAGAAAAGGAGAAATTTGAACAAATGAAGGGCCACACGCGTTATAGTTTTTCTCAATTGCTTAAACATTGAAAGCAGACTTTTGAACTAAAATTTCAAAACCAAACTCCAACAGCACACCCATTTCTCTAAACTCTACACACAAATGCCATTTCACATGGCCTACACCATGTGGCCATTGGGAAAGCACTAACATTCAATATTGTTCACTCAAGTCAGCATAGGTTGAGATCAGTTAGCACGCAGCTACGCAGGTGGAAACACAAACAGTCAAAATTGGCAATACGCTAATCAGAAGCTTCAATAGATATATAAAAGGACCAGAGTCAGTTCATTCAGTTTTGGAAGAATGGATCCAGATAAATCTGAAGGAAGATGTAGAGGACACCAGAGAGGAGAAGAAGTAAGATGAGAAGGAGGAGGAGGAGGAAGAGCAGTAAGGAGAGGAGGAAGAGGTGAAGGAAGAGGAACAGTAGGTGTGGGAGGAGGAGATGGGATAGGAGTAAGATGAGGAGTAGAAGGAGGCGGAGCAGCAGTAGGGAGGAGGAGGAGGTGGAGAAGAAGGTGGAGGAGGTAGAGAGAGGAAGAGTAGGGAGGAGGAGGAATGAAACAGAGTAGTAGGGAGAGGAGGAGGAGGTGGAGAACAAGAGTCTCTGGTTGTCCCAGACCAAAGATGAAACACTGGGGCAGCATAATTTGTCGTTCGGTGTGTTGTACTGTACAGTACACTAAGCAATAAAACATGTGTGCAAATGTTTACATTTGTTATTTCTTTTGTTGTGTTCATCATGTGAAAAGGTTTGAGGGGGAGAATCACAAGCAACATTACTAATAACCAGTTTTTGTAGTATTGTTTTGAATTTATCTCACCAGCGTGTCAGACTTTGTTGTGTGTGTGTTTCTGAGGGCTTGTGTGTTATGTCTGAGGGCAAAGTTTGGTTTTTCAGCAAGATTGAATGATTTTGAGTTGAAAGCTTGATTTTGACCTGAAAATAGGATATATGGGGAATTGGATACGAAGTTGGGGATTTGTGTTTGGAGTTTTGAGAAAAAGAGGCAAAATTTCAAGAAATGTGTTTAAGCACTCAAGAAAAGCTGCATTTATCAAAAGAGCCAACAGAGTGTGTTGGCTTCTACTGCGCACTTGGAAATGGAGGGGTGAGCGATGACTCATGGTGCATTCACGGGGTGTCGAAATCAGAATGATTTTTTCCTCCTTAAATCATTATTGCAAAAAAAGAAATTAAGTGCACATGGGACATAAGAAAGTATACATGTTGCATATACATATTTTGCAAACATGTAATCTATAATATGGTTAATGGTAAATTTGCTGCATGTTTTTATGCTCTGATAATGCTAATCCAACACATCTTTGAAGTAGCGTCCATGGTGATTCCATTGCGACTTCCAAGAGAAGTCGGATTTGAAAGAACACCTTTACAAGTCAGGACATGGGACCATCTGAGGAACACGTAAATGCACCGTGAACCACTGGTTGCAATTCGCAACCCTCACCACTAGATGCCGCTAAAACGTACACATTGAACACTAAAAACAAAAAATTATCCCGAGCACAGCAACACAATAAGGTGCTGGTAGGTAGCAGGATAACTCTATCAAAAATCAAAAACAAACTACCGCACACAGATTCGACTTACTCATTTATTTGTGAGCAACACATTTCAATCATTGCTTCTTTAGGCTCACAGTGAAATTACAAAAGCATTTACAGGTGTGTTAAGTAGATCCTGTGCAGGTCATGTGACAAGCACAATCACTGTATTACCTGACTCCCACAAAAACATCATCTTATACAGAGTATCAGAATATCATATACATATATACATACCATATTTAAAAAAAAATTAAACATACATAAGATTGAAAAATTACTATATTACCCGACCACATGAATATCATCAGGAAAAACAGCCTGACATTCCTACCTTTAGTACATATCCCTCAAAGGGAGGGTAGGATATTAGCTAACCTAAGACGGACACAACAATCATCATTACAAAAATGGGCTCAAATCTAATGTTTCATTCAATCCAAAAGGTTCAATGGTGTTTAGTTCGTGAATCCAAAAAGCTTCCCTTCTCAAAAGTTGGTTAATAATATTACCACCTCTTGGATTATTAGACCCAATATTTCAATTCCAATAAATTTAAGAGAAGTGACCGAGCCATGATTTTTCTCTCTATAATGTCTAGCAATAGCATAATCCATATTTCCATTTCTAATGGCTGCCTTATGCTCTGCCACTCTCACTTTGAGATTCTGTTTAGTTTGGCCCACATACATTAATCCACAAGGACATTTCAAAATGTAAACAACATGGGTAGACAGGCAGTTAATAAATTCTTTTATGTTGTATTTCTTCCTGAATGTGGATGGTTAAATGTTTTAGTGTCAAATGTGTTTGAACAGTGTGCACATTTGCCACACCTGTAGTTCCTGTAGTTGTAGTTTTTCCTGATGATATTCATGTGGTCGGGTAATATAGTAATGTTTCAATCTTATGTATGTTTAAATTTTTTTTAAATATGGTATGTATATATGTATATGATATTCTGATACTCTGTATAAGATGATGTTTTTGTGGGAGTCAGGTAATACAGTGATTGTGCTTGTCACATGACCTGCACAGGATCTACTTAACACACCTGTAAATGCTTTTGTAATTTCACTGTGAGCCTGAAGAAGCAATGAGAGAAACGCGTTGCTCACAAATAAATGAGTAAGTCGAATCTGTGTACACATTGATCATTTAATAACAAACCGGAGAAACCGTCAGTTTCCTAAAAGCCTTGCTGACGGTCAGTATCCTCCCAAGAGACACACCATTTTTTAGGATGAAATTACTTTATTAAGTGTTTTTAATGACTGTGTATGTTTTTTTTGAGGAGACTGCTGTGGAGGTAATTCAACTTCCAGTAGAAAACTCCTCTAACACCGAAGAAGTCCTAAAAAAAACCCTAAACTAAATACAAACTGAGCACCTGAACTCAGCAGCAGCTCAGCTGTAAACACACAGCAGAGCTACCTACATGGTTCCTAGGTATTTCTGACACAGATTTGTTGTTGATTCTCTCTGACCAATCAGTAATCTGCAGTGTTTTCACGCCACCTTTTGGCATCGCCTCAGGTCACTTGGAACTTCGACAGAGGGGATACCCAAAAAAGTACTAGGTACTACATAGCTACCAGGTGTCATTTTCGAGTCGAGACAAGTTGAGCAGGTACCATGTGGTGGATAAGGAACAATAGTAAACAAGAGCACATACAACACGCAGAAAGATTTAAAGCCTATGTTTAGAGCTCTTTCTAACCATGTCAAAGATGCTGTTCCTGTTTTTCTTCTTTTTATAGTAAGGACTCAAATTCCCAGAAATCCTTTACAGAAATCAGTTGACGCAAAGTTGACTCGCAAAGCCATGTTTATATGCCTGGCCGGTCTGTGGGTTACTTCACAGAAAAGACTACCTGCAGGGCGAGGGAAACTAAAAATATACCTGTTTTCCAAGGTAACTTGGTATTTGCTTATAAAAGATACATTTTCCAGTTTTGATTTGTTTCTTCCTTTGGGGTTATAATGATTTCCCATCTGTGGCAGTTACTGACTGTATCAACATGTCAGAAAACCCGGGAAGTCTTACGGGTGGATAGTCACCTGTTTCTCTCAAACACTTCTCTTGTATTGAGAGCGGGACTATATTTTTCTTGGACATGCAACATTTTAGATCTCTAGTAAACAATAGTAACCTTACTCAAAATCTATAACTATAAGGTGGCCCCAAAATAAAAGGATAGATAGTAAAACATATAATTGTGAAAAAAATACGACATCACTTTAAGGATGCAGACTGTTTTTAGCTTCAGTGAATGATTTACAAGGTGATGTAGAATTCTAGACAGCACAAAATGAGAGAAATATTTTGTTACAGGAAAAGGAGGAGGAAAAAAACGGAAAGAAAGATTGGATGGCACCCCAAGACAGTGATTTTGATTGAGAGAAAGAGAAGGAGAAAAGGAGATTTTCAGTGGGGAATTGGAACGATAGAGAGAGAAAGAGTATGTCCAGGGGGCGAGGAAGATGAGCTGCAATAGAAGTGCAGGTAGTGAGTAAGTGGGCCAGAGAGCTAGCGGAAGGCCGGGGAGAGAGAGAGGGAGGGAGAGGGAGTTTGTATTGCATTCCTGTTGCATCAGTTCAGAGTAACAAGATTTGGAGATGCAGGCTCAGACATACTAATAGGTTTTGCACCGACGTCCAAACCCCTCCCCCACACACACACACACACACACACACAGACACAAACACAGATTTCCTCCTCACACACCCTACATAATAGACAGTTCTGCTCAGCAACACGGTTTGCTCGCCACTTGCATTTAGCCCCTGTTGATACCTTTGTAACTGTGTTTGTGTGAGAGAGACAGAAAATGAATAAATGAGTGACCAGCCTACACACACACACACAACACACACACACACTGTCAAGAAGAAATACCAAATAATCCCCTGCAAAAGAGGCAGATAAAGACAATGACCTTGAGCCACAGTGAATAGAGGAAATAAACACAAGCAAGGCCACCATATCTCTGCCTGACTAAATCTAATTTAGACCTCTTCTTTTTTGTAGTGGCAGGACAGTTTTGTAGCATTGTTAAAGCCCCCTAAGAATGTGGGCTCCCCATTGTTCATGTGACAATCTGAGGGGATATTTTGTATTTTTCATAGCAATGATGACAAACCTGACTTACACAAAATGTATTTTAATTTCGCCATTAAAAATAAGCAGGGCATTAGGGAGCATTTATTTGTTTTCAAGTGTTTTTTTTTTCTTTATCGAACGGGCACTCTCCAGCACTTTAATCTCCCCTTCCCGACTGCTTTCACAACAAACAATTGAAGTGGATACACACAGAGGCACTGATATCTGGTCAGTCTTAAATTTCAGCTCCTCCAGAGGTTTGGGATGTTTGTTTTTAAGGGGGAAGCTGATCCCAGGCCTGTACTTGAGAGCAGCTTAAACCGACAATCAAAAACAGCGAGTGTTGCCGTTATGTTGCAACATCCTGGGTATTTTTAGCCATGAAAAGAAAAACAGCTAATTTTTCTCATCTTCTGGCATAACATATTATGTAAATGCACAAACATAGCATCAGAAAACCAGAGACCATTACCACCTCTTCAAAGACATAATAAATTAAGGAGAGATGCACTGTTTCACACTCTCAGAAAAAATTACCCTGCATATACCCTGTGCTTATATCAGAATCAGAGTAAGTATGTTTGCTAATTTAAATGAATGAATGAACATCCCTGTTTACAGCAATAAATCAACAGGAACATCACGTTAATCTGTTGTATTTCCTGTCTTTTTTGATCCTATACTCCACCAAACTGTTACATTTATAATATAGCTTGGTTTTAATTCCCCTGATGTGTGTTTCCCTCGAAGGACTCACCCCCTTTCTTTTATTCTCTCTCTTCTTTTTTAAGCTTGCGAGTTCTTTCAGGTCGAAATGGTACCTTATGTGTAAAGAAGAGAGACAGTGAATCAATAATCAAAGCTCACCGTCTTTATGCCCAAAGGCGAATGGTTTCTCCCTTCTTCAGTCTGTGCCGAGGATCATTCATAGTGTATAAAAGGCATTGCTAATGCCTTGCTGTATGAGCAATAAGAGAAGCCTGTACACACTACTTTTCTTCTCAGTGAGCTTTTGAGCTGATCCTTGTTGTTTCAGTGTCTTTTGATGGGAAATCCAGCACCACAAGAAAGGAGATCTCTTAGCTAGATGACAGTACGTTGTGGGTTTTGTTAATTTGCTTTATAGATAAAGGTGAGGGACTGCCCCAGGTGAAACAGGTAACACCTGAGATCTCTTTACAACGTAATCTGATGCTTTATACTGCTTTGCAATGACAACAGCGTTGAACGCTTGGAGATGTTCACTGTGGTGGATGTCACTCAAACATCGGCTGAACACACACAAAGCAAATGAGGCCTTGAATATATCACTAATTAAAGCGTGAGTGATTAGCACTAATGGTACATATTGATTGTTTGAGGCTGACGTAATGGCAGAAGGTAATCTGTTTAGGATCATGGCGCTGAGGGAGAGAAGGCCTGTAAATTGAACTCTGCTGGACCTAAAGTGGTTAAAGGCTCTCTTGGTTGTTTGTTTGGCACATCAAGCTTTTATGGTATTTAAGTAGGAATCAATTTACTTTACACTAAAGCCCACCCTCGAACAGCAACTGTCCAATCATAGCTGTGCAATCATAACTGGACAAGGCAGGCCTCATGGTTTCTCTTTTTTTGACTTTAGAAAAACCAAAATCATAAGAGCAAAAGTGTGAAGAATAGATTTAACCGCATGTTTGTTTGCTCTAATGTATGACTAACCAGCTTATACCTACAGAAGTAACCTAAACCAGCATTATTTCCATACTACATTATAATAGGACTAACAGACCAAGAGCGAAGAGACTATAGGACTAACCAGCTCCACACTGTGTTCTACATAGATTGTCAACTGGTAAGGATGCCATTCAGTTTTGGAAGATTTGGGAAGAGTTTGGGAACATTTTACACTAAACGTTGGTAAGTGCCCATTTACACTATTCTCATTTTAAAATGAGTCAGCTGGAAACATTAAAAAGTAAGCCAGAGTCAGTGTTCTCAACCAAGACAAAAAGCTGGTGTTAGATTAACTATAGCTAGCTACAGGTGTTCAAATCTGCTAGGAACAGTTGACAAAATGGACAGTCACGGGCAAGAAATGAAAAGTTTATTTGTCTAAAATTGTTTGAAATCGATGACCTGTTGTTTTGAAAATTACTTTAGAGTGTTAAATCCCAGCAGTATCACTGCAAGGACTGAATGTTTGACAGGAGGCCAGGCTTAGTCAACAGTCAATTGCCATGCATACATACAACCTCATTTGGAAGAAAAAAAATCTGCTCTGAAATGTTGATGTTGGCAAACTTTCCTGTATATTCTTATTTGGCTCGGTTACCTTCTATTTCGTGATCTGAAAGCACATCAGCTCACAGACGGTTGAGTGAGCTGTGACCTTTCAGAAGTTCCAGGTCGGAGGTCAGTCATAATCTGCCTATCACCATTCCTGTCATAACCTGTCTGACATTTCACTGGCTCTGACTCCAAATGTCAAGCCATAATCTGTAAGGGTGAGCGCTGCCAGGCCAAGGCTCTGCTGCCTCTCACCCATACATTTCTGGTTTACTCTAGTACTTTCTCTCTATTTCAACTTTTTTTCCTGAGGATTTGGTTTCATAAACAAACTGGATGTGTTTATGATATCAAATTCTGTCTGAAATGAAATTGGAAACTGTCCACTGGTTTCAAGTGAGTCATCTTTTATTTTCCTCAGTAGCTGAGTGAGTTCCACATTTGTGCACGGGGTCAACGGTGGCCTGCATCTTTGTTTGGATGAGATAGACTGAAGGTAAATGAGTATTGTTGCTGGTGTCTACTTGCATTCTGAGCCACTGGAAAGATGGAGGGAAATCATTCGGTGCCTGGCTCCGCCTTTGTAATGGGGAAATGGATTGCGAGAGAAAGGAGTGTCGAGCTTCATTTATGCCTTGATTCCTCAATCTCTTTATTCATATCTCCTCCACATGGTCAGGGCGCCCTGCCAAATTCATGCACAGGTGTGTGCGTGTGGGTCTGTTTGATATCTGGATGCACTGCAAACTGGTAATGCGTGCTCATTAAACTTTAATATATACAGCATAGCATAAATGTATATAGGTGCAGTAGTGGCCATTACCTTTCCAATGAGATTCAGATTTAGAAGAATTTATTTGGCGATTTTAGACGTGATGTGGATTGAGAATTTGGGTAAGAGCTGTTATTTATGGGCTTTTACTTTTTATTATTTTTGACCTTTTGTATCTGCTGCTCTCCTTCACCCTTGCAGAAGTGCTAGTCAGTATTTTCTCAATTCCCACATAATGTCATTTCACCCATTAACATATTATTTTTCATCTAAACTTGCTACCAAAGAAATAGTCCCAGTGAAAACAATTGCGAGCTAGGTATGTGGATTATCCGAATCATTGTTTCTGGAAATTTTTTTTACAAATGTTTTTATGCAGTACTTTGAGCACCAACTTGTAATTGGGTGATGACAGTAGCCTAGGGTATGACTGAAATGAACTACCGTAGTGGCCCAAATCTGTTTTTGGAAAAAGACCTTATGAAAATGCATTTCAATCAATAAATCAATTTTTTTTTTCCCCGTAGGGAAATTAGTTTGCCGCACAATCAAGTAGGCATTGCATCATTCAGCACAGAGACAACCAACAGACATACTGGTAAATATACTAATACACACACAATGCAAAGGTCTTCTTTAAAAGTAAAAACAATTGGACAGCACACACAGTCTCCTCATGAAGGCTTTTGAAACAATCAGAATGATTTTCTCTGGCATTAAACATTTTCTGACTATTTGTCTTTTTGAGTTTGTCATCATGACATTCTGTGACAGTGGTAAATCTTGGCTGCTTGAAATATAATTATATCCCAGATCTGTATTTTCTTCACGTATCATCAGACATTCTGGTAGCTTAAACCGGGCCAACTAAACACATTAAGGGCTGACTAAGTCTACAAAAATGCAGAAAAACTTACTAGCCTAATGACAGAAAGGCTTAAAACAAAACATAATGCAATGTAACTGCCGCTGTTACATACTCCATTCAGAAAGAAAGTCTGAGAGAGAAGTTGAAACCCGGTCTCCTTTCTCACCTTCGCACACCTTGCCAATCAACGGCTGAAGTGTGCTTGCTTGTTGAATTGTCAATTCAACCTCCCACTTCCACACTGGAAAGCTGTGGGAGGAGCGGGTTTTATGACCCAAGCACTTCCTTGACAAACTGATCTGATTAGAGACATATTTCTGAAAACCTGCAGACCTAGATACCACAAGGTGTAAATAAGAAAATATAGGGTACACAGCATATTTTTGTGATTTAGGTGAACTGAACCTAAAAATATAAAGGTGAGTGAACTGTAACCTCCATTCAATCATCATAACATAGATACAAATCAGTTATCCATTGATTTTGTAAATGAATAACTAACCGTTGTCATTCTTGATATGAAAAAACAATTCATTCATGCCCCCGTCTTCACACAACGTACATCAGATAATGATACCACTTTCCGTTACTGTTAAGACCTCTTACTTTGATGTATTCCATGAATTTAGGTCATGAGATTTTATGACAGGTTGGTAAAGTATATTCCTGCAAACAAAAAGCTAAGTAAACCCAGTTCTTTCTGGGTCTATCCTCCCCTACATCCCCTGTTCCCATTCTTTCATCAGTCAACCAACACCCACTTCTTGTCACGTACATGTCATGGTAGTTCGTACGGAGTCTGACGTTTTCAGGTACCTGAAGCGCTGTAAGAAATGTCAGATCTCTCCCACAGCCCCTTCGACAAGTGTGATGAAACGTTGAGGAACTTTGCCACTAGGCCAGAGTGTCACCCCATCTTCTAGGCCTAAGGCTAAGACATCATCTCTGGCTCCCCAGCAAGAGGCCCAAGCGTCTTGGCTGGAGCTAGAGCCAATCCGTAGCATCTCTACGTATAGATGCCAAACCCATCACACCCCCTGTGACGACTGCCTCGCTTTATGTTCCACCTCGCTTTTTTCCTGTGTATATGATGAAGGTAGCGTGAGTGCTCAATCGTTGTGACATATATAGGTCCTGTGTGTTTAATGGTGTGTGTGTGTAGGTGTGCGTGTGTGTGTGTGTGTGTGTGTGTGTGAGAGGAAGTATGAAATGGTATGGGGTTGGAGTGGGGTTAAATGCGTTTGTGTCAGTCATGGAGACACCCATAGATTACCATCACTTCCCCTCAATTACACTTTATAAAAAGCAAGGAGGAGAATTGTGGAAGAAGAATGGGGAAAAGGGTAGAAAGAAGGGAAGGAAAGATCTCAATTATAAAAATGGAATTCTTCTCCCGAGCTTCAAAGGCTAATCGCAATCTCCCATTTCACTTTTCAGATTTTGCTCAAGATTACTGTCACACAAATATCATATGTGATTCCTCTAATGCAGCTGCTAATACTTTTGCCGTGTGTTTCACACAGTAGTTAAAAAGATATCAGCCTGGATGGCCTACATTTATTACTCTGATCCATAATATGACATTATTGCATCATCTGTCCACCCAACATTTCTCAAGCCCTAAAGCACTCGTAACTGAAGTAACAGACGGCGACTGTGTGTGTATGTGTTTTTATGCATTTGTTTGCGCGCATATGTGTGTGTAGGCCTTTGTGTACAAGCTGGAAGCGTGGCACAGGTTGCGTTTGAATTGATGTCCAATCGTTGCGAGTTTGCACGTCCATATGTTTCAACCCGCAGCTACATCCACCATCTGTCCCAGTATGATGCTAATTTAGCTCTCCTGTCATAATCAACTGTCTTTGTATTCCCCACTGTCTAGAATTGCCTGCGTTGTTGCCGGGGATTGCTGTAGTGGCGTTACACACTTGTTACCAGGCCACTTCCTGAATCCTGTAAGCAGTGCTGGTGGTTAGAAGTGAGAGCTCGGAGGTTGACGTGAGTGTGTTTGTTATGGAGGGAAGATAAAGGCTACAAGTTCAGCGGCTACATGGCATGTCTCAAGCGTTGCTTGGGAAAGCAAGTCATGATATTCTCTGGATAATCACTCGCTTGGGTGTTTACCTATTACGCAGGGAAATGTAAGACCAAATTTCTGAACCATAAACACATTACAATACATACAATATGTATACACTGACAAAAATGTATGAGAAGTACAACTAAAGCTGTTTTGTTTTGATATACTGAAAACAAAACCGACAAGGTGAGGACAACACATGGAAGTTTAAAACAGTGTGAAGAAGATGTGTTTGCTTCTTTCAGTGTGTTATTTTCTATGGCAGCGTTGAGTGCATTGTTTTGGCCACGGGCAAAATCAGAAGCTGTGTTGAAATGTGTCATCCATTTTGATCAAATTTGTTTGTAGTCAATTTAACAAGTGGGATGGAATGTTTTCACTAGTGACAGTTTACTGGTATGGTAGCCAGAAGCAGATTGCTTTTTTTTATTTTCACTAGCACTTCAATAGGCTTGGATACCTATTTTGGAATGGGAGCTAAAGCAAGCCTATGTAAAAGTGGCCACTGTGGCAACAAGAGGCGATTACACAATTATGATAAATGCTAAAATATAATGAACAGTAGCCGAGTAACAGAGAGGAGTCATAAAGTGAATGAACTGACTCGGCAATGTCAGTTGTGGAGCAATATATGTCAAAAGTTTGCTGACAATAGCCACCGAAACCTACTGGTCTTGCGAGACCAAGTGGGGCTGTATCAGCAAACCCCTGAGCGTAGTGAGTCGAGGAAGGATGCGTTTGAATCAACTTTTAATTTTGAAGACAAAAATTTTATTATGTCTGCTTGCATAGTCCAACTTTAAACTAACTTTAAATGGTTGATTTGAATCAGTTTGAATAATAGTTGTATAAGCTTGCTCATTATGACACTTTTGTGTTTGTAAAATCTGCAACACAAACTTGCCTCCGAAAGCCACAAAGACCCTCTAACCATTATGAAATAATTACGTTTTGGTGCCTCAGTGATGTTTTAACTTTGAGCTTGAAATAATGAAACTTTCTGGAAAAACAAAAATGGCAAGCTTGCAAAAAACGGAAATTTTCCATTTGTCAATATTTTGCTTGATGAGTGGGCTTCAGCAACATCGTACCTCAGCCAGAAAAGCAATCATAGTAATCTTTACTGTATTTCTTACTACAAGTCAACCATCTGTGTTAGACAACTGTGAGGACTTTGAGACTTACCTTAGGGGACAGAAATTGGCGCGACACATCAAAAAGGGGCGATAATTAACGCAGCGCACCGTGTTGTTAGTGCAGTCCTGGCTTCCCCTCAGAGCCCTGCAAAGCTGTCATGCGACCAAAGCTACTTCTGACGGTTGCACACATATATGAGATGATTGTGTTTGAAGGTAAAGATGGAGATGGTTATCAGAGGGGAAGATTGAAAGAAAGACATTGTGTGTGGTATGCATTGACAGTGAGGCCGACGCTTGTAGAGGAAGAAAGATAGAGACAGAAGAAAGAGGAATGGGTGATTGAGACAAAAGCAGATGAGGGGAGAGTTGAGTGTGTCCTGCCTGATAAACAGGAACATGGCTCATCATTACAGGGAGCACCAGGGGAGCACTGAAGCCCATCTGCCAGCTAATACATACTAATGCTCTCACTGCACTGTATAGCCACCATCAAAGCCACAGGACACGGACGTGGCATGTGCACTCTGTAGCACAGTTTATTGAAACACAGGAGTGGGGTAAATCAAAGCAGGGTTTCAAAGATAGACTACAGTATGAAACCTAATTCTACATGTTGATTTGCCGGCGAACAGCAAAACCAACCAGTCCAAATGAAAGTTGAGGAAGTCTGTAGGTGTCCATAGCTACTGCCTGCATCATTTTCTCCAATCAAGATCGAAATGTCCTGGTGATATGAATTTAAAATAGTTTTCAAATCGGTTTCAATTGTGTGAACATCATACACACGTAATGGATTGGACTTGGACCACCTCCCTGTACAGTATGATGCCATCCATCAAATGCTTGCTGGGAGTTTGTTCTTTTTCTTCTTTTTTTCCCTCTTGCCATAATGTGTACACTTTGTTGGCAACCTGAATAATATTTTGGCTCTGTTGCCGGCTGCCCTATTTTCCTATCTCTTTTTCCTCATTAACCGAAAACACAAGTGTAAAGGATGGTCCGTCACACAGCGCAGTTTACTGTGTCAGGATGATTTCAAACAGGTTTAACTCCCCGAGCGGTTAGGTTTGACACCCACTCAGGCGTGCTATTGCCTTTGATTTTGTGTTGTGTTTTTTTTATTTTTTTTAACTTGTGTGTGCGTGTGAGTGGGGTGTCAGTGGTGTAAACAGTGAATGTCCCTGGTGTCTGGAGGTATTACACTGAAGGGCAGCCATGCATACAGGCCTAGAAGGGCCTTTCTGAATCAGTGGACAGGACCGGCGAGACCTTTTCAACACACATTAAAGCAGGGTCACCTCACTGAGATACAGGTTTGTGGTAGAGCGACACGGAGAGGGGAGGAGGAGGAGTAAGGAGACGCAGATGGGGGGTAAGGGTTGCATGTGAGTGCCCTCTTCACTATACCTTGTGAAAATGTGCCCTTTCATCGCTGTATTCCCATGTGCATCTGTCCATATGTATTTGTGTTCCCTGGCTCTAGAGAAAACTCGTATACTGTACATGGTCACGATATGATGTCAGATATATTGGGTTGATTTGTTTGGAGAGGTTTCAAAGTTACACTGCATGAGGGGAGATCAGAACTGACTACACTCCAGTAAAGGCGATGTACATACAAAAGAGGCTATGCATTGATCAGAGTAGTTCTAAAGCTGTCCATGTTGTCATTCTTGATATGAAGTTGCATATCCTAACGCAACGCAGGGCCCTACATTCCCTTATAGGCCTAAATAAAACACATGCATGGGTGCGCTTCTCCTACCTCAGCAACAATCTGTACAAAAATGTCTCCACTTATCAAACTCCTGTGTGTTGTTGTGTGTGTGTGTGTGTGTGTGTGTGTGTGTGTGTGTGTGTGTGTGTGTATGTGCCCATCTGCACGGTGCACGTGTGTCTCAGTGCATCAGACCGGTGAAGAGAAGAATAACCCAATTATAGAGACAGTCTGCCTCACAGACATACAGTATGTGCACGGGTAGAAAGAGGTGTGTGTGTGTGTGTGTGTGTGAGAGAGAGAGACAAACAAAGACGAGCACAGTGAAGGAGAGTGATTTTTGATGAAAAGAACACAGCAGAAAAGGGGGAGAACAAGAGGAGAAATCGCAAGGCTCCAATGAATGAATGCAGAATGAACAGGATGTGCGCTGAACAAAAGTGAGCTGGTAAAAATGAAATAAAAATGATAAAAATTCTAATGTGTGAGGGGAACTCAAATACTGAATATTGGGATTTATTTAAATGAGGAATCCTGCGGGTGGTGCTGCACCGTACACGCCTCAGTTCTTGTACAAAGTACCTTTCCCCCTGCAGTTTTTTTTTTTAGGAAAGGGGGAGGATAAGGAGGGGAATGTGGCCCTGAACCTGACAATTTGGAGGATGCGGTTGCATAGCAACAGACAGCAGCCGAGTACCTAAAAAGCAAAAAAAGCAAGGCTATTTGGCTTGTTAAATATTCTCTGCCTGCCAGGACAGCACTCAAAGCCAAATGTGTTCCCGTACAACTCGAATTAGAAATGCAGCTTTAAAAAGCACATAAGGTCGAAGCTGTACGCAAACCAGCAGTCATTCAGTTCATCTGTTTATTTTCTCCAAACTGGACTTTATTGATATTTTTATCTGCAGAATATCAAACATAGACATGAATACAGCACATCCTTTATTTATACAAAAAGCGATTGCATCTATAGAAGATGGCCAGTTGCTTATGATAGAATATTTAATATGGCAAAAAAGATGAGTTTGCCAGCATCAAGTCACACATTTCATTGTCCACATGGAAGGAACATATTGCGTTCGCATATTACCTAATATGCCAATATACAATGGGGAATTAGCATCTAAAATGCCATTTGTGTGTTTGTGAGCTTATAACATGCGCCAGGGGTCGAAGTCATGGCATTTTGTCATATTACAGATAAACACAAAGCAATTTCCCCTTTAATTTATTAATATTTCAAATGTAAATCCTCAGTCTGTGGACAGTCGTGTATGTCTTGTCCGTGCTTCTGTGCGTCCGGCAGGTTGGGAAATTTCAAAAAAAGCAATGGGCAGCAGAAGTTGTTTGTTGTCTGTAAAGTCAGCTGTAGATTAAAATAAACAACAAAACAAATCATGACAAACAAGGTTCCCTTTATTGAACTTCTCCTTTATACAATGCCCATACATTATCTGCTGTTGAATAATACATCAGAAATGCATGATTTTTTTGCTTAATCTAGTTTGCGTTGAATCCATACGAGCCCTGAAAATCAAAGTCCTGTTCTTCCGCAAGCTTTTGCCAACTTTGCAGCCTCTCCACTATCTTCAGTCGTGGTTATTAAGGTTTCTTTTGCACATGAATAGGACGCCGTTGCTCGGGGATATATTGTAAGTGACTGCTGTTGATCTCGCCACCAGTGTTTCTCACAGAGCTGTGAATAATAGATAGGAAAGCTGACCAGAGATAATATGGCTCTCATTGAGGACGTAGCTCCTAGCGCAAGCAGCGTCGGCAAGAATGCTAACAAGGAGCTTTTTTTTTTTTCTTTCCCGCTCTTTTTATTTTTGTGAAGCCACAGAATGTTCCTTTTTCTGTTGGCTCTCATGCATTTATTAATAACAGAGTTCCTTTCAAAACATCTCCTCTGGATAAGATGGATAACACATTCCTTTTATCATACTCTCTCTATCACACACACACAAACACACACGCACACGCATCCAGTGTTTCGTACTGACAGTGATGAGCTGTGAAATCGGATGGGAGGGTTGGAGTGCAGTTTTGTCAACACATAAATTTGGGTCACAGAATAGATTATCACCCCTCACATGTCACTCTAACACTAATAGATACACACAATCATAAATTACACATGTATCATGAAAATTACACTTAAATTGGTAAACGATCATTCTGTAGACTGATAGCCCTGTGTTTCTCTTTCTGCCAGATGAATATTCAAAATTCATTAATATATGTTTTCACATTTTAAGGAATTCTGTAAAAGTTGTTGCCTGAGTACAGTATAGGCATTAATATAATTGCACTGGCATTGGCTGTGTATTAAAAGAAAGGACACTATACTTCTAGATTCACCGTTCCTTGAGATGAATTGAAAGAGCCCTGGTTTACCTTATAGAGCGGAGGGTCTGGACAGCAGAGGCCATATCAAAAGGATCCCTATAGAAATATAAAGACAGACAGCTCTGTCGCTCGGCAGAAGCACTCCACTGTGAAGAATTCACAGTGTTTGAAGTCAATGACAGCTTTTAGGGATTTGGTGCAGACTCAAGCCTTCTCTTTTCCCAATCTCACACATAAAGATGAGCGTGTGTGTGTGTGTGTGTGTGTGTGTGTGTGTGTGTGTGTGTGTGTGTGTGTGTGTGAGTGAGTGAGTGCAGATGTGTCTGAAGGTGACAAAGACATGAAATACAATTTCAGCTACCCTTGGAAGCCAATAGTGCTGGTGCTTCTAGAGATTTAAATAAGCGTTATGCCTAAATAACGTGTTTGTAATTTTCAAGTAAATTGCAAATAACCCTGAAAGCTGAATGTTTTGCTAATCTGGCAACCTTATTTTTAAGACAACGACACAACAGAAGCCCTTTTTCTTCAAGTTTAGACAAGAAAAACTACTTAAAATTTGGCAAGTCCCATCGGCATGGGTAAGATTAGGGAAAGATGTATGAAGGATACCAACATACACCCTGACCTCATCCCTAAGAATCATCAGGAGGTATAACAATATCACGACACTTCCTCTATGCTCCTGAATGCAAAAACAAGTCATTTTAAGCCATAAAACAAAAAAAGCCTTTTCATTTCATTATGTTTAAGAACAGAAACCAAATGCGCTTTTTTGAAAAAAATAGTTCCAGGTACTATATCAAGGAACTGGAGTTCCTTTTGCAGATTCCTGATTACAATTCCAAAGAAGAGAAAAGATTAGGTTGGCTTACATTGTGTACAGCTGTGTTAGTCTCTACACGTGTGTTGCCCTTTCTGTGCCCTCCTTACTTGCTGTTTTTCATGGATGCAGCCATATAGGAAGATGATTGTTCCACTGTTTCTCCAAATCTACCAAAGGACACAGCAAGCACACAAACAAAATATCACTGAACAAATGGGAGATGTGGATCGTCAATCAGAAGTCCGAAGCCAGGCTAGTCAGTGCTTGCTTAGTGTGTTAATGAATGCCCCACACAAGTTTTAGCAGTGCAAACTCTGTCCCAGTAAGTCCTGGGTCATCAGAAACTACTAACCTGGGGCCTTTTTCTAGGCCCAGGAACTATGGCTGAAGACCAACATTTTAACCCAGGTTCCTCTCTTTGACATTCAGGTAAGCTTCCTGAGTTTCTAGAAAGGTTCATGGGTTCCTGGAAAAGTTCCTTCAGTGGAAACAGGCACTCTCTGTCATAAAGCAGTGCAGCAGATTTACTATTAAAGCTAACGCAATGACATATGTAACATAATGCACATAACATGTTGTGTAAGGGGTCATAGAGGCTGCTAATGCTCTTAGTGATGCGCTTGTTTGCTTAAAGCAGCAGTGCCAAGAATTCCATACCATAATTCATATGTCAGTAAGGATGTTAAACAGCTGCATTGTTTTTTTTATAAATATGTTTGCTTTCTGAAAGAGATGTTTTTTCCTGTTCCAAGGCTGAAGGTTTTACAGGAGATCTACTGGCATCGCTTTTCTGCTTAATGCCGCTTGGCTGTGAGGCAAAGCAGAGACAGTTCTGTTTGTTGTATGTGAAGGTGACAGACAGGCGGTCCGCCCCTCTCGCCCCTGCAGATATCACCTCCTCTCCGTTTGGTTCACATCAGGGGGATTAGCGTCTTATTTCTCAGGTAAAACAAGCAACATCAATGGAGTCCTGTGAAAGAATTGCCTTGTGTTCTGCATAAACCACGGGCTGCTGAGCCGTTTATGCAGCCCAACATCAATCGATCGGCTGGGGAACAGGCAAAGCCTTTATAGATTCACCTTCCCCTCCTACGAAAAGAGGAGATGAAGCCTCATCTTGATGGGTTTTATTCTGGGGAGAAAAGATGGAGGAAAGGTGAAAGAGAGGAAGGACAAAGGAGGGAAAGTGAAGATGACGGCCTCCTCCCACTGGGCTTGGCTCCAGCTGTTAGGAGGAAGAAAAAGAGGACAAATCTGTGAAGGAACTAAGAAGCTGTTGCCTGTTGAGTGACTTTTTCTTTCTTTTATCCTTCCTTCCTTTGCTACTTTCCTATTTTTTCCCTCTCTTCTTTCCCTTCCTTCCTTCCTTGTATACTTGATAATTTACTTTCTTCTTTCCTTGTTTATTTTCCTCCCAGTCATCCGTCTTCCCGTTTTCCTCCTTAGATTGATCATTCTTCAATTCCTTTCCCCCTTCTTTTTACTTCTACTCACTTCCCTTTAATTTTCTTCCTTTGCTACCCCTTCCTTCTTTTTGTTTCCATTCTGCTCTCCTGTTTCTAACTTTCGTCTTTCCATTCTTCACCATCCTTCCCTCCTTCCTTTCTTCCTTTCTTTTTATTTCCTTCCTCTTCTTCCTCTTTCCTTCCTTATTCCCTCCTTCCTTTTCTAAATCTGACTTTTCTTTCTTTCTTTCTTTCCCTCCTCTTTTTCTTTCCCTTCCTTATTCCCTCCTTCCTTTGATATAGTTGTCTTTTTGTTCTTTCTTTCTTTTTCCTCTGCCCTCCTTTTTCCCTTCTTCATTCCTCTTTGCTTTCTGTAAACAAGATTTCATAATAAACATCAGCCCTGATCACTAACTAACTAACTAACCGCCATGACCATTAGAAATGCAGATCTGAAAAAGCCTTATCAGTGTTTTCTCCTATTCTTGCTGATATCAGCTGCCCTCACCACCCCCCACAACACACACACACACTACACACACAAACACTGTTATCTCTGCTATCTGGTGTTTAGCCAACTCAGAGCTAATCCAGTGTGAACCCACTCCCTGGCTTGTACTCAGCAGTTTGCAAACAGATTTGGAGAACAGTCACACACACACACACACATACACACACACAGGGAGTCAGAGAGTTTGGCCTTGGAGCAGGGAACATCACGCTCCAGTAATGTGATGCCGAGGCAACACTGTGGTACAGTAGTGTAGCATTAACATAAATGTGCATCCCAGCGTGAGGAGGAGGAAACATGTGGATATTTAGAGGTGTCTGATTAATCCTGCAGTGCACTCACTGTGCCTATAGCGCACACTCACAGCCTTACATTGCCAAAACAAGGCTGTGTTGCTAAATATGACATATGAACCACTGAGGGCTTATCAGACACCAAAAACAGACACAGCTGTAAATCTTTGAGGCAGGATTTTTCAGTTCTGTAGTAGTATTACCAGGGAACTTGATACTTCCAACATACATACAACAAAAAAATGTTGTTTTTCATACGTTGCTTTGTTCTTGACCACTGCAAGGTGTTAGACCTGATTTGTGTGCTTGCATGTTTCTGATTCACTAGTGCAGTGAGTTGCGACATCACGCTTTTCACTGTGTCAAAAGTTAAGCCAGCTTTATAGAAACTCGGTGAAATTCCATTGCTGGAGAACTTCACTCTGAGCTGCAGAGTATTCATTTCTCTGACCGTTCACACTGAACCACCTTATGTATATGTGAACTTTAAGTTCAGTGTTGCTAAAAAAAAGCACTGAATCAGAATCAGCAAAACTAGCCTTGATAGATAATTGATAGATGTTTTTTATTTAGTTTCATTATTTGTTAGTAAAGTAGAAATGCATTTGGTAAAAATACAATTTCATTACAGATATAGGACTTTGAAAAAAGTTTTACAAACATGAGGCACTGGTCACCGTTCATCAGTAAATGTTTGGAGCAGTGGTTCCCAAACTCTGGTGTGGGACCCATCGGGGGGTCCCAAAGTAAATATGTGGGGTCACAAGATGATTAAAGGGATGGCAAATGATGTGGACATGAAAATTATCATTAGATTTAATGCCATAACCCTATATCATACTGGATTAGAGGATTATCAATCAAATCACGTTTATGGTAATAAGCTCTGTCTAATGTGCATGTCAATACTTATTATATGTGAAATGATCGCTGCTGACCAGCATTATCCAGAATGGAAAGACTTATTTAGTGCTGGCCTTAGACAGTAGATTAACAGCATCTTCATATGTAGTAAAGTCTGACTCAACAGGATACAGGGATTGCCCCAGGGCTCCATTCTCACCTGGTCTTGAACGGGCTGTTTTGCATATGCAGCTTTTTTTGGAAGCTACTGCTGTTATTGCTGACACACAGGTGGAGTGTTAGTTTAGAGCTGATTGGTCAGTTTCCAACAAATCCACATAAATGTCAATTCACTCTTTAAGTATGTCAAGAAATGGCCACATCCTAGAATTCCCCTCTTTTAAAAATGTCTGAGTATCTTGGTTGATTTTTCCCTCTCGACCTGTTTCCACTTGTCATAAAAGCAGTTTCTTCCAGCAGTTTTCTACAAAAAAGAACCACCAGTTTGAAAGAAAAAAGAAAATGACCCTTGTATCAGTCAATCAAATTCTACAACAGACTTGCTCAGTGGTCAAGATTGCTTTTTCTAAGAATAAAATAATACTTAAGACTCAGAATAGACTATGTGACTTATTAGGATGGGTGTTTTTGTGTTCTGGAGCAGCACTATTGCACTGACTTTCAATTCCTACACTTCCCTTGCATGCACTCTACAGTCTACAGCCTCTCTGCTACTCTCTCTCTCTCTCTCTCTCTCTCTCTCTCTCTCTCTCTCTCTGTCTCTGGAGACCTGGTTGGATAAGACCGCCTGGGCTATAAAAGCAACAAAGAGCCTGGGGAGAAGAGTCTGACATGCAGAAACATTCAGCAAGTTTAAAGTACGGAGGCAAAAACCAGAATGTGCTGTTCTGAAGCAATGAACACACACACATACATAGATATGTGGGTGACAAACACAGACAACCCATTTTCTTTCTCTTGTCTGATCCTTTTTCTCCCTGTCTCCTCCTCTTCCCTGCTTGAAAGTTTCCATTTGTGGAATCCCTCGAGGCCTCTGCGTCGTTTTGGTATTATTGTTCGGTCAGTCTGGGCCAACACGAACTGGTTGGCTCCTTCTCCTTCAAACACACGCACTCATATATGTAAATTGTCATCAGAAACGTGTTTATTCCACCTGTTCTCTCTGTGTGCCAGCAGTCTGCTATTACTGTACATATACTGCTCCACACCGTTGACTCAGTGTTGTGTAACAAACAAACTCACTCCCCACTGCTTGGCTCATGTTGGCAATTGTTTGATTTCAGCACCTCACATACAGCACCGCAGTGGTCAAATTAATGAGCAAAAATCCACCCTTCCCTCAGCGCTTTAGAGGAGGGCTTTCTATAATAAGCCGAAAGTAGAGCAAGAAATATTCATTTTAACAAGCTGTTTAGTGTGTATGTAAAACTTTCTTTGTAAAAAACATATTGGTCTCAAAATGATTCAGGGATAGTTTTCATGTTATTGTGGTAAATGCTGAAGATGTAATCTTTTACTTGACTAAACAAAATGAGTTGATTTAAAATCAGTAACAAGCAATTTTTTTCATGTTTTAAGAAAACAGTGTCATTACTAGAATAAAAGGCAGAATTGATATTTGGAAAGTCATCCCAATACCTTCAAGATTATATCCGGTGTAAACCATCCTGGGTCTTATTTTTGAAATGTTGGCCATCATTCCCATCTGTAATAACAAAATTGTACTCAACATTTCCACTAGTAGCATAGTAGCATGACCAAAACTCACCACCACAACGTCTGCACCTGCTTCTTCCTGTTTTCTGATTTTAACAATCATAGTGTGAGAAAGAGGATGGGACGATGAGGGATTATTACTGGAATTTTGGGATGACTCCTTTTGAGATTTGTTCCATATTAACTAGTTAAGATATTTTGCCTGAACAGCTGGCTTGTTTACAACCTGTCTTACTGTGTTACTACAGTTACTAAAGGTATTGCTGCATTTCCCAATAGCTTTTGGCTAGCCATTGTAATAACATGTTTTTAGCATGTAGCATGACTTAACACTATGGTGCTGCACTTTTTTCTCTTTAACTAAAAAAAGCTCTATTATTGTATTATATTGTATTGTATATTGTATTATATTGTATTGTATTGTATGACAGTTGTTCCTTAATGCGATAGCTGCAGTTAGTAGTGCTACATTTTCTGACTAGCTTGTTGTGTTGTGCCCAAGCTACAAATGCTTGCGCTGTCCTGCTGTACTGCTATTTCTTCCCCTATCATGATGTCACCATGTTCCCAGATCATAGCAATTGACTTAACGAGAGAGTAGCCTATAATGTCATGAAAACTACCATAATAATGAAGAAGTTTTAATTAACCAGAAATATTCTTTATACTGTTCATTACAGGCATGGTACTGCATTAGAAGGCAGGTTTACCTATATGACACACGCACACACACACACACACACACACACACACACACACACACACACACACACACACACACACGAGAGGAGATAAGCCCAAAGGAATCAACAACAACAGGCAGCCTCTCTAAGGGTTTCCCTGTCGTGGCAGGACGCCACTACATCGTCAGCTTAAGATGTGACAACACTTAGACATTAATCAATGCAATACACCCTGGGCATTGCCAGGGAATGACCCGTGTGTGTGGCAGTGTGACATACACACAAACACACACACACTAACGCACACACCTCCTCAAACAGCCGACCGATTACGCATCATAACACAGCTGATTTGCCCCATGGGTTGACACTTGCTGTCCAGACAAATCAGATTGTCCTTCCCAGCCGGCCCAGTGGAGTGTGTTTGTCTGCACCCAAGTGTTTACATGCTCTGGGTTCATCTAGATATTGCTGTTGTTCTGTAGCGCTTTCTGCAACGTAATTTGTCACTGCTTGTAAAGTGTTGAGCAAAGAAGAAAAGCTGAAGGCAACAGGACTGAAGAAAAAGTGTATCATGGATTTTGACCGGTTAGCGCAGCATTTTCTTCTGGGAAAAAGGTCATGCTGGGATATACTTGGAAAACTCTGTGAGGGCTTTAATGGAGCACCAGTGGCCCTAAACACATCTATGCTCATAAATAGTAGTCTGCATCGGGCTATTTAAGGATATTCTGATGATATCTACTGTGGCTTACAACCCAAATGTTTCATCTGCAAACAGCCTCAAAATCCCCAACAAACACTTTTCTGGAGCTCTACCCGCTGAATCCCCCCTGAAGTGTAGCTGGGCCCCGTCCCAACAGATTCCTCATGACCTCTGGAGCACAGAAACACTAAACTCCCTCAGTTGAAAAAAAACCTGCTTGTTCGCCTGTAAACTCCCCATTAAAAAGCACCATGGGCCAAACCGCTCTCCTCCACCGCTGTCAGATGGCTGTTGTTTGCAATGGCAGAGGCGCCGCATGAAAGGGTCTAGGGGTTTAAGGCAGCTACTAGTTTGGACGTCATACGAGAAGGACATTAAGACAAAAGACTGCGGGGAGACAGAAAAACTTGAAAGCCGATGTGAAACACACCCTGTAGTTATGATCAAATTGTGAGATTTACTGCAGGAGAGCCATGCGTACAGGCAGGGATGTAAGATATATGCCAGATGGAGCCAGACAAACGCACATACACACTCACTCTGTGTCTGCTTTGTGCTATTTTGGTAGATGGGGATGACTTGGCAAGTGTACATATATGCACTAATGTAAGCAGTGGGTCCATGTACATATGGGGAAGTATAGGGTCTGGCACATGTTTAGTGTGGTGACCCACTTTTCTTTACATCTGGACCTGATAACTTCCCTCTCCAGCAGTAATGGGAAAGAGATTTAGACTGTGACATCTCTATCTTTCTCTATCTTGAATGACTTTGAAACTTGGCAGCAGCAGCCCAGAGTTTCAACCATAATCAGGCAGCCACTCCACACCAGCCTGCATAGAAACATACTCAACAGTATGGACTGATGGTCTTTTTAAAGCTGCGCTTGGTTTTTGTGATTTACGTACATGGTTTACATTTCATATGGAATGAAGCGAGAGCTCCTTCAATCCATCCCAAAAGAAAATGCACCATTGTTTGGTCTTGAGTGCATTGAGGTTATATGGTGCAATTTAGTAATCCAAACAAGTCGTTCATTTTTAAAATACATTTTTTTCTTAAAGGCACACTCCCTGACTTTGTCATAGCTGCCAAAACCACCTTCAAATCCCAGATTTTTTTGAAACTGGTGTTCAGAATCTACAATCTACTGTTTTGCAATTATAGTGAGTAGGAGCACCATAATGTGGCACGGCTATACTTCAGCTCACCTCCTCACAAAACTTTTTAGAAGCTCAGGGAGTATTGACTTCTTGCAGGTTGTACGGTGGCTCCAGTTGTGGCTAGCGATTTGTTACAAAATGGATACAAACTTTCTATTGGCATTTAATGAAATAATATCAGCTTAATGGCCACTTAATTGCTTGTGACAGAGCTTTGGTTCTTACAAACAGATGGAGCTTACTCGGTTGTCATGGAATCATGGCTGTTTATAGATGAAGCTTGACAGTTCATTCTTCATTTGAGATTGTTTTGTCAACTGTTTCCAACATGCATTTCATGTTCTTCAGTTCTCTCCATTCCCTCAAATGTCAGCACTACCAAGAATTGTTTGCTATCAGTCAGTCAAGTTATTATTAGTGAAAAATGTCCACTAAAGTTGAACTTGTGAAGATGTACTTTTTTTCTCTCTTGAAAATGTCTCTGTGACTGCGATCCAACAAATAGCCTGTCATTTGGTCAGTATGACTGAGTTATGTGAAAAAATTTATTTTAAGGCTTTCTTGTGTGACGGTGGAGGATTTCTTTCCACCCATGTTTTCTCTGATTGCGCCTGATCTCTTCAATCTTAGCGAACCACTTCTTCTAATATGTCCTCAGCCATCACGCAGCCTAGATGAACTGCGAGGACTGACAGGTCCCAATAAATCAGGAAGGGTTTAGAAAAGAAAACTAAACTAAGCCTTTAAATGCCTGGACCATCTTCAATTTTCGAATCTCTTTGTGAGTCGCTGACCTTACCAGGATCCACTGAACCAGCTGGATTTTACTGTACCTTCTAATATACTCGCCTTTTTTTCTAGCTCCCTGGGGCCAATAGATGTTCACCTCAGGATAAAGACATTGTTAGTGTGACTGAGGTATGTTGCTTTAGAGACTGACTTCCACTGCCACATGGGGTCCCAGGGGAGCCACGCTAACGTTAGCCTGATCTATCTGCCTCAATATTGGTATTGATCCGTGTTTAGTGTCGATGCCGGCACTGGGGATTAATGATAACACACAGCCAGTCGGGCACACACCGGTGGAGCATTGCTGGACACAATCAGTCTAAGCATAGTCGAATTGTTACACACACACGTGCACACACACACACATATACATCCACACCTGCCTAAACACACAGCAGTACAAAATGTTCTCTATCTACTTCTGCCGCACTGCAGAGCCTCTGCTGCTTTGCTCCAGCAAAAAACACACTCGCAATAAGCTGAGTCGTGTTGATATAGCCACAACAACTGAGCAAGACATGCCAAACCCTCCACACACACACACACACACACACACACACACACACACATCTCCTCCTCCGCCTCCTCCTCTCTCTCTGCCGCCGAAAGCCAGAGCAGACAGATAAGCAGGCAGCCAGAGACGGACTAATCCTCCTACACTGAGAGACGTTTCGGATGGTATATGATGACAATCAAGCTAAACAGACAGAGAAAGAGAAGGAGAGGATGAGGGAGGAAGAGGGAGTGTGCATGGAGAGGGATGAGGGGCAAAAGTGAGGCGAGGATAAAGATTAGCAAAATGATGAGGATAGAAATGGGTTTTTAAGCATTATTAGTGTGAAAGGAGGGCTGAGAGTTAGTTTTATTTTAATTCCCTCCCTCTTTCCCTCTCCACCACCTTCCTCCACGCATCGTGGCACCGTCTTGCACGTCGTTTTTGATAAATGTTGCTATTTTGCAAACTGAGCCTCTCCACCCGTTTGCCAGTCTCTCAATCATTCTCGCCCATCCTCTCTCGCTCTCCCTCACTCTATCCACCTCCCCATCCCCCCAACCCCTCTCTCTGCATCTCTCTCCCTGTCTTCCAGTACAGAGGCTGATGTAGGTCAGTGCGTCTGGTGCCTGTCTGGAGCTGCAGAGAGCCTCCACGCCTGGTCCTCGCCGACCCCTGCAGCGTCTGCGTCTGTGCCCGAGCTGAGGACACCGCTCCCTGGGCTACGCGAGGACATGACCATCCCGCCTGACCTGACCAGGAGGAGGATGTGCCTGCAACAGAGGAGGAGGAGGGGGTGTGAGGTGATATAGGGTGTCTGTTTACCATCGAAAGCTTAGTCAGCAAATGTTGTATGCATGTGGATCTAATGTGTAACATATATGTAGACAGAGAGAGGCAGAAGGAAAGGTAAAAAGGCAGGAGATCGAGGGGAGATAAGCGTCTCAGTCGTCTGTCTCTCCTCTGCGATTTACAGCACTACGGAGAGGTTTTTTGGGGAAAATATTCATGCAATGTTGCCTCCGCGTTCTCCTTCCTACACTCACACACTCTCCACACCGTCTGCCTTTCTCCACTCCACCACCTAATTTCTTTATGATGCTTTTTGTCTCTTTCCCAGACCTAATGCTTCAGAATCCGCAGCCGTCAACATTTCTGCAAAAAACCACAGCGACCCAGCAAACTCCAAACGGCGACCCAGCAAACTCCAAACTCTGATGCGCCATTCAAAAATATTTTCTTTCTTCTTTTGCAGTATATCCGCTCCTGTGCTGCTCCATACGGATCCAGGTCTGAGAGATGTCCCCTCCTGAAAATGCAGAATGTGAAAAGTGTCTGTCCTCCACGCATTGTATGTCGATTGCCCTTTTGACGGAAGCCAACAAGCGCAAGGACGACAGATTTAGCAAAAGAACAAAAAGCTCTGTTGACGACTTCTCCATCTTCTGATTTTGCTCTCCTTTGCTCTTCTCTTTCCCCCCTTCCACTCCTCTGCTCTCATTCTCCGCTCCTTCCCACTCCTCTGGCTTTTAGACAATGCCCCCCCAAAAAAACGATCGTTGTATCAGAGTGTCTGAGTGTAGTAGAGTGCAGCTGTGAGAGTGGCTGAGTGTGTGCGAGCGAGTGTGTGTACGTTTGTGAGCGAGTTTGGTGTGTGTGTGTGTGTGTGTGTGTGTGTGTGTCTGTGTTTGTGCGTGAAAGAGTGTGTGTCTGCGCTCTCGATATGACTCTGCAGTACGTCTGGGTCCTGCAGTGGTACACTCGTACTTAGCTGCCTCTGTCTCGCCGTGTGTTTGTGTGTGTTTATGCATTTGTGTGTCTGCGTGTAAGCGCATCTTCATGTGAGTTTGTCTGCATTGCCGTGACACAGCAATCATCTGACCTGCCTCGTCATCACTATCCAGGGCGAGGGATGTTGGGAGTTCCCGGGGCGTGGCGTTGCCGTCCTGACCACACCTCCGTCTTGAGCTCATTCTTTCATCCATTTCCCTTCATTTGACTCTCATCGCGCTCCCCCCCCCACCATGACTGAATCCTCTGAATTTGCAGCAGCGATGGAGGGGAAAACGAGTGAGGAGGTGAGGACTCTCAAATCGCTCCATTCCCTTCTTAACAACAAATGTCTCAGCTTTTCTCCTGCTTTGCAGTAACTCTTTATTTTGCCTTTGGTTTCTTCATGTTGTACAATCAAGGAGGCTCTCTCTTTTTGTCTTTGCATCTACATGACACTCACTCGCTCTTCCTCTGTACCGCTTTGTCTGTTTCTGTGTCTCCAGGATTTTGAAATATGATGGCAGGAAGGAAGGACATAGGGATCAAGGAAGAGCAGAAGCGTCCCTCTGTTGAAAGTTGTTAGCAAAATAAAAATTGCTAACAACTTTTTCTGTCCAAATAATAAGCTTGATTATTAAAACTGAAGACGGAAGGAGAAGAAGAATAACTGTGGTCATCAAGAGA
The DNA here is from genome assembly GCA_024633595.2 of Lepomis macrochirus. NCBI lineage: Eukaryota > Metazoa > Chordata > Actinopteri > Centrarchiformes > Centrarchidae > Lepomis > Lepomis macrochirus. Next base: position 28,734,423 of record JALXJV020000013.1, on the reverse strand, counting down.
GGGTATTCGGTGGGTATACAAAGTAACATGTATCCCTACAATAAAAAGTGATTCATTACAAAAATACTACCAATCAAGACCTTAAAAATGACTAAGAGGTGAGAATGACAGCTTTAATTTCATGTTATTATATTTGATTGCACTATATTGTAAGGTGTTCTTGTTATTTTGTCCACTTACACATTTCAAAGTATGATTAAAAACAATTATCTCATCTCTCTGGTGTATCTGTTTTTAGCCCTAATTGTCAAAGTAGAGGAATAAACACAGAAGGACACAAGGAAGTATTAGGTAATGTGTGTTCCATGGCAACTTAAAAATAACTGACTTTGTTAGAGTTGTTGTGTAAGGGCTGACAGCAGTAGGTGGGTGATATGGTGAGATGGCCACCTGCACTGTCTGCCACATCCACACAAAACACAGAGAGGACAAACTGCCTGTGGATGAGTCACACACAGGGAGAAAGAGAAAGAGAGAGAGTGTGTGTATGCAAATCAGTGCTTAGTCTTCAGAATTTATGTTTAACTGCAGGCTGGAGGGGACTTCCCACTGGTTTTCAAACTTTCAATCCCTGGATAAGCTCCAATTCAGTTAGGGCTGGACACACATACGCACATGTACACACACACACATACAAAGGCCTCATTGTGTTTGACCCCCGGATGACGAGCAGGCAGGTCAAAATGGCACGTCACTCCTAGGCAGTTGAAAAAAGCAAGCACATGGTAATGAGCACCTCTGTTTGACTGCACGCAGAGACACCCGCTCACACACACACTTTCTCCTCAATGCAGCTCGCTCCCTGCGTCTTCCATTTCCATCTCTTTGCTTTCTGTTATTGGATTCTTAATTTCCCCCCTCGCATTTACGACACACTGTGACGGCTATGCCCCCGTTTGCTTTTCAGCCTGGTCTATGACAGCCTTGGTTATAATAAACCCAACTCCCAGCAAAGAGGCAGACTTAAACACACATACACAGACACACACACAGTCACTTGCTGTACGTACATTTAGCCTGCAGTTAGCTCTGGGGTTGGCCTGACATATTGGGTTAATGTTTATGTTTTATTAAAAAATGCATATTAAACACAACGTCAGTCAGTGCTGAAATAATGGAGGTTCCTACCTTGCTGCAGGTCTAGTAAATATGTTTTAAATGTTATTTTTTAAAGCCCCTAAAATAATTGCTATATCACAGGTTTTCCACTGTGAAAAATGAAGGAAACCACATCTTAAAAATGGTTTTATACATGTAAATAATCCAAATTTAACCCAGAAATATTACCATCAGCACCCCATTCTCAACCCCCCCATCTCCTCACACACTTTTAAGAAGTCGCTGTAATAGCCCCAGCCTCCCACGGCACTCTCTCATAATGACACTATCCCTTTAGGCGTCAACAGAGCTGAGACAAAGTGCCTGTGTATTTGGGGTAAACACATGGCTCCAGCAGCTCTGAAGATGACAAAGCGATAGGCCAGCGTGATGGGGCCCGGTGTCCCAGTGCTGCCACAGCCTTACATCTGCCAGTGACAGAGTGGAAAGCTACCTGACAGCTGCTTCTCACACATCAGATAAGATTACAGGTATACCTGCTACACCTGTTTAAACAAACCTGCATGCGTGCGTGCTGCTGTGTGTGTGTGTGTGTGTGTGTGTGTTGAGTCCGGGAAGGAGATAGAGAGAGATAGCAAACTAATCCAGTGGCAGGTGCACACTTGTAATTGGGGCAGCTAAAGAAATAGACTGATGAAGAAGCTCATTATTATTTATGTGTTTGATTTATGTAAGCACCGATGGGGGCAAAAAGGTTGAGCTGTGAAATTTTAAAGAGTTTAGCCTGACATAAGTCTTGTCATAAATTAAGAATGCACACCATAAGTGCATAACTGATGCGGTGTTAGAGTACATTAAGATCTAATCAGACAAAATAAATTGATTTATTTGTCCATTTTTGCTTCCATTGGTGGCTGATTTCTCTGTGGCAACCATTAACTGAAGGACAGTGTTTGCCCGCTTTTTTACTTATCACCCAAAACACTCCTGTCAGTCAGGTCTGTTGCAGGATCAACAAGCCTTCACTGCCGGCTCATGACATCACCTGCATGATTTAATGATGGTAGCTCAAAGCAGTCGATTATGGGATGGAGATAAATCTGCTTCACATGTTAACACACATGCACATACATACACACAATGTACAGCTCATCAGCTCCCTTTGGCTCTAGCCTGACATCTAGCGACACAGGCTGTAACGTGATCCTACATGACATAGCCATGTTAACATAATGGGGCTGTGGAGGAGGAGGAATGTGTACATTGCAGTGTGCAGAGCAGGAAGCTGCGGGAGTAAGCGTGACTTTGTTATTTCCGTGTGGCCCTCAAACTTAAATCTACACACTTTTTCATGATGTTCATAATTACCGGTTTTCAGGTTTCTCATATACCATAATGCAGAGTGAAAACACCAGCATCACCTCACTTGCATCTGTTTATACTGCCTGCTGTGTGATGTAATGATGTGAGCTGGTGTTGTAATGATTTGTAAATAACAGGTTGTGTGAGCTGTGTTTGGGTGGGTTTGCTCTCCGCTACATCCCTGCTCACCACACTGCAGTCTGACTAACACAACATGTTGTGGCTGCCTTTGTGTTTTCTCAGCATTTCCTTGCCCCCCTATTACACATAATCTAAATTTAGTCAATACTCATCCACATGAAAGTAACAAAGTTCTAAGTATATCCTTGCAAGCTTCACCTTGCAGCAGAGGAAAGGACACTGTGTTCCTTTAAACACACACCACACACATACACACACACGCACGCACACACCTAGTTCGTCTTTCTTCCAGTGGAGTCTGACAGGAATGAGGTCAGACACACCGATCCTCATTGCACATTATTATTATTATTACCCGTTTTTTTTATTCAACCAATGGCAAGCCAAGGGGAGTGGCTTCACTGAAAATCAGGATGGAGACAGACGCTGATTGGCTTTTATATCTCGCGATGAGGGTATAAAACGGCGAGGTTCTCGTTGTTGTGTTTACAGTAATATTACAGAGCGCTCAGGAAACAGGGAGACTATGAGAAAGCGCAGCTGCTTAATTCAACCACATGGTTCCTCAACCGCACAGACAAGCTGCGCTGCAGACAGCCAGGTTCACATAAGGGACTTGCACTGCTGTTGCCCACAGCGGCACGTTTTAAGCCTTGTAGGGCGAGTTTTCAGCCGCACAGGCAGTTGAAAGTTGCTGTTAAATAGTTTCGGATTTCTTATTTGTTTCCGTAAAGCGCACTGGTAACAGTTGAGAGACAGCAGACGTTTGCAAAACGGGCTGACCTGAAAAGAAGAGCCTTGGATCAACTTTTTAGCCCTGTATTCAAAAGTGGTCTGGCTTTAAAGCGCCTTAAATAAGATCAACCGGGGAATATTTTTTGTGAAAGCCTAGGCATTTTTGCGCACTTGAACTTTGTCAAAGAACTGCACTGGACAGTGTTTCCAGACACTTGGAAGAAAGGATGGTGCAGCACATGAGCCAGACAGAGAGCGCCCACGCTCATTCCCCCGGCGGGGACTCAACGGACACGGGAGAAATGGACTTGGAGATGGATGCGTCTCCGACCCCCGAGTCGCCGTCCTCTGGAGTGCGGAGCGACTTAGCGTGGTGCAAAACTCCGACGGGGCACATCAAGAGACCCATGAACGCGTTCATGGTCTGGTCCCAGATTGAGAGGAGGAAGATTATGGAGCAGTCGCCGGACATGCACAACGCGGAGATCTCCAAGCGTCTTGGGAAGCGTTGGAAGCTGCTGAAAGACACAGACAAGATTCCGTTCATCCGCGAAGCGGAACGGCTCAGACTCAAACATATGGCCGACTACCCAGACTACAAGTACCGGCCCAGGAAGAAGGTCAAGTCGGGAAGCGGAACGAGTAAGCAGGCGGACCGCGGAGAGAAGAGCGGGGAACGCAGCGCAAAAGCCGGTGTGAAGCGAAGCCCAGCGTCCAAAGGAGTGAGCAGGACGCACAAACAAGGGGGCATGAAGAGCGCTCCGGGGCAGGACTATGCGTCTCCCGGTGACCACCAGGCGCTCTTCAAATCCAGGTCAGTGTCTGGGGCTAGACAGATCCCGGAGAAGCGCACCGGAGAAGCGAGGCGCGGTCACATGTTCGGAGGGGCAGGCAGCCTGGAAAGCGGGCCTCCTTCCGTGGGAGTCCCGGCCAGTCCCACCCTGAGCAGCTCAACAGAGTCCAGCGACCCGCTCAGCTTGTACGAAGAGCAGAGCCCGGCGGCCAGCGAGTCATCACACACCGCGCGCCTCAGGTACGCTCGCGCCTCCTCTCCAACACCGTCAGCATCTCACTCTTCCTCATCCGTATCATCCTCATCATCAGATGAAGAGTTTGAAGACGAGCGGCTCGACCTGAACCCGAGTCCCGGGTTTGAGAGCATGTCCCTGGGCGGCATGGGCTTCTCCGATGCAGAGCTGGACCGGGATTTGGACTGGAGCTTCGGGGAGTGCGGGGCGGGATCTCACTTCGACTTCCCCGACTACTGCACCCCGGAGGTCAGCGAGATGATCTCAGGAGACTGGCTGGAGTCCACCATCTCCAACCTGGTATTCACCTACTGAAAAGGACCACGGTGGAGATGAACGGTGACGTCCTCCACGTTTTGAACTGTTCACCCCCCCTGACAGGCGTGTGTGTCCAAACCACAATATTTCCGCCATTCTTTCACTAAATAAGGGAGAGTGAAAACAGGAAAAGAAGCCTGTGTGCGCGTTGAAGCCCAGGTACGCGCTGCTCACAGACTTGGACAGCGCTTGGTGCGCTTGACGGGAACGCGCAGACGGGGGAAATGCTTAGTTTGCATTTGGACACAGAGGAGGAGTGAATGTAAGCAGAGAGCAGTGAAACACACGGACTTGAGCTCAAATGTTCAATCCAATCCGCAGAGGATCGGGACTGAGACTGAACTTTGAATATTCATGTTATTTTGGGTCGGGAAAAGGGACATTTACTAAAGAGCTCGTCATGTTGGGTTTTGATTAAGGTTTAGCCAGTTCACATTGACCATCAAGTTGCTATTCAGGTGTAGTTTTTTTCCAAACTTAAAATAGTTTCAATATCAACAGGCATGCCCTCCGAGATAAGGAGGATTTTGTTGTTGTTAAATGCGTAAAAATGTTCATAGCTGCGTAATTACGCAAATGTGTGTGACCATAGGACACAATTCACGATCACCAGCTTCTCTTTCAACGGCAGGACTTAAAAACAAAGACTGACTCAAAACTTCAGAAACCCTTTTCTGAACCTTTTTAAACACTCAGTGCACAATTCAGGACCAATGTTCCCCGACGCGCATCCTTTCTGCCTAGTGCTTCAACTTTGTAGTTCCTCTGTGTCAGATGACGTTTTTTTATATCGATGTATTTATACCGGCCAAACTTTTTATACATAGAAGTATTGTCCTCGTACAGGTCTCGTTTGTGTTTGTGCACATACACCTGTCTGTATCCAGTGCGGAAGGGCTAGAAGTGTATCTTATTTAAAATGTCTGACGTCTCTCACTTTTAAGGAGATTTGAGTGTGTCATGATTTTCTACTTGTATTTTTGTACAAAATCTATAGAAAGGGGGTTTCCAGCGAGTGGGTAGCCCACAACATTGTTGTTTGGCTCTACATTGGTGTTTAGACGTGCAGAGGGGGAGGGGGGTTGTTTGGCACAATCTGACCTCACACAGTGTTTACAGTATTTACCCACATGCTTCTTAATGGCACAGTGACTCCAGTTTCACCAGCCAAGTAAACAAAGCTCCACTTAGGCTCCAAGTCTGAGTGGTGACTGTTTCCAGTACACATAGACCTAAAGTATATGAGTGAAAGATCCCAGAGAGTCACTGTTTGGATAGAGCTAATACCTCTGTGTGCTTTTTTTTTATCAAGATAAGTTTTATTTGAACCACTGGATGGAATTTCACACTCATTCCACTTTGCCTAGATCTTGGAGGGAGGGAGATGTATGAAGTGCTTCATCTGTTATTGCGCAAATTGCATCAAAAAATAGTATTTAACCTTTCTGTACCTGTTGGCTAAGTATAGCAGGCTAATTGTTTTCCTATATTATGGCATGGCAAATAGCATTTGTATTTCAGATTCAGGTATATGTAGCTATAGCTGTTGTGTTTAAGATTTTTAAAAGAATAATAACATGAAGATATTTATGTAAACTGACTGTACTATAAGCAAAGATTGTGTGTTTTTATGTATGATGATGATGATGATCAACGACAGGCACTAGGACAGCCATCTTCAGACATCCTTATGTTGAAGATGATTGTGGTCCAGGAGTTTCTTTTTTCCTTTTTTACCTTCAAGACATCTTTTCTATCGTCCTTTTTCTTTTTTCATTTGTGCAATATGCTGTGTATGATCATGTTTTGTCCAATCATGCCAATATCATTTGATGTTTATAGCTCAAAACCAGCCAATGTTTGGGTCAATCACTGCCTCTCAGACCTCTGTACAGATTGTCGTTTTTTTAAAAATTGTTTTTCTTTTCTTCCAAGAAGGAAATAAAATCAGCTGGAACTGAAAAGTACAAAGCGTCTTTTTCTTGTGGTATTTCTCTCTTTGAACCTTTTTAAAAGAGCTAAAGTAGCCTACCATAAACTGGTTACCCTAACCTACGTTTTATGTAGCACTGTGAAGCAGGAGGAGACAACTGAAGCAGTTGTACATATTGAAGCCCCTTCTCAAAAGTTGAAAGCGTGCTCAAGAAAAGGTGAGCCATCGTTATCACATTCCATAGCGAAGCCTTATTCAAAGGATTCAATCGGGTGTCGGATGTTTGCACTCTGTTTGTGTGTGCATGTGCGTGTTTGCTGTAGGTAAGTGTGCAGCTGCAGACTGTGAATCAATAGCCAGCCAGTGAATCGATAGGAGTGGTCTCTTTCTCCCTGTCTTACTCCGTCTGATTTTACACGTGCAGAAAACGTGGCTGCCATGGAAACACTGTATCCAAGAGAAAGGGTGCAATCCACTGTGCCACTATGTGTGTGTGTGTGTGTGTGTGTGTGTGTGGGAGGGGTGTGTGTGTGTGTGTGTGTGTGTGTGGAGGGGGGAGGGGGATAAGGGGACAGACTGATCCATCGAGGTGGGGTGGGGTGGGATAGGGGTGTCAGACATTTCTGCAAGGCATGACTGGAATAAAGGAGGATGAAGAGGCGTGTGTCTGTCTGTCTGTGGGTGTGTGTGTGTGCCAATAGGAGGCGGGGGGAGAGGGTGCAGAGGGGGGTGTTTGTCTGTCCTGGTGGATCGTGCAGGAGACTGCTCCCAAATCCAATTAATTCCTTCTGGATGCATTCATTTGTCTAGTACATCTGATGAGAAAGAAAGACCAAAAAGGAGAGAGAGAGACCCCTAAGGTACAGTATTTAGTGTGTATCAATTTACGCCCTATTCCACAAGAGACGTTGGTAATTATTTCCATCTCTCTCTCTCTGTCAGGAGAGCAAGGCCGTCTCCAGCTTTCCTCTGACATGTCGGGCTGGGTAATGAGAAAGATAAGGCATGGTCATTACACACACCATCCCAAAGACGAGACGCCGGCCCCCAGATGTCTGCAATAAGCTTGACATCACACAGGAAATGGTGTGCGGGGTGTGTTTGAGGTATCCCCTGTTTAGAAAAAAATAAGTCCAATCACCCCAAGAGTCTGATGGATACGAGGAGATAGAAAAGATATCGATGCTCTCCTCACACACCCACACACATTCGCACACTGACCCATATAAAGACACATGCGTGAGTGTCAACAGATTTCAGACATTCATGAGAGGACTGGAGGTACTACATACTTGACCTTCATGACTGATCGCATCATGTTATTTTTTACCTATGTTAAACTGTGTGAGTTTGAGAAAGATGAAGCCAGCGTGTCTGCTCAAAATACAGGTCAAAAAATACATGCGCAGTTTTGTTAGTGTGCTACATTCATTCTGAACAAAAGTGTTCTTTTTTTCACTTTGTAGCAGAATGAAGCGTTTTACAACTATAGAAATGTTTGTCATGTCTGAGGTTTAATATGAAATGAATTTGTTTAACAGTCTAAACTGTCTAAAGTCTAAAAATTCTCTGTTCCCTTTTTACAATCAAAATTATTTTGATATTTCTTACACTGTATTTTGTTCCACCATTGATGAAAGTAACTAAAAACATTTACTCCATTACTGTGCTTGAGTACTATTTTGAGGCACTTGAGTATTTGTAGTTTCTCCTGCTTTGTACATATACACTGCAAATATATGATAAGCTTATAAAATAAAATGCAGTTTTATAGATTAAACCCTCGTGACCCCTTACATGTAAATGAGTTGTCAGTTCCAGAGACTTTGGTTTCCCCTCTAAACTTCTCAGATGGTTTAATTTTAAATAACGGTTTGAGTTCAGATTACCCAATTAGCAAAGTTTAGAGAAAAATCCCAAATGCAAATTTGTGTTGAAGAATTTATTTTTTTCCCTTTTTTCTGCCCCATGAATCACCTAAAATATTAAAGTCTTTTAGTCACAGTACTCTTTTCTGCAGAAGAGTACTTCAAGTACATTTTTCTAATAATACGTTTTACTGAGATAATATTTTTTAATGCATGACTTCTAATGGAGTATTTTTAGTGTGTTGCATTGGTACTTTTACTTTAGTAAATGCTCTGAATACTAGAATTATAATTTTCTGAGGTGTGCTTAAGTATATATTCCCTTAGTGAGAGCAGGAAATGGTTTAATTTATACCCTTACGACAAGTATCACATCAGTCCCCAAGAATATTACACTGATAACATATAAAATGAACATACCATAAAGTGAGAAGAGATCACTGCTTCATGCTGTGATCTGTTACACTGTAAGTCCCTATGGGACCATAATAGGAATAATATAGAATATTACATTGATAGTAGAAGAGACTGAAATGCTACTAAGTCCATATAAAATCAAGTTTGGTCATCACAGACGCTGCAGGAATAACACGGGAGTTTTATAGTGATTTTTTTTGCACGCTGCCGGTGAAGTTGAAGGCGGGACACAAAGTCATAAGGCATGCAGACAAAGAAATATACAAACACCGCTGTCATGGCATGCAGTTCAACTTTGTTTCATTGATTTCGGCCAGTTGCGCTCCTGTCGTCTTTGCAGAGCTCGGGGGGTCGACTAAAACATATAGTTAGGAAAATAATGATCCGATAGAGGTGTGGAGATAAAAAGTTTGAAGAGTGTGCCTAAACTTTTATCCCGAGGCATGTGTCAGCGTTATGTGAAGACAAAGGAAAAGGATTTGAACCTGGGAGGTTAATGTGTGGGGTTCGGAAAAAAAGGGAATCAGCAGAGTTGGAAGCAAGAAGGACTTTGGCAGGTAGGCTGTAACCACCTCTCTACTATTAATAACGTCATATAATACTTTTTATCTTAAAGCAGTATGTCCATATGGTCTTTATTTTTCGTGTCACCAGTTTCTTTTTAAAGAGATGGCTGTCATCTTGAATATAGAAAGAGTTCCTTTGGCTTTGAAGTTAGTAAAGCGTTATCTGAAAGGAGGGACTGCGTGTTTTTATTGTTGTATAAAAAGTGCTGGAAAGGTAGTTTGTAGGAGATCCGAGGATATCTGGTGCTAAATCTGGACTATAAAGGTAACTTCTGCCGCGCACGCTTCAGCAACTCCAGCCAGTACTAGATACCACTGCAAAATTGTATCCAGTTAATTATAGTGACACTTATATGCTGTTTGGAGAGCCTGCTGGCTGCCCAGTTTCAGCACAGCAATGGCTGGACAGCGGCTGCCTGCGATGATGTGCGCGTGTGTGCGTCCGTGGTGTGTGCGTCTAAAAGAACTGTGCATGGAGCAATGGTTGCAGTTTGTTTGCCTAACCTATCTCATGGGTGGAGGCTTGAGTGGACAGATGCACAGCGCACGTTGCAGTACAATCCAATATAGTGGACAGTTACAGGACAGAGTTAAATTATGTCTGGCAGTGCAGGGGGGCATGTGTTTGCCCTAGGGGTCCTGGCTGGATAAACAGGGTAGTGGCCCCATTAAACTTCCAGATTAAACTGTGGATTGACAAATCATGGCACTGCATCTGTTGCAAACATATGACTGTGGCTCTTTAATAGTGAGCTGCTTTCCATAATAAACAGTCTAAATATCAGTCATTGCTGACGCTCATGCACACATCACCACGTCATACAGTATATTATTGTGTCTGTCAATAACCGAGCTAGTTAAAATAAACTAGCACCGGGGTGGAGGGTGAACATTTCACCATTTAAAACTAATAGAAGCAAAATAATTTTATGCGGTGTATCCAGTCTAAACCACACGATCTTAAAGGTGGAGTTAGTGATTCTGGAGAAATCCAACACCATGACAAAAATCACGATATAGAGCAAATAACAAGGCAAGTTGTGTAAAATAAAGTTAGCTAAATTGTGGGTTAGCATACTGTTGTAGTAGTTGCTGCTTCGAAGCTAACATGAAGCCAACTGCAGAGAAGATGAGACGATGTTTTGTACAATTGTACAAAAATAAATCATATTGAAGAGATAATGTCAGTTATGTCCACAAAGATCCAATGTTATGTCTCTTTATTTGGCCATTTTTTTTATTTTGCAAGGTGAGAAAACAATAGAAAATTGCCTCTCCACTGCTTCCAAAACAATTCAGACCTCCCAGCAAAAAAATAAACCCATCCTATTCTCACCACATCTTCCCCCCTAATCATTTTTATAGTCCCTTACAGCTAAATCAGTTTGTTTGCGAGTCCATTAAGTTCATAACTAACTATCTAAGTGACATGGGTGCAAGGAGAGTGAGTACAGACGGTGGCAAAGAGCAGCAAGTCCTCACTATACATGCTCATGAACGCCATACACACAAGAGACGTTATCACTCCTCCTACATCCAGACTTGGGCCTCGGCGTGCATTCAGACATTGTGGCACACTGTGTACAACAGAGAGAGAACTCATTGTTAAGCACTGTGCCGAAACAGTTTAGCATGATAGAGGAATTCTGAGTCATAGTGGTAGGTGTTGTGCTGTAGTACGCTTGAAAAGAAAGGGACATGTTCTGAGAACACTGAGGCTTGGATCATAATTTCTAAAGGCTTACATGGCAGAGTCTGGTTTTGTACAGAATAGAACACTGTGCAAACAATGTTGCATAAGGTAACACAGACACAAGCCGAATCATGTAAGTATTTATCTCCTCAGACATGACACAGACATTGTACTTTTTCCATTGTGATCTAGATCATATGGATCTGAGAAAACTGCATCCCGAGACAGGCGACCTACATGCAGCTTGAATTTAAATGCTCAAATTGGAATGTGTCATTGTTACTGTGACACAACCTAAATTACATCATCTCCTTGGACACTTGTCATAATTTCACCACTCAGCTTGTCTGAGCCAGTGCCAACACGGAGGACAGCAAAATGAATAATGAAATAAAAAGGAAACCATGCGACTTGTTAAGTAGATTTAATTCAGTTTAATTTAAAATTGCATCTGAAACTTTGTTCACACAGCCAAATACACATACCAGTGGGAAAGAAGTCAGGTTATTTATAAAGCAAAAGCCGTTGATTGCACATGCGTTTTGTCCCTGACAGGGGCACATCCAGCTTGGCTGTGCCTCCCACAGAACACAATTGCCAGTGTGTGGGTGGGTGGGAAGACAGTGAGGGATCATGTCCTTGTCACATAGGTGGTGTGAACCTCCGAGCCTGGTTAAGCAATTTGCCTGCAGGTGAAAAGAAGCAGTAGGTGACTGCTGGTTGGAGGACATGCTGACATGTTGGAGATCTTCCCACATATCTCCAAGTCCCATATCTCCCCATAGATTTATGGGGTTTTAAAATGGTTTATTTAAAAGATGGAGGACTAAATCCTATGTGTAGTGTTGTAGATTTACTTGAATTTTCTATTCATTGAGTTCAAAATCACCAAATTTGTAGAGCCACAGGACTGTTAAATTGAGCATACCAAACTGAAGAAATATAAGGGGAAACAAAAATAAATTGGGATAAAGGTAGATAACAAACACACGTGATGACTTTTCCATTGTTACTTTGCAAAGATGTGTTTTTTTAATTCTGCTGTCAAGTAGGTGCTATGAGTTGTACCCTGAAAGAAGTAAATGCAGACATAGGTGGCAATTAAGCAGAACGCAGGAAGGTGTGAAAGCAGACTACTAATAAATAGGATATGCTAAACAGCTCCTGTAGTAGGATTACAGCTCCATAGGGGCCTGGGGGGGTTGGAAGGCTGTCGATACCAGACGGAGGCAGACAAACAAACACCTGAGCAAACTGTTCAGGTGTTGTGGTTTGTTTTGCTCTCAGTGGATCAGTGCTGTCTCTCAGATGAAAGATTTTCATGAAACAGAGCAATAGGAGACGCGATGACAATCTCCCTTGTCCTTTCCTTCAGCTGGCTGCCCACTGAGCAGCAATACAGCTAGGCTTAGAGCCGAGGCAGACAGGAATGGAGGATGTGACGATGCTTTTGATTACTAACCTTAAGAACTGGTTGTGAAGCTATGAGCTACCTGCAGGGTCCTCTGGAAGAAAATCCTCTGGTGGGCTTTAAGAGATGTTCTCAGGCTATTTGAGGGATGATAGTGGACTATCAAAACATTACAGACTGGGCTAAATTCACTCGTGAGCCGTTCATCTGCGAAGGATGATGAGCTGGCGGTTTCTTTTATAAATCAGTCCACCGTGTTTCCTGCAGGTTTCAGTGTTCAGCTTTAAGTTATTGTTCCTCCCCCATGGTGAGAGACTGTTCGACTCCTTCTTATAAATGGACTTAAGGCCTTACAGAGAATATGTAATGTTTCATTCTTTCAATAGGATAATCAGATAAACATCTACACAATAGCATTTAGTTAAATGAGAAACCAATACCTGTGTACTTTTCCGATTGTGTGCTTTCCACGCCTTGTGGTGCCTTAGGAGCACCACTTCAAGCAAGGTGCTACACGGACCAATAATTGCTCAGTGTTTGTGCCGTCCACAAAATTACGCAGCTTGACGGGAGCATTGCAGGAGGCACAGTCTGATGCTCAGGCAGCAGAGGAGGGGAAAGAGCAAAACATTTCTGTGATGCATTTTAGAGCAAAAGCAAGGGAGCAGAAGAGCAGAGAGTCAACCAAGTGCCGTCTTTGTATTAAGAATCATACCGCCCACTTAGACATGGACCGGACGAGATCAGGTACAGTAAACTGGTTCTTACGGTTTATGTAGTAATTGTAATATTTAATGTACCAATGCTAATGATGGGATGGAAAAGAAGATTTTTGGAAATCAGCCCAGCAGTGCTATATGAACACCACTATTCTGACCTTGTGAATTTAAATTCGGGCCAGTGCGTGTATTGTTTAACTCACCCTGGATGAAAAAAACTGTAGTGAGGGCCAGAGAGTTTGCGAAGTTTTCATTCGTGCTTGAGCCAAGGGTGAAACGCTGCAAGAGGTCACTTTTGTATAAATATTTGCAGGGTCAGGGAGCAAAGAGATTTGTTTTTTTTTTTTTAAAAGTCGGTATCTAAATGTTGATCTGTTTTGACTTTCGAGAAAGAACAGGCTGTTTTGATGGTTAGCCGCTACCTTAATAGCAGTTTAAAGTTCAAATATGGACTTTTGAAGCCCATTCCTAAATGAGGCCCCTGTGGCTATGGCCATGTTTCTGAGTGAATACTGAAATATGTCCAATCAAAAGCAAAAAAAGAAAGAGTAATGCTACTCATTATGGTGACTCAAGGCAGTGGGTCTAATCTATTTTCCTTTTTTTGTATTATTTTGTTTCTTCCAAATTGGCTTATTAAGGACGCTCTTGTGTCCCACAGTGACCTCTGCACTCTAACTACAGTAAGTGACCTGAGCAGAGTTTGTTCCTCAAACAATATAGAAGTGTTTTGTCAAGATTGGCAAAAACTGAAAAAAATGTGTAACAAATACCTTCTAGGTTGATGATGGATTAACTTAACTCTGCAAAGCCTCCTGTAAATATATAACAGTTTTTTCAGCAGCCTCCGTGTCTCTAATCCAAGAGCTAGGCATGGTTTGTCAGATCATTTTTAAATGAATGCATTTATTTAGAACTGGCAAGTGAATTAGCAGATGTGTACAGCAGAGAGAAATTGTGTTATAATCTTTCCATTTTCTCATTTGTCGTGGCCATGCCTGTCAGCAGCAGTTAGATGCAGCGTAATGATTTCTAATTGTATGCTTCTCACTGCCGCCAATTTCAGACCATGATAAACTGATGGTTAGCGCTGTCAAGAAATGTGAGTGATTCTTCCTGTTCTGTCGCTACTTTTGGCCCGCCCTCGCCAGTCCTGAGATGAAAAAAAATGTCCAATCTGTTCCTGGATTGAATAAAGAATTCAAATATGAGCACAAACCGAGGTAGAGACACTCTTCTGTGGACCCATATGTACAAATGTTGTGTGCTTGAGCGTATAAGCGGGCGTGTGAGCGCGTGTGCATTGCTGCACGTCTGGAGGAACTGCGAGATATGTTGTTGTGACATGCCTTGTCTTCCGTTCTGTAGAAAAACAAAGACAGTCTCTGCTGGATCCAGACAGCATAACTAATTAGTCACTAACACACATGTGAACACACACATGCACAGACACACACATACAGCACGGATACATGGGGGAGCCAGCGAATAGGATATGATGTCACCTCCATAACCGTAATTACCCGTCATAAATCATGTGGTGTGACATGCTGTCACAGAGTGAATGGGTGTCCTATGTGCCAGCCAGGGATGGCTGCACTTTACTGCTGGGTGCCACCGTGCCACCGTACTACGGACTCAAGTGTGTGTTTTGACATTCATTTTTCTTCACTCATCATAGCCTCCAGTGTTCTTTTATGGTCCCTTTGCTATCGTTTAGTAACAGTCAGCATGGGTCTGACAACGCTACAGTACACAGAGTGGGGATTTTTCTCCTGGTAGTTGTCTCTTTCACGGCATGGGGTAAAGTTAAACCAGTGTGGGTTGCCTGGATTGAAGCAACCGGATTTTTTGCTTTATTTAAAATTGAGCATTAACACACTAAAAAGATACATGCAAAGAAGTTATTGGTGTCAACTATTTTTTATGGGATGCCGTAGTAGCAACAGTGTAGTGATATAATACTCAGTTACTTTGACAATTTGAGGGTCGAGTTAGTCGCTGTCTTACCAGAGAGGAGAGTTGATATGAAGTGGAGGTACGGGTGGCGGTTAACAACAGTCAAAAAGGGGGGATTGCAACTTGTGGCTGCTTTGAGTGACAAGTAGGAGCCTGATGCTTTGTCACCGGTAGTCTGAACACACCATTAAGCAGAAACCCTTACTCTTTCCCAGCTCCGCCTTCTCGTCCAAATATGGTAACTTCCGCTCCCAAAAAACAAGATGGCAACAGCCAAAATGCCAAACTCAACGCTTCAAAACAATGGGCGACGTCACTGTGACTAAGTCCACTTCTTTTAATAAGTCTACAGTTAAACGACAATGTAATGTTTTCTATTTTTACATGTTAAATACAGTCGATGTGACGTGTGGGTATGTGGGCTTTGGAATTTAGACAGAGCTGGACAGTCATGTAGGTACTTACTTTTGCAGTTGTAGTAAATAAATTAGGAATAGTAAATATAAATCGATCACATTTTTCAAGTAACTTGCCTAACACTGAGTAGTAGCAATACATAAATCACATGAGAATGAATTCAATTTAAGACGACCAGTGAAGTATTGAATAAGAATAATCCTGTATCAGCTTAATCAGTACAGTGGACACGCTCAGCAATATATCAGTGTACTGAATAGTATGTGGCTGTGTAGTATGTGTGCACTTGTCCTTTGCGCCTTTGTAGGAAAGTGTCCTTGCTTTATGGAAGAACAACACAGGGAGTTTTCATTCCCTGTGGATAAGCACACATGTACCACACACACACACACACATGCACGAGTGAAACTGCTGACGGTGCTGAATAGAGCAGCTTTCCTGTCACTAAAGCCCTTGAAGTGTGGAAGCAGCTCCAACAGTCCTTCTGCTGTTCAAGTCAAACGCACACCTCCACGCACCCCCCCCCCGCTCCTCCCGTTCCTCCCGACTCCCTTTTTGTTCTCTAGCTAATTCAATGCATTAACTTGACTGTTGTGACTTCCAACAGAAACAATACTGCCAAAGTAGTTGTATAAAATGTAAATTTCCAACAGCCCAAACAGTTTATACATTCAAGCCGCACTGAGATGATAAATTGCTCTCTTTCTCCCAAACCACTGAGAATGTGTGCACCCCCCTGCCTCCTTCCTCTCCACCTCTGCCTATTTGCCTCCTCCCCTTTCTGACATATAGACTGCACATCCTTCTTTCTCTCAAACACACTCCACTGCTCCCCTCACATTTACTGTAGCTCACACGCTTGATCAAATATACACGGCGATTCAGAGAGCTATATTTGTCCGCTCCTCGCTGTGTTTTTTGCTTGTGTAATCTTTCCTTATATAAGTGGACTGGAGGCAGGCGGGTCATTACATCTGTTACAGCGCACTCAGGAGAAGCACTCGGGTTTTGTTTGTGTGTCACGGCTCGTCTAGACGCTGATCAAGGTCGAATATTGGCAAACTAGGAGACTTGACGCTGAGGCTCTTCAAAGTTTTGTGTTTTTCTCGTGTTTTTCTTTTAGAAAAGTGCTTGGAAGCAAAAGCAAGGGCGTTCAGGTTGCGAATGAGCAGGGAGGTAGCTGATGAAGAAAAAGGCCATTGTCTGTGACCTACAGTACAGAAAGATCATCATGAGGCAGATGACTGCCAACAAAACACAGTTCAACTTCTCACAAGCATCTGCATGTGCTTTCATGTCTTAGAAGTTTGTCATTAGGTCTTTGTTGCACTGCCTGAAATGTCTTGTGCCTTTGGTCAATAGGTTACAGGCTTTGCTCTTATTATTTATATCGCTTTTAAGATCTTTTTCACTTCAGAGTTCTCTTGATTTCAAAGCTCTTGTGGAAGTATTTGTGTGGGTAACAGAATATACAATTTATTTCTAGTATGGTGGGTTTAAACCTGTGGTAAGAATTACCACAAGCCTTGCTAAGTGTGTGCCTATTTTGGAACTGTGCATAAGTGCAAACATGATCAAAGTAGCAAACATAAAACTTTGTGACACACATTCCTTATATACTAGTTACTGGAAATGTTGATCACTAAACTACTTATTATACTTATTCATCGAAACGCTAATTGTGTGGCATAGAGGACTTCTTGTAAATATAGTATTTTCCACTTTTCTTTAAGCCCTCGTATTAGTAACACAGGTTACTATCATTATGTTTCACACATTATTAATAACAATGTTATAATAGTATTATAAACCTATCACTCTATAAGAAAATGATTCATTCATGCTTATACTGTACTTTAAAACAGCATATTCCTTTTTTACTACATCACTTTCACTATATACCAATTTCTTCAAAAGATTTTATCATCACATAATACATCTTATCATAGCTGGGTATGTTCTTCTAGATGCAAATGGCAGGTGTAAGTTGCTTTAACCTCCACTATATTTCTAATTTGGAGAGGAAGAACAGAGGATGAAAGAGATGGCAAAAGTCTTCTCCTCCTTTGCTTCTATGCCTCGAGTGGAAGGATATCTTCACCATGTAAGTAACGTGCAAGAGAGAGAGAGAGAAAGAGAGGTAGATGAGAGTCCAGAGAGTGTACAGAGAGCACATCTGTAAAAGCCATTTCTCTATAAGGTATGGAGAGGAAGAAGGAAATAAAGATAAATGTCCTGTGACATTCTGAAAGTGGGCCAATGTTTAAACTGATCCACATGGCGTTTGAGAGAGAGAGGGGGGGGACTTTATCATCTTCTTACAGTTTGAAATATAACAGTACAGTATTAGCTGGTGTATGTTGGTCTTTGAAATATTAGGTTTCACTCACTGTTTTGGCAGTAGTGTTTCTGATTAAAACACATGCCAATATAGTATATGAATAAATCCATACAAGAGGAAGACAGAAGACAGATCTAGTCTGGGCACTGGCCTGCATGTTTTCATAGTTTCATAGTTTTTGCCAACTGTTTTGTTGCTGCTTTTCTAACTCTCAGTGGATTGTAGATTAATTCAGTTTCATCCAAGAACCAGTAATGTCAGATAACATTACTAACAGTGACAGAGCGTTATGAATACAAGATGCTTCTTATTAGTAGTGCTAGTAGTGCAACAGGTGTTTTTGGGTGGTGAAGGATACTGTTTTACTAATCAGGGTCCAGGGGATTGGCTACAGACGAAATTAACACTGGTTCAAGACATAAAAGTACTCTGCTCTGAGTAATAGTTTGTATTAGATCAGGTTACACAAAAAACGATTAATTATCTTGTCAAAATTTCTCAAAAAATTACATCTCTTTTCACTTCTTCCTCTATGAATAGGGAAATGATTTTGGTTGGAAAAAGTTAAACTGTTGGACACAGGATGTCTATGACTTCACTGACACAAACATTGTCAGTGTAGGCACTGGAGGTGTCAAGTTTCCACATCACTCTTGTGCAGGTTGCATATGCTTTAGACCCCAACTGCCTTACAAACTAGTTATGATATAGTCCTGCTCAGACAAACACGTCTGAGGTGTTTCTTGAGGGGACAAAACTTTTCCTATTCGGAAGATGAATGTGAAAACAGTGTCAAACTCTGCACAGTGGAGGTCAAACCTTCAAGTGAAGTAACAATAAGTCTTTGTGAGACACAGGTTTAAAAACAAATGGTTAAAACTGAAGCCGCAGAGGCCAAGACCCTGACTTTATGAGTCCCCAGGTTTGTAACACAGGTTAAAATATTAAGCCTCAAACCAAAACTGAGACAACATTAATGACAGGATCTGGGGTTATTTCCTTGATGATATCGTCAGGGTTATCTCAGAGTGGTTTGGGAATGAGATGTGCAGCAATCACTATTAGGTGTAATGTTTGTTTCTCCACATACTTTTGGTCATTGCCTCTTTAACATGGCTGAATGCAAAATGCAACATCTGAAAGTGCTCCTATGTCCACTTAAAACCTGAGGTGAACCCTTTCAAACTGGGTCAGTGTAGAATTAACCATTTTCCTAAAGAATTCACATCACTCAAATGTAGAACTATCGATAGAAAACATTCAGAAACGATTTCTGCTGTCTTGCAAGTATAAATAACCAATTTCATTAAGTGAACATATTGTAATACAGCAGTACGGACATGTGATATGTTGCTATTCCCTTGCCATTAGTATTGTACTGCTCTGGCCAATAGATCACACATGTAGGGGCCATGTCTGACCCCAGATTCTCCAGTTTCCATAGCTCTTAATCCCATGGGATGAATTTATAGCGGTTCACTCCCCTTCTATTCATTCTCCCCACTACTTAACTACCACCTTTTACAGTTCTTTTTCATCTTAAGTTTTGATGAAATCACATTAGAGATTTCTGCCGCATTGGAGAGGATTGTGTAACAGTTTGAGCTTTTCTTGGTAATGAAATGTGAAGTGGGTGGACTCGGGCTTTGCCATGCATGTGTGAGATTTAATGTAAACCAGCTATACTGTAGAGGGGAAATGTGATTTTTGGCAGGCTAAGATGTGGTTTGCAGTCTCCCTCTTTTTCTCTCTCATGCGCCAGCTGGAGTTAGACTGATATTGGTTTTTGAAGGCCAATACTGACATATTTCAGTCTTTAGTGTTAGACTTTCAATGTAAAAAAAACCCCCTGTAGATATATTACTTATGCAGTTCTTATAGGTGGATTAGCCACTTTTAGGGCAGGATAAAAACTCCCTCAACACATTGAAGTTATTTCTGAAAAAAATTGACATGTTCTATCATGAAAACACTGTTAAATAGTGCCATAATATAAACGCCCTGCATGTATATATTTTGATGATTGCATTATGATGATAATGATTGGCAGTTTTCTCAGTCAGAAGCCACAAAAGCCCAAGCTTTGCCTACTTAACAGTTAATCTGTTTCCATAGCTTTTGCTGTTCAATGTAATTTCTCTCTTAGAGGCCTTCTATCATCATTCTTTATAACAAGCTGAAATGTGATAACTTGGCTGACGGTTAAGAATTGAAAACAAAAGAAAGACTGAAATTTGAGCGTGAAAGGTCATGACCTCGGGGAAAGCAGTTAGACAAAATAATCTTAACTCAAGGTCCAAGGTTAAAAGCTGATAAAAGCTAGTAAAAGTAAAAAAAACTAATAAGTGGACCTTGAGTTAAGATTATTTTGTAAAATAGAAATAGAATTTCGTTAGCATTCAACAGCTACAGTTTCACTGAGGTTCTGACAGTGCTGCTGCACTTAAAAGTACCCTGCTGAGTTTTTGACTACCAGCAGCGCTATGTAGCAGTTTTTTAAAGAGTGGGCTCCTATTTAATTAGGGTTTGCATAAGACCATCCGACGAAGCAATACATGTTCCTGCCTTCGGTTTCAGATTTTTGCGATGATCAACAGATACAGTGGCCCAGCATCAGACAGTAATAATCAGCCTTGCTACCAATTTGTCCCAGTGACTAACATCTGTACTGTAACAAAAAGAAAAATCCCACTGGCCCCAAAAACGGCAACCATTATAAAAGTATGATGACCACCTTTAAGGCCAAGCTTGATTACTACTCTGTATTGTGAATATTTTGCTATTACGCCAAGATTTAGTAATGATAAAACTTACACGGAGCCCAGAAAAGTCATCTTCTAGTCAATGACATTATCACAAGGTAAAGTCTATGGGACATGTTATTGGGGCCAGGGAAAGGCACTAATGAGCATGTCTCTTGAGTGGCACAATGTGGAAGCAAACCAAGGTATTTTGGAGAACCTTGCAGAACACCCACGACACAAACCACTAGCTAGCACTAGCTAAACCATACATTCCTGTGTGAATCAGTTGATTTATAATCAGCTAAGGTTGTCAAACAGGATTAAAATAGATATTCAAGTATGTGCAGAATGAGGGGCTTTCCTTTCCCTTTCATTTTCTCCATTTCTTTCTCCGATATCTTAGCTGCCATAGGTTAGCTTAAACATACAGTATTTGGACCTTTAATTAACGGGGGAACTGTGTGTTATGGAGAGAAACGGAGCCACCACCCCTTTCTCTGCAACTGCATCTATACAGTGTAATACACAGGTGGAGACCACCCTCACAGAAGGCACACGCACACACATACTTTCATACAGACATGCATAGGCAGAAGCACACATAGACAGACATACCTGCGCACACACCCAAAAGCACCTGGATATACAATAGATATGCACATGCGTAGACACACAAAAATAGGCACACATACAGATATTAAAAAGGCACACTCTTAAACACAAAGATGTACTGATGTACACACGTATTTTTGCACTAATGTGGACACATACACACACACGCACGCACACAGGGGTGAAAGGATTCCTTGTTCTTTTATCACAGTGAGGCCTCCCTGGATTGAGATGACATGGCAAGTTCTTAATGTCAGAGAGGTTTTCTTCTATTATTACGCACACACTCACGCAACCCTGAATGCCAGCAGCTGGATCACCGAGACGACCACACACACTCACTCATACACACATGCCACAAACTGAGTCACTATCAAGACTACTGATCCCTATCACACACACGTACACACCCTCAGCGGTGCCATATGGGGAGCAGCGTCGGTGGCTGTGTGTGGGATCAATGGGAACACCGGTGGCAACTGCAGTAAGCTCTGTAGACGCCGCATTAACCTTGACAGAGAGACAGACACAGAGAGGGAGAGACTGAGAGTGAGACCCGTTTCTGCCGCTATAGACAACTTCCCCATTTTTTTTTTTGTGTGGAGACAAAGTTGTCGTTCAATCTCTCTGATACATTTCTGATGTTTTTCATCTCCTGTTTCATGCTGTAAGGCCCTTTTCACACACAGTGTGCTGTAATAACTGGGTCATTTCCACTGTGGGAAACAGAAACGAACCCATACACAAGACAACCCATCCATTTTCCCTCCTCCTGTATTTGTTCCTTTCCTCCGTCGCTCCCACTGTCTGCTTCCTCTCTCCCTCCTTTTTCTGGGATCCTGGGGAAAGTCCCAGTCGCTCTCCCTCTCTCGCTCATTCTCTCTCTCCTTGCATTCCTGTCCTGAGTGGAAGGCAAGAGCCCCCCCTAACACTGCAGGAATTCTCCTGTGTTTGAAAGTATATGTGTGTGTGTTAAACATTGTGCCAGTGTAAAAAAATGGCTGTCCATTTCTAATTGTACCCTGGGTGTTGAAAGTGGTCTGTGAGAGCTGTGTGACTAAATATAACAATAGACAGTAAAAGGCAGGAAGCTGCAAATATGTTTGGGGTTTTGCATTGTGTGTGTGCGTGTGCATGTGTGCGTTCAATTGCTTCTACAGCTGCAAGCCCCTTACAGGCCCAGTGTAATCAGTATACTTCAGCTGCACATTTCTCCCACTCAGTGGACTAAAGCCATTTTGCCTTGCTACTTTCCTTCCTGATGTTTCAATTTAGAGTAAAGGCTATACACAGGGACACAGTTAGCTGAAGGTTTATATTATATTTATTGCATATCTATTCCAGATTACATATATTTATTGAAAAATTAATCTGGCCTCACTGTAAAGTATTTTCAGACACACATTCACTTAAGACACCTTCTAAGACTGTAGTACAGACAGTGTAGTAGTAGAAAATAGAGTTTATAGTATATAGCGGCACTAACAGTAGTACTGTTTAAGTAGTAGTTGGAGTCAGTGTTAGCAATAGTAGTATGCTGATACTACTAGTATCAGTAGTACTACTAGTTTTAGTAACCATAGTAGTAGCTGTTGTTATGGTAGTATTAGTAATAGTAGCAG
Source organism: Lepomis macrochirus (assembly GCA_024633595.2). Classification (NCBI taxonomy): domain Eukaryota; kingdom Metazoa; phylum Chordata; class Actinopteri; order Centrarchiformes; family Centrarchidae; genus Lepomis; species Lepomis macrochirus. Next base: position 28,711,478 of record JALXJV020000013.1, on the reverse strand, counting down.
TAGTTCAAATAGTAGTATTATAGGTGGTAAAAGCAGTAAATATTTTTGCAGTAGTAGGAGTCAGTGTTGGCTATAGCAGTAGTAACATTAGTAGCAGGTAGTGGTTGTTGTTGTAATAGTAGTAGTAGTAGTAATTGTAAAAGTACTCCAATGGAAGTCAAGCGCAACTGGACTTGGTTGAAGATACTAGAGGACATTTTGTCCCTCATCCGAGAGACTTCTTCAGTTCAGACTGACTAGTAGGGAAACTCAGCGATTTGACCTCTGAGGTCATTTGCCTCGCTGGCATCTTCACCTGAGGCCAAGAGGTGACATTGCAGTAACCTTCTTTGGATAACTATGACCTGGGTGACTGAGAACCTTCACAGACATCTTGTAACAGTACTACTTCTACTAGAAGTAATAGTAGTATTTGTTGTGGTAGTAATGGTATTCCAAGTTCTAGTAGCAGTAATACTACTAGTAGTGGTAGACATAGTAATAACCGTTTTAGTGTTAGTAGGAGTCAGCTATGGTAAAAGTAGTATGAAAAGTAGTACTGTCATAGTAGTTCTTGTAATTATAGTATTAATACCACTATAGTAGTAATAGCAGCAGCGATCCCCCTACTGATGGTTATACTAGTAGTTATTGTATTAGTTGTAATATTAGTAATAGTAGCACTGATAATTCTACTAGTAGCAGTCGTAGAAGCAATGGTAATGATAACAGCAGCAAGTAGTCACAGTAAGTAGTAGTAGTCATGATGGTCGGAGCAACAGTATCTGTATTAGTTACAGAAGTAGATGAGTTACAGTAGTTATAGCAATACCACTATAATTATTATAATGGTATTAGTGGTAGTAATAGTACTAGTAATACTCAACTACAAACAATAGTAATAGTAATAGTAGTTGCACAGGCAAAAGTAGAAGGAGTATTCGTAATAATAATAATAATAATAATAATAATAATAATAATAAAAGCAGTGTCTGAGTAGCACTAGTAATTGTCATAGTAGTAATAGTGTAATAGCAACGGTAGTAAAATAAGTATTTGTAGTAGCATCGATTATAGTAGTATTACTTGTCGCTATAGTTGTAGCAGAAGTAGTAGCAGTAACTGAAGTAGAAATAATATATTAATAGTTTTACAAGAGGTAGTAGTTATGGTGGTCGTGCTAAGTGTTGTATTAATAGTAGTTTTATATTTGTTTTCAGTGGGTAGTATGTCGCCTCGGCAGGTTTTCCACCTCTTTTGGAATCAAATACATGGAAAACATTGAATAATATTGAATGATTTGTAGAAGTACTGAGTATTGGCAGCTGCAGATTCCAAACTCTCAGTATGAGCCTTCAAAGAGCATGTATCCTGTGAGCTGTAGTCTCAGTGAATCAGTGTCCAAGCTAAGCCTGAGTTCCTGTTTGCACACCACCACAGTATTAACTGTACTGTAGTTCTTTTTTGTTTTCTTTAGAGGGTTAGACGGCAGCGCCCGAGAGATTGTTCCATTTCTCCTACTTTGCTCACTTCTGCCTATGCTTCAGTGATTGATATTAAATCTGTTCTGTTTGATCAATAATTAAAGGTGCAGTGCCTAGTGTTCCCAGACTAGACTGAGCATTATGAATTATAGATTGTTATTCCTGCTGGTCTGATCAAAGAAAAACAACAACAGCCCTTCGCAGGGTTGGAGCACTACCAGTACTGATGCTCTACTGACTGGATAACACACGGATTATTATTTCATCTCTCTAATACTGATCCCCGATCAGGGTTTTTTTCTGCTTAGTGTAATGGTCCAAGTTTCTATTCCGGAAAAGAGAGATGCTAAAGAGAGGCAGAGAGGGGAGATGAGGTCAAATGAAGGTGTTTGGCCAGATGGTTTTGAACACTGCTGTGTTGATGCCAACGCTGGCCAAAATATGCTTAAGACAAGCTTGTTTTAATTACACTTCACCACAACACGTTGAATATTGTCACGCTACAATCTGGTACTTCTGTACACTGTCAGTGATCAAAGTCAGAACACACACAGGAAGATAAATGAACACATAAATCTGTGCAAACACACGGTATTTTCTTTTTTTCCTTTCATTTGAATATTGTTAATACAGCTTTTTATATATGAAAGTTTAATAGTTTGACATTTTGGGAGATATACTTTATAGAAACGTTTTCATGCTGAGAATTAGTTGAGAACATTGATACTACTCATATCTGTCCGTTAAAGCTACAACCAGCAACTGGTTAGCTTAGCCTAGCGCAAAGGCTGGAAACAGGACACTCCCAATGGGATGCTACGAGCTAATCTGTATGTTTACGAGCATGTTTACTGCTGGCTGAGCACGGTTGGCGGTGTGAGCTGTTATGTTATCAGTTTGACAATGTTGTTCTGTGAGTTTTGGTTAAAAAATGTATACATTTCAAGCTGTGTCTTTTTCATCATCTGATTTTTTTTCCAGGCATTTACCCCTACATACAAGAATTTATATTGAAGAAATCTGTGGTTTTGAAAACATTGTAAACTAGAAGTAGTGTTTGCATTAATATTCATAATATTTCATATTTTGGAGGATGGTCAGCTTGCTGCAAGTCCTTAATTTGTCATATTTATTGTTTACATTACTTATTATTGTATACATTTTAAAATGTTTGCATTGTCCAACTCACGATTTTGTGTTTTCCTATTACTGTAGTGAGTTTTATCATTTTTTCAAGGGCATTCATGTTATTATTAAGAAAATGTTCTTGTTAACTTGCCTAGTAAAACCACCGGTTCTTGTACAATTTAAGTAAATTTGTCTTAGTTGACAGAGTCAGCTTGCTGTTTTCACCCTGTGTTCTCTATGTAACGCCATTTCCCTGAACAGCTAAGGTGCCACATATGAAAACTTGCAAGTGAGCAAAAGAGGAAAACAGACCATGGCTGCCTCCACGTAATGCCATTGTGAGACACTTGAGTAGTATTGTGTGTGTGTGTGTGTGTGTGTGTGTGTGTGTGTGTGTGTGTGTGTGTGTGTGTGTGTGTGTGTGTGTGTGTGTGTGTGTGTGTGTGAAATGCATTTTGTGCCCAGACAGAAGCAGTCAAAACAGGAAAAGCCCACCAACCAGCTGCCCTTGTCTGTCACCCCTGCTCACCTCTGGCTGAGGTTGAGCACATGAGTGTGTGTGTGTGTGTGTGTGTGTGTGTGTGTGTGTATGCATAATATGTGTGAGTACAGTTCGTGTGTGCCATTAACACCTGGCAGTCGCTGTCTTGTCTAGTCACTAACAGAGTGGCTGAATGGGATGAAGCTGCCTATAGTGAAAGGAACAATGTGGTAGAGACAATTATAGATCATTACACTGTGGGAAACTGGACTCTCTTTTCAGTGCCTATTCATTCATACAGGAAATGGAGAAATATACAGAAATCCACACACACATCCAGCCATTACACATGTTTCCTTTGTTGACACATTGTACCAGAAACTAGTTTATTTAATAATAGGCATGTAGAGCAATGGGATGTATCACTACCTAATATGGCTAATTTAATAAGTTAATTCTGAATTCAGGGCTTGTATATTTATATCCACACTGTCTTTTGGCACTATTTCATTTTAATGTGGCAGCTCTCCAGATATGGTATTTTGTTTTCAACTTTTGCCAAAACCTCCAAACCACCTTCCTCCTTTCTAATTCTAATTTTCACTCCCTCTCTGCTCAGTTACACCCACACACCCTCACATACACACACACATATTGGTGCACACAGACCCATGCTGAGCCTCGGCTGTGGTAATTAGATACAGTCTGTCTAACTGTCAGACATCAACTGGTACCAGACACCAGACTCCAACCTCATTGGCTCACCCTCCAGACGCTGCTACGCATTCCGATTGGCTGTTGCCTCCTCCGCTGCTCTGACTCTGACCCAGTAAACTCGCGTATGAACCAAATCCACACATTTCCATTGGCTGTCTCCGAGACACATGACTGGTGCTCACAGATGCTCTCCGGCTCCGCTGTTCCCAGAGGAGGATACAGTTATCCTCCTTACAGAGAAAAACAACACCATTCATCACCTCCTTCTCTCTCACCATCTCTCCTCATCTATCTCTCTCCCTATGTTTAGGCTGTTATGCTGTGTTGTTATGTTTCTGTCTTTGTCCCTCTGAAGGTTTTGAAACCACTCCAAGTCCTCTAGATGCCCGGGTCAAACTGAGTTACCTCCTCTCTGACTATGCAACAGCTAAAGTTCATGCTAACACATCCAGGCTGGGGGGAAATCCCTGAGGATGCAATTCATCTAGATTGGTCCCCTTATATGGTCTTATTTTTTTGACAGGGAGCCCTAATTATTTTTTACTTCCATTTCCTCCCACATTAGACTCTCACACTCCTGTTAGCCGATATCCATTGAGCAGGATTGGCCCAGTCATGGAGCCATAAATATTTATTCAGCTCACTCATCTAGCTCTTACTGCTCAGCACCCGTGTGATTAGACAGGATCGGTTTACAGGTTTATGTTGTCATTTCCTGTCGCTGACAGTAGTGGACAAACACACTGCTGCTCCCGGAGCTTTCAAACCAGGGGGGATATTTGAATTAGTCCTTCATTTTTCCTTCTTGCGTTCCTATTTCTCATGGTATTGTGCCACATGAACCTAATAAGTAAGTGATTTTAAATCCCAGAATTACAAAAGATGTCTTCCACCTGCCACATAGGTACCCTTTAATAAGGCACTTACACAGTTGTTTAAGATCAAGCTAACATACATTTTTGGTAAGAAATCACTTTATATTTTGCTTATTTGGTTATTAAAGTTTTGTTTATTTTTCTGTCATGATAGTAACCACTACATCCCTGTTCTCCAGAAAGGTTCAATGTTTGAATCAGACTGACAACGTTTGTACTGGTAATGTGACTGACGTGGGCTGGCGCTCAAAATATCCCCTAAATTCCAACTATTAGTTCCCTAGCCGTGGGGCCTGGCTGTTATAACTATTGCTTACTTCCATTTGTTTTTAAGAACTGCAAACTATTCTTTTCATAATACATTTTTGAAAGTCTGATCATTTGCTGGTCACAACATCTGGACCCATGATGGAGAAATAGCTAGTTAGTCCCTTTTCCTTTCTATAATGTAGAATGAACACAACACTGACTTTGCAGCAGCAGCCGATCAGCATGTGTTGAAATGACATGAACAAAAAGAAATATCCACTGGGAATCAGTGCTAACGTTAGACACTAACTAGCTTTGACCTTCTGATTGAAAGGTGAGCTTCCATTCATTATTTTGGAATGTTATAACATAAAAGGCATCTTAACTCAGCAGTACATAACCAACATGTGTTAAAAGTGGAAGAAACTTCTTGTATCAGTGTTTGCATGCTACATAGAGCTGTGACGTGCTCCTCTCATTAGCACACCATAAAGGTCAACAGTGCATCTACTAGCAAGGCCAGCCCTATTTAAAAAAAAAAGTTTTATAATCTTTAAAAATGCAAAAAAATGCACAATAGATGTAGTATCATTATGGTTTATATAACAAGAAGTGTGGAGACGTGTGAAAACGTGCAGTAGTACATGTCAGAAAAGGCCATCTTCCCTCATTAAACAAAGTTAAAAAACTAATTTGTATGTATTACCTCCCTGCAGACAAAGATGCCAGTGTACACTGTGATGTATGAGGGTCAATTGACTTCACGTCACCTTCATGTCCCTGCCAATGATCAGAGGATATTTGATCAGGAAGTCCCATTAACATGTACAAAGCACAAAGCGTCATGATACGCAGAACTTTCACACACACAAGATCACAGATAGAAAACCATTCAGCATTCTGTATCACTATGTTCACATGTTTGATCAGGCTTTATGTTTGCTTATATGAAGTGTCACTGTATACGGGTACATGTACACACACTCAATTATCTCCTCTCAATAGGCCCTGACTAGAGCTGGGGAGCCAGCAGACCAGTGGTGTGTGTAATCCAGATTAAGGCTGGTCACAGTCAGGCTAGTGCACACATTTGGTAGCATGGCAAATGGTCCAATTAAAGTTTTGTTGAGTAAAGTAAATTTATATAACAGAGAAAACTTGGGCATGTGTTTTGTTTTGTTTTTTTAGCAATGCCATGTTTCACACGTTCACGTCCAGCAGCACCCTGGTGCATTTAATTTCTAGTCACTAAGCAGCTCACATGCTAAAATTGGTGGTTAAGTGCCTTGCTCAAGGACAAATTCACAAGTGTCTGGTGAGAGGATGGAACTGGGTTCCTTATTAACTTACCTGATCACAAGGTCAAAAATGCTTGAATGGGAATAAAATACCCCAGTTTTTTTTTTTAAAGTTAAAAGCTTAAAGCTTAAATTACAATTAAGTTTTGCTTAGAAATCAATATATTCCAAGGGCTTGGGTGACTTTTCGCATATTAGATCAAAATTGTTACTACCAAAAAGAAGACACTGAAATTGTATTTATTTTTTAGTAATGACAGCACTCCTTAGAGTTTTCCATTTTTGGTACTGACTGACAATGTTGATGCTGCAATTTGAGTGGGGCAGTATCTGTGTGGGTGGACACTAAAAAAATGTATCACTTTAGCTGCAACATGCCACAAAGCAGTTAGCTTTTGTTTAGTCCCACCTTATTTGAGCACTCCTTATAGTACTCCATATCTCCAAATTCTGTGTTGTGATTTGAGTCGGGGACTAATTACATTTAAATTTACTCATTTAGCAGACGCTTTTATCCAAAGCGACTTACATCTGAGGAAGAACATACAAACATCAACATGGCATCAAATACAGATCTACAACTGACAATACATACTAGTAACAGCAGCAATACATACTAGTAACAGTTCATAGTATATATCACAATCAAAACAAAAAATAGTGCAATCAATACAAGGTAATTGTAGGGGATAGAAGAAGAAGACAGCTGGGACTGGGATTGCTTTGTGTGAAGGTATGAGAAAGCCAGGCAGCGTTCGTTGGAGGAGCATAGCGGCTGAGAAGGAACGTAAGTTTGTATTATGGAATTAAGGTAGGTGGGTGCAGACCCAGTTGTATGCAAGCATTAGTGACTTGAATTTGATTCTGGAGGCCATGGGGAGCCAGTGTTGGTCACTGAGTAATGGAGTGACGTGAGTCCTTTTGGGCTGATCAAAAACCAGACACGCTGCTGCATTCTGAACCAGTTGTAAGGGTTTCACCACACAAGCTGGATGATCTGCTAGGGGCATTGAGGAGTTAATTTGTAGTTTGATGTTATGGTGGATAAATTGCTTTGCTGGAATGACCAAGAGTTCAGTCTTAGAGAGGTTTAGTTGAAGGTGGCAAGTCCTCATTCATGCAGATATGTCCAAGAGACAGTCCGTGATCCTTGCCAAGATGGTGGGATTGCCTGGTGGGAAGGATAGGTAGAGTTGCGTATCGTCTGCGTAGCAGTGGTAAGAGAAGCCGTGGCGAATGATCGGCCCCAGTGAGGTGGTGTAAATTGAGAAGATAAGGGGCCCTAGCACTGAGTCTTGGGGCACCCCTGTGGAGAGGCAGTGGGAGGAGGATAATTCACCACTAATACACTAATGCATAATGCACTGTGGTTACAAGACTACCTGTTGCTGAGAGTTTTGATTGTCTGGTCATTTGTCATCACCGTATCTGGGTCCTTACACCAGCTAGACCTTCTCCTTAATAAATGAGTCACAAAATTCAATAGTGCAACTAAAGAAAGAAAAACATAAATAAAAAATAATTTGGCAAACAGTGCTAATGTTATGCTAACAAGCTTCCACTTTCCGAGTGGAATATGAACTACAGTACAGTATCTGTAATAAAGGGTCTTTCCTTACACAAAAAGTGAGGAGATTCAATTTCAGTTTGGACCCTGTTGGTGAAAACATCTCCAACATGCAAGCTTTTTCAGGAATGATGATGAAATGGTTTCACATAATGGCCATATATCTTGCATTCTAAATTGAAAAACACCAAAACTGGAGCTAAGATGTCTAAACACGACAGCCTGATATGATTTATAGGCAAGAACAGTTCAACATGCCTGTCGAAATTAACAAGAACGGTTGTACTGTGGTGTTGAAATGCACAATACTGCATACAGTCATGTTTCACATAACAGATTGATGAAGCAAATGAAAGGACAATGACAGAACACAAATGGAACTGTATAAATAAATAGATGATTCACAATCTTACCCCCACCTAATTCAGTTGTTGGGAATACTATCATACTCTTGTTTATCAATGTGGGTACTTTCCCAACTGAATCAGCTGGGAAAATATTAAACTTATCAGTGGTGTAAACTTGCGGATGAAGGAGGAGTCATTTTTATCTGAAGGATAAACACAGTCCAATACCATGCCCTTAAAAGATAGTAAATGATGTGGCAAAAATTTTGACTTATTGATCTATTGATCCAGTGATACAGTCAAAGGAGCAACAGAGAATGAGCAGAAAGCATTTAGAGGCATACACGTGTACGTGTAATGTTCAGAGGCTAGTCAGTGAGAAAGTGTTGTTTGTGTTACTTGAACAAGCTTGACTCATCTTGGCTGTCAGACAAGGAAGGGCAGCTACAGTCTGTGAGTTTGTCAACCATTTATCAGACTAAATTTTTTCTGAACTTGTCCTGTTTGTGATTAGGTATATATCTGTGTTGTTAATGTGTACTCCTGTTGTAATGGTATTTCTCCCCAAATCCTACTATAGGCTACAAAATCTTTCCAAAATGTACCCCATATCAACTGTGTTCACTTTCCCTTCTTTAATGAAATTCAAGATAAGCCCTTCTATCTTTACTTTACTTATTCTATAAGTTGGCTTTTTCTCAAATGCGGCATATTAAAAGGGCACTCATGTCCTAAACATTGCCTATTGCATTTTTTTATTTATTTGTAACTTTTCTGGGACTCTGAGATTTTCCTCCAGTTGTGCACAGTGTGTATCTCACAGGATAAGAGCATCAGCTAAATACAGAAATGTAAACAGAAATTAATAAATGAAAAACAGAAAATCCCTGAATGCTTTCCATTGGTCTGATACATATTATAAGCTGTTTTGAGAATCTTTTTTTTCCTAAAAGCTGAGGCACACGGCCGCAACTCCTTACTGACACCTTGGGGGGTTAATCTCAAAAAAGAGGCAGTTTAGACTCACACACATGCACAGGATGAGAGTTTAGTGCAGATTAGGCTATTAGAGATGAGCATCAGCAGTATTTAAACGCTGATTCAGGATTTTTTTTCCAGACTAAAGAAGGAAATGGGCTAATCTCTGCCCGGACACCTACAAGATGTCTGTCAGCTGAGGATTTACACCTATAGGGCTGTCTGGGCATATGCTCTGTAAGGAGGAGCGTGTGCACTGAACAGACATGTGTGTGTGTGTGTGTGTGTGTGTGTGTGTGTGTGTGCTTGCTGGTCAGCTTGATTGTGTGACTACCAGCATCTTGCTGGAAGCATGACAGCTTCTTTACCAGCAACTGGGCTGATGATTAAGTGCCACATGTGTTCATTAAGTTCCTTCTATTGTCCATCCAGTAAAATGAACCACAAATAGAGTGCCAGACGGCATGCATTGTGGGAGTATGTATTGATAATGAATGATTAAGCCTGTGTGTGTACTTCTTTCCTTTCCTTACATACTTTACCACTCTGTCCCCTTCTCTCCTTCCCTATCCTTCCCTGGCTCTCCTTCACAATCCTCTCTTTCCTTCCCTTTTCTTTCTCTTTCCCTTCCTCTTCTCCCAAAGTTTTTTCCTTTCCTTACCCTGTTTCTCCCTAACTCTCATCTATTTTCCTTTCCTGTCTGTCCTCTCCTTCCCTTTCCTCTATTTCCCTCTATTCTTTCCCACCTTTTCTATTCCTTTGCTATATGTCCCACTTATTCCCCATTTCTCTCCTCTCCTCTCCTCTCCTCTCCTCTCCTCTCCTCTCCTCTCCTCTCCTCTCCTCTCCTCTCCTCTCCTCGCCTCGCCTCGCCTGCCTCGCCTCACCTCACCTCTACTTCCTATAATAGCTCATGGAGGCATGCCTGAGTCCCAGCCACCCTCATTAACCTTATCACTGAAGCTGACCCCCAGCTGGACTGCACTGCCCTCACTCTGCTGTGTGGCTTTGAGGAGTTGTGTCAATACATACACACTCGGCCATTAAACTGGAAAAGCGAGAGCTGGGAGGGAGGTAGGCAGTGTCGGCGGATGCACAGCAAATTTATATAACAACTGAGACAGCGAGGGAGGAGAGTGTGAGAGAGAGGGAGAGGAATGAATGATACATCCAGGTTGTTCTGAACTTTCCATGTACGCCATTCCTTTTGATGTGCTTTGAGTGTGTGCATTATGAAAGCCCATCGTGATTAGCCTGTGTATGTCTCCACGATATGAATAAGACCCCAGGGGAGCAAAGACGTCTAGACTTATTCAGAGAGGAAGCCTTATTATCTGCTGTACAGCAACTATGAAGAGACTGATTTTCACTTTGCAATCCAACTGCTGCAGTGGCCTTACGCAACAGTCCAATAGCAGGAGTCAAATCCCAATCAAGTCATTGCACAAGAGAGTGGATGAGAGCAGGGTGAACAGAGAGAGAGAGAGAGAGAGAGAGATAATGTTCCTGTACATAGCCTACACATTACTGGTTTACCTTTTCAGTATGAATACAGTACATATGAATACACCGCATCTTCAGTCCCAATGCTATGCAGGTCACATGAGGCACACAAATTACTGCTTACATTTTAAAATATTAGTGTAATTCCTATAAACAGAGGAAAAGCCTGCAGAGATGACTGACAGGCTGTAGAAAGTCCACTATGCTACATTTTTAAAATTATTTTTAGATAAACTTCATCTTCTCACCAAATAAAGACTCCTTTCCAAACAAAACAGCTATACTGCAGGTGCTGTTCTTGGATTTCAAACACAAAGGCAGATGGTGGAACAAGTAAAAAGCAAAAACTATGACTTATCTCCTACAGTAAAGTGACCTTTAGATTATTGTTTTACATGAAAAAAAATGGAATCTTTTTGCGCAAGAGTCTAAAGACACACTTGCCCAACAATAATCTGAGCTAAAAGCTAACATCATCATGCTAGTATGCTGATGATTAGGGTTAATGTTAACCATGCTTACCATCTTAGTTTAGCTGGTTAGCATTTGTAAATTAGCATAACTGAGGCTGATGGGAATGTCATTAGTTTTACGGGTCATAAACCAAAGTATTGAACAAATTGTAATTCTGAACTGATGATGGCGCTAGAGGAAAGTCACGGGGTAATTAGCATTCATCACCAAAGTCAGGCTCATCCTCTGGGCACACTGGACATATGTAGCAAATTGCATGGCAGACCATCAAACACGTGTTGAGATATTTTACTGAGAAAAAAACTGTCTACTACATGGTGGTGCCAGAGGAAACGTCAGGGGGGACTGTACTGTGGTATTATAACTTCAGTGAAAGGGCCGCATGGCTGGACTCTGAAAAACTCATCTAATGCCTGGTCCTCTTGCTAAATGTCAAACATGCCAACATCTAAGCCTGTTTTTCTTATACTCAAAAGTAAGGCATGCTAGTTTTTTTACATTCAACAGTGATGACATGTAAGATAACACAAAAACATCTCTGCTACTAGACTTCCTGTTATTTTTTAGGGCAATGCTGCCAATAAATGACTATGATAACATAGACAGAAATGCGTTTGCTTTTCTCCAGCGAGCCTATTTAAAGAAGTGTTGCTTTCATCGTAATCGTATCTGAGAGATCTCACTGTGCTTCACACATTGTCACTGGCGATGAGGAGGGCACCAATCTCACACTCAACCCGATTCCTCATCTCCAACAAGGTGAGGACTTGTAGTCATTGAGCTAAAACACTCCGTGAGTAAGGAGTACATTTTTCTGTGGATTTCTGAATGATCACTCACACTGTCTTTCTGGTCCACTTCCTTTACATTACCACTTTTTTCTTTGTACATTTTGTTTCTTTTCCTTGTGCCCTCTCAGCCCAACACAATCTTTTAAGGCAGGCCTTGGTGATTGAACTGAGGAACAAATATCAGTGTAACATGTATGTAATGTAGATGAACATGTAAATGAAGCCATAATGTATTCATATTGGCTCTTTGTCTTCCTGTTTGAGCTCCTATAGGTGATTCTTGCCCCGGGCATAACAATCATTCAATGTGTTAATGGGTCGCACACTGAGCTCGTTAGCTATGCACAGCCCTCATTAACATACAAATTCAATTAACTTTCACTGCAAAAAAAAAAGAAGAAAGAAAACAAATCTTTAGTGTGATGTCTACTCTTCCTGCATTTTATCTTCATCTCAGTCACAGCGAGTGGAGGAGAATGCCAACGATGCTGTGACTTTCTCTGTTTTGGGCTTGTTGATGAATGCTTTATGGTGTTTTGCAAGGTGATGCAGTTCAGAGCGCAGCCAGACATCCTTGCGCAGGGAGAATGAGAATGTTTTGCCCTCACACTTTATAAAGGAGACTGTCAGGTATTTGTCCTCTGCCATTAGCTGTCTGTGTAGGCTGGATGGCATCTGTTTTAGAGGGCCATTGTGGGAAGACAGCACGGGTTCCTAACTGTGGCAGAATTAAGCAGTCCTCACTATGTTGATTGAAAGCCAATTTTCAAAGTGGTGTGTAGTCAGAATGTTCAATAGCTGTGGCCCAGCAGGCAGACCCTTCATCTTCCATCATGTATTCTATGAGCAATGCTCTTATCATGGGAATTGGTAATTAGTGGCATGCATTGTGTCAGAGGACAGAGCACCGAATACCAACGGCATTAAAGGGTTGATGAGATAAGAGGAGTGTGTGCTTGCATGTTTGTTCTTGTGGCTATGTGTGTGTGTGTGTGTGTGTGTGTGTGTGTGTGTGTGTGTGTTCTCACTCCCGAGATCTCATTCATGCTCCAGGGACAATGGTTAGGTGCCTCGGCCATGGCAATGCATGACTTCAATTTACATGTTTGCATATTTGACAATTAACTAAATTGATTTCCTGTGTGTGTTGAGCGGCAGCATTGGATGTCTGTTTTCCCAAGGATTTTCAACACCGCGTCCATCCCCATATCAAACAGGCCCAATAATGGCAGTGTCTCATTTGCATACTATTAATTGGACATTCATATTAAATGGCTAATTAGCATATATAGCGTTCTCTGTTTTGTCAGGGTGAAAGCTATAGCAGCAATAACTTTTCCTTTCATATCACTTGTTTTTGCTATCTATGCAAATGTAAGTAGTTTGTGATGGTTTTAATCAGTTAGTGTGTTTGAGTAAAAAGGAGACTCGGGGAGAGATGTTCAACATACCTTTTACAGAAGAGGCTGAGAAGAAAAGCTGTCTCGCAGGCATGGTGAAAGAGAGAGATAGAGAAACACACTAATGATTATGTGTTTTTTTTCTGCCACAGAAAAAAAGGGACTAATGATGCTTTTTTTTGTTTTGTAGTTGACATTTTCTTTGAAGACTGATAATGAAGCTCCTCAGAGAGGTGCAACCACAGCCAAACTTATCCAAGCAGCTCTCCTCTTTACTGTCATTGTTATTAGTCACCCAGGAATGTAGTGCAGCATAAACTCACCTGAACTCAGATGAACCACTTCTTAGTGTGCAAACGTTTTGACAGTTGTTGATTTATGTTAAAAAAAATAAAAGAGCCTAAATGCCTTGTCACACCTAAAAGTGACCAAGTGTGTTTACTTGGTGTAGTGACTACTTGCAGGGCTACTGTAGTAAAGCTAACTGCTAACATGCTAGCAAGCCAGGACATGGTAACTCTTCACGTTGCTTCCCTGATTTTTCAGCAGTCAAGCAGATGTCGACAAGTCTGCTAAGTGCTTTCTGTCAGTTAGCCAACAGTTAGCAAACTTATTTGCTCAGTCTCTAACAGCAAAAAAAACAACCAAGTCTATGCAAAAGATATATTTGTACCACGACTCCTCGCTCATGATAAATATTTCTCTTTTGTGGGGCAATTTAAACTCAGACAGAGGAGGATAAAATAAAATTGAATGGTGACACACAGCTCATATAACTTTCTCCAACTCTCAGTTCCCTCAAAGATTAGTGCTGTCAAGATGGCTTACCATTGGTCAACAGGCCAAATCTGGGGATCAAAATTGAACTCAGATTTACTTACAACCAAATCCACTCATTTCTGTGATTTCTTTAGAATTAATTTATTTGATAAATGCTGCGTCCTGGTGATGAATGTCAGTGATATATGTACTACTATTTCACTACCATCTGCTATGCAGCCAAGAGTTGAGAGAGAGAGATGTAAGGGAAAGAAACCAGAAAGGCATAGCGATGGAAAAAACAAGTGCAGTATAAATAAAGAAAGACAGAGAAAAAGAGGTGGGAGGGATGGGAACGGAAAGAAGGATGAGGTAAGCCCAATGGGAGAGGCCTGAGCCGACTTGCTAAACCCCTTCAACCTCCTCCTCCTTCTCACTTTTCTTCCATCACTTCTCTTTCCAGGGTGAGATGACGAAAGGAGAGATTAAAAAAGAGGAGTATGAAGCGGGAAAGAGTGACATCAACTGTGATATGGGTAGGAAGAGAGGTCAGGGGCTAAGCAGATGATAGTTTGTTTTTGCAGAAAAAGGACAAGAGACGATGCCTTTGGAATTTATCGAAGGTGAAGACCTGAGAGGCGAAGATGTTCTGCTTTGTTTGCTTTGACCTGTGCTCGTGGGTCAGCCGTAGGCATGGATGTGGGAAGGAGGGTGCTGAGGGGGCTGCAGCATCCCCTTAAATCAGACAGAATAAAAACCACCAGCTTAAACTTGTTTTCCCCCTTTTTTACTGGGATATACAATACAAGTGTAGTACGCCGGTGTTTGTGAAGAGAAAGAGGTTCCACGTTTATCCATTAATTATCAATATGTATTAGTCTATTTCTATTACTTTCTCTATTCTATTTCTATTTTCATTGTTTCACAACACATTGAGGTTTTCAGGGTGATGGTCACACTGTCAGACAGACCCCTGGAGAGAGTTCAGTCTCTGCTACAGCTACAGTATGTGACTAAATGTTACTGCCGCTGTACAGTGACACTGTACAGTAGGATACATGATTTGGTTAAAGCTCTTGATTGGTAATCTGACCAACTCCCCGGAGTGAGAGACAGAGAGAGCTCATATGGACGAGTTAGAGAGACGGACCATGACTGAAGTGAAGACAGTACTCCTGTATGATGAACTGGCCACAGGCCTTATCTTGTGTGCACAGTATGCACACCCTCATGTTTAGCGTCAGTGTTCTTGACTGTAAAAAGTTTTACAATTGGTATAAAATGTATTAAAGAGGTGGTATTAGGCTCATTTAGAGGTTCAAAATCCTATTTAGTGGTTGTACCAGAGCAGGTTTACATGGTTTCAATTTCAAAACCCCATATTTTTTGTCAAACTGCACATTGCTGCAGATCCTCTTTTCACCTCTTTTAGCTATGGAGTGATACATCTTGTCTCTAAATGATCTCTAAATGAGCTTTGGTTCAGCTGTATGTGTTGCCGACCAGCTTGGTAACCGAGCTCTGTCTCTACATCACAGTAACAACTTTCTGTCCACTGACTGCCTGGAGAGTAGATAGTGTCTGGAAGGGAGAGGAGAGGTGTGTGCTGCAGCTCAGTGTTTTTCCACCGGAGTTTTTGAGGGCGTGCCGCTTGGCGAGCGTTGTATGAGGTGTATTTAGCTTTCATCCCTGTGACATCACAGGGATGAACGGGAAACTACTGCTGGACTACTGTTTTCAAGCCGTCCAGAGCAGAGTTTTCTGTAGGAGAAGGAAACTCCCTTTGGGCTGGGCTTTGGGCTTTTTCACTTTGCAAACCTATTACATGCAAAAAAAAGCAATTAACTCAATAAAGGGGAGGGAAAAAGCCAAAAGCATAATACCTCTTTGTGTCTAGCCATATGAGACAATGATTTGTTTTTTTCTTGTGAACATGATTACAGGATGTCAGCCATGCTGGTAGTAGAGCTTTTATAATATTAAATATAAATTATCTTGAACACTGAAATTAATACAAAAGCCATGAATGTTGCGCAGCATTTAGTATGACGTCTTTATATAGAAGGACTTTCTCTCAGCACCCCCAACTGTGATTGGCTTCCAGTGTCCCTGATGGTCTATTGGGTGCTTCCCCAGGGATGTGGCAATTTTAGATGAACTTTAGCCTCCCTCTGCCCTCACATTACCCCCCAGATAAACTTATACACTTTCGGGCCTGCTTGTGTCCCATGGCTTATGTGTTTTCTTGGGATGGAGTCGGCCTGTCTGTAAACTGCGTCTGACCCCGTGTGTCTGGAGGGCTCTCCCCATGCAAAATCTCTCTCTCACACAGACACACGCACACACATACATCAGATTTCTTCCCTAGTGGGGTACACACTGCTTACAGCATGATGTGACGACTTGCCTCTCAGTAAAAGGCCCTTTGATTGGGAGAGGGTGCTTCTCATCATCTCATGCGACACTTCCAGAAGGAAATGGCGTGTGAAAAGGAGCGAAATAGAAATTCGGGCTGCATAAGCTTTTGATTCACTGCATAACTGCCAATGAATCGACTCTACCACGTACAGCCATCTCGCTGGGCTTTGTTGTGAATCAGAAAGAAACATAATTTTTTCAGTTTACCAACAAGAAAATAGTGTAACCAAGGTGATTAATGTGGATTTCCCAGCTATGGCAAGATTCATTGTCAAATAACTCCAATGAAAGAATGTGTGAATGAGCGCGACAGCAAAACAGTAGTTTGTGGTGTTTTGGCTTGAGCTAATCACTGTATTTGTTAATAGTCTCCTTAGAGAAAGGCACATTTCCCTCCCAGTCCCTAGTGTAATAAAAGGCTTTTAGCAACTCCTTCAAATGCATCAGGACTGTGCTTTTCCCTATTTCCTTTGTATCTCGTTAATTTCCATATTTAATTAGCTGGGCTCATTAAATGCCATGCACACAGGAATGTATGCAGGAATAATTGCATGCAATGTTATAGACACAAATGATCCATAATTTTCTTGTGTGAGTTGTGACAGAACATGTAGGCCTTGCTGATTAGTCCACTCTAATAGACATGGCACTTGATTTGTTTGCCTATCAGTGTGCATGAGTGTGTGTGTGTGTGTGTGTGTGTGTGTGTGTGTGTGTGTGTGTGTGTGTTGTGTGTGTGCTGTGTACCCCTGGGTTTTCAAGTGCGAGTGCATGTGTATATTGTATGTGTGCCCTTGTGTGCCAATCTAGCCGTCAACTCTAAACCATGTTAAAGAGTGAAATTACCCATCAGCTCTAGTAAAAGCATGGCTGACAACCTGTAATCACAGTCACGAGAGAAAACAAATCATTGTCACATATGGTCAGACACACACTCCCGGTCAGGACAAAGATATTGAGTGACCAGAGACAACAGAAAATACAAAATCTAAATCCAAAAAAAAAAAATGAAAATCTGTACACTCGTATCCGTCTGTGTTTCCTCTCTTTGAGTCTATTTGCCCGGGAGCAAGGCGAACACTTTCTACTACGTGTGGAGGATGATTAACAAAAGAGCAACTTTGTCTTGTCTCACTGTTGAATCCTCACCGGTCTCCATGCTGCAGTCTGCTTTTTATACATCACAGCAAATTAATGAGGGATTCTTCCCAGGCACAGTATCTCCCACTCAAATGCATGTTTACAGCTTTTATATGAGATGTTCTCTATCACACATTTGAAAAGATCTATAGGTGATTTCATAGTGAGACACGCATGAATAACTCTGACATTTACAATTAGCTGTTGTCAGCAGTCAAAGGCAGTAGTGCAATTTACTAGGTACACATTACTGTCGTAAATGGAAGTGACAACAATTTGATATGTTGCTTGGAAGTGGTGTGATAGCGAATTGTATTTGACCCTGTTTAAGTGGGCTCTCTCTTGATAGGTGAACACCCTTTATTCAAAAGAGATAATTGGTTTTGTAAAATGCTGCTCACGAAGTCCCTGAAATGCTTTGGGAGAGAAAGTAGTGGGCGTTGATTAACCTTGTCATAGCTGTTGACATCTCCCGACCACGCAGCGCTTACGTTCAACGCGTTTTCCTGCATCAGAAGTCACACTTTTTTCCCACTGCGTGCCAAGGATAAGTGTTAAATATGTGTTTTTCTTTATCATTATCTTTGCCTTGGCAGATGCATTCAGTGGAGACACTATTCTTTCAAGCAGGGTTAGAAACTGAGAGGGTTCGTTTCTGAACCCAACCTTCAGAGGCAGTGATCGTTTATGAGTCAGGAGGTTGAGTTAGAAGTTGGGGGGGGGGGGGTTGGGGGGGTTGGGCACAGTTTGGGATGACAGGGGGGGTCAGCCTCTCTGGTCTCTTTGGTCTCCTTGCTGTGGTTTCTGCACATTTGGCCAGCAGACAAGTGTATTGTGCATGAGATCTCTCTGATGTGGCGGTTTGATGATGAGTAAGCACACATATGATGGAGTGGGTATGTGTGTGGTATCCAGAGCTCTGCCTGACACATGGCCATAAGGAAGTTGAGAGGCGGGATTCATGAGGGAATTTGGAATATATATTACGCAGTGTTTTGCAGGCCAAACTTTTCTCCCCGTCTAATTAGAGGACAAGCTGTGGTTTCTGCCAGTTACGTAACCTCTAAAGACTTCCTGGTGAAGAAGTGATATGTCTAACATGACACATCTGGGTAAATTATTCATAGATTTGGTTCCAGTTCAAGGATATAGTTGAAGATGAACTCATTTAAACTTTCCAAAGGTTTTCCATTTATTTTATCTGCAATATTTAATATTTAGGATAGACACTCAAAGAGTGAACATAACCTTCTCAGATTGTTTAATATTGAAGTGATTTAGCATTGCACTTTCAAAAAGTTAGGACAATTGCAGGGGGCCAATAAAAAAAAGGGGAATTGTCTAAATCAAAACAGGCAGAGGCAGAGATAACATCTCTTTCAATTCCAAGTATGAGTCAAGCTTCTCTTAGACCTTCCTAGTTGTGAAATGCTATAATTTTCCAACCTCTGTGTTTATAACATAGCTTTTCTGTCAGATATTTGAAGCCTTGAGCCTAACTCAAGAAGCTGATGATGCCAGCTGATGACATCATGATGACTTCATGATGACATCATCAGGGTTATTATGTCAGACCTTGAGAGCTCCTTCCAGAGCCACAGAAGTTTTGTACAGCTTTTTTTCCTACGTAGTACTCTTCATGACAGGTAAAACTGGCTTACTTACATGTAAAATCATTGTCACTTTAATAGTTTTTAGAATCACAAAGAGATAAAACTCTCCCGACTTGAAGGGGGAAAAGATTGGTAACCATGCATGTCCAGCATAGTGACTAATATCGAACTAATGCGTTTGTTAGGTTCATTATTACATGCTAAATTTTTTCACAGAATGTTTGTTAGCATGCTAATATTTGCTAATGAGCACTAAACACAAAGCTGAGGCTGATGGGAATGTCACTAGTTCTGCAAGTACAGTATTTAGTCATAAACCAATGTACTGGACATTTGAAATTTAAATGTTGATGGTGCAGCGTGTCAAATTGGGATCGCCAACGTTTGTTTGAATTTCAGAGGGGTATGTGAGAGTCTATACCAAAATTCATGGCAATCCATTCAATAGTTGCTGGGACATTTACACTCAGTAAATTTCAACCTGCTGGTGGCGCTAAAGAAAAAGTCAGGGGATCACCAAAGTTGTTTATTTATTGTTATTCAGTTAGGAGTGATTGTCCAGGCTTCAGGCAGAACGGTGGTGCAGTGGTTAACACTGTCTCCTCATAGCAATAATGTCTAAGGGTTTTAAACCTTGGTTACTCATACATAATAACCAGATCCTCTACACTGCAAGTCAAACATTTTCAGCATATAAGATCATTCGTATAGTGGTATGGTTCTTTCTTAGCTCTGAAAGGCATTGGTTTGTCAAAGGGAATAACTGAGCAATAACATGGGTTTAAACAGATGTGAGATTCTTATTCACCAGGGTTAGTACAAAGCATTAGCCTTTCTGTGTCGAGTTTGCATTGTTTTCCCAGAGTCTGAATGGGTTCTCTAGGGGTGCTCTGGCTTCCTCCCATCGGCCAAGATATGCAGGCTAGGTAAACTGGTGAATCTAAATTGCCTTTAGTGCCGTTAGTGTAAGTGGTTCCTTATGTGTGACCCTGCAATGGACTTGCGACCTGTCCAGGGTGTATCCTGCCTTTTCCCCCGTGACCCTGTACACTTGATAAGTGGTTGACGATGAGTGAGTGAGTGTCCAGGCACCTTCCATGGATATCCAGTCTCAAAGGTTGTGAGATTTTTGTTGTTACGAGTATTTTTGTCTTTAGGGTGTGCATCTTTTGGATCTCATTCAACTCAACACTGGGATATTACTCTGTCGCACTTCACAGTATCTAAAACTATTGTAATTTTCTAGGTATCGTGCTGTGCCATGACCCCCTCCCACCTGGCACACCCAGAAGATTAAAACAAACAGGCAGGGTTAATTGCACCCACTGTTCAGTGCAGGTCAGATGGTGTGTTTGTTCAGTCAGAGGTTTGGAGTAAAGTGTGGGTTCAGGCTGTGTTTTATTGAGGTGGGCCTATGTTCATCATCACCAACTCATAATGACGCCAGGACTGCCACTGTTATCTCAACCTCTCTCTGTGGGTGGTTTTCCTCTGCGTGTGCGAGTGTGTATGTACGGGACTCAGCGGTGCCACTGCCCTTGATCCCTCTCACTCTGTTGTACCGCTCTCTCTCCTGCTCTCTTTCTTTTCTTCTTTCACTCTTCCTCTGCTTTTTCCCGTGTCAACGTCTGGAACTCCCACAGAACTCCCAAGCAGCACCGATTCAGAGGAAGTCCTTCCTGGGATTAATACACACACACACACACTCACACACACACAGAGGCACATACACAAACTTCCTCGTCAGCTTTACCCCCTCTCATTCGTCCTCCCACAGACATCCTGTTTGTCTCCTGCAGCTCCTCTGCTCCCCCTGATGAGCATAAGCCGGGGAGGCACAGAGTAAACAGAAGAGCAGTTTCTGAGGAGAAGGCGGCACGGAAGCGCAAAGATCTCCTAAAAACAAACGCAATTCCTGTCAGTGGGGTCTCTAGCTCACATGCTTATCCTGTGTCACCTTACTCTTGTGTTTTTACTCTCTATATTTAGAACTTGTTGATGCTGTGGACCAAATTCAGTGACAATCAGGTTTAACTAGGATCTGGGACCTTGCCAATCATATTACTGCCACGTTTTCGAGCAGTGCTCCTGGAATGAGAGAAACCTTGTTGATTTTTTCTGTAATCAGTTTCCATTATCTCTCGCCGCAGCGGTAGGCTTCAGCTCGCCGTCCTGTCTTCTCATCCGTAGAGCGGTCTATCCAATCCATTTTACCCATCTGCCAATCTCCATCATTTCGATCTTGGTTTGTCCCCTCTTCCCTCTCTTCTCTGTCTCCCTTCACTCTATCCGCGGCTAATCCATTACATCTTCAAATGACTGTTGTTTCGCTCTATAAAGAAAAATGTGAGGTGCATTGGCATTTCTGAAGCCATATGTATGTGTATGTGTTAGGAACTATCACCTCCCAATCTTCTCCACTAAGCCTTTTGCCATATAATGGCTCTGGCTCTGTGTATTCACAAAGAAATTACAGCTACGAGAAGATTATGCCAGAAAAACATTTTTTTGATTACTGTGGGTCACTGTTTCAGAAAAAAGACCTCTTATTTTATTGTTTATTCGGAAAGAAGACATTATAATATTTTTCTGTGTAAGATCTCTTCCCACGTTCATTATTTTCACCTTTTAAGCAACTCCAGGTTATTCATGACAAATATTTGAGTCTCCTCTCCCAGTATTTTTTTACCACATTTTCTTAAGCTAAATCTAAAGTAAATGATTAAGATCAAGCAATCTGAAATATAAATAGAGTTTTTGTCACATTGTACTACATTAACTGGCATTTCTAACCATAGGATAGTGATTATCACATAATACATGAAGTCATTTTGCAGAGGGTAATGCTTGCCATGGGTGGCACCTGTTCTGTGTCCCTCACAACAGCACATTTAGGACTGAAACAATAAATATTTTAATTGCCTGGCCTGTTCCATAGCCCACCACCGGCTCAGCCACAGAAATAGTATATATATATATATATATATATATATATATATATATATAGACAGTATATTTTCACTTTGGGATGGGACAAATATCTGTCTGTTTTAGCATAGAATTGCGTTTCTGACTATATCAGGTCATTTACTCTTTCATTCACTCACTCACACAGCCAACATGTATGTTAAACAATGTTGGGCAGGTTAATCAATTACTCTTTTCATGTTACTAATTCAAGAAGTAATTGCATTTTTTTTTACAAATTACGCAACAGGAAAAGTACTTACTCGCTGAATTACTTTTGTTATGCAGCCCAGCTCTTTCAAAGGTGCTTTTGCTTAAAGCTTCCACACACTCATGACACATCTTACGTATTTAATATGAGTAGAGGTAGAAAATGAGACTGTGTGATATGTTTTAAGGAGCTGCGGTCCCGCAGGTTGCTAGCTTTGCGCGGATGACCACATACAGCATTCAAAAAAGTCCTCTCCTCACAGTGAAGCCAGGATGTTCACACACTCTCCAACTCTGAGAAACCAAGGTGAATAAAGGCATACTATAAGATTTGATTTTTTGTGCAATTTGGCACCTCTACTGTTTCAGAGTGTAATTTACTGCTGTAATAAAAAAAGGACAGCTGTACGCATGCATTTGTTATGATTACATTACTTATGATCAAAAACTAGCAAGTTGACAACTCTGCTAACACAGCCAAACAAACAACACAAAGCATCGCAATATTATTTACTGGTCCAACAGAAAGAATGCCAGCTCGGTCTTGCAGCCTTTAATTTCATGAAGCTCTTGCCAACGTCTGGGAGCTTGGTCCCTCTCTTTTTCTTAGCTTCCTCTGTCAACGTCCTCTTCGGTCTCTTCGTCTCTAACATTAGCTGGCGTCACTCTCCACCAGAAGCAGCATAATGTAGCATCTGTCCAGACAGAGGACACACAACAGTATGAATTTAAATTGTTTGTTATTCTTGTTTTTATTTAAAATGTCTGACATTGTTCTTCTTAATATGTAACTGCAAACATATTTTCAGCCCTTTATCTTAATAAAAATATATAAAAATTCATTTTAAGAACACATTTTTTTTCAGACCTTTGTTTTGTGGCTCTGGTAATTATTGTACATGCTGTACATGCTGACGTAGTTCACCATATCAGACTTATATGGGCTCAAAGAAAATTGCCATGTTACTTTTGTCCCATGTTTCATTTGTCCCTGTTCTCCCTTACTGACAGTACTGAGTTAGCTTCTTCCAAGGAACTTATATTGCACATTATATACTTCTTGATTCTTATAGCTTGCTTGCTGATGAGTCATGTTAGTGCCATAAACGACAACACGAAATATTGTTTGTGCATGGGACTCTAATGTTACATAGCGCCAACAACTAGTGCCCTGGGCCTGACTGACAGAGATGTCATTCACCCTCTTACAAGTCACAGTCAGAAGGGTTTTGATGCTGTTATTTTACAATAAAATTACTACATAATGTTGCTTAAGTAATGAAATGTTACTGTTACTTCAAATTGTAATCCTTTACCCTACTCGTTATGCATAAATTACATTACTGTAATGCATTACTAGAAAATGTATTTCTTAGTAATACATTGCACCTAGCTTTTTTATAGGGGTCATATATACCAGGGTTAATTATAAAACCTTCAATCAATAGGGTTCTTAATACAATGGTGGTTTGTTGCTTCTTTGGCTCCAACCCCATGAATCATTTAAGGTTTCCCTCACATTGTAGTGCAACTGCACCTACATCAGTATCTTGTTCTGGACATTCTTTGTCCTGCTTTTAATTAGATTCAGGTGATTGGTTTAGTCACATTACAACTTTGTCTACAGCAAGCAGTTAGTTTTTTCATTTTTTTTATTAGCTGCACAGCAAAGATTGAGATTATTACATAATGGGCTAATGAAGGATGGGCATCTATAAGGAAACATGCAATATAAGTCTTCTTTGCCACACATGACTCTATTACACAGGCAATGCCATTAACTGTGCAGTCACAGAAAGCTAGTATATTTGAATTGCGGGTATTCATGAAGATATTACCAGAACAGGCAACGATATGGCTTTCATACTGCTATCTTGCCTCAGCACACACACTACATGCTGGTAGGATACAATCGGAAAATAAAAAAGACCTCTTCACGTAACAGTTATGGTGCCCTTGAAATCGTAAAGGGCCATTCTGAGACAAATTAGCCGTAGTAGTCGCTGCGCTAGAACCCCCCCGCTATGCCAGTCAGTGGCGCTCCCCTCTGATTTAAGCTCATGAGCCTTCAGTGTACAGCCACATCCACATGACAACTCTCTCCATTCATATGTTTTATGGAATCATCACTGTCGCCACACAGCAAATGAGCAGAGCAATATTTAGGACAAATGCCCCTGTCGAATAGCCCTGCGAAACAATGCTTTTGAATATTTCATTACTCAGAAAAGCCTTATTAAAACCGGGGGGGGACTCCATTTCCTAAAGCTGAGTGGGTGTTGCAGTGCTGTACCTTGCAGGGAGGTACCAGGATTAGCAGTCGGCACTGAAGCGCTGCTGTGGCTGATGGGTTGTTTGTGTTGCAGGGTGCAGTTTCCTCAGCACAGCGAGGTCTGGCTGCCAGAGAGGCTGTGGAGCGCGTTGGCTGTGGCCTCTGCTGACTGGCTTTTACACAGCGTCTGTGGAGGCAGAGATAAGCAGTGACACACACACACAATTGTGCACACACACTCTGTTGACGTATGACGTCATAGGTGGATTTTGTGTGTCTGCGCAAGTCTGTGATGTTTCTGGTTAATCTATTTTTAAGAGCCAGGGGGCAACTAGGTTAGGTGCCAACAGGATCCTGGGGCCAAAAGTTTGGAGAAAGACAGGCAGAGAGAGAGAGAAAGGGAGAAAGAGAGAGAGGCAGCTTGAGTGGATGAAAGCAAAAGGAAGGGGATGAAAGACATGGGGGATGACGGTGAAAATGGTGTGAGCCCCGGCGCTGAACAGCCTCAGATGCAGCTCATCGCAGTTGGTTATTTTCCATTTACTCCCATCATATTTTCATAGGCTCCAGTCACAGAAAACAGATCGCCATATTTATTATTAATCCAAACATCTCCTTTCCTCCCACCGGGTCGACTCACCCTCAAAGCCGTGTGACCCTCCCTTGCCTCGGAGGCCGGGCCAGCCTCCCTGTGAGGCAACTCCAGGTAATGGCCTGTGAAATGACTGGGCTTTTGTTGGTCAGGAGGCTTGCTGGAGGCCCAGGCAGCTTATTTATGGAGCTACTGTGGTCTTTCTCCTGGCCTCGACACCTATAAATACATGGGGAAGGTTAGCCTGCTAAAACAAACAATGATGTGAGCCTGAGTCGTCTGAAATAGAATATGCAATTCTGCAGCTCGGCCCTCTATAAAAAGAGCTGGAATCTATCTTTAGATGGGAGGGAAGTTAGATTTGGAATTGCGGTATGAATGCTAGTTCAAATCAAGTGATGACTTTGAGGCGTAAGAAGATGGTATTAGAGTTCAGACTTTATTGACCTGAACTATAGTTGGTATTTGACCTCCTACTCTCAGTGCAAAACGTTTACAGTGGGTTTTAAGGCAACCACAGTGCGAAGACAGTGTTAATTTTCTGTTACAATGACGCAATATGGTCAAGCCTCTGAATTTCTTGAAAATCAATCAGGCACAACAGGCAAATCTGCTTCTCATTTATATGATTTATATTGAGATTTTTTTTTTCTTTTTAATATCAATCTCTACCTAGCTTCAACGGCCCAGAACACATCACAGTCAGGTTGTAGTTGGAAGAGACTAGGTGTCAGTAAAATAGGTGTTGGCAGGCAGGTTCCATATGTTAAACCTGGACAGATTTCAGCACATATACAGTACAGCAGCACACGCACGCCAGAGCTAGAGTAGATCTGCATAATGGATATACAAGGGCCTCTTGTTAGTGTCTGGTTTTAGCTGAGCAGAGCTGAGCACACAGCAGACAGGACTGGAGAGCAGCCCAGTCCTGGAGATGGCAAACGTGGTTAAACTGATAAAACTGTCATTACCGTGTTGGAGGCAGCTGGCGAGGTGCAAGGGCAAGAGAGAAAGAGTAAAAGAAAAATATGAGTGAGAGAGCACATCCTGTCAGGTTTGCTGGCTTGAAGACTTTTAGTTTAGACCAATATACTGGGCCAATATTGGCCTGTCAGATATTGACAAGTCATAGTTCCGATATAGAGCTTCCCCCCACACCATGGCCACAAAATGTTTTTAGCATCTTTATTTATATAGCCTGTCTGATCTTGACCAAACAATTTATCCCAACCTGTAAACCTTGAAGATGCATCTGGTTTATTACAACTTGAGCAACCATCAGTATTACCATCATAATTAATCACCATGTTAGCTGCTAATACCTGGAAATGTGGCAACATCTCTAAAAGAAAATCCGTTAGCCGAACTTATTTGGAAGACAAAATGAGGGCAACTTGTACTGTTAACCAAACGGTTCTTTTTAATTTTACCTTAAAACTTGAATCCTGGTTTATCTTTAACCCACTATATTTGTCATAGCTACGCACAGGTAGTTTTCCTGTGAAGTGAGAATTTCTTATTGACATGTATGCTCACTTTCAGTTTTATCTCCAAAAACACAGGCTAAAATTATACGGCTAAAAGTTAGGATTTTTTCCAGGATCTTAATTGCTTTGGTGAATGCAACGCTATCATAACTGATAGATGTGATTCTTTCTTAATGTATGTATGAATGTTAGGATATGGGGATTCCACCACTTTCATAGGCACATGTAGCCCTGAAGTGGCAAACTGCAGCCAGTTGTGAGTCCTCATCTTGACTAATTCAATAATTCATCTGGGACATGACTTTGCTTTTCTGTTGACCCTCCTATCTCAATCAACCAGCTGGAGGTAGTCATCGATATCTCTGGATTTTATTAAAGTTTTATTCTCAGCCAAAGTTGTAATAAACCACAGAAGGAGTGTCATGTCTTGAATAGTGATTATTCTGCTGATTCAACTAGAGGAATGTCATTAGTTTTAATGGGGCATTTTCTTTTGTCATGGTCTGATGCCGTTTCACAGGGCTTTCTGCTCTGAACAAATGATGAGGGAGCCACTGAAAATACTAAAGTTTTAGCTATAAGCAGTTTACATCCAAAAATATCAGTATCGGCCTTGAAAATCTTAAAGGTCAAACCCTAGCAGAGTTAGCTCCTGTAAAATCAAACATGCTGTTCTGCCATGCTGAGGGAGGAAAAGGGGAGCAGTGCGAGGGAGGGAGGAGGAGGGTTTGGAAGGTGTTATGTTGCAGCGTGGTGCCAGGGGAGCTGTGAGGCTTGGCAAAGAGGTGTGTGTTCACATCCCCAGTTTCCCTACTGCTGCTAGAGAAAGGGGTGGGATAGAGCGTGAGGGTGAGATGAATGGAAAGGCAGTAGGCGGGGAGGCTACGGAGGCATACGCCAGGGACAATTTACCCATCCATCACTCTCCAGCGTTAATCAAAAGCTAAAACTGTGTCTTGGTTGCAGAAAAATTCACAGCACCATAGGTTCATGGTGTTATTACGTGGGCGCATCTCTGAAATGACAGCCCCTCAAAACATTTTCATCCCAGGTGTAAATAAACCACACCGATCAGTCCTGCTAGGTTTGTACACTGAAGCTGACCAGATATGGCTGCAGGATAAGAGAATGTACAATTTAGGCTGTGCTGCTCTTCCCCAAAGTGGAAGGCCAGCAGCTGCTTACAAAGACATTCTGTAACAACCACATGAGCGTGCACACCATATTTAGACAATACAAAGGACTTGTATTAACATTTATTCATTTAGCTGGCACTTTTATCCAAAGCGACTTTCAGGTGCTATCAGAGGTTGCACGCCTCTGGAGCAAATAAGGCTTTAGTGTCTTGCTCAGGGACACAATGGTGGATGGTCAGAGTCGGGGATTGAACCCGGATCTCTCACACCAAAGGCATACGTCATTTATTCCACTAATTTGTTTCGCCATGCCTGGATTATATATTATGCAATGACATTAGTGCAAGACCAGGAAGCTGTGTTCAAGCACTTTGATTAAGGTTAGGGCAAAACCATGGTTTCAGTTAAATATTGGAAAACTAAACACACCCTCTTCCAAAAGCCACATTAACTGGTCAGTTCAGGGCAACACAAATAAACTGTAAACGCAACACTGACATATTAATCTCACCTCTGACACTGATGTGGCAAACTTAATACTATATACCAAATTGTTGTTCATTCACACATCCAGCAGACGCAGACCTACATTGGCATCTCCTTGTTTTCTTGTTTCTAGCCACCAAACGAACAGTTTCAGTATTCATGCTTCTTCTAGCTCTGTTTTTACCTACTGAAGAAAATGTCCGCCTTTTAATCTAAATGCTAAATGTTCACCAGCTACATGCTAACTTTGTCTGTCTGTTGTTTGGTGCTGGCATATGGAGCGGCAGGTAGAGTACAGTATGTTTTTTTGCCCTTAGAGTGCAATTCACCCTCGTGGACAGCTGTACACATACATTTGTTGACAAGCTGAAGGATTTGGATTTAGTGGGCTGACTTGGCTTATGATCAAAATCTAACGAGTCAACAGCTTACTAACGCAGCCAAACATCAAGCATGTGCAACAACATGAGACATAGCAAGCCAGCTAATAGTCCAACAACATGAAGGGCTTTCCTACTTCTTTATGTCCCATGTACACTTTATTTCTCCTTTTGCTATAAAGATTTAAGGACAACAAAAAAAGTCTGATTATTCAGACACCACATGAATGCACCATCAGTCACTGCTCACTCCACCCTTTTCAAGCAGGCAGGAGGAGCTACGGTGGCCGGCACACTCTGTCGGCTCTTGTGCTAAATAATAAGAGCCGTTTGTCCGTTCAGGGTACTGTAGAAACATAACAGCACAAGATGGTGACATCCATATAAGAGGACAAGGGGTGTGCATAGATATATAAATGTCTCATAAAATAAAAAAAACATAACAGTTCATAACGTCTTTACACAACTGAGAACATTGTTATGTATGATTGATTGCGCCAATGTGAATAGATTCTCCTAAATATTACGCACTGGACCTTTCAACATAATCATGAAAAGCATTAGTCGGATACTGATATTTAGCAGATAATGTTGGGAAAACAAATGAAATATGTTGTCAGCGAACATTTTGCTGATTCATTCAGAATGAACGCTTTGCAACATTGCAAATGAAACTACATTGAAACTTTTCTAATTATGATTTTTTTTAAAAACGTGATCTGGGCTTTTCTCTCAAAACATGTTTACTGCTTCAAATTAGAGACAAGGTTGCTCATCCACCAGTAGCCACATGTTGCTACTCTTATGTACAAAAGTGTTGATATTAGCAAATTTCTAGCACCATATAAAGCCATGAAAAAGTATTTTTTCTTGAATTAAAACTTTGTTGTCTTGTGAGCTGAGAGGTGAGGGAAATTAGGTTAGGACTACAGATAGCATGGCAGACTTGTTGTTGAAGGTTGTAGGGAAGCCTGTTGTTTATTTGAATCAGCCAAACTTGAAAGATGTGAAGTCTGACAAAGTGTGATTCGTCTGGGCTTATGCTGTTGATTTGATGTGTGAAATGGTGTAGAATGTGTCACTGCCAGTACACCGCCTCTGTTTTGAACAGATTTTATTGGAACAGTCAACCAGGTGCAACCAGATAAAGTGACAAATACTCGTTTTTGTGTGTTTTACGTGGATACACCATACATATGAATAATTCAACAATAAACAATAAACAGGGAACGATTCTCCAGAAAAGTCATGAAATGAGGCAAAATAAAGCACACCACGGTAGTAGAAACAAAAGAATGTTAAAAGGCATGTAATATGCTGCAAACAAACACACACACACACACACACGCAAATGCTGAAGCAGAACTTCAACCCGACGCCCAGGGGCTCCTATTACTGCATTGTGAAGTCACTTGAGGTCTTTAGGATGATTTTATGAATACAAACTATTTCAGATGAAGTATTCATGACAAGTGGCTGTGGTTGGACCAGTGATTAGTCTAAGATTGTTTTGTTGAAGCATTTAATTAGTCTCCACCTAATGTGTATGTCTAAAACTGCTTTTTAAACACAAAAGAAATAAAAGCCATTGATCATCAGCGATCAATAGAACGAAGCCCTGGGCGGTCTTAGTTTTTGAACATTCATGAACATTTGAACATTGTTGTTGTTCAGCTTGAATGTGCCAAATGGTGCCCCCTCTGTTGTGTGTTGTGTGAGCCTGAGTTGGGAGAGAGGAGTAGGAGCGATAGAGGGTGAGGGGTGAGTTTAGGTGACGCGAGGAGGGGAAAGCAGGGTGATGACACCAGAGTGAAACTGAAGGTGTTGGTGCAGAGGACTCGCGCTCTGTGGTTTGGGATTGCTGCTGATGTAAAGTGTGATCTGTCTGTCACTTTGACTCACTGTCAGCAGTCTTAGCCCCGTTAGATGCCTCACCTGCTGCTGGGATCTGGCCTGTAGTGTGGTGAGAAGTGGCACAGACAGTTTGGTGTCATGTTGTCCAGAGCTGGGATTATTGGCTGCTGGCAAGACGGCCACGCCCACTGTTACATTCATGACCAAAATGTTGGAATTACTCCGCTGGTTGCCGGTGGGTGTGCATGCACATTCCATTTTTTTCTTCTCAGAGTAACATTACTCTTCGCTGCCCAGCCACCCTTGTGCACATGAAAGCATGTTGTCCAATTTAAATGCAAATTTCCTCATGGCAGGAGAGCCACTATTTGGGTAACATAGGCTTGACAACATAGATTAATTTGGTTTAAATTTGTTTGATAATGCATTATTTGATAGGGAAAAAAATTGAATATTTTTATTTGAAAAAGTATTAACATAAGAGAATACTTACTGATGCAAGTATCAGGAGGGGGAAAAATATTTGTGCACAAACAAGAATTTCTGATTAACAGAACATAGTGTTAAACAATAAGGTTAAGTTGATTGTGGAGATTCATTCTTGGCCTTGGGAAGCCATATCTGTGGTAAAATATTTTCAGTTTAAGTAATTTTTCACATTTCTGGAGGTGGAACAGCAGATAAGACACAAGCCTTTAGTGTAAGAAACCTGGGTTCACTTCCCCACTGTGACACATCCACCATTGTTTTATGTAGTTGGAAAGGAAAGTTTATTTGTTATTTGTTTTAATCCAGTTATGTAATAAAGCAGAACTAAACAATCATAAAACGTACTTCCAGAGAAATGGACACCTATGTAGTTTCAGCTTTTTTCTACCTCTGCATATCCTATTTAAATTAATTCATGACATCCATTAAAACATCAGCGTTTCGTAACAGTAAATACAAAGAACAGCTTTAAACAAAAGATGCTTTCTTGTTTGTGACAGTATATGTTGTTTTAATGAACCTAATCTGCACAGTTCTTTAGAAGCAGTGGAAAGGCAAGCAGTAATGCACAAAGGGGACTTTTAGTTCATATTATAGTTCCTGACTGTAGCTCCTGGTCTCTCAGTTCCTGGAACTATTGGTTTAAAAGAAATTGTATATTAGAATGGCCATAGCCAACTTTAACCGTTCATTTTCCACTACATTAAGTTACAAAGTAGTGTAGTGTGTACACCTAACTACAACCACATGTAGTCAGTATTATTGAAACAGTGTTCAATCAAGCATAACTGTGTAGAGAAAAAGTGCACATTTGTGCTATGCCGGTGTGCCCTCTGTATTATTAGGCACCAAACACACCTGTTGACCCAAGGTGAATTAAACACAAGGCAAGGCTAAACTTGAACGCATTTCACCTTGATTTTATCCCACCTTAGACAACTATGGCCTGGATGACTATTCACAGACTCACCCATTAACCTGCTGAGCACAAGCTAAAATAAAAAGAGGAATGACTTATGTTCCTTGCAGAGTTCCATAGACTGCTCCACAGTCCGTGTGACAAAAGTTCTGCTTGTTGTTTGATGCTGATTTGACTGATCTGGCATACTGGTCTACTCCTAATGATGTTTCACAATTAGCTGTGAAAACTGTGCGAATGTTTTCCCTCGTCTTGGCAACTGTTCTCTTTGGCAAAATGCACTATGTTTAGAGAGTGTGTGTTCTCAGCCAAATCAACATTTATGATAGACTATCCCAGATGGGATGTTGCAGATGGTCGCATGATCTGGCCTCTATTGGGACAATTTCAGTCTTACCCAAACAGTGTGCAATAATCATTTGTGAAAAATATTAGGCTTTCCATGATGTGCGTGTCTTGCATTGTTTCTAACCTCCTCGACAATTAATACAGACAATACGACTGAGTTTTTAAAGGTGAATCAGATGGGTTTTTTTGTTTCCTGACTAAAAATCCCTCAGATTCACACATCCTGTATCACTTCTTCACAGCTCCATCTCCATGTAACACATTCATAATTGCACACATATGCGCGCACACACACACACACAAAAAAAAAATCATTCATATCCGTTCAGACGTTTACTGCAGCTGTTATGTTTGTGGCACAGCCTAACTGCAGCGTTAATCATTTCTGCATGGTGGAGAAATCCGCCCATCCTTCTCACCCATCTCACAATTAATCCACATCCTCCATGCTTGGAAGGGTTAACACCGCGAGATGACAAATTATTCCAAACCGTCCAGGAACCCATGTTAAGTGCCTCTCCGGCTTCACACGGATTGATCGATTGCTTTGTTTATCAGTCATAAAACTATTAACAATCAATCTCCCTCCTCCCTTTTGTTCCGTCTCTCTCTTCCCAGAGCAGTTTTGTGTATGGATGATTATACATTCATTAATGCATGGGTAGTTGTGCGTTAGTCAAATGATCCATGTGTGACTGGGATGCAGTGAACACATATTACTGCACAGATGCCTATTGAGGAATCTTTTAATTAACAGCATGGTTTACGTCTCAGGAAAGACCTCTTTGTGTCGGGGGGGAAAGCGATGGAGGCCTGGAGTGAAAGATGGAGATGGAGAGACAGGATGAGACGGAGAAGGAGGGGGTGACCCAATTCTCAAGGGAGCTGATTGAAAATGACAGCAATAAAAATAAAATGTTGAGACCTTATGCGTGAACTGTAACAGGATCCGCTCAGCAGAACTTCAGTGTGACCCCACTGGGGTCAAACACCATGTTTGATTTGTTTGTTTGTTTGTTTGTGTGTTTTAACTGCAGCTTTAGCTTGAAGCCGCGGCTCTGCGCTGTGGATAGACTCCAAGTTTCAATCTGTTGCATAATGTGCCACCACAGTAAAGAAAAAAACTGTTGTTGTTTTTGTCTGTGTACTTCAGCTCGTTGCATCTTTGAAGGACATGAGCTTGGATTGTTTTTTAAGTATGTACAGTCTGGCCTGTCTGTAATCCTGTGTCCATCCTCCTGCTGCCTGAACCTCCACTGGCATTGAATAATACATCCAGACATGCAGTCAGAGATCAGTTGACCCTGAAACTATTGGATTTCACATTAAAAGCCCCAGTGCCGCAAATGAGCGTGGAGTCCTGCAGACAGTTTTGCTAATCTATGCTCAGACCTTGCCTGAGGGCACATGGTGGGGAGGTAAATGTGGCTTGAGTTATGGTACACATGTCCATCCAATTACTGGACTTCAGTGTTTTGACCGTGCAAATGAAAGATGAGGCAACCTCAAAATCATGCACACTCACAAGTGCTCAGGGGCAGTGTTTGGTAGACTTTTTTAAAAAGATGAAGACGAGGCCAAACAGCACCAATGCATGAATGGATCTGGCAAAAGCCTGGGGTTTAAACTTCTTATATATTTTGGCCAAGCATCACCCTACAGTCTGTATGCACCAGTGACTAATCACTTACACCGGGATGTTCCTTCCTACCCGCTTAGAAGCTCTCATAACCACATCCTTAGCGGAGACAATTATTGAAACTAATGCGCAAGTCTCAAGCTGCTCAAGCTGGAGTGTCATAATCACTGGATGCAGACAGAAATAAAAGATTCATCAGTGTGGTGTTGTACTGATGAAACGAGTTCTTATTGAAGGTAGCAGGCCAAGATTGTGTTTAAGACGACTGAATGAGCCAAAGAGAGACAGACAGAGACAGACAGAGAGAGAGAGACAGAGAGTGTATTCCAGTAGGGATTAGATAACATGAGTTCATCAGGTTTACCGTTATGTTTCCTCCCTGAGGCGGATGTGCTGGCATTTGTGTCTGTGGATGACTCTCTCTCTTACACACAACACTCTCTCACCTCACTTAACCATCTGACCTCCCTCTCTCTCCCGTCAGCTTGGCAGCAAAGACACAACAAATTTACCACAACATTTAATGTCATTTGCAAGTCTCTCCTCCTGTCTTCTTCTTCTCTTCTTTTAACGGCATAAATTGAGGTAAATGTAATCTGGATGCTCATGTGCCGCTGCCTCAGATGATGATCTATGACTATTGCTTCTGCTCTCGTGGGTTGTTGATCTTTGTTTCTCATGCAATTGCCCTGCAATCGTTTCACACGCTTCAACTGCCTTCACAGTTTTTTTTTCTCCCTTATTTGTGTCATGTCATCAGGAAGAAAGACATGAGGAAACTGGTAGAGATTAAAAAAACATGACGGAGAAGCAAAGCAGAGCAGAGATGGAGTTCGGAGAGAATCACAGAGCGTACAATAAAAGCAGGAGATAAAGTTGAACAGGAGTGAGTGTTCTTCTCGCGGCAGATACGCTGGTAATTAAAACTAGGGGAAACTTCTGCGTAGCATATGCACAGACCTGAGCATTCAGAGCGAGGGATCAACAAACGCCATGGACTGTACGGAATATGTAGCATGCACAGCTGCTTCTCATGCTGATTTAATTGTTTGGATTTTTTGGTTTTCACTCTCCTCATCTTTTATGCTTTCTGATTTGTTTGCAGCTAAAGTTTAAAGGCAATTCCTCTGTTTTGAGTCCTTGTATTCCCTTACCTATTTAAAAAGTTTATGTGAATATATCACACAAGTCCTTTCCTCACTTTTCAGAGCCTCACAGCTAACTCCGGACCTGTCTTGCTGCCATTTACCGCCCTGACTTCTGACTTGTATGAGGCTAAAGTGTGTCCCAAAAAGGGAGTGCTGCAGTGAATAGTGGCAGCTAAAGAGGCACAGGGCTTAGCCGATCAGTAAGACACAAACTCCTCACACCAGCGAGATTTCAGCCCCAGCTTAAAGGCTTCAGGGAATGGATTTGGACTAACATCACATGAAATTGCTCCTTCAAAGTCTCCTTATCTAGGCACCGGGAAAATCTCAAAATGGTTTTGCAAGTGGTTTTACCGCTAAAAAACATGCAATCACGTTTCACACTTTTTAAATTACATACTTAGCTATTTTCTTGAGCAGGGCAGAGGGTCAAGTACTTAAAGATTTGTCCCCTTTCAGTCTTTTTGAAAAAGGTGCAATATTCTTGTTATCTTACTTTCACAGCCAGACGATTGCCCATTCTAAAAATGCATATTTCCTGCAGATGAATACTGATGAGCTTTACAGACATACATGAATACACACACATACACACATACACACACACACACACACACACACACACACATGCATGCACACACATATGGTGGGCTAGTCCCTGTGTGATTGAAATTGCGCACAAAAACAAGCCTTAAAAGGGATGATGGGACTCAGTTCCCATCTGAGAGACTTAAACTTGACTAATCTGATAAGTACAGTGCTGAAACCAGCACTGTAAGCTGACTGTTGTTTGTTCACCTGAAATATGGGACATCAGCAGTATTTATAGTTAAAGCCGTGGTTTCTGCATGCCTGACAGTCCAATTTCCCAAAGGATGCCAAACATATATGAGATATGGAGAAATCAAGTCACACACACCGTTCAAGTGTGTGATGAAATTCAGAAATGAAGTCACGCATCATTATTGCAGCACCACCCACAAGGGATCTCTTTAGTCTGATTACAGGTGTGATGTGGATGTCGCTATGTATTTGGCATGGCATTGTCTCTGTCCCTATAATCAAGGTGGTGATTGGTCTCTTGGGTAACGGAGGACTTTCAAATACAGTCTGTACAGCGTGTAAGACTTTTTAAAATATAGGTAAAAGTGTGTCTCACTGACTAAAACGAGTATTTTAATCATCAATCGGATGTTGGGTATCAGAAATAAGCCACTGTATAGCTTGTTGTGATGACAGACCTATTACATAAGGATACTGCTGTATGAAAGAGGTCAGGTGGACATCCAGTTGAGTCCGGACATGAAGATTTTCAGGTCATAGCTGTTTCCCAAATTATCAGCTACAGGCAGACATTGCAGGCTGTTTCATAACAATTCACACATTCATTCAAGAGGCCACAGTTTCATAACTGTCTTGTGACCTTCATGAATCACGTATGACTTCAGCCCACCTCTCCTGCGACATAAAGGTGCGGATAACCGTCAGAGGTTTAAATGCCTAAAATCCTCATAACAGTCTGTAAAGCCTCTTTTTGGTGAGTGGTGACCAATCAGCAAGACCAAGTCCAATTTTCTTTAGATTAGTACCTACAATGCACTTCAAAGAGTACTGCACCGATTTAGCATTGTACTCCTGTAACATTATATGCCTAATGATGGACAGTAAAAAAGAAAGCATTGAAACTGAGGCAGAAGAAGCCAGTGGAAGAGTCCACATTGTTAACTTCCTTGTCTAAACCTGGTGCCTACACTATCTACAATGCAACTTGACCTCTGACAGTTCCAAGATTTTGGTGTGTTATGCATAACACACAAAAATCTTAGGTGAGTCTGACCTCGAGCCACTAGATTCAAGCAGAGCGGGACACAGGTATGGCAAGCTCACTTCGTTCTGACTCCACACTGCCAGATTTTATTCACTTTCAAACTTTCAAGTGACATTTATGCCAGATTTTATTCACTTTCAAACTTTCAAGTGACATTTATCAGATTTCACGCAGGTTCCTCTGGAGACACAAAAGGCTTTCTACAACTTCTTTCACATAGGCCAAAGCTGTAAACACACTTTCACCTGCGCCAAGAATGAAACTAGCCCATAGATTCTATTGAGATTATGGTGAAAGAATATGACACAGTGTTTAAGTGTGTTAAACTGTATAAATTGTTATATATTGTAAGTGATAGTTTGAAAAACTGACGTACTGACTGTGTTTAGTATGTATAGTATAAAACCGCATGAATTCAGTGATTTATAAGCACTGATCTCTATTCCACACCAGGTTTGCAGCAGGTTTAAAGCTACAGCATTTGGCCAGACGATGGCAGGTGATTTGGACCCATCTCATACTTATTCCCGAACACTCATATTGATCCTGGCAGACTGGGCTGATGCCCATGGACCTCTAAGCCAAAAGAGCCTGCAGCGGTGGATTTTTTACAGAAACAGTGCTGAACACACAGGCAGCAAGGAGACCTCCTGCTGACATATTCCAAAGAAGGAATCAGCGGGCAGAAGGAAAACTAAACAAGCCTGAACTATAGGGCATATAGGTGCACTTTTTTCATCTTCATCAAGTGAGTTTTAAAGTCCATGCTTGCCCCCTGTTTGAGTTTTAGAGGGGTTTTTTCTCTTCTCTTTTTTTTGGTTCAGCCATGGTGGCTGTTGCTGCTGATGCACTCCACCCAGATCCAAACAAACCGGTAACAAAAAACACACATCTAGTTTGGGTCACTTGATTTTCCCTGGAAAGACCGACCAGACACACTGTTACAACAGCAAATGTAGATGTGTAAATCTGGATGTAGATAAAATAATTATTGTGAAATGGGAACTGTCGATTGGACATTCATATATGAGAATTAGATACAATCTGAACATGATGAAGTTATAAGATTCTTGTAGTGTGTCCCTGACGCAGTTACAGTCACCACTGAGTCTGAGCTTTGGTCTGGACTGAGCACACTGCAGCAGAGGTTATTATAGAGAGAAAGAGGCTAATCCATGGAGGATCTGGTTACTATCACATCATTCACTTAATCTAACAGCAGGCCCCTCTCTCTCTCTCTCTCTCTCTCTCTCTCTCTCTCTCTCTCTCTCTCTCTCTCTCTCTCTCTCTCCGCTCTCTCACAGTGGTTATATATGTATCACAGATTCAGATAGAACATGACTCACCACTCCTCCGCTGTCCTCTG
Source organism: Lepomis macrochirus (assembly GCA_024633595.2). NCBI lineage: Eukaryota > Metazoa > Chordata > Actinopteri > Centrarchiformes > Centrarchidae > Lepomis > Lepomis macrochirus. Next base: position 28,673,156 of record JALXJV020000013.1, on the reverse strand, counting down.
CTGTTCACCACTTTTGATCCTAAACTGGTAAGCGAAAATGATTCTTATAAAAAACTAAAAAGCGACCCAGGAAAAACGCACAAACAGAATGACACACACACACACACACACACACACACACTCCAGGGTAACCCTCCCTTTGGCCTAGCATGTTGAATAACCTGTGTTGCATAACGGAGGTCAGATATAAAAAGAGGCACATCATCCCTTAAGACACACACACAGACACACACACACACTCACTCATTTCATGCTCTATCTGGGTCACAGAGTACAAGAGAAATAATAACACAGAAGTCATTTCAGATTACATAGCTGAGATCAATAGCCCTCACTGTCTGGGCATGAAAGCTTCATTTTTCCTTGGCCTTCGTATGAAAAGAGCTGATTGTAGCCAGATAGACTGTTTTATTGCATGATGATGATGCTGTGTCCCACACACACAGTCTCCCCCCCAGCATCACACACACACACACACACACACACACACACACACGCGCTGCAATAAATAGCTTACATATGCTTCAGAGATGGTGTCATCAAGTTGTGGAATGGAGAACTGCAGATGTAAACAAAATGGTTGAACAGGATAAAGATTTACCTCGACTTAGAGCATTGATAAAGCTTAGCTTACTGTAGCATAAAGACTGGAAGGAAACAGCTTGCTGGCTCTGTCCAAAAGTAAAACAAATGTTTAGTAATAGCTCTAAAGGTCACTAAGTAAGAAGTCACTGCATTGAAAAAGTCACAGGTTCAGTTCATAACACCCTGTAAAACAACAAACTGACGTTTTTCACTCCGATAACCTGCAATAACTGATTTTTTTGGCCATGGGTCAAGTGGAATCAGCTTGTGAATGAAACACTGACATATTATCACTTTGTAAAGTTGCTTATTTACAATTCCAGCCATGTCTCTGGCCACTTGGTGAATCTAAGTCCCATCACACTCCTTGTAAGTCTTTTTTAGCCGCCATTAATTCCTAAGGAAATTTCTGGTTCTATTATGTTCACTAGCTGCCGTTTGGTGCTGAGCAGGTAGTGCAGAGTGGGTTTTAACTTTTTTTTTTTTGCCAAAAAAGCTGCCAGTGCCAACTAAAAATATGCTGTGAGAACAGTGACCAAAACAATGAGTCGCTGAAAAGCTCTGTAGTGCCAAATTCTGGTGATAATTCTCGGTGGGTTCATTGACTACTTTCACATTACACATCACTTGATCCACATATAAAATTTTGACGTCCTATTTAAGCAATCATCAAATCTAATTATCAGTATACTGGCTTTACTGAAAGCGTTAGAGTTATTGTGTTACTTTGCACACATGTACAGCGGATAATGGGTGTTGTACATTATTACACAAACTCAAAAATCCTTTTTTCGTCATTGTTTTGTGGTTTATTTGTACCCATGTGATCCTGTTTTCAGCCTTCTACGTCAAGTACAAACCTTTTCATTAGATATGAACACATTACCACAGAAGTGAATGGACAGTTAGCGTTTGAGCCAAGGAACAAGTGATTCAATTTGAGTAGTTTCCACTATTAGTCAATTTTCTGTAGCCATAACCATCAGACAAAGAGAGAAACTTAATTCCAACTCATACGATTTTTCTGAGTTTTCTGCTTTCTGAGTTCCTTCTAGCTCAAATTAGGGACCTTTTCTCCATATTCAGGTTAGAAAACCTCTGGCAGTCCTCATAACCTGTGACTTCACCTCTCATCTAATGCTTCTATGCACACACACATGCACACTCACATGCACATACACACACAAAAACATTCCTGCTTTGATACAAATCCCTATGGTGAGCTTCTATCATCTCTAGCAATAACGAGCTGTCATTGGCCCTCAGTGATGTATCTGTCTGAACGTGTCAGCAAGCAAGCAGGCTGACTGAACGTCGGGCTAAAGCAGTTCTCCACTTCCAAGGCCTGCCAGTCAGCGCTGGGGGCACCTGAGACAGCCCCATGTCGGTGAGGGATCATTTCTGAAGGCTGACACTGGATCAGAGACGGGGAAAAAACAGCCATGTCGACGTTTGACCCCACCCCCATATGCGGGGGGAAAAAAGAAGTTAGCGAAGACAGCAGAGTAAGGTGATGAGGTACTGACAGCTAAATGCCAAATAGGTTGTCTCAGGAGGATTTGATGTCTGACCGGCTTCTATTTTAAAGATAAGAAAGAGGCATCTGAGTTATTAAAGTTTTAGTGCAGGTATATAAACATTTGCATTTACATGGTGAAATGAGTTTAAACTAAGTCAGCGGGCACCTTGGATTTTCAGAATCTGAATGTCACCGTGATACAAGATAAACCTAAATAACCCCCACAGATAACAGCTAGATTCAGCCATCACACCACCTACATGTAATGCATTCCCTCCACATTGCATGAGATATATTATCTAGCCTTCCTTATTGTGTCGGTGATAAATGTAGCACACATTAACTCCTCCAAATGTGTTTCTCCTATTTCCACAATAAGGGGGCCTTACTTCCCTCTGACCTTCAGCGGGCTGCAAAGCCAGCACAAAATATGCATTTAGAAGAAGCAGCAAGAGTGGATGTGAGGGTTGCAGGAGATTGCTTTCTTTTGTACGGCGTCATGCAGGAACATGCATCACTGTCCGCCTCCAACAAACAGCCAGTAATATGCAGAAATATTAAGTAGGATCAGCAAATAAATATATGGAGTGGAGCTAGCGCTGTGACAGATGTTGGCTATTTGCATGGAGCTCCTCTGTCATGTCATTAGCCAACTCTCTCAGCCAAGCAGGCAGAATGAATGAACTGGCTTCTTGGAACGGTCGGATATTCAAGCTGTGTGGAGTTGAGGTGCTTTGTGAGGAGCTTGTGGGCGAGTGGAAGACCTGTAAAGTATCTACAGCCTCTGCAACCAGGTGTTTGCTCATGGGTGAGCGCATCACAATGAGAGTGTGTGTATTTCTCATGGTGCTGACCTGGCTGCTGTAAGTTGAACTTTCTTCGGTGCGGAGAGAGGCGTGGGGCTTGAACTTGCTACAAAACACCATGCTTTAACATTAATGTGGTGTATGTGTCATTACTTTGTAATGCACATGAGCAGACTTCGTGGACACACACACACACTGGACATATATGTGCCACGTCGTCTGGGGTTTATGTATTTCTTAGCAATTCTTAGAAGGCAGCAGCATGGTGTATTAAAGATTGATTTAGTCAGTGAAGCAGAGAGCGTGTATTCACTATGTTCTCTGTGTTCTTTGGTCAAGGCCACTGAGTTTCATCCTGCTGGAAACATACACACTACTATATGGCTTCAGGGACACTACATCTGACCTCCACCTAGCTGAACATAAATGAGTAAAGAGAAAATACAACACAGAACAATCCCCTTTATTAACCCCCCCCAGGAGCATACAGGCTCTTACAATCAGCCCCAGCATTGTTCATGTCGCTCAGCGTATTGGGCACGTCGCTGACGCGCCTCCGAGTCTACTCTAATAGCGTGGGTCATCAAGCACTATTCAAGATGGAAAAAGAGAAACAAGTATTGATTTGAAAATGTCTTGTTCTGTTATTTCTAAAAGCTTTCATCTGTGTTTTTTTTTTTTCTCTGAGCCGGTAGAGTGCCTCAGGTCATATAGGGGAGTTTATAGAATGTTCTGTGATCAGTGTTTTTTTTTGCCTATGGATGTGTGGGTGCATGGGTACGTGCGTGCTCATTTATGTATCAAATCTTGTCAACCACAGAATACATATGAGGAGGCAGGAGAGTCATATATCTGACAAAGTGCAGCCAATAAAGTATAATTCATGACTGTTACAGTGCCCATGGATAGTAGTCATTACTCTTGTGTTGGTGTGCGTGTAGTATATCAGGCCTCAAAACAACAGCCCTCATCACTATATTGATTGCCTGGCACGTTCTAAAACATGTTTTTTTTTTCTTCCCAGAGCAACACAGTGCAAGATAGAGTGAAAGATAGATGCTGAAAGTGAGGTAGAAAAGTGTCTCCTCTGTCACTGCTCCAGCACTGCTGTTGTCTGGGTTGTGTAGGTGGTATCATTCCACCAGTACATATACTGGACCTTACACATAAACTCTGTCACAGGCTAATTCCAATCTTCAGGCCAGTTATTAGTGCCTGAGATATCCAGTATGCGTTGTCCGATCCCTTGCTTCCCTCCATTCAGACAGTTTGTTCTTTTGACACACAGTACACAGCGTTGTTTTATGAAGTTCTCCAAGAATGTCTCACTGCTTCTCTGTGGAAGCGCTGCTAATGTGGTGCATGTGAAAGAATTTTCATGTGATCGTCATCCATCTCTTCCTTTCATGAAGTTGTCCCTTGAGGAAAAACGCACCGTCTGGAGTGTTTTCTGTCAGCTTTCTCCCTCGCTGTTGTGTCTCCTTCAGTGTTTCCTCGTCAGTCTCAGTTCACATCAAATCGCAGCTTTTGATAGATGTGTGTGCTCTGCTGGTGCTGGCCTCTTATTGTAAGTTTATTTGACATGCTAGTTTAACTTCAACCCCAATGAGTGCACAATTTTTATAACATAGAAACATCCATATTAAAGTTAGGTCACCCAAATTACCAAAAGAAAACAAAAATATTTTCTCACATTTCTCAATTGGCGCCTAGCCATTCAGACAGATTACAGATAAATAGATTATTTGATGGTATTTTCTTAAAATAACACATATAGAGCTTTGTCACAAATACACCTGCGTCTTGACAATACATTTTACTTTTATAACACTGTAACATGCATATCTCAGTGGAAAATTATGTTTTTGGTGCTAAGGCACACCTCTGTTTGTAAAAGAAGTTACATTTTCTTTTGTCAGTCATAAGTTGTTCTGTTTTGAGCCCAGTGAACAGGATTCCCTTTCTGTCTCAATCAGTAATTGGAGACTAGAGGAGGCCAGGTCACTAGACTGTAGCTACAACTTTTTTTTTGATCCACAAGGTGGTCAGAATTATCACAAGGAGCCCAAAAGCCCAAATGGCCAGAAAGTGACCCAGTTTTTATGTTTTGGCCCGCAACACAAGAAACACATGGCAGAGAGGGAGGGAGTTGGGGCCGGTAAGAGATGTGATTGGGCCAACCCAGTGTCAGTATATAAAAATTACCCAATGGGCCCAAAGGTTCGTTGGCATTTACCTTGTATGCCAGATTACCAGTCCACCTCTATTTTGAGCTGAATTCAGTCACATTTTTACATTCTGATGTTATAAAATGACACACACAAAGCTATGGATGACTGCTGATGTCGTCCCTTCAGGTGTCATACTTTTCCAAATTTACAGGTGCAGTTTTTCAGGTCCATTTTCTTTTCCATTGCAGGTTGTCGTATCAACTTATTTTCGGAGTCAAAATATTTGCTGGTTGTCACTTCACGTACTCTCTCTAATCAACGCTGTATTTTGATTTTTTCCTCATTCCGTCTTTCTTCATTTAATCAACCCCCTCATGGACTGTTCGTGGACTTGATGAAACCTCAGATTTTTATGCGTCTGTTGATATACGGCCGTATTAAAGACGGGTGCTTTCTGTTTGACGAGCGTGGTTTAATCTAAATCAAGATATGAGTCCCTCGAGGCCGGTGCTGTAATCATGTCAAACTGGCGATACCCCTCACTGTCACTCTCTTTCCATCTCGCTTGATCATCATCTGTATTGCAATTATTGAGCAGATTTAGATGGTATCTGGCTCTTAGGTAATCAGGAAGAGAATGGGATTAGATGTAATGTTATATGGTTATGTTGTTAATCTCTATGAGCCTGCATCACATAGCTCATTTGGCTGTGGAATATGTGACATCTGGAACTGGGGCTTTGTGTTTGGTTCAAGGTTAAACTATAGATCACTGAGTATTTAAGCCAAACAAAAGAAAAGAAAAACATCTCTGAATTGGACTTTAAGTAGAAATGGTTGAGGTTGTAGGGAAGACAATTAGACAATATATTAGTTTTAATGTCTGAGCGTCCAAGCTTGCATGGAGATATTATAAAGTCTCTATATTATTTAATCAAGCAGTCATCTTAATTGTGTAATAGGCTTGTATATTTCCATGCTGTCTCATCTCATTTACATATATACGCCTGCGTTAATGAGGAGAGCTAGATTAAAGAGGAGGAGGAGGGGTACGTAAGTGGCTCCTCCCTCAATATCACTGATTTATTTAAACTCATTAAGCTGAATTGCACACATCTACATTCCAATTTGTAATAAGGAAAGGACTGTATTAAATTTCATGCACACATCACAGCAAACCGTACTGTCATGAATGATATAAGTCACTTTTGTGCCTACTTTAAATGAATAAATGATCAAGACAGATGGGGAATCCTGTTGAGGTGAATTCTTGGGAATTAGAAGTGGATGGAGTGAAGACTCCTTTCTCAGGAAGTCGTTGCCGCAGGGCCGCTAGTAGCAGCGAGCCTGTTCTCTCCGGGCTGTAGCAACGATGCAGAATAATGAAAATAAGTGTGTCCATTAGACCAGTTAATCTTATTTGGCTTGTAACATTGGTCTATGTTTTCATCCCAGACTAAAGGTCCCTTGTTCTCTGCTCTTTATATGCGCACATGTACTGTAGAGGGTCACACACTACACACGCATGCACACACACACAACACACACACACACACACACACACACACACACAAAGAAACACATGCACAATCCCAGCCTTCATGCAGACACAGTGATTTAGCGGTCACACACAGACACTGGCTTCACTCCTCTGTTCTCTTGCCTCTCCACTCCTCCCTTCTCCTCCTCCTCCTTTTCACAAAACAACACAGGACTCTTCTGAGCCCTGAGGAGAAAGAGCAAAATTTACAAGAGGAACACAGGGGATCAGTGGTGCTGTTGTATACTGGTGAACAGCACCCCTTTGACTGGGAACCCGGGGTCAGGGCATGGCTCCCAAAGCCTGCTGGGTTCTTTGGTGTCTCTGTGTGTGTGCAAGTGTTTGTGCATGCATGCGCTTGTGTTCCTTGAATGTGTGTGTTGGCATTTGCATGTGTTAGCCTTAGGGCGCATGAAACCTCCTGCCTGCTAATGTTACGGGAAAGTCACAAACTGTTTTTGTGGCAAACTGAAGTCACATGACAGCACAGCCTGTGTGTAATCTTTTTATACACACTGTAAACTATGGTATTTGGCTTGTGTTGGTGTGTGATGTGCTAGTATCATGGTATGCGGATGAACAGTTTGCTTATGTATGATGAGTAACATTGAGAGATACTCACACAACACAGTTTCACTTCATTCCCCACCACTCCATAAGTAGCTTATCCTCTTTAACACCAGTAAATGGTAGCAACACTCAGAGTTTAATAAGATTAGACCAGTCATTTTCACCAAAGTGCCCCCTGAAGACAGGGTATTTTTGTTTTTTTTCCCCCACACAATTATTCTCTCATCAAGGATTGGTTCTTTTTTGGAGAACATTTGCAGCCTTGAGTGGTAGCGTGCGTCATGATGGCAATAGCCAAGCTAAGACATCTGCATCCAATTATAAGCTTCAAAAACTGCCTACATCCTATGTATACTGACTGCATGCAGATGAAGGGCAAAAGATGTAGATAAACCAAATTTGAGCTGGTAAAATAAAACAGGAAGTAGGTGGTAACTCATAGAATTTGTGATGAAAGATGCAAGATGAAGGATCTCTAGATACAGGGTGCAGAGTGAAGGATGTAGGATACAGAGTACCGAACTTAAGATACATAAAACCGGATGTAAAATGGATGACTCAACTGGGTCTGTGTAGGACATAGGATGCAGGACATTAGGCAGGAAGTGTTAAACAGAACATAGGATATACGATGTGGTGCTGTAAGATGTAATGGAATGGAAGGATACAGACTTTGGAGTCGAAACACTTTATAGCACGTATGAGCATGCAAGACATTTGATGTAGGGGTAGATGTGATGTAAATCACTTACTGTATAAAACTGAAAATAGGATTTAGGCTGCAGCACTAGATGTTCTGTAGAATGCAGGATGTGGAATGCTACAACATAAATTGAAGGTATGAAGAGATGAAGGGATGAAATCAGGGTCGTTGACAGATGGGTGGAAGAGAACGATGGACCGGTGTCAGCTGGTGACAGGAAGACAAAAGGGAACTAGGGGAGTCAAGACTAAGGCTACGTTCAGACTGCAGGCCAATGTGACCCAAATCTGATTTTTTTTGGCCTATATGTGACTCAGATCTGATCTTTTTATGACAGTGTGAACAGGTCAAGTGACATGGAATCTGATCTTTTCCAGTTCAGAGTTGGGCCACTTCCATATGTGGTCCAAATCCGAAACAGATCGGATCTTTTTAAATGCGACCTCAGTCTGGACACTGAAGTCGCATTTGATGTGACTTTGACATCACTGTAGAGCAGCAGTTCTGCTGTAGACGGAGCCGCCGTGAACGAAAAATCTCCACAAAAAGCCGTTGTTAAACATGTGGCCCCCTCCTTCTCTACCTCGCTATCATCTGCTCACAAATTCCCTTTCTTATACCTGAAATCCACCGAACCGGAGCTCTCTTCTGAGTTACCTGTATGCTACTTGTCCGAGCGGAAACAGTGCGGAGAGAGAGGGAGTGACAGAGTTGTAGGGCAGCTGCGCTGTAAAGCACCAGAAACGGTAATGAAAAGAACAGAAAGTTGTGAACACTTGTCATAATTCGGGAGAAATGTGACCCGTGAGAGGACAATTAAAAACGGGAGTCTCCCACGAGCTAACCTCTGTTGCTCCTTGTTTACTTCTGTAGCCTGCAACAGCGTGCTGCCGCGTGTGACATTGTGTTATTCTTCTGCGCATGCAGGTCACTTTCACGCCGCGGACAGTTCACACTGGAGTTTGATATGGGCCACATTTAAACTATAATGTGAACTGTCAAAAAAAAAAAAAAAAAAAACGGATCTGGGGGAAAAAATTGGAATTGAGCATTAAGGCCTGCAGTCTGAACGTAGCCTAAGAGGGGGAGCCCTGTGCTCATGTGCTCTGCTTCGGACAAAGCCCCCCGGTGGCTCGTGTATTCAAACAAAAGTGAGAGAACTGGGAAAATCAGAAAAGGGTGTTAGGGTAGAATGTGGAAACTGAGTCATAGGGGAGGGGAAGAGGTAAATTGTGCTTAAATACTTTTCTGTGGAAATGGGATGGTATGATTGAAGGTGTGGTCTTTGTTCCGGATCCACATTTCACTGTGTTTATTGAAAACTAACTTTGTTTTAACTTTCAGAGCACATCACAGTGATTTTAGATGTAGAATTTCGGACTCAGGATGTAGGACGAATGACAGTCTGCAGCAGGCTATAGACTGAAAAGAGTAGAAAGCACAATAATACAAGATGTAGGATGTAAGTTACAGGAAACAGCTTGTAGAAGACATAATATAGACTATAGGGTTTAGGATGTTGGCACTGGTATTAGGACAGAGGAAATATGATGGTAGAAGTAAACCAATGTGTGGGTTTTGGGCTTTGGTGTGTCTCATAGGCCCATACAAACATGCAGGAAAAAGGAGGCAGGATGTAAAATATAATGTGTATATAATAGAAAAGATGTTAAGTATTTATACAGTTTTTTTCAACCCAAACCACAATCTGTTTCTAAGTCTTACCAAACTGCAACCATTTCACAATGTTAACCGTGTGTCAACATGTAATGGCTTCCATCAAATACTGTAGCTTCAGTACGCCTGTCGTTGGTATGTTGTTTTGGAGAAAGGCCATATATGTTGTCACTGGCAATCGATCTATTCTGTCATTTAGGTTTTAAGAAGGGTTGGATGACAACATGAAAAACACCATTTGGAGTCACAGAGATGACATAAAGCAGGGGGACAACCTTCATAACGGCTGAGTGGATTAACGCGTGGATGGAGGACAGGAGCTGCAGGGTTTTGAAGTGTTTCATCTCCAATTTGTACTCCTAAAGGTGTAAGTAAGTAATGGATGCTAGCTGCCTTCTAACATCCCCATCACTATAGTCAACAACTCCACACCTCCACAACATACACACTCATACCTGCACACACTCACTCTCTCACACACACACACACACACACAGGCAAACCCAACTTAAAAGCACTTTCATGACACTAGAAAGCAAGTGTTAAAGGCAAGAGCCTGCTGGGTCAGAGGTCATCAGCTAAGGGGCCTGAAATCATGTCAGAATGCACTTATCCTATTCCAAACCCTCACATCAGATAGCTCAAACAGAGGCGCTATCCATTTTTTTTTAATTTTATTACTGTTGATTCCTTTCACAAATGGTATTCAGGAAAGTCATTGATATATACCTAGTGGCAAGGTGATAGTCCCTGTTCCTCCTTAATTCAGTCCTCCCAGCCATCCAGGCTGCCTGAGTGCTACCAGCAGGGCAGTGATGGATGACGCATGGCTCATTAGGATAAGACAACAAAATCAATAGACGGAGCACAGAGGTGTCAGTGCCTCAGACACGCCAGCAAAAACCACACTGATAGTCTATTCACTGGCAGTGAAGTGTATCTGAGTTTTGGTGTTTGTGTGTGTGTGCCCATGTCTGAGTGTGTCTGTGAATGGAAGGCAGTTATGGGTAAGTGATTGATGCTGATGGATATGGATAATGGATAAACTAAAATATAGGAGCTCTCAATAGGGGGTGTGTGTGTCCATGTTTGAGTATAGGATGAAAAGAAAGAAAAAAGAACGCATTAAGGGAAAATAAAGAAAGGTTTGGAGCTTGTTTGCCACACAAACCAATATCTTCTCTTCTAAAGCCGTGATATTAAAAAGTTAGTGAAGTCGTTGTTCCTCTTCTGGATATAGATACGGTGCCATAAATAGGCCATTGTCTTAGATCTACATCAGCTCTTATCTGTGACAGAAACTGTCTGCTCCCCTGTCTGGGAACTTCCTTTATGCTGCAAGGTATATTACCATACTGCATCCTGTAAAAAATATCCAGTGAAACAAGCCACTTAGTCTAAACAATACTTTTTCCTCTCTATATATATCCTCTCTAATTTCTTCATTATATAAGTCAAAATGTCTAGCTGACTCTGCTGTTTCAAAATGTTTAACCCTATTCCTAATTCCTTGAATTCCTTTACAGAATTAAATTGCATTGAAAAACAACCCTATGAACTCGTTTGGTGACATTGTCTTACTGTCTGTAATGTTCTAATAATTCTACAAGAAGTTTCTATATAATTTGGTGCTAAATGGATTGATATAAATGAGATCAATAAGTTAATTTACTAATTCTATTTCTATTCTATTTCTATTGTTTTAAATGTCTAGTGTAACCCAAAATGTTTTTCAGTCAGTAAATAGCAGGTCTGCTGAACATAAAATAAAATACATGAAGAATGGACAAATATCTACAGTATTTGGGTTTACTTGACCCGCAGTTCTTTGAAGGAAGTTCCTCTGGAATATCAACAACTGCAGATTAACGTAACACATTTTATCTCACAACTGTGTCGCTATTTTCCCTTTAATTAGGGCCAAATTACAATGTTCATTCTTTAAAATAATTTTTACTCAAAAAATAAAATGTTAATACTAAACATGACACAAAAGCATCCTTTTGCATTGGCCATTTTTTGCAGTGGGCTTGAAGTGATAGTGGCTTCTTATCTTGAGGAGGTAGGTAATTTATGGTTGCACACGCTTGCACTGTGATGCGTTAATGCTTATCTGTTGTTCTCGCAGTCACAGGACTGCACACACATGTGCAGAACTGCACATGCACACTCCCAAACACACATGCAGTGAGGGAGGTTGTGGGGGAAGATAGTTGTTGACAGTTTGCTGTTTGTGGTCTCCCATGTAGCAGATGTCTTCCTGTGTGAGCCTCTGCAGTTTTCTGTTGAACCAGAGCATTCACGATTTCCCTGTTTGACTAGAAGCAGCTTTGCAGCAGACAGCAAAACTGAGGACGGTTACTACTCCACTTCATTCCAAGGGAAATAGTTAGGGTTAATATCAGCCCTTCTCTCCTCTACTAGCCTATTCCCATCCAGATTATGGACTTGAATGACTTTCTCAGTAGTAATGGAATTTCCAAGTAAAGTTCATTCAATGGATCTCCACTCTACTCCCCTAACAGGCCAGTAATTGAATTGAAATCAAACTTAATTGGATTGCTGTAGGAATGCCACTGAACAGTGTGTCTTTTCCTGGGAAGGGGGCCGTACAGCACAGGACATTGTGTGTGTGTGTGTGTGTGTGTGTGTCTGTGAATGGGGTTGGAGATGGAGATGAGGCGGCACTCAGCGATGAATTCGATTAGACTAATCATTTTCACTATGAGAGCGCAGATTTGGTGGTTCGGCGTGAAGGATGGTTCCCAATGTGCCGATAACATGCTGACAGTCAGCAGAAGCCAGACCTCACTCCACCGTGCTGTCACATCACGCAGACAGAACATCCTGTACATGACACGTTTTGTACAGTAACCTGTATGCAGCACATTTACACAGTGCACCATGGAAACGCTGCCAGCTTCTGATCTGATGATGTCTTCTCTACTGTGATCTGCTAAACTGCACTTTACTAGAATCTACTCTTCTGTATTTAGAGTATTCTACTTTACTCCTCTTTCCTTCACTTCAGTTACTTAAGTGCTCTAGTCCTCTTTACTCTATTAAACTCTGTATAAATACACTGTACTTTTGTTGTACTATAGTCGACTCTGTCCTATTCTACTTTACTCAACTCTCACCTCTATACTTTTCCCCCTCGCTGCTTTACTATATTCTGCCCTGCTCCTCCCTACTCTACACTCTTATATTTGTCTGTATTTTACTTCTACTATACTGAACTGTGCTCCTTCCTATTCTCCTTCACTCCTTTGTACTTTACTCATCTATTCTGCGCTCTACTGTACTCTAATCCTCTCTCTCTCTACTTCTCTGTACTTTAAACATCCCTTCTGTACAGTCCTCTTCTCCTCTCTGCTCTACACTCAGTTGCTTTACTCCACTTCTCTTTACGCCACCATACTCTAATCCACTGTACTTTACTATGTTCTATCCTATTCTTCTTTACTTTACTATACTTAAAACTCCACTATGTTTTTACTCTCAGCACTGTGCTTTACTCCTCGCTACTTTGCTATATTCTACTCTACTCATCCCTTCTCTCCTTTTCTCTACAAATCCCTACAGTACTCTACTGATTGTACTCTACTCCATTCTACCTGTACTTTTCACCTCTCTATACTGTGCATTACTCTACTCCTTTCTACTCTACTGTACTCCATGCTCTATTCTACTGTCCTATACTTTACACATTACTCCCCTCTACTGTACTCTGCTTTATGCTATTCTGTTTACTCTACTCTTCTGTTCCATAGCATTTTCTCCTCAGCTCTACTCTACCCATACTTTCCATTTCTATTGCACACTATTCCTCAGTACATTACTCTACTCCTTTCTACTCTCTAATGTACCCCTTATACTTTACCCATCTCTGTACTGCTTTACTCTACCATGTTCTATTTCTCTGTACTTATTAACTTCACTCCTCTTAGATGGTATATTCTACTCTAATGTACTTCTTTATTGGCAACTCTACTCTTTTCATTTCTACTCTGCCCTACAACAAACTTCAACCCAGCCTGCTCTATTGTACCTTTAATATGTTCTCCTCTCCTTCACACAGTTCTCTTGTTTATTTGCCTGTGCTTGTTTTCCTTGTTCTGCTCAGTTTCCTCTAATTTGTGGTCTGGCTTTTGGTTTTGATCACAGTCGTAATGAAAGACAAAGTCTTGATACACTGATGCCATTATAACCAGAGTCGCCTATGATGCCACATTTGTTATGACTGGGACTTTGGGGTGGGGCTCTGATACACATTCAGGGGAATGTAATTACCCAAAAATGCATGGCTTTTGCCTCTCTTTTGCTTATCTTCATCTTGTGTAACAATAGATCTGCAGAAATGGATCTTAAAATGGATCCACTTTATTCTCATAAAAGAAATACTTGTTTCACTGTACTGCAGGAGAAACTTCATTTTCCTCTCATCCCGTTCACAGGAAGGTCAGAGTATGAAGAACCATGCAGATGCCACCTAAGTTTCAGTGTAAAGTGTAAGTATGCAAGAAAGTGTAAGTATGTGAAACTATGAACAGATGCTGAACCCTGTGCCGAAGTGCACAATATTTTATTTTATGCTTGTAGGCCTAAATCAGTGCGATTTCTGATGTAAACCCCTCTCATTTTCTGCTTCACAACATCAGTTTATCAGATTAGAAAGTCCAGGTAGGCCTCTAGTCTCATTATTTAGAATGAATACCATCAAATTTTAATCAGCGTCCAGCCGAGGGAGTTGGGCGCATCCCAAGGGTGTGTATTGTGATTTTGCCCAAGGTTGTTCTCTAGATATGAGTACCTCCAACTTTTTTCCCCTCACATCTTTTTTTTTCTCATTATAACTCGTTTCGGACTTCATTTTAGCTGTAGGGTCCAACAGGGCTCCAATTAGATGGACGACAGAATTAATGAAGTCTGTCTCTCTCTCTCTCTCTCTCTCTCTCTCTCTCCCTCCCTCCTCCTCTTCCCTTGCTCTATTTATCCCTGTGCTCAGGGGGACACTCGGTCTGGATTCAGTCAGTGTGGCGGCGTTTCTTCTCTTACTAAATTAAATATGTGTAATTGATGGTCTCATAAACAGAGCTAACCTTGCCAGCAGCGATCGGGAGCTGCCGCTGAGGAGGTCCATGTGAATATGTATTGTGTCAGAGAAGAGCCCGGAACTACATCCACAAGTCCTCAGGTTCTTCACTCACAATGAGAGAAAGAAAAGGAGAGGGAGATGCACGCTGCAAGATATTGACTACACCAGTTTCTCGCCTTCGCAGGCGTAACACATGACATAATGTCTCCTGCAGACAGCCTCAGCTGAAAGCAGACAGCATTGTTCTTGGGTAAACTCTCACTTACAGGATGTTCTCTTTTTCTTTCTCACTATGTCTCTGTCTCATTGTGCTTTCTTTATCTTGCCTGTTACCACTATGAAACTGGGGAGATGAAAGCAGTTTGAACTATTCAGACAGAGCGATAAAGGCTGCTCAACATAAATGTCAGGTACAGTACAGTGAGAAGCATGCATTTTCAGCAGCCTTGTGGGAAAACAAACAATATGACAACATGAATACAGAAGAAATGTGTCACTGAAACACATTTTAAGGACACTTTCTACTTCAACTTTTTGAACTGTGAACACTGCCTTTGCAGGGTTTAGTTACTTTATTGCTGTGTACATTCACATTCTCTGTACATTTTTATTTTTAAAACCATGTTTTCTAACAGTTTGTCCTGTGGGTCTTACAATAGAGCACATGAAGGCAGCAGAGATTCACAGATTTGTTGATAGTCCAAAAACCATTAATTCCCCCAAGCACATGAACACACCACAAGACCTACAGCGTACTTATACTGAAAAATATACTATACTTATACTTGCACTTAAAAATGTGTTTTGCTTATTGTTAGTTCACTTGGATGTTTACCTTCACTGTGCAGAGAGATGGATGTTCAGGGTTTGACACTGAGTTTTCCAGTAAATGTGTATGTAAGCTGACCTGAATTGCAAGTAATTGTTAATTTTCCATGTGTAAAAGTAATAAAATGTGACTTCAGTGAAGTTCAACCTGCATTTATTGATTTTTTTTTGCCCACTTGGGAGCAGCACAACAAGCTGTAAACACAACATGATAAAGATTATAGTTTTATTTAAACGTTATTTAAACGTTAACACGCACGCTCATGCAGACAGAGGAACATTAGCATTTACTTGGAGTCGGGATTCTGACCACCTGGTAAATGTAAGACCAATATTCACTTTCCTTTTAGCTCTGTTTTGGTCTCCACAAACTCCTGAGGGAAATATGTGGCTCTTTACATCTGCTATGTCACCCACTTACCAGCTAACTGTGTCTGTTGTTTGGAATTGGAGGGTTTATCTGAGTTTTATTTTCGTTGAAAATAGCTGCCTGCTGCTGCTGGAATAGCTGGTGAGAGGGAACCAAACCAGTACAGTAGCAAAAAGTAAAACCAAAACATTGCGCTGAAACGTGCTAAAATGTTTCTCAGAGATAAGGGGAACTGCAGAATCAGAGGTCTCTGTGGGCTTGTCAATATGGGCGATTAGCACAGCTTCAATGTCCTCTTTTAAGTAGCTGATGAGATGGTGATGTGGAGACTGATGCTATGACAATTTGGAATCATATTGTAACACACCTCTTTGTCTTCTCCTGTTTTTGAAGAAGAACCTCTGAACTCTACTTTCTGTTTGAGGCTGATGTTATAAGTTTACTTCATGTCATATCTATCATAAATATCTATCTTAGAGCAGCTTTAATGCAGATCAGAATTCAATATCTCTTTTATGCCACAACTGTTTGCTCAGTTACAGTGATCTCACCGACAAGGGCAATGAGACGTCACCCTATATGGCCACAGTATAATGAACACATAAAAAAGCTTATACACATTTTTTTTCCTGCAGTCCTACTATCAATAACACAGACATATCCATTAGTGTGAGAGAGGCTAGTTCAGGGCAAACACTCCCTCTAGCATTTAAACAAACCTCCGCTGGGACTCATTCTCCCAGACTCCCCTGGGGCGGGGACACACCAGTGCCAGACCATACTGTACTGCGGGGATCTGTCTCCCTCACGCCCAAAGTGCTTATAGCGGCAGAGAGTCAGGGAGACACACAGACAGAAAAGAGAGAAAGAGCACACATCAGGGAGCATGCTCGTTTCCACTGCCACTGTTGTGTTTGCCTAGAACCGCTCGATGGGGCCCCGGTTGGAGTTGGGATATTCAAATTAATGGATGAGAGTGAGGAAAGTGAAAGATGAAAAATGTGTTGGGAGAGGCTCTGACTTTGAGTAATGCTGGTAATTGGAGGGAAACATATAGAAATGCAGTGGGCATGTATTAGCAAATGAATGCGGGAAGAAAAAAAGAAAAAAACAATCCTGGTGCATGTCTCATTACTTATTGTATCTTTGTAGTTGGGACAAAGAAAGATGCAGTGCAAACAGAAAATTGTCCCCACAATCCAATGCTTTGGAATTGGGAAAGGAGCCAGCTGCTTATAGCTTACCTCTGTATTGTCAATTTATCAAGTGCGTTAAAGCTGCAGCGCAGCTGATATCTTCTGTTAGTGTGTTACGATCTCATAGCCTTGTCTGATTTATCTGCTGTCTGGCTTCAGTACTCTCCTGTGTGTTTAGGTGCTAATTAGAGTACAACACACACACCTTCTTTCACTCACACACACACACACACTTGCAGAAACCACAGGCTCACAGGTGATATAGACAGTGTTTTATCACAAGAGAAAAGTAGGTGTTGCACCAATGGAGGGCCTTAAATTACTGGCGACATCTCAAATAAGTCACACACACATGCACATAACCACACACACTGTAGGGGTGCCTATATACTGTCCATTCACACACACACACACACACACACACACACACATGCTACTCCAGGGGACAAATGAAGTGTTCCTGTACGGGCCAAACACAATCTTGATTCTTCTCTCTTATCATTTTTCTTTCATGTTTTGGAAACCGCTCCGCTGCTAACTCCATTTGTCTTTTCATCTCCTCATTTAAAGATACTCCTTTCCTCCCATCTTTCAACTGACCGCCCCTCTCCCCTCTCCCTCTTCCTCCTCTGGCCCCCACGCCCTCCACCCCCCAAACACCCTCTGCTCGCCACAGCTCAGCATGCGCAGTAATCCCGGATGCCTTGGAGGGAGAACTGCACCGAATCACTCCATAAATGTATGAGTGTCCAAAATGAAGAGGAGCTGAGAAATGTGTGGGCAGCGGGCTGGGAAGCATGTCCAAGCTTATGAACAGGATGGGGGGGCACGGCGTGGGCTGGGTGGTGCTGTAAGTGGATGAGTGGGTGGCTGTGGGTGTTGAAGGGAGAGGGGAGATGGAAGGAGGCTAATATGCAATGTCTATCTTCAACAGCAGGGATGCTTTTTTGTAAAAAAATTTATTTTCAGATGTGGACAAAATGTGATCAAGATTTTGGCCTTCATCCAGGTATTTTTATTCTGTTCGTCCAGGCTCTGTACCATATTGTCTTTCAGCTGAGTGTGTCACTCAGTGCAGCAGTTGAGGTTAGGAGTACTTATACTTAAACTCTCTCCCACTTAAAAATGTGTTTTGCTTATTGTTAGTTCACCTGGATGTTTGACTTTCACTGTGCAGAGAGATGGATGTTCAAGGTTTGACACTGGACAGCTGTTTTTACATTCAGTTGCTGAAAGAGGAAAATTTCTCTGTGCTCAAGTTAAAGATGTGTTGGTATGAGCAGGAACATCATAACTGGTTTGAAGCCAATCATGGTGCAACATGCAACTTACACAAGTATGATGCGGAAATTTGAATCCAGCACACATTCAGGGAGAATGGACATGAAATATTCATAGACTGGATTTTTCAATGACGGACGTCTTTCAATGTTTACGGTGACACAATTACTTTGGTGAGTGCACATAACTGAAATGGCCATAATACCAAAATGAGACTCAAGTCGTAATAAATCTAAATTTTCTATTTCTATTTACCTCCTGTTCCAAAGTGTCTCCCTCCACACATGTTGATAGTTGTTGAAGAAGTAGTCAGCATTACTTATTTACTTCCAACAGCAACTATTTCCCATTACTGATCCAAGTATGTGACCTGATAACCTTCCAGTCCCAACTTTCTACATTCCCACTTCTCCACTTCTGTGTTGCTTCACTTTCCTCTTAAGAGCGATACTTAAGGGTCACAGGTGAAGTCATTTAGCCTGGTTTAATTATTCACATTGAGTGGGATTGAATCAATACATATTAATAATAATAGTGGAAGTGGGAAATCATTTTAGCACATGTAGAAATCCATACATGTTCGCTACCAGAGAGCAATAGAGTATACACAGCTTGGGGTTGAGAACAAGCGTCTTGTTGAGTTGCACTTTTATGCCAAAATCTTGAATTACAGAAGGTCAAGCCCAGCAAGAAAGAGAGCCTGGAGGCTTGTGAGCTTATTCTCCCTTGGCATCTTTCATTCAGTATACCCCTGTCCTTGTCCTCTCTTCCATACCTCAGTCCTTTTTGAATGATGCACATTTGTTCACCCTGTCACATCTTTGCCACTCTTCCCACATCTTTTCTCTCTGTTGTCTGCCCCCCCCCCACCAGTCTCACTCCCTCGATGACTTTAAATGACTACGGGGAAAGTTATTTGGGGTTCAGGTAGAGTTCAGACGCAGACCCGGTAGCCTCTTTCTATTCTCCCCGTCTAAGCCGACACGTGAAAGTCTCCCCTGACTTTCTCTTGACATGGGATCAGCCTCGGAGCTCAAAGCCCCCGGAATGGCAATCGTAATTCAGTCCCCTGTGGCTCGGACTTTGTGTTTGATCAACTGAGCTGCTGCGTCTATGTTTGACATTGGGCTCACTTGTATTTAATGGCATTTTCTTTTGCTTTTTAGCACTGATGGATTATGAGACAATGGGTCCCTGAGCAACATGTAAAAGGCTCCTCATCTTCTACATAGGAGAAAGACACACAGGTGGAAAGAAACAAAAAAATTACTACAAACGATGCAGCCGTGTCTCTTTATGATAGTTCTGTGTCTTTTTTGTAGTTCTGTGTCTTTTTTTTGGTAAGTTTTCATCTGTTTGAAGTTGTTTTGTATCTCTTTGTAGTTATTTTGCATCCCTTTTTTTAGTCGTTTTATGCCTCTTTATAGTCAATTTCTGTCTCTTTGTCAATTGTTCTGCCTCCTTTTAGTCGTTTAGCATCTCTTTGATTGTTTTGTGTGTCTTTTTGTGGTAGATTTGTCTCTCTTTGTAGTTGTTTTGTGTCTTTTAAGTCAATTTGTAGTTGTTCTGCATCTTTTTAGCAACATTCAGCTAACTCCCGACTCCTGTCCAAAGCTTTCTACTACAGCAGATCCGCACTGACACTCCTCTGCGCAGATATTTAACTAACCTCTACACAAAACTAGAACCAATAGTATAGGACAGTGTTAAAGGAAGCCTGAGATGCTGGCTCTTTTTTCTTAAATCAGAGCTGTTCTCCTGTCAAACTGATTTAAATACCTTAACCAATGTGACTGTATTTTAATTAAATGCTCGGTGGGCCTGTTCAGTAATCCATCCATGCTTTTTAGGGAAAGAGCAATCAGGAATCCACAGAACAGTTTAATAATGAAACTTTATTAGAGCAATGCGCTGACAATAAGGGCTAATATACAGTAAGTATGCATAACATGATCTGTTGCTCAGTAGAACAACATGACAATGGGATAAGTCATGTGTGTAATTGAAGATCCTGCATTTCAGCCTGTTATGAGGAGCTTCAGTGGCTTTTCAGTGGCTGTTTGGCAAAGCTCACCCTTGCCTCCTAGTGGTCAGTCTGGTGGTTTGCACCTCCTGAATCGAGGCTCTACTTGAGAATGAGGGTTGTGTGTGTTTGCATGTGGCAGTGTGGAGGGTGTGTCGCTGCCAAGGACCTGTCCGTCTAGTCCATGTGCGTCCTGTAATCTGCCTGACACGCGCGGGGCCCCCAGTGACTCTCTGTTATTAGGACCATTAGATTGCCTGGGTTGAGGCTGAATTTTCATTAGCTCAAATGATTGTGTGCGCATGCGTGCGCACTTGCATGCATGTTTGTGATGAGTATGTAATCTGTCTGACACCAGCCAGCCAAGAGGGAGAGACACTCTAGGGATGACGGATAATAACACGGACAGAGAGAGCAACCCAGAGTGACTGGATGGCAGGAGTGCTTCATTTATTTTACAGCTGCTTATTGGTCAGTTTGGAGTATTGATGGTAAATGTGTGGCTGTCACATCTAAGTGTATCAGTTTGATCTTTGATGTTTCTGAGCCCACCACCTGATCACAAATGTAAAACTCAAGCTGCAACCTAACTTTTCTTGCTGCATTCCCTATTCAAGTCAGACCTTTAATTCCACAACATTCTCTCTCAGCCATATCGTCCCATTCCATACTCATTTGTTGCCCTTCTATCATATCACAGTGCATTTCCCAACCAATAAACGGAGGCACTCTTCTGTATAAATGTATTTATCTTTCACATAAACTCCATTCCGGCTCCACTGGTCTCTCTCCAGTAGCTCTCGCTGGCACTTAATTTCTATTAATGGTTCTGCAACTGCCGCTCGAAACCAATCCACTGCTAGTCATGGAGAGCAGGGAGCGTACATGAGAAAATATGCATAGGCAATTATCCTCTGTAATGTGCATGGCCCAGTCCACTAATGCATCTGTGTTCCTTATGTGTTGCAGGAGTCATTGTGAATCAGTGGCTGCAAGCGTGCATACATTAACTGTGAGGCAGAGGCTCACGTGGAGGGTGAAAAGTACATACATAACAGTGCGATATTAGTCAGGTCACATTATTGTTACCAGCGTAGTAACTATCCTGACAAACAAACGGAAGAATTGGTTGCACACTTGTACAGGAGCGCACACTCACACACACCTGGTATCTATCAGTGCAGCACAGCAGCAAACCAGCCCGTGATAATAATCATCATCAGCATTGTCCGCTGAGTAGCTTGTAAAGCCTTGTCTTTTTTTCCCGCCTGATAGCAACAGTGTTTCTCATACTGTGCCATTGTTCATGGAGAGTCCTCCAATATCTGCTCAGCTGTCAGCTGGTTATAGATTTAACGCAGCTCACTGGGACAGTGACAGGAGGCCAATAACAGGCTCCTGGGCTTGTAAAGCCTCCATCTGCAGAGGAAACACAGAGCAAATAAACCCAGAGGAGCCAACACACACACACACGCACGCACACACACACAAAACCCTATTAGAGCTGTTGTAATGACACTGTGGAGTGTGTTCACGCACACTAAGGTGTGTTAAAGTTTTATAGTGTGAGGTCAGTGATGAGGTGGGCTCAGATATGATGGGATGAGGCCTAATAGGGTGTTTTATAGATGCTGTGTGTCTGTGATTGTGATGACTGTCTTTGTGTGGTTGTTTGTGAGCACATATGAATAAATATTTCTTATAGATGCCTGGTCTGGATGTGTGTGTGTGTGTGTGTGTGTGTGTGTGTGTGTGTGTGTGTGTGTGTGTGTGTGTGTGTGTGTGTGTGTGTGTGTGTGTGTGTGTGTGTCTGTGTAGCAGTACACAAATATTTTGCTGTCATGCTTATCAGCATCAGAGTGGCAGCAAAATATCAGATCTCTGTTCAGTTCACTTAAATGTTGAATGTTATGGATGGGTGCTGACCCCCTTCATCACACCCTCTCTTTCTGAATGTGTCGAGATATAGCACACACACACACGCGCACACACACACCCTTCTCCTGACCCGACCTGATATGAAGGTTTACCAGCCGTCTCTCTCCGGTGGAACTCATCTACCTTGAAACCTGAATTCCTGCTCGGCTTTCCGCTTGATCAGCTTGTGTTTCCTTTACTAGACATCCATCGAGTCCTGTAAAACCCTAAACACCTATCTCGTGTTTTTCACTTCAGTTTGCTCACAAGGACGTTGGACAGAGAGAAAACTGCCTATTGTGGCCGGGGAAGTGGAGGCAGGTGGCCTTCTTTATGGCGAACACCATCAATAGACTTCTCTGTCAGACTCTGACAGACAGAAGACAGGAAAAGGTGCTTTTTGCTGTTGTTGAGTTTGACATTAAACAATGAAGTACAGTAAAGTGGTGGTGGAGAAGCAATGTGAGCAATGTTTCCCAAGGAGAAATGAATAGATTGAAACGGCCTTGTGAAGATAAGTGGAATACAACACGTTAATTATTTGCGACATATTTGTTTTTTTATGTATGTGCTGCACTTGTTTGTGTGCATGGAAGGGGGTGTTAAAAGCAGGCCTGAG
The DNA here is from genome assembly GCA_024633595.2 of Lepomis macrochirus. Lineage (NCBI taxonomy): Eukaryota > Metazoa > Chordata > Actinopteri > Centrarchiformes > Centrarchidae > Lepomis > Lepomis macrochirus. The sequence goes on along the minus strand of JALXJV020000013.1, from coordinate 28,650,253 downwards.
GGGAATGAAATTCTAGCCAGTGAGCGCCATCCTAGAGCTAAATTACACAAGCCAGCCATGATTTCATGCTTCACTACATTACTTCTCCCTTTTCCTCTGCTCTCTGCACCCTCTCCCCTCCTCTCTCTGTCTCATTTACCTCTGCTTTAACCCCGCATGGATCTTATCTGGTTGAAGAGCAGAAAGAGGTGAACCACACAGCCATGCGGCATGAATATTTCATCTGTGTTTGGATTACCATTTTCTCCAAAGATTCATTGTTCAATGTATAATACATGCAGCAGCTCACCTCAGCGCCTAGATCATAACCCCTGCCCTTCTAATCACAGGCAAAGCATGCCCTCAACTAGCCAGCCATGCCAGCGGTGGGTGTGTTTGTGTGCGTATCAGTATATCCATGTGCACTGCAAAAACTAAAATCTTAGTAAGATTAGTTATCTTAATTGAAGGCAAAATATACTTGTTTTTTCTTGACAAGATATTTCTTCTTACCAGGCGGCTTTTACGTTAGAGAATTTCACTTGTTTCAAATTTTTTTGGCCTTAAGTAGCAAGTGAAAGAGATAATTTTGCTTTTTTTTAAATAATATTTCCCCAATTTTAATGCTTTTTTTCCTGTTTTTGAGAGCTCAGTTTTTGCTGTGTGTGAGTCAGGATGGTGCTTTCTGCTTTCTGTGTAGGTGGATGCCCATGTACAGTAAGTGCATGTATGCTGACAGACTTGATTTTTACATGAGTGCACGTTTGTTTGTTTGTGTGTGTGTGTGTGTGTGTGTGTGTGTGTGCGTGTGTGTGTGTGTGCGTGTGTGTGTGTGTGTGTTTGTGTGTGTGTGTGTGTGTGGAGGGAGTTAGGGGTTAGAGTGAGGCTAAGACCGGCTCATCTTTCACACACACACTCCTCTCCCCTCAGGCTGGATTAGATGATGAGGTAGGAGAGTGAGTGAGATTGGAAAGGAAAGAAAAAATGTGTTGGTAGGAGGGAGAAAGAGAGTGAGTAACAGATTAAGAGTGAAATTCAAGTCTTTTGGCTGCTGGCTCGGCTCCAGCTTTAAGTTGCAGCTGTAATATTCTTTCAAATGATCTACCTCCTTTTGGATATACTCTGGTGTGTGTGATTTTGCGCACACCATTTGGCTGTCTGACGGCTCGCTTTTCCCTTCATCTCATCCCATCTTTCTATCACTAAATGAGCACTGAATAGAGAAGCAGGGGAGGCTGTATAGATTTGAATGGCTCACTCGGTGGGTGTTCGATGGAGAAAATGGGTGCACAAGCTATTCTGACCTAAACCACCTGTATCTCTTCATAGCCGGAGAAATGGGCTCTTTTAAATGTATAGTTTCTCCAAAATTACCATACAAGTCATTCAAAACAGTGAGTCACAGGCAGTGAATATATCAAGAGCGTTTGACCTGAGTGTATCTGAAAAGTCTTAACGCATTTACCTTTAGCGCAGGTTTGTGTGTGTGTGTGTGTGTGTGTGTGTGTGTGTGTGTGTGTGTGTGTGTGTGTGTGTGCCCCAGAAATGATGTCATCTTACTACCTTGCAAAAGCATGAAGCCAGGCATCTGACAGACTTAAGCAAAAGCTCATCAGAGAGAAAATTCTTTCCAATTACTCCATATCAGGCCATGTCTTGGTGCTGAAGTCACACACACACACACACACACACACACACACACACACACACACGCACGCTTTAAGTCGCACATATTTAAATGTGACAGAAATAAACAGCAGCCTCAGAGATGTCACATTTTGATTTATCAAGCAGAACTGCGACAATTGTCACATAATTTTTTAAACAAACAGCACGTTTCAATTTGGAGTTTTGCGAGGTCCTCAATTAGCACAATTTACCTGCTATGTCAAAGCCAAAAAGTGATTTAGGAACAGAGAACTTTTGTAACACTAATGCTCTCAGAACCAAAGCATTTACCTTTTTGCTCATCAAATACTGATGAAGGCTCCGGAAGATGAAAGTTACTGTCTTGTTTTTCTTTGAATTAGACTCCCTCTTTGAACAGATTCTTGTTTGTTTGTGATGGCGAAAAAAGCTTGCAGCATTTGTAATCAAACCCCTCGGGACTGCCTGTCTTGGTTTGGCTCTTCAAACTGCCGTGCGCATCTCATTGTGTTTAAACTTCCTTTCTTTGTGCACATCATGAAAAATCTCGGGCTGGGCTTTGACTGCTGTGTTCAGTATCTTGGTGTGCGAGGATAAAATGCACTTTTTTTAACTTGCGACATGCTGAGAGCTGTTGTTGTGCAGTTGAAACTAAGTCATAAAAGACAAGCAATCCACATGGGAAATATCCATTTAAAGCTTTAGAATTCTGGTCCTCTTGTGGCCTTGAGTACACCTTCAAGTTTGTTGCACTCATCTCAAATGTCAGCACGGCAACATCAATAAAATAAGGTCCATTTATGAAGGAAAATATTCTTTATTTTGATTGTTCACACAGCAGAGAAAGGCATTATTATTTTTAACCACATCATACAAAACTCATGTTTTGTAGGGCTGGCAGTAAAGCTACCGTTAGATTCACAGTGACAGATTGCAGAGGCCAGTACCTCAATCTGCCAGTTCTCCTTCTTCTTCATCATTCTCCCCTTCCTGTCAGACCTAAATGTTCCTGTGTTTCCTCTTCACTTCCATTTGGACAGGCTCAGGCTCCAGGTGTTTACTCTTCATTCTATGTCCAAGCACTAGTGTCTTTGGTGTCGTTCTTTGATTTGTTTTTCCTTTTCCGCTGCAGCCAGTGTAGGAACTGGACCACCAGGCCCAGCCAGACTGGGTCCCACTTTGTAGACAGCAAGAGAGAGAAAAGGGGTCATGGCTGCTGGTTGCTGGTTTGAAACCTCCATGCAGCTGTTAAACCACGGTTAATTAACGGTAGAGAACATTGAGTAGTTGTGGTAGCCATATATGTAATATTGTCATGTGATATTTGTTTACCATACTGACAATTTTCTCTCAGAGGAATCGTGTGTAGACCACAGCATGACCTGTATCTCACAAACAAGCACACTCAATCTTGCAATCCTTACATCTCATATCATTTCTTTCAAATCATTTTTGTTCTTAATTGACATTTGATCAACTCTCCGTGGTCTACAGAGCACAACTTTAAAGGAAAACCTCGACGCACAGAGTGCTGGGCAGACGGATAAACTGTTCGGTGAAGAACTAGATAGCTACATTACATAACACCCTCTAAAATCACAAATTGCTTTATTTACTGTTTTTGATTAAACAAGATACAATATGTTATTTAGTGAGCTTTAAAGCTGCTGGAAGGATGATTTTTTAATGACTAAAAAGTCAGGTTAGCTGTTTCACCCAGTTATGCTTAGCTAAACTGGCGGTAGCCTTGTATACAGACTGGTATCAATTCTTATCTAACGCTAAGCATGGAAGAAAATAATCATATTCCCCCAAATTCAAACTAAACTAAACTGCTAAAATATGATGGAGCAGTGATAAAGTATAGAGGATGAATAGCTTGAAGATTTTCAGCATGTGTGAGAAGGAAGTAATAATGTAGCTTATTAACATTGGGTTAACTAAAGGTACCAATATCAGCTCCACATTGGAGGATCCACTCATAACGGAGGCTTGAAGGATGAGGATTACCCCATAATTAGAGTTTTATATATGTACATTCTTCTGTATTTGACATACCGAACAGTATGTGCTGCATTACATTCAGCGTAAGCTTACCACAAAAAGTGATTTTTCCTCTCTGATAATAGTTGTAATACACATACGTCTGCAATTACACACACACACACACACTCACAGCTTCCCACACTCAATACTTCACCCTGTCTGCCACGACTGGTGCGGTCTATCAATCAGTGTAAGCTGACAACTATGGCTAAAGCTCCCCTTTTATTTAACCGTGCTTCATAATTTACCATTAGATTACTGGGTTTAGATCACATACGGCATGTGTTTGTAGTGCTCTTTAATTATGATGCATACTCTTAGCCACAAAATACTGTAATTTCATGACATTTTGAACATTCACTAACAACACATACCTTCAACGTTTTGCATATTTGATTTAAATGGTGTCAAGATTATAAGCTGATCCATGAAAATGTGCTGTAAGGGATCTAATTATATAGCTGTTTGTAAAGGTTGAGCATGAGTCTAAATGTTACCAGAAAGCCAAATACAATATGTGGATTTACTCAATATCAATATAAGTGATTTGCCACAACATCTGCGCATAGACATGTTAACAACTTTGACAGTCACACTCCATAATTGGCAGGCCAGGCCTTGCTTAGCTATTCAGCGATAATGAGAATAGCGCTCACTCTCTCTCTCTCTCTCTCTCTCTCTCTCTCTCTCTCTCTCTCTCTCTCTCTCTCTCTCACACACACAAACGCTCACGCCATATCTTACAGATGTTCAACAGAAATGAAGTGATTGAAGGCATCAGCCCTGCCCATTGTGCCAACTGGATGCATCCCCTTCCTTCAGTCAGACTTGAGTGAACATCATCATCGTCATCAGCAGAATATCTGACTTGAGGGAAAGCACAATGCAAGTTAAACTCCAGCAGCGTGAACTTAAATCGACCTCTCTGCAGGCTTGGATCTATCATCTTAACTGAGGCGATCCGGAGATGACAGCCCTGCACATCAATCATGAGAACTGCTCAGCCCTGGCACACATGAAACCTGAAACAGCACAGAGTCTGGCTCAATAGAACAGAAAAGTTAAAATTTGGTAAGTGCTACAGTCCAACTTATCCCAGTCTTTCAGGACAAAAATCCAACCTGTATGACTTTGCTTTGACTTTCATCATCATGCGCACGCAAAACATATATATGGAAATATGCGGTTCCTTTGTAGTGCCCTCGGTTAAACTTCACTTTACATTTTAACACTTCTCCATTCTAGCAGGTCTATTTCTTTGTGTAATCCCCTCTGTTGGGCAGCTGTATCCCTCCATATAGAAAGGTTAAACACACCTAAGCAGAGGGAGTGAGACTGATGCCGGGGCTGTTTCTAAATGTTAATGACACCCTCTGGGCAGAGCGCTGTACACCCCAGTATCCTACTGTAGAGTTATAGCGTGGCGGTTATGCTATAGTGGCTCCATCTGTGCATGCACACATCAGAATGTGTGTGCTAACGCAGACACACAGATACACACCAGGGACGGCACACTGTACAGCTGGCACGCAGCCAGGAGTCCTTCCACTGAGTGGTCAGGGAGAGAAATCAATCAAACATGGCTTGTCAGGCCCCTGAATCCATTATGGCAGAGAGAGTGGTGAGGCTTGAGTAAACAGGGATGACAAGGAGAGACAATTATCAAGAATTCAGGCTGTTGTTAGTGGCAAGCTTTGGGATTTGGTAGTCCTGCATGGCCTAGTTTGGCCCACCTCGGCTTAGCGCCGTCAACAGCCTCGGCTTGCAGGTTTATTGCTGGTAATTCACTAGCCCCCAGTGTTTTATGCCCTCTCTCTTTACAGCCTAAGCAGGGCAAATCCATTTAAATAAACACCAGTGCTGCAGAATGATGGCTGAGGTGTTTAAAAGCACTGATGTAAGACGCACACATACACTGCATCACAGCTGGGGCCATTACGGCATTTCAGACCAATATAGTGCACAAGTATTAGATCAGACACAGGAGATGTCACTGAAAGTGAGAGCCTCTATGAATTTAAATACCGTACAGTAGAAGGGTACATGACTGCACCATACCTCTTGCACAGCATGCATTGGTCATACCTGCAAATATGGTTCAACACAGCGATCTATATGCAGAATTGGTTTGCTCAAAATCATTCAACCAACCTGCAAAATTAGTCGCAAGATTTGCTGCACTCGGATCAGGAGAGTAACTGATTTAGAAACAATGTGCAGAGAGCTCTCTGTGCAGCCATTACTCATACGTAAACTCATTACATTGGTCTAATAGCTCTGTCTCGTGACTCTGCCTGTGCCTGCCTATATGGAAAGAACATTAGTGTGGCCTATGTATGGAACACAGTGCTGGAGTTCATTCGTTCTCCTCTATGGTATGGATCAGACAGATAATTAACTGCAGAGACATGAAGTCATTGTTCAGTTAGAGATATGGGCCCAGTCTAATAAGAGCTCACACTGTGGAGTGACGAGGAGAGAAAGGGCCGAAATTACAGGGAAGGGTTGGTTTATGTCTGGTGAATGACCTGCACTGTCTCTTTGTGCTGTATGTCATATCCTACAGTCCCTATACTGTAAAATTATTATGCACTGCATTGGAAGTCTCCTTCCACTCAAAAATGTGTTTTGCTTATTTTTAAGTTTGACCTTCACTGTGGATGATTGAACGACATTTGTGAAGAGTTTGACTCTAGAAGGCACATTCATCTGCTGAAGGGGAAAGCTTCTCCCCTGCTCACCTTGAAGCTCAGTTTAACACGTACATCCATGAGAGCGATTTTCTGCCATCACAGGTACTTTGGAAGCCAATCGTGGTCCTGTATGCAACTGAAGGAAGAGTGATGTGGAAACCTGTAACCTTCAGCACACACACACACACACACACACACACACACACAGAATGGACTTAATGGACTCAATAAAGTAGGAGAAATATTTGTCCAGAAGTGTGTGTACCCTTGAGACTTAACAAACATTTTGAATCAATTTCTTTGGATATTTGAATTTGTACGCTATTTACCACCTTTGTAGGTGCATTGCTAAGCTTCTTTTGCACATTTCCAGCACCAACTGATCCGTGAAACTAAAACACTGTGTAGTTGTTGTGCACAAGCACAATAAGGCTGGATGATAAAACATGAGTAAAAGTAATTTTGAGGAATTTTAACGAGATAATTTAGTAGAAAAACCATATCAGACACAATTTACTGTTCAAAGCAGAGTATTTTTATATGTCTTAAAAATGTCTGGGGGGAATGTTTTTTTGCTTTGTGAGCTTTGAATTGCTCTTTTAGTCTTTATTTGGCATTTTTTCAAATTAACAATGAGTCCATATAAGCTATATTATTATATCCATGTGTATTATTGAGTTTTTGTTTTTATTTAAACATAAACTATATGCTGTAACAAATATTTGATGCTTAATATCTCAGAACTGCACTGTAACATAACTTTATGTAACAGTGCCCTATGTGAAACCTTTGCCATTACATGTGGTATAATTGAAAAATTCTGAGTGATTGTGATGTCAATGTAAAGAGTGAATTCAAATGAGATGGTGTGAATGTCTAAAAAAATGTTAATTAAAAAAGCAAAAATAATACACATCTAATGAAGCTCTCTCATAAATGGAAATTCAGTTTTTTAAAGCCAAGCGATTTTCCCTCATTAAGTCAGATTTATGTCCCCTGCTCGGGTGTTGTCTGGGTCTCACACACAAGGCTAGCCTGTGCTTGGCCCGACCCATAAATCCTAACCTTAGAATTTTTGAATGGACCTCTGTGCTGGACCCGAAAGCTCCAGTCTGTAAAGCCGTGGGGGGAGGGGCCCAAATTACTGAACCACCACCAAGGGCCCAGTAGGAAAACAACTGTGAAGTTTATCACATGATTCCAAGAACCGCAGGGACCCCTCACACTACAAGGCCATAGAGGAGAGGCATCCAAGTTTACCTGGAACTTATGTGTATTTGGTGTCTACATGGCTGTGTAAAAGGTCTAAAAATCTACAGCGATTGCATGTCTCGGAGTGCAGGGCTGCTACACTCGATCTGTCCCCGTGGGATAGCGTGTATGTGTGTGGGTCTCAGTGGAATAGCTAATGCATTGTATATACACATGGCTGTGTGTTTGTGTGCTAGAATATTTATCAAAGGACAACTCCACGGACTAAAAGCGTCAAATGAGCAAAGAGCGCATATTTTTACACGCATACTGTTCTTATATTGGTCCCATAGATTCTCATTCTCTGTACAATGCCAGAGGCGAACACAGAAGACACAGAAAACAGAGACAGGGCCAAGTGGAAGATTATTCAGAATAACATATAGCTCCCTTGTGGGAGTCCCAAGAAAAGTGAGTGACAACATCAGAACAAATCATGATGAAATGGCTGCATCACCCTATCTGATAGCCGTCTCTATACCCGGTATCCTCTCTTCTCACATGTATGATTCATATAGACGCATTGAGGATTTCTTCAAAGCTCTCACATGTTTATGAGTCCATAACATCTGACGCATTCATGTTTACGCTCCCAAGCCACATTTGACATTTTCTGGATATGATGAATCATTAATGATGACCTCAATAGACTTTCACATCTTTGGCCCACAGATCAATAAAGTGGTTAGGGGAGTAGGTCAGCGGCTCTCCAGAGATGCCTGTCAGTGTGTGTGTGTGCGTGTGTGTGTGTGTATGTGTGCGTGCGTGTGTCTTTGGAGTGTGCCTCCAAACAGTCACACCCAGCGAGCGACTGTAAAATGTTGTTGCTAATTGGTGGCCATGCGCTGCCCTGTCTCCGGCGAGACGCTCCGAGGCTGGCAGAATTACGGCTGGTTTTCCAAGTTTTTTCCAAGCAATCCCTGCCTGCGAGGCTGTGGGAGTTCCATCCATTATTGATCAGATCCAAGGATGAAAGCAGGAACGCTCAGTGGGGACCGAGCATCTTTGGCCCCACACAGAAAAATAAAGAAAAAATAAAAAAACAGCCTTGACCGTCAACTCTGTGTGAAAAGAGACAAGGAAATATCTCTTTTATTTCATATTGAACTCAGCCTGAGAACCAAACTGTCGGGAAAGCAAAAGTAAATAAGCCCAATTTATGTAAAATGAAATTAAACATGTCATGTGTGTGCGTGAATTTTTACTCACCCCTAACATTTAGGAGCACAAGCCTCACCGAGATTTGTTGCACCCAGATGATGACATTGTGTTATGTACTGCTTTGCCAGCCTTGGCAGAGGCTCAGCTTGGTGCTGTTCAATGATTCAGCTGTGTGGAATTGACCTCCACCTCACCTTGGCAATACTCCCCAACCAAATGGACGTTTGGCAAGCCAGAACACACACTGGATATACAAGCTTGTGTGCACGCTAGTGATAACACATACAGACACACACACACTCGCTCTCTCTCTGGGAAAGGTTACAAATGCTGCTTGAAACAAAGGGGCAGATGGTTGACAATGATACAGTGCCAGCACTGGCAAGGTGGTTAAAATATTTTCTGTTTGTGTGTGTGCATGAATATGTCCCTATACATCTCTCTCAGGTAGTTTTTAATGGGGTAATGTATGCCTAACATTCGTCTAAACTTCTCCCAACAGTGTGTTTTTATGATGCAGATCTGTGTATTTGGCCTCTTAGTGCATTTCTCAACAGCAAAGCAAAGGGCTTTGCCAGAAATTGCTGTTACACTTAAAGTTTTAAATGAGCCATAAACTCAACCACCTCTTGTGTTGACTCATCATTTAAGGAAATAAGGGCTCATTGAATATATTAAAAAAGTTTTGGGGATATGGAAAAAGTAAATACAAATGCATAAAACTCAGATTCTCTCTTGTATTTTTCTTTAATTACTTTCCATTGAGATATTTCAGGAGTTTGTACATGTGTTATATTAACGTTTACATTTGGCCGACGCTTCTATGAATAAAAGCGTCGGCTAAATGTAAATGTCAGAGGTCGCACGCCCCGGGAGCAACTAGGGTTAAAGTGGCCTGCTCAGGGACACATTGGTGGCTGTGTCACAATGGGAAACTAAACCCGGATCTCTCACAGCAAACGTATGTGTCTTATCCACTGTTCCATCTCCACCCCCCAGAGAAACAGACAAATCCATCCACAGCCACCTTTCACTTTGGCTGAGTGCACCAGGAGCGTCCGTGTCAGTGACCACAGTGAGTAGTGTCAGCAATGTCCCGTTCATCTTTGCACTGCAAATTACAAACAATCCAATTATGAGAATAATTATAAAAGAAAGCTAGCACTGCATGCTCATCGGAACCCCCCACACACTTAAAAGGATATTTTTTTCTTTCTTCCAAGCCTGTCTTGATACAATACTCACATGCCAAAATGTTAAGAGTTACTGGTGGCTGTTATGATGCCTTCTGTCTATATGACTCTGTAACGATGGCTTAATCTGACTCAACTGTAAGAGAATGAGGACAGTTATGAGACTTCAGCAGTCTGACTTAGACAAGCTACAAAACGTATCATATTTTTAGAAGTTAGTCTTTGTGTTTCTACTTGCTGAGCTGCGGCAGTGGGATACTTCCTTCCAACAGTAAACTTACTCAATGACCTAACAACAAATATCCATTTCATTTTTTAACTAGACTGCTTAAGCCTTATTTAGCTTCAACTAAACTTAACCTCCTAAAATCCTGTGTCCTGGAGAATTTAGGTTTTGAGATCCAGACACCATATACTTCATTCTGCTCAACTTAAACCTATTGTCCTCATTGGTGGGCACATGCCTGTGCCCTCTAAGGTCACTTGCCAGCCATGTTCTGAAGTCTGTTTCTTCTTTGTTACACATTGGGTACACATGAATCAAAGCCCGGGTCTTGGGAGGTTTGGGAAACATTTTTTCATGAAAGGAAAAGAGTGGATTTGCCCCTAATTTCCAACAGGTCAGCTGCTTGTGGAGAAGGCCTATAGCACATCTCTCTCTGTTTGTCTGTCAGTAGACCAATCATGAACTTTCCTCACCAACTTTCATTACCACATGTGGAAAGATACTCAAATACATATTACAACCACTTCAGATGAGGCAACTTGTGTCTGCAATTGAAGGGCTGAGACGTTTATTAGGTTCACCGCTGAAAATGAAACATTCAGCCATGCATCAACACTATTTCAGGATACATCTTGTCCAAATGACAGATCTAATAAAACAGATTACAACAGATATAAGTTAAAAATAAACATATTAAATACTTATCATATAAACATAATAATTACCAACTGATCTGATTTGAAAATCTCCCAATTAGAGGGGTTTTCATATCATATTTAACTTAGATCAGTGAAACTAGGCTCTTTTATTATTCCACATAATGAATGCTTTTACTTTTTGAGGAACCGTACATCTTACTACAAATACTGCATTCAGAAACCGCTTGTTAACTCATATGAAGGCAGAGCGTAACTGTCTCCATAGTAATGTTATAGGGCAAAAGTAACATTAACATCAGTTACAGCAGTTCAGTGAAAAGTGAACATTAACGTTACAGCACCTGGTAGCTGTTTCTGGCTCACAGCATCCCCCTGGAGACCATCATCCCCATCCTGCAGCACCTTAAATATAAAGATGAGTGGGGTCCAGGAAAGGGTCCCTGTCCTCCAGTCTGATCAGTTCTCTGACTTCTTTGTCTTTGTGTTCCTAGAACACCCGGAGGCCTTGCCCTGTCTGCTGCTGCTCCGCAGAGAGAAGTATGACAGGAACACACCTGAACACTCGTCTTAGAGACTCCTGGGTCCCCATTAATGTCTCTGTCTGTGTGTCCCAGGCCCATTGAGGAAATGGTGAAGATGGTCCTGAGTCGTCCCTGTCACCCCAAGGACCAGTTCACCACTGGCTGTCCAATCAGACAACATGCTGGGAGAACACATCAAGGACCAGCTGATCAAGAACAACAACCTGCTCCGCAAGAGACAGAGGTGAGGACAGACAGACTGGGACAGGCGAGGACAGACAGGACAGAGGTGAGGACTGACAGGTGAGGAAGGCCTCTGGGTACCTGTTGAACAGCAGTTGTGTTTCCGTCCTCAGTCTTCACAGTTCCAGCAGTAAACTGGCTCAGCTCACCCTAGAATAGATCCTGGAGCTCATGGACCAACTGAGGCTGAGCCTGAGCAACACCAAAAACAGCTGTCAGTACACACACAAGCTTATTGATTGCTTCAGGAGGGATTGATTACTGTTGGCTGACTAATTGTGTCTGCCTCTGCCAGTCTTCACTTCACTTTCCTAATGAGTTTATGGTCTCAGTCTCTAGTTTCAAGTGTTCTTCAACACAGCATGATGTTCATTTAGTAAATTATGGTTCCATTTACAGGAAAATAGACCAGAAAGCAGGGGAGGCTTTAGGGCGGGGCTACCTTGTGAATGTGAAGTGACTGACCCAAATATGGATGTTCAGTCAGTGTTCAGGACAGAGCTGAACACCTCTTTTCTCTCAACTCGACAGGTTGGCTGGAATAAAATACAGCTGCTCGTTACTTTCCATAAATTGAACTAAAATAAGTTCTGTTAGCTTCCTGCTTAGCTTCCAGTCTGAAGGGGAGATGTTTGTAAACCTTCTTCAGCCATTTCGGAACAGACTTTTGATGGTCTAGAGAAGCTGAAGCATTTATTACCTGACACACCGACACCCTACTTTTACTGCCAGAACATTTTCCTCCTCTGAGATTCACCTTCACTTTCTGTCACTCGGGGAATCAAACATTCTAAGACCTCCAGATCTAGGTTGCGAAGCTGATTCGGGTTGTTCTCCCTGTGTTTCAGGATCATGTTCAGGCTGAATCGAAAACAGTATGACAAAAAAAAATGTGTTTTGTTGAAATTAAACAATGTAAAGCTGTTCTGGTACAACCTCTAATTATTATTATTATGAACTGAAGAGCATCATATGACCTCTTTAGTGACACGCAGCAGGAAATGTTGGGTTAGCATTAGCAAAACTTTAATACAAGCTGTTAGGAGACTGAACAGCTAGCAGTGGGGCTGATATCAGTGAGATAATATTACTAAAGTTATCTCTGGAATATAAGCTGTGAATCCCATAAGTAAGAAATTTAAATTTAAATCCATTGTGGGAATAGCACATTGGATGTAACTTACAACGAAAACTACTGTATAGAAAAGTAATTACTAAATTTAAATACATTGTGTGCTATTGTAAACCAAAAATAGCGTCAAAATAGTGTTTGATTTCATGAAAATCTTAAAGATTATAACTTTAAAGATTTAATTCCTCTGTTCCAGCTTCCATACCTGACTTCTCTACTTGAATGAGACCGTCCACTCCATGTCATTGGCATATTCAATGGCCATCCACTCTAATCTATCCTAGGTCGTTAGCACTGTCTGCGAGGCTAATCATCATCTCCTCTGGCTCAAGTTAGCCAAAGAGAGAGCATCACCAGAATGAGACAGTTAAATATTCATGTCCCACTGCGGTGTAATATCCTCCTCAATGATGTTTGAACCTTGTGACCTGAGGTAATCAGCAGTAATCACACGGTCACGCCAAACAGTGATAAATTTGATCTGTAGATGGTTGAGTGTGATGAGCTTTTGACACCGCTGAGTGCCGCGCACCAGGCAAAAGCTCAAACTATGATCGCCACATCCAGCACACACACACCCGACGCTCAAAGGCAGCGTTCCTGATGACAGGCAGTTCATTTCACCCCCAGGCATGTAGGTATGACATCACTCGATTAATAATGGAGCAATTAATTATGACCTATTAGACTGATGAATTAGATTAGATAGAGAAGAGGAATGTAGCCATGTGATAATATTACACTAGGATACATTAATGACTTCTTGGGGAATGAGGTGGGGCGAGGGGTGTAGGATAGAATTTATATGTGCTAGTTTGGAAGGACATTCAGTCAGCTATCTAATTATGTCAATGATAAATGGTGTTATTGATATGACAGTGATTTCATACCCCAACATGGTAATATTCTGCTGTTATAATGTGATGACACTGAATCCTGTGGATCTATATTGAGGGAAGGTGATGTCTCGCATTGTGACAGCAGACACAATCTTAAATGAAAGTTTCATATTGATGATACACTTAGCCTCATGGAAACCACTGATGCATTCAAGGTATCTTTGAAACAGTTGTGTGGAAGTTTTTAATGCATGAAGACATTATGACTTTTAAATATTTATGTAGTTGTTCCATCGCACTAGAAAATCAAAGATGCTTCCAGGGACAAACAATTTTAACTTTTTAACTAATCTCCAGTGGTAAAAGCGATTGATTTGTCTTCATGTGTCACATTTGAACTAAAAATTTCTGCTTAAAACAGGGCATAAATTACTTCATATGAAAATATTAAATGAGTTTTATGTATGTATGTTTTTATTCTACTAGAGAAAAGGGTAAAAATAAACTTGACTCATCAAACAATGTGTAAACACATCCCACTGGCATTGTATCTTGACATCATGGCAATCACTGCTGTCTCCAAGTTCTAACTGAAGTAGCTGCGTGGAAGGTTTGTAATAGATAAAAACATTATGTGGCTTCAAATATGTATTCAGGTATTCTTCTGTGTAAAGACTAAAGAAACAAAGGAACTTGCATTGATCAGCTCAAGCTTACACAAAGCCCTGTGCTGCATTCCACTGACATCTAGTGTCAGATTTGTGAACTGAGATAACACACTTTATCTGACCCTGTGCAGGTGTGTGTGTGTGTAAACACCCAGACACACACACACATTATCCACTTGCCCATACATCAGTGAAGTCTTATTGATCTGCTCGATGTGACCTTGAATGATCAGACAAGTGGAAGCGCCATGTTGGAATGAAACCCATCCATCCCCTCTGTCTACTATCCGCCGCTGTAATGACTTGAGGGAAGACGGGGAGGAAAAGGAGCCCATTGAGATGGGCTCCTGAACCAGTCAGCTCTGCAGCGGCCTTATGTCGCAGCCAGCCTCCCCTCCAGGCACAGTCTGTTCTGAGTAAAGGACAAGAAGTGGGTCAGTCTGTCTGCGATGCGAAAGATGAGACGTGGGCTGGGTAACATTGTATATCGAATCATATAGATAGATGGAACTCAATCCTTAGCAGGATTATGTAAGTGGAGTTGTTCCCAGGATAGCCCTACATCTGAATATGGAATATAGTGTATTAAAATGATAATCAGTAGATGAATGATGAAATTTATCCTCTTGGGGCGAAAGATGAAGAGAAGTCATGCTTCGGGGCCTTATGGAAGAGAGTTGGGTGTGTTTCATCCTCTAGCATGCAGAATCTAACAGGATATGTAAAACATTTCCCCTGCAGCTGAAACATGACGGGAACAGTTAATAATGTTGATTTTATCCTTATTTCAAATCATTTTCATGACTACAGAAATCAGCACTTGGTGTAAAAATGTCTCTGTGAATTTTTATCCATGATGTAAAGACTGGGAGAGTGGCACAGGCCCATTTCTAAACCAGGATCACTAACACTGTATTTACCATAGACATGACTAAAATGTGGATCTAAATACATTCATAACTCTGCTACAATGCAAATATTACACCTTTAACTTTATCACATTTATTAGACAGATATAGTTATGGGCTGCTTTTCAGATCAAGATTTCATACACAAAGTAAATATGGTCACCTCATGAAATATGATGTGGAGCTTCATCTACATCCTATTATTTTATGGTTAACAAATCACATGTAAAGACCAGAGCCAAAAATGAATTGATCCATTGATCCTAAGTATTGTCTGTGTTTCCAAAAGCCTTATATACATCTGTGCCATAGGGCTCCATTGTTCACAGCCTTTTGACTCAATCCCACACACACTGTCCTGCTGACAAATGTGTCGTAGTCCGCAGCTAAAACAGTCTACGGGAAATGTAGTATTTACTGCAGTTTGAGTAACGTTTTCTAAAATCTGTTGTGTCCAGCTGTTTGAGGTATTTACTCTGCCTTTTTTAAAAATTAGTCTATTTACAGTATTTGTGATCAATCATTTAAGATTTGCATCTTCAGTAGGAACCCATGGGCTTGGGGCTTAGTGCCACAGGCAAGGTAAGGAAGTCAGAAAGTAGTGAGAGATTGACTAAGGCATTGTTGGTTAGGTTTTTGGCAGTCACCAGCCTATTGCTTCAAAATGCTGCTGACACAATAATATATCAGTAGTAATAATGTTTCATTATATATAGGAATTCTGCCTAAATGAACAAATAACTTTTGGTTCTTTTAGCTGATTTTATACTTTTACGTAAATAGCAGTGAATGCAAGATTTTTACTTATAATAAATCTCTAAATAGGCATCCGAAGCCCAGTCAAAACATTTTTTAATAGAAGTAACTTCAATAATGGAGTCTTGGTAAAGTATGAACATATTGTTACATTTTTATTTTTGTCTTATGTCTCCTTCACACTACTGTCTGGCAATCGAATTACAATGAATGCTGTACATGCACTACTTACAGTGTTTTCTAAAACAGACATTTCGCTCCTGACAAGCCCAAGTGGAGATGCATTAAGTCCAAAATGACAATAAATTTAAAAAGGGTTTTTTTTGTGAGAAAAGGTTTTATAGCCCATATTGAACAATAATGAGCGGTACAGTCACACAGGCCCACAGCAATACACAGACACATGCACACTTCCCTCTGCCTCTTCATCATAGGATGTGACACCTGACGGTCCATTAGTTCCCAAAGTGCTATTCTATTCTATGAATATCACTCCTTATAGAATATTTAGACTCTGTGTGTTTCCCTCCGCTTGTCAACATGGGATGCATTATTCATGTTAATGTGCCATTATCTGACGCTCTGCGTGATGTAACGCAGCCATTCCCTGGACCCGCACCCACAAACACATCCAGTGACCTTCTGAACTGTGCACTGCCATCACCCTGCCTGCAGCGCTGAACCGGCTCCGCTTCATATAATACAATGAACAAGAGGAAATTTGAACCTTGCAGAGGCTTTATTATGCAATTAAGATGTGTGCTTACTAAAAGCATAGCTACATTGAAGATAACAAAAGATTTAAGGTTTTAACACAGCTTGGGTGCATCAATAACTGTGCACCTGCAACACCAGCTTTTAAGAAAAAGATAGAGAGCAGCAGAGTGAATTTAACCAGCTTTTAATTATGCAATTAAAAAGGTATGCCTGTGTTTGAGATAGAGTGATGTATCTTAACTGTATGCTTCAATTTAAGAGAGATATGACACAAGGGAGAAAAGAGAGGGAATTTGAGTTAACAAGCCTTTGGTGCAATTAAAAGATAAGTCAAAGCCTGACTGCATCTGAGATAAAATGAGTGAATGATTTAGAGTTATAATATGCCTTTTGTGGTGTGCCTGGGTTTGAGATAGAGAGAAGAAAGGGAAAATAGACTTTTCACAAGCTGTAAGAAGGTAAGCTTACAGAACACACATGTTTGAGAAGGAGAAAGAGGGAGTAAAGAGGGACACAGGGTAAATTTAAAAAAAAACACATTTTTAGAGGGGTGGGGGTTCAAATACACTTATTTGCTGTCTTGCAATTAAGTTAGATGAGAATATCATCACCTCTCCTATGGGGCAAATATGTAGCAGCTGGTTAGTTTAGCTTAACTTACCTTTGAATAAAGGCTGGCAGCAGAGCGAACCAGATGGCCTAGCACAGCAAAGGTAACAAAAATCAGCACCAGCACCTCTGAAGTTCACAATTTAACAGATTTGTTACATGTTTTACTGGTACAGGTAGATTTTGTCACCTTCGGACTGAGCCAGGCTAGCTGTTTCCCCACCTTTGCTGTCTTTATGCTACACTAAGCTAACCGGCTTCTGGCTCAAGCGACATCTACTGTACAAACATTAGAGGAGAATCAATCTTTTCATGTAAATCTCAGCAACTGAATATGAGTATTTCCTAATATGGTAAACAATTCCTTTAAACTAATAATAACAATTTAATGTATGGTATTCAAACGTAGAAGTGGTGTTTCAAAATGAACCAGTGGCAGAAGGGCAAAGAAGAAATTCCAATAGACTGGAAGCTTTGTCCTTAAGTGTGAATGTCTGTATCTCAGTTAGCACTGCACTGAACTTCCAACTTGTCAAAAAAGTGTCTTGCAGTGCATGCTGGGATGGCGGCCACCATCTCTACCACCCTGACAAGGATTAGACAGGTGGAGAAAATTAAAGACTGAAACCGTCTTCTCAGTCATCAAACATAAATATTGTAGCTTTGGAAAATGGTGTGCACTTTCAGTTTGACGAGCCAATAAATGAAAGGCTTTTCACAACTAATTAACGTGAAGGCTTGGCTGTTCCATGATATTGACAGTGGCTTTATAGGCTGGTGTGGGTTGATGCACAGGTTATTTTTAAGATACCAGACAAGCACAATGCATAATTTATCACACCAAAGGATAACCCTCCCAAGCTGGTGAATAAAGGAAGTAATAAGGGCAGCGAGGTGTGCAGCTGAAATGACTGATAATGCTTTACAACCGATTCTAAATACAGTAGATGAAAAAAAAAGTCCTGTTTGCACATCATCTTAAAGGGAAGTGTAATTATCTGTCAGCCAATCAACACCTAGCACCCACTTCCAGTGTCTGACCTTGCTGGACTCGTAACCATGGAAATTTTTTTCTCTTTCTCTGATAGAGCAAGGCTCGGTCACACAAAAACCTGCTTGTGTGCATGTGTGTATGTGTGTGTGTGGAGATGAACAACAAACATGAACAGTTTTCTATGTCTCTCTCGCACCAGGGCGCCTTGGAAACGGGTCTTATCCTGCCTTTTATGGCTTACGACACTGTGTCCTAATAACAAACACGCGGGGATGATGAACCACTACCCCCATGCTCACACACACACACACACACACACACACACATTCTTATTCTGCCTGTTAGCAAATGTTCTTTTCACACACAGACCGGATAAATATGTGAAAATGACAGTATTTGTTTTTGTTTCATTTGGGATCTGTTATGACAGTCTGCATAAATAATGCATCTTCAGGAAACACTGAAATATTTACAGAACACATATTGGCAGGATTTGGCAGTGGATTGCAAATGTGTGTGCATGTGTGTGTGTGAGGTTGTTTCTTTTAACATTATTTCAGCTACATACCATGCCTTGAAGTGAGCCTGCATTTAATGAGAGCTACTGCTTACAGAGGCAGACAAGCTTTAGTCCGCGTTCCCAGAGGCATTATCAGTTATTGACAGCTGGTGAATGCAGAGCTCAATTTAAGTAGACTATCCTGTCAGGCTGGCATTTGATGGACAGTTTAGAGACTCTAGGTTTGTATAAAAACTTACCTTACATTACAATATTTATCTTATTGTCATAGAAAAGTTAAAAGGACTCAGCAATGAAACTGAGGGACTTTTGAACATGAAACGTTTTCTTTTCTGTGCTGAATTTAGACATTGAGAAAGTAATGAAAGTATTCTTAATCTCATTGATTTTTTTGTACTTTGTGGACAAAAATGTACCTTCCAAACTAAATAATATATAATATTTCTGTAATATTCATGGAGAATGTTGCACTTACTTTATAATACTCAATACTATGTTACACAACCTTAATTGATTAAATAATGTGATAAAAAGCAAAAATGTATAAATATTCACTAATATCACGGCATTAATATTCAGGATGCTGATTTTTAAAATCAGTTTTAACCATAATTTTCTTCCTGAAATAAAACTTTATAGCAAAGTACAGTATGTGGACATGTGAAGAATTTTGAACATTTAAAAACATGGATGCTGATTAAAAAAGTTACACCAGTGATTTACTATTGCAGAGGTCTAAATATCCTGACTTTTAGTCCCTAGTATGGGTCCAAGCTCCAAAAAAACTAAAACTTACATTTCCTGTGATGAAACCAATAGTTTTATTTCTTTTCATTCTTGTATTCCACACCCCCAGTTTGTAATACATGCTTTCTGTTTGTTTTTGTTTTTTTAATCTCCCTGCCCAATCTGAGGTAACCCTGTTGACATTATCTGGGTTATTTTTTCAGACTTTTCAAAAGCTACCCCCAGAACAACATTAAACATCATACAAATGTATTGCCAGGCTGAGCAGTAGGCCTACTCTTCTTAATGAGTATACTAACCTTTGGTGGTGAAATGGGTGGATTGCCCCTTTAATAGCCTCCATTCTTCAGGGATTTCCTCTTACTCTGCAACAGAGAGGTTGGCCACTGATGTTCTGTGTTGACGTTGGGACTCTGTGCAGGCCAGTCAAGTTCTTCCATACTACATTCACAAAAACAAACAAAGAAACATTTCTTTATGGGCCAATACCTTGTGCATGGGGTAAGTGTCACGTTAAACTGTAGGCAGTTTGGAAAAACGTTGGCTGGCTTGCTTACTTTGCAGAAGACCAGGGTTTATGTCGAGGTCACTCAAGAAAAGTTTGAATCAATTCAAAAGCACCTGTGGCCAAACACCAAAAGCCCTTCAGACTAAGCAAACTTCAAAGGGATAATATCGAGACAGGTGCAGAATGTGCCAGGAGGGATATTGACAACAGCTGCTACACCGAGGCAGTAAATATATAGGCAGTCTTAATCTGGCTTTCATATAATACCACTAAATATTTCTTTAGGGCAGTAGTGAATCCATGGTACCCAATAAGGACTGGCTAATGCTTTAATCTCCTGCTGGCATATAGACACATATTTTCTGTTTTATACATTTTTCCTATAGTATTTTAAAGTTTTGCTGTGATTGCTTACATTGCCTTCCCTCTCCTGTAGTTTTAACCCATCTCCTTCTGTTGCTTTCTGCAGAGAGTCTGGAATTGTGGTTGCAAGCCACCTACTGCCCACATGTTCCTGCTACAATTATTATTTTTGATTCCTATTATTGTTGTCAGTAATATTGCTATCATTACTAGTACTATTATACATTTTCATTTATATATGTACCACTACCACCATTACTATTGTTTTATTTCTGTATCTATGTAAATCTTCTGCTCTAGGAGTTTTTGCCACTGGAGGGAATTGTTGCTTCTCTGTAAATATTCCATCCATCCCTCCATCGTCAACCTGCGTACAGGGTCGCGGAGGTCTGGAGCCTATCCCAGCTGAGATTGAGCGAAAGGCGTGGTACACGCTATCGCAGGCCCATAAACAACCACTCACATTCACACCAGAACATGCAAACTCCACACAGAAAGGCTGGGGTGTGAACCCACGACCTTCATGCTGTGAGGCGACAGTGCTAACCACTGCACCACCGCGCCACCTTCTGTAAATAATATATTATATAATAATATATTATAAGGAGTACGGCCTAGACCTGTATGAAAAGTGCAATGAGATCTCCATTTCATAACACAGCTTATTTATGTTATGAATCGGCGCTGTATGAATAAAATTGAATAGGTTGATGTGATGGCAGAAGTGTTTTCTCTTTTTCTTATAATCGTTTATGCATGTAATAATAATAATAATAATAATAATAATAATAATAATAATAATAATAATAATAATAATAGAAAATAGTACAATTATAAGTACTTGCATAAAAGATTAAAAGGAGAAACTAATTGTAGCCATCACAGGTGACACAACTGATTTCAATAGTGTAGATGTAGACTGACAGAACTCATAAACCTTGTTACTAAACTGCATGTGCGAAACGATTTGAATCATCGATGAATTTGTCTGATAAAGACAGGTTATGGGTTAAAACACAAACACAAGTCAAACATTGTATGGAGTTTAAACGTATTTTTTTCTCCATCTACACGCATGCTCAGTGTCTCCGTTCATCTGATTCACATCAGCAGCGGCGCTGGAGATCAAGCGGGTCCGTCAGCACATGGATCCCCAGTGAGACGAGCGAGCGCTGCGGCCAGCGGGTAAGACTGAAGTCCTTCAGCGGTTGTAAACTCGGTTAGAGTGAAAAGAGGAGGCTGCAGTTGTAGAGAGAAACACGACAAACGGAGTCGCTGTAGATGAAGTGCGATAGAGAAAAGTGTGAAATGACCGAGGGCTGCATGGCCGCGATGAGTCACTGGTGTCCAGCGCTGGCGGTTAGTTTGTGTCTGTGCCATGCCTTCTGGTTCTGGGTGTTTTGAAAAGGATATTTGTGTGTAATCATATCAAAAACCTGACGATTTCCCGTTTTATTGCGAGCTATTGGCATAAAAAAGCAAATATGAAGCCATATCATTACTGTGGGGCAAAGAAAGCCTGTTGCATTTTCGGGGTGTTTTAGGATTCAATTAGACAAATAAAATGCTAGAATTTTAATTTTGTAAACTGGGCTCAATCTGGATTTAACTGACCCGTGAGTCAAGAGGAAAGTTGGGGAAAACTTACTAGCACCATGGACAGCGCCCACGTTAATTAGCTCATATGGGACTGAAAAATGTACAGTATGTTAATGCCGCAGGATAGGATACAGTGCCAAAGCTTAGACTGACCTTAATGTGATGATGGGGGAAAGAATCTGAAAACCATTTGTGAGCCATATGAAAAATAATAAATAAATTGGCCTAATTGACAGTAGGCCTATTCAAGATCACTTAGTTTGGTAAGGTACTGAAGAACTTAATCCATCATAAATCCCACACAATATACTGTATACTAAAGTAAAAGTACAGCAAAGTGTTATCAGCACAATGAAGTATCAAACAAAAAGTATTTGTTTAGCAGAAAAGTGTCACATCAGGGTATCATATCTGACATAATTGGATTGTTAATACTGATACATCAATTCAAAAGCAGCATTTTACTGTTGCAGCTGCTCCAGGTGGAGCAGTCTATATGAAGTTAGTCCAGACGTTGCCAACCTAACAGTCGGCCCCCTGCAAACGGTCACAAAATAATTCTGAGGGGTCATGGGATGATTAATGGGGAAACATTTATTTGATTTTGTGGTAGATTATTGTCCATTTATATGTACATTTGGCCTCTTTAGTCCTTCAACAGAAATTAAACCTTTATAGATGTTTAAAGGTGTAATGTCTCTTTGGTG
The DNA here is from genome assembly GCA_024633595.2 of Lepomis macrochirus. Lineage (NCBI taxonomy): Eukaryota > Metazoa > Chordata > Actinopteri > Centrarchiformes > Centrarchidae > Lepomis > Lepomis macrochirus. The sequence goes on along the minus strand of JALXJV020000013.1, from coordinate 28,627,567 downwards.
CTAGTGCTAACAACTCATACACATCTGACACATGACTGGCATGGAGCCACAGCTAGACACTGCTTCTTAACAGATGAGTGAGTGGAGTAAAATATTTCTCCACTAAAGTAAAGCTTTAAAAATGTACTAATGTTGTAATGTATTGAGTTACAGATGTGGTCAGAAGTTTACATACACTCATCATGGACATGAACGTCATGGCAATATTGGGCTGAATGATTTTACAACATACATTGTTAAGCCCAGCTCGTGGAAGAACATAACCCCAGGCCGTCACAACATTCATTCTTTTAATTCATTTTGGGGTTGTAATCAACACAGGGCCCAAATTATACTTACAAATACTTACATTTTTAATTCAGTGGTGCTGAAAGTTCCAAAATGTCCTTTAATTTGCTAAGACTAAGGCCTCTTAACTAAACTCCTCTAGTGATCATGATTGACTACAGGTGTTAGCTTCTCTGTGCCCACATACAAAGGGTTTGTTTGACAGCATACATTGGTTTGATTAATGAAACAGTAAAGTCCAAGGAGCTCAGTGAAGATCTGGATAAGAGGATGGTAGGTTGACACAAGTCAGAAATGTCTCTTGAAGCCATTTCTAAACAAATGCAGATTCAAAGATCATCAGTTCAAACAATTGCACGTAAGTGCAAGTTATTGGGAGGTGTAGCCACTTTACCAAGGTCTGGAAAAAAGACACAAATTGTCACCCTCATTTAAGAGGAAATTGGTTTGGATGGTCAGGAAATACCACTAAGGCACAGGCCTGCCATGAACTGAAAGCTGCTGGAACAGTAGCGTCACTGTCTACAGTACAGCGAGTTTTACATTACCATGGTCTAAAAGGCTGCTGTCCAGTAAAGAAGCCCCTGCTCCAAAATGTCCATAAATTGTTTGACCACAATGTCTGGTTTCTTGTTTATTTTCTGTTATATGTATGTTGTACAATCTTTCAGCCCCAGAACTGAAAACAGCTGTAATAAATTATTGAAAGCTTAATATTGCCATGACATTCATGTTCATGATGAGTATATTTAAACTTCTGACCGCAACTGTAAAGGAAATCATGAAGTTGATTTTTCCATTATGTTATTCATAGACTCTCCCACCTCCTTTTCTGCAAATTCACACACTTCTAATGATGTTGACATCCACTGTGAATAAAACTAGAAAGGTCAGATCATTCCCTTTATAAAGGAAAGCTAAGCCAGACAAAAATTAATGGGATGTCAATACTATAAAAATTAGGTTTAAGTTGATGAAGTCTGGCCACACTCAGCATTCTTGTTAGAAGACAATGAAAAGCTTTGTAAATGCTGTTTCTAAAAGCTTTGCTCAATAAGGTAAAAGCACTTAAAATCACAGGTAATTTAGAGCTCATTCATTCTATTTATCTGTTGGAATAAGCTTTCTTCAGCTCGGTGCTACTACAAACAGGTTATTTTGTTAAAGAATAATAAATGTACTTTCTTGTGTTTTGCTTTATTTTTGTTTATATCCCCACAATTTCAGGTTGCAAGGAGACCTGGGCTTGTAAACACAAATCACATGGTCTCACAAACAGCTTGTTTAATTGGACAGAGTTTGGTAACGGTAGAGTCTGTGATGTTACCATGGTGCATGGTACAAAGCGAAGATTACCTGAACAGCACGTTCTCCTTCAGAGATGTGTTTTTCAGGGTTATGTTTCAAATTGCAGGCAGGTTAAACGTGCTGTACAGGACAGACTGAGATCAGGCATGTGTAGCCGCTTAGAGAAGCAGTTTGAAGGCAGAAAATGAAAGAAATCAATCAACCAGCCGCAGGAGAATAACAACAGAGGGACCTGTGTGCATATGAGGAAGAAATGTGTGCACGCAGTTGCATTTGTATGACTCATCCGTGGGTGGTAATAGAGCCATCTCAGGGCCACGGTAGCCGTCAATCGTTCACATGCAGAAACAACAATTGGGGCAAACTGACAACACAGGCCAAGATTTATAGAGAAGCAGGCTTTTATTAAGGGAAATCCATATTCAACAGATAAACAGTGTTCGCGTTACAACAGCCGAGCGGCTGACATGTACACATATGAATCTGGACTCCAAATATGCATTCCCCACAGTGTGTATCTGTATCTTTTACTGTAGGTGTACAAGGTGTGTAAGGTGTGATGGCGCTGTGCTCTGAGGCCTGTGTCTCTGGCTCAGGAGGAGAATCCTCCGGCAGTGAGGTGAGCAGTCATTTTCCCTGGGTTCATTGTAATTTAAAAGAAGAACAAAGGAGTCTTATGATCAACATTAGAAGTACAGAAGACATCTAATATGCTCTGGTAATGCTTCAGATAAAATTTCACTGTGAATATTTTGTACGTACACGGTACCAGTGAAATACTTACTACACTGTACTTAGAATGTAAAAGCAGTCAACAAGGTGATTTTTCATTTTATAGCCTTCATATCCCAGACTTACCATCTAATAAGGGAGCTGTTTGGCCATTTGTACCATCACTTAGGTAACAGCCATTATCTCAGCTGGTAATGACACAGCAAGGAATAAAAGCTATTCAATGTTCTAAAATCTGTTTTGATCTGTTAGACAGATCCAACATTGGTAAAAATGATACCACAACTAATTTCATCACTTAGCCTCAAGTTGCACCTCTCATGTATTAGCATTAGCATTACATTAGAGTCACAGAGCTAAACATCCATTTCTTTGAAAGATAAATACCCAAGAAAAACACAGAGAGTTGTTTAACTATTAAAAGAATATTCCGTCCTCTGCATGATAAAAACATTTTTTTCCAGAGTCTTTAAGGATTCTGAAAATACATTCAGAACAGCAGTAAGTACTGTTAATTAAGTATTTTATTAATACCCCATAAATACTAAATATTTACACTATATTTTGCAGGCAGTGATCAGATTGTTAACTAGGTTTTCTTCAAACGTGAACGAGAGATGCAGGCAAATGTAATGACTTTGATCCCTTTGTGTGCAACATCCTTCCAGGCGGGGTCTAGCTGTCTTCACTTCGGGGTTCGTTCCTATCTGCACCACTTCTACGAGGAGTGCTCGTCCTCCATGTGGGAGAGAGACCCGGAGGATCGGGGGTTCGTCCAGAGCCAGAGGTCAAACTTATGGTGGAACTCAGCAGTCTGGAAGGTAGAGCAACTACAGGCTCCAATTTGTTTACATTGCTCATCATCATTTAATCTTGCCTCCTTTGTCATAAAACCTTTCAGATCACTTCCTTAATAAGTTCAAATCAAGCCAAACTAACATAGTAATTCATTTACTTTGAAAACATGGCCATAACCATTACATTTTGAAACATTTGAAGCATTTTATTTTCACCCTGAGTTGAAGGAAAAGTGCATAAAACTTTTAAGCTTTGGTTGAGTTTAGGATATTTGGAATTTTCTATAAATCTTATAGCACATTCACGGGTTTGTTTAAATACTTATAATGTAAAACAATTATAGCTCACTCTATAGATATTCAGATTAACATAACGTTTTTATTGTCCTAAATAATCATTTTTAAAAAAAAGCTGCATATTATGCTCACTCCCTTGGACTGTAACTATAGTGACGTTACTATGACTGACTGACTTGAACTGGATCCGTCATTAGTCCCTTACATGGAAACTGGACCAATCAGTTCATTTGATTAAGTGCTATTTTGAGGTTTACTGCGATGGGCTTCACCAGTGTAATAACTCGCTCTGATATCCTCATGTAATATAATGCATACAGTGCGTTAGAAAGTGTTGTCTCTGCATGATAAACTGCAAGCAGTGGTGTGGTGGTATTTGTAAAGGTGAGGGATTGCATGTGAGCCCCTTACCCATTTGGCAATTTGTATTTTTTTCTGCATCACAAACAACAAAATGACCTTTCCTAACAAGAAGTGAAGAGCACTGAGCAAAGAGTGCACCCTGTAGAAAAAAAGAGCAGGATTGCACAAATTGCCACTTGTTTCTATCTCTGTCTCACTATCACTCCAGGTGTCCTTGGCCCTGGGTCTCCTCATCCTGACTGCAGGTATTGCCAGCCTCTCAGTCGGTTACTCCACTCCCCATAAAATTGAGTCATTCGGAGAGGGAGACCTGTTCTTTGTGGACCCCAGGGCCATCAGCTTCAACAGGGGGCTGCACCTCAGCACCACTGCTGGAATCGGGCTCTCCTGTCTTGGTTCGGCCCTGGCGGCAATGGGGGTTGTCGTTTGGATCCTCCCCCGGGCCAACTTGAAAGAGAGGCTGTTCCACAGACCGGGGGAAGGAGGACGAAGAGGAGAGGCTGGCTCAAAGTGGAGGGGATTTAGGGTTCCACGGGATGTGGTCACTAAACCGCCAGGTATAGAGGAAGGGAAGGTACCCATCACACTGTCGAAAGTGGAAAATGTGCAGCCCACTTCTTAAAAAAAGATAATTGCTGAGCTACATGAAATAAGCTATTGTTCTAGTCCTGGGGCCTCATTTACCGGGTCTTATTATTGTTTTTGATGTGTTTTTGCATGCAAAATATTCAAATCGAGGTTGTTTTGTGACCTGGATGTCACAGTTAGAAATATAAAGGTCTTTACAGTATTTAAAATGGCGAGGATCTACTCAACGATGCAAAATTTATATGTGATTTTAACGTGTTGTGAAATTTGACAGACGAATTTGGGCCGTTGACCAATAGCAAGCCATCTCGACAGTGCTGACCTTTGAGGGGACAGGGAGACGGATTGTCCAAAATAGCGAATGTCACATTGTGGTGTGACTGCCACTGCTAGACAAGGTACTTTAAACACATATCAGGATTTAAAAGCACACCTTGATCTGAAAAGATAATATATTTTTAGTAAATCCCAGTTCAAATGTATAAATGAGGCCCCAAGACTTGCGACCTTGTGTCTCCCTGAAACACCTCCCACTACAGGATAGGGATATGGTTGTTGACCACAGACTGTGTTGTGCAGTGCTCTAGTCTTATATTTTAAAAATACAGTGAGTAATCACTTCAACTCTCAAAGAGAGCAGAATCCTAATGACTGATGGTAGAAAATGATTATGTTTTTACCTCCCCCTTGATAGTGTTTGTTGTAATTTTGCTCAAAATGTTTCATCAATATTTTTTTAAAAAGTAGCAGTAGTTAGACAAGGTGTTGATACTGCATGGATCACATAGAAAACACAACTTTTCCATTCATACATACATACGTACACACAGATCACAGGACATTCAGGAAGGTGCTCACATGCTGAAAGGATCATTAACAATTCTGTATCTACATGTTCACATTCCTCCACTGATGCTCAGCCCACTGAGTTCAACACACGTACAGTCACTTGCACTCATCCCCCACCCCCACACACCCACACAAGTACAAATTCGTGCTCCATTGACAATATCACCTATTTTCTCCCCACTGTAATCTGGCTGCGTAATTGCTGGCAATCTGTGTCTCTAGGCAACAGTTGGACTTCAAGAGCTCTATTTTCAACTCTGAACAAAGACTCTGCCCTGATTGGAGCAGCACCTCCCCTGTATTTATTTTCACACCAATCAGATTTTTTATTTTTGTTTACAGGCATACTGTTCACAGTAGTGGAGTAGTAGGAGAGGTGGATAAATCTGCACTGACACCTTCGAGGTCACTTTGTTCATCCAGTTTAGTTCAATCTGTTTGAATAGAGAGTCAGAAAAATGTCCTGATTGAATAACCTGATTGGATTCCACTGGATGTTATTATTGATGTTTCATTGTTTCATTGTGTTATTGACTATGATGACGATAATGGAAAGAAACGATCGTGTCACTAGTGCAAAATAAATGACCCAAATAAACATCAGATCTGCATATTTGAATGTGTTAGGCTTTGTTAGTGGTTGGTTCCATTTTATAAATCTGTCCCACCATGGCAAGAATATGAACCTATTATAACCAACATTAAGGAATATTTTTGATATTCATGCTCAATGAAATGGTTATTTGTAATGAAAGGTGAAAGAGTTGCCTGTGGGGCTGAACGCACTGAGGAGTAACACCTAATTCTGAAGGCTCATTTAACTTTAGGGTGCTTTAAGTTTCTTTTAGCTGATTGTTTGGTTGATTTAATAGATATGTATCGTTTTTTTAGTTTTTATGCTCCCTCTTGGGTGCATAATGCGGCTTTAATACTTTTCAAGACTAAGAGAACAGCCAGCAAGCTTGTGCCAGCGGCTCTCTGGCTTAGGGTGACCAGATGTCCCCATTTTCCGTTTTTTTTTGGTGGCCTGTCACAGTCTGGAGATGTATAAGGTGTATAGACAGTATAAGGTGTTAACAGACATGAAATCAGATTTTACATGGCCAGAAAGACCGGACAGCAGAGCATACAGGTGTCATGCCGAAAACTGATTGCCGCAGGAGCGCGCAGCATGTTAACGCTGTACCGACAATGTCCTTTAGTGTAATCTTAGTTCTTTTATTGTATAAATTAGATAAAGTTTAAAAACTTTAAAAATAAAATTTGTTTTTGGGACATGCCAACTAACTTTTCCAACTAGGACTTTTTAATCACTGAAGGTATTAAACTGCATATTTCAAAAGGTACAGAACTGTAATACAGAGTAATTGTCAGTGTTTCAGGAAAGAATAAGAACAAAATAATGAACAGTGGAGCACTTAATAACATTATTATTATTATTATTATTATTATTATTATTATTATTATTATTATTATTATTATTATTATTATTAATTACATTTATATAGCGCTTTATCATTGCAGCCATTTAGCACCAGAACGCACACAACACATCAGATTGAGGCGGTAACATTGAGCCAATTACTACAGGGGATGGTCAGATGGCCAGGTGGTGAAAGCAAGGTTGGGAATTTTGCCATGACACAGGGGAACCCTTTACTCTTTGCCATGGGATCTTTAATGACCACAATGAGTCAGCACCTCGGTGTAACGTCTCATCCTAAGGACTTGTATAGCCTACATAAAGTAATTTTAAATAGTCAGTACCACACGTAAAGTTTAAAATGTATTTCTATAATTTATCTGTTTGTTGCATGTGAGGTGTAGCTGTGCAGGATTGTGTATGCGTGTGTTTGTGGGCTGTGTTTATGTATGAGTACATCATGTTACCTTGGGGAGATGAGTCACAGCTATGAGTGTGATTCATCTCAGTTTGTCTCCGAAGTCATACACTAACTAAATAAGGTTTGCTAATCGAGACAGTCCACACACACATGCACACACACACACACACACACACAAAAACGAAACATACACACTTAGGTTTAGGTTAGTTTAGTTTAGTTGCACATTTTTTTTAAGAGACAGAAAGAATATTGAAAATGAGTTTCAACACCGTTCAGAAGAGGTTGAAAGCCAAAAAATGGCTTATGAATATACCTCCCATATAAAGGCTAAATAGCAAAACAGTATGCAAAATAGTCATACTTGTTTTGCAGCACTTTTGGCTGCATGCTGTGTTTACAAAACATTTTAATATGCAGTGTGTTACTCTTGGACTGCTCCCTATATCATCCTGTATCAAGCTGATGCTGGCCTTTTGTAAAATATTGAATTTTGTTTGTTTTCAAGCTCTGTGAAACTGGAGGTTCCTGTGACCTTTGTGGTAAACAATTATTTTGGAGAATAAATTATAACAATATCATTATTTGTTAAAAGGTCAACCCTAAAAAACATCCTAAAAAACAATAATGGAAAGAAATGCAGAGTGTGTTTGCATACATTATGCTTAAAGTCTTTCTTCCCTTTCTTTTTTGTCTGTCTTTCTCTCTGTGACAAAATCATTAACACATCGTGCCTGCATATGAGTGAGCATCAATGCCATCACTGGAACTATTTTCTGTCCTTGCTGTCAACATGCTCCTCGCACACTTCGAGAGCATGTTTGCATGGCTGATTTGCGCATGCTGGGGTTATTAGCAAGTGTATGTAAGTGCATAATGAGATAGAAAAGTGGAAGCTGTGGCAGTGTTTCCTGTGAAGATGGAGGCTGATACGCTCCACTAACTGCAAAGCTTGGAGTGTGAGTCACACTGTCGTGGGAGAGAACTGCACAGCCGAGGATTGGGCTGCAGTCTGCTCGGCTGATTGGCACACCCATCCATCCCAGTGAGTGTGTTTGTGTGTGTGTGTGTGTGTGTGTGTGTGTGTGTTGTGTGCTGTATCTCTGGGTGCCTGGGAGTCTGCTGCATTGATATGATACTGTAACATCTCATTGGCTGTGGAAAACAGATAGGAAGCTGGAATGTCTCTCAGCCAGTGTGTGGGGTTTGGAACTCTTTGTACAAAAACTTGTCTATTGCGAGTCTGGAAAAAAATAGTAGTTTTAATTTAATCACTATTGGAACAGGAAAGCTTGAGAAAATAAAATCACTAATAAGTTATATAAAATTTTGTATGCTTTGATGAAGTCAGCATATACTAAAAATATACTCTATACTACTCTACTACTTTTAATGAAAACAAAACTTATCATGCTGTAATTGAGCTGTGGCTCAATTTGATGTTTGGTTCTATTCGCACAGATGACAATGGGTATGACATGACATCATGTTAATATATTTACAGCAGAGCGCCGGTGGAAGTCAGTAGCAGAGAAAAGAAATCGACGGGTAGAATCAAAAAGCTGCTTATTTGCACTAAAGTGTGTTTTTTTTGTGAGATGCCACTTTTTACACAAATGGGAAACTACAATACAGTGCAGTCACAGTGCATGTTGTGTTTCAGTAATGGGGTGTATTTATGACTGCAGACATGCCCGAAGACAAAGATTTGTTCATTTTATACATATTTTGCTAAAATATGATTTGTTTTACGCAGAGATGCTGTTCAAATCTAACAAAACACTATAAGTCTACAAGCTAGAGGCTCTTCAAGGCTACAAAGGCATATTGCTGATGTAAGCTGACATGCTTTTCGTTATTATTTTTCAAGCTTCATTTAACCAGGAGCGTCCTGGCCAAGATAGGCAGCAGCAAGTTGTTATATAAAAGGTTGCAAAAGTACAAGCCAACAATACAGATATAAAAACAAGAACAACTTTACTCACAATAATTGACGCAGCTAAAACTGGAATCAGCCTCAAAGTCCTTCATCGGGTCATTAAATTCGTTATTTCCAAAATGGAATAATAATATCCCTCCATCTTGTTATTGTCACACTTTGATTCCACCTGTTGATTTGTAGCCACCGTAGCGGAATAGGCTTTAGGGGTGGCATTGTTGATCAGTCACTTGGTCTACCACTTTAGTCAAGGCCAAAATATCTCAACAATTCGTGGATGGATAGCCATGAAATCTGACACAGACATTTATGTCCATCTTGCGCCACCATCATGTCAGAGTTTTAGTTTGTCCGTTACTTCTGTTACACACTAAACTAAGATGTGCATGCTAGTTGTAGTCATTATGAGCCTGTCACTGGTATACTTGTATTTACTAAACTTGGTTTGCTCGTACTCTTGGAACTCCCTACAAAATGCTATTTCCACCAGTATGGCAGACTTCAATCCGGTGTCATCACAGCATATTTTTTAAATATGCCAATACAGATGTCATACATAAAAATACTGTAAAAAAAAATCTATAACTAACTGAAATATTTGCTTATAATTTTGTTATTGTCAACCAATCATAAAAATCATTGCTCACTCTTCTGCATAACTTTTTATTCAAATCCCATGCTTGCAGAAATCAAATATTAGATTGTACTGTAAGAATTCCCTGTTGCTGTGCAATACAAATGGAGCAATAATTTATTTCAGGCAGACTCGTGCAATCACAAGTCAATGAGGTGGTGTTTACCAGCTGACAATCATTCATGCTGCTGCTGTGTCTGTTTATAACTGTTCCTACCTGCTAATCGCTGCTGTTACCCTTGCTGCCATCTCCACTCTCCCGCTTCCTCCTCCTCTGATAGCCTCTTATTACCATACTTACAATTCCATCTGCTGCCTTCTGCATTTGTGACTCTTAATATCTCAGTGATCTGTATCTGCTTACGTGTGTTCTGTTTACCTCTTGAGGTAACATTTGGTGGAATTTAAAGGTTATTAAACCCTTTACCATTAAGTGAAAGGAGCAAAAACACAAAAGCAGATTACTGAAATTTTGCATTTGATAAAGATGTAATATTATTTCATTAAGAACCAATGTCAGATGTGACCATTGTGAAGAATATAAGAGCTGCAACGGGAATATGAGTCGTGTGGTGGAGTAAAAATGCCACAAGCGACGAGAGGCAAAGAGACGGGGATAGCAGAGGGAGACTCACTGTCACTCTCATTTGTCATTGCATGCCTTCAGGCTGAAGTTAGTATTTTCTTTTAAAATAACTAAACATGCACTCCATTACAAGGGAAGCAAGAGCAGAGAATCACATTACCAATGAACACATCACCATTCTAGAAATGGTTATGGTTGACCATGCTGATGTGTCACACATCCCAACATGAAGAGATGTTATTTCCCTCTGCAACCAGAACTCAATTTAAGAATTTGCAAACTCTTATCTGAGGAGCAATATGCAGTCCATCACCATGAAATACTCAACTGCAGGCCACATACTGTATGTGAGCAGGAATTTGACAGTATGCATAGTAATAGGAAGAAAGTCATGTCAGTTAGTGAATGTTTCTATCCAGTATGATTTTTTCCCGAAGAATCCTTCCAGTTGTGCAGTCTAGTCGAACAACATGTACCGGTTTAGACTGTATCCGCCCTCAGATGTACTATCTGTGCATTCAGGATGAAGTTCTCTACATCCCACTGCCACTCAACCTTTGATTAGTTGGCTCTGAAGATGAAAAATACCTGCTGGGCAGATCAACACACTGTTTCATCAGCCAAAAGTCTTGTTACAAGTGCACACCCTTCCACATCAGACCGTTTGTTTACAAATGTAGAGTGAAAATCTCATTTTAAAGAAATATAATATAATATGTTTCTCATCATTGAACTTGTTGAGTAAATATACATTAAGGCTGATCTTCCATTATGAAACTTGACCAATTCAATGAAAAAAAACCATTAACTTAATTTAGAGCAAAGTAAATTAATGTCGATTACGTATCAACCTACATGTTCTGTAGCTCTGAGCAGCGTTAGGATAATCATCATTGTGGCTATTTTTAAAGTGATATTAGTACAGTTGTAAAGCAAATAAAATGAAAATGAAGACAGTGTTTTGAATGTGAAATGTTTAATGAACTTGTTTGAGGTGATTTATAGTTTGTTTGCATATAATGGCATGAGTCTCGGGATGGCAATATCAGTCTGTCGGTCGGTCCACTGATTTGGTCCAGACTTGTATCTGAACACTGTTGTCTTTTCATCCCTTCCCAGGAGATGGAACAAACACTCACATTTGTCAATCAATCTGATTCTGATTAATAAAATACAAACATTTCAGCATTTTGAGGTAGCATTCACTGCCATCCTTCCTTTTTTTTAACGTGAGAACTTACATCTTCTGTCATTACATTAGTGATGTCCTCACCTTTTCACATAATATACCTGATTTCACAAATTTGAGGTCTGTTGTATTGCTTGGAAGCATCACATCCACCTCCACCTACTAGACTGCTCCTGTACCCGTCATCACATCTATAAATGAAATGGCGTGCTGGACATACAACTGTAGTTTTTTTGCTCCGGATAACGTTAGCACCTGGTCTGTGTTTTCCATTAGGCTAATGCACACCACAGTATAGAGCACGTAGAAATATTTAAAAGATTACAACTTTTTTCTCAAAATATTACAGTTTGTTCAATGTGCAGTAAGTGTCAGGTTTCAGAACCCAAGAGCAGACAAAGACGGGGTAGGAGAAATAAAGTTATTTATTGAAACGACAGAGTGAAGCAGAGTGGGTGGCAGGTGAGTGTGGCAGGGGTTTGGTTTGAGTCCAGGGGTCCAACGTGTGCTGGTTGTGTTTGGCTGGCAGGAGGGTGAGGCTGGTGATTCAGGAAACGGTTCGGTGAGTTCAATGGCAGGCAGAGTCAGCTGGGTGATCTGGTGTTCAGAGCATGAGGTCTGATAGTGAGTAAAATCCAGTCAGTTCAACAGGTAGATCAACAGATTACTAGAACACACAATGTTACTAACGCAGCGCAGACTAGTTGGTTTGTGCATGAGCATACTATGAATGAGACTCGAGGTTAGTGGTTAAGGTTAACAATCCAGCGGGAACTGGAAGCCTGTCCTTTTGAAGGCCAGGCTGATTGGCGTGATGACGAACCCAGGGTAGCCGTAAGTAACGGCCAAGATCTCCACAAGGAGAGAGAGGACAACACAACACTCATCCAAAATGGCAAAAATAAATCACATTCATGGTTCAAATTACAAGGCGAATCACTGACCCCCCTAATTAAGATTTGATAATTAGTATTTCTTTAACTTAAAATGAGCCATCTGATGTTAGCTAATCCTGCCATTTCATTACCATTATAAGATATGTTTTTTATCTAATTGTTAGCTAACATCGGTTCTCAGGCATGAGCAGTGAAACTGAGGATTAGTTATTTTAGAGATATATCTTCACATTAATATAGAGGTCATTAATTAATTTTAACTTTTAAATACAGGTTTGTCATTTCAAATCTATCCTGTTTTATTTACATAGCACTAATTCATAACAAAAGTCAATCATTTCACTTTGACTAATTATCGGTGTATAATTTGCACCCTGATTACAACACATTCATTCTCAAACCAGACATCAGGTGTCACGGCAGGGGGGCTGTGACAGAATGTTATGAACATGAGAAGAAACTACAGGAGCTTTTAAAATATAGGGGTGTCTACGTGAATTCAAATGGTTGAATAGGTGCCACATGAGCATTTAAGAACTTCACTTCAATCAATGCACTTGATCAATGCAATCAATGCCTACCCGTGTGTTGACTCAGCAGGGTGCAATTAAATGAGAAATGTGGATCTACAGGAGAAAATACATGTTTGAAAGCAATACAGAATGCCTGAGAGCCTTAACCACATTATATTCCATCATATTTTTAGATTTGGAATTATCACTTGACACCTAGATTTTGAATTTCCTGTTACATAAATAAAGGCATTTGTACCATAAATTGATGCAGAAAAGGCAGAAAATGAAGTGTTTAATGCTCAAACTGGTCTGGAGGAAGACAGCCAGACCCCCTGATTAATATTATTACTGTTATTTTTATGTATTACTATTATTAATAGCAATCACAATAATAATACAATAATTTATGTAGACTATGTAGATTATATTTACAAAATAAAATGTAGGTCAATGACATTGGTGTGATTATTCAGTTAGACACATTGCATAACAAATAAGCAACAGCAAATGAGACACTTGATAGAGTTGTGAGTTTTGTTGTGAACAGTTAAAAGTAAAGGTACTTTACACACTTACTTTGGATAGGCAGGGCTTCTTGGGCTGTGTTGCTGTATATCGGGCGCGGGAGTGGGGGCAATGAAAACGTGAAGATTTCTGGGCTGGGCTAAGCCCCCAGTGTTTTAAGATCACCCCTGATGAATGGTTATGATTATTGATGAGTTAATACATAAAAAAATAGAGACGAACCACTGTAGATCATTTAATGAATGAATACAACCCACAAAAATTAAACAGCTGTATTGTCCAACTGGAATTAACATTACACTAGTGGTAAACTATATAGCACACTATGCATGCAATTACGATGAATATAGTAACATCAGAGTTTATAGTTCATAGTTTTGCTGCATATATGTCCCATGGTATTTGCTGTGAGATTACTGCACACATAGAAACATTTAAAATGACTGATAGCAGTCTTTCCAATCATGAAAGTGTTAGGATTTGGGTTTTGTGCTTCCTGTATTTATTTGATGTTGTCATGGTTTGGAGTTTTGTAGTCTTGTTTGTTATTTTGGTTCTTTCGCTTTAAGTCTTCTTAGTAACTGTCTTGTCTCTTATCTTTGTTCTTGGTCCTGTACTTTTGTTCATGTTCTATGTACTTCTGATGGTCTGTCTTAGTCCTTAGTCTTTTGTCTCTGTGTTTTACCATAGTCTTGTCACCTGTTTGGTCCCGTCTCTGTCAGCGTCCTGATTTTGCTGTCTTTGTGTTTTTACTTTGGTTGATCTGTCCTTGTGCGTCCTTGTGAACTTTAATTCCTGTTTTATTTTGTTAACCCCCTGTACCTGGTGTCCTTGTCTAGCTTCACTTGATTACCTGATGTGTCTCAGCTGTGCTTCTCTCCCCTGTTGTCCCTCTCTGTCTGCCTGGTCTCGTTAGCCTCATGTCTGTCACCTGTGTTGCTCCCGCCCTGCTCGTTACCTCTGTGTATAAATGTTTGGTGTTTTTGTCCAGTCATTGTTGATGTCACCCCTGTCAGTTGTGGTTTCAGTCTCCCTGTCTTGTCTTTCTGTTTTCTGCTCTCTGTGTTCTGGATTACCTGAGTTGGATTTTTGTTTCGTTTCTCATTTGACTTTTTTGGACTCTGTTTCACCAGCCACTGTCTGTAAGTGTGTTCGCTTTTTGTTTAAATAAATCACCCATTGAACTGTACATCCTCTGCCTTACGTCCTGCATTTGGGTCTTCCAACCTGCCACTACACCCTGAACTGTATCATTAGACACATATACATCAATACAACACAATAAAGAAGCCACCTGGAAAGTTAAAAGGGCCGTGTGGTGTGGTGGGCTAAATCTGTGAAAATAATTAGTTGGTGGGGGGCGGTTGGATGATTTGTGCATACATGATTATTCAGATATTGTCAGAGCCAATCCGCATCACACCAACGTAGCTCCTGTAGTCATGACAAAACAGTGCAAACAGCTGCTGACATCAAATTATTAGGCTGTAATATCAACCAGAGCATCATCTGAATTCAGCATTAAACTGCTGTATTTTATGTTGTCAAACTATAGTGCCCATTATGTAGTCTTCATGTCATCATGTCACATGTCATTTCAACAGTAGAGTCTTGTGATGACCGTTGTAAGCTACATATGAGAGACAATTAGTAATATGGCTAATACGTGTTGTGAAGATTAGTACACCAAGATTACCCTGTTTGCACTACCTGATCATAGCTTGTGTGTCTGTATCTCACAATCAGAATCAGCTTTATTGCCAGGTAGGTGTACACATATGAGGAATTTGACTCAGGAACACATATATACATGCTATAAACAAAAACAATATAGACAGATTGAGACAATGTGCAATGAGCAGAGTGCAAAGGATGTAGGAGTAAATTATTATTATTATTATTATTATTATTATTATGTACATGTTGGAGGTGGATGTGACAGGTGCACATACACATACATGCATACATGTTCACATGTACACAGTGCGATGAAGCATAATGCAAAGGATGCTGGAATAATTAAGTATTATGTGCAGGTGTTTTGTACTTGAGGAAGGTGGATCTGGTATACAGTATATACAATGTGAAAATATAACAATATGAACAGCCTGAACAGCTCTGAAATAGAGAACGAGAGAATGATGAATAAATAATCAGTGGCAGTCAGTAAACAGGTGGCTGTTTAGAGACAGAGTTACTGGGTTATTGCTCAGCAATTGTTCCTGCCACAGTGAGTCAGAAGTCAGCTGTTCATCAGAGTGATGGCTTGTGGGAAGAAGCAGTTTCTGAGTCTGTTGGTTTTAGGTGCGTTCGAGATGATGGCGTCTGACGTCTGACTTTCGCTGACTTGATAGTCTAACGTGAGCTGCAGGTGACTGCAGGGGTGGGGTATAAAAACGGCGGCGTCAAGTCGGACACATTCTATCTGCAGCAGCTTACTGTGAGCCGAGATCAATGACTTATCTCGTGGCATTTGCAAGGAAAAATACCGCGAGACCTGGCAATAGTGTGGTTCCAACTTGGTGCAGTTGGGGAAAAGCAACTGTGGCCGCTGGACTTGGCACCTGCAGCTGCCTTGCTCCAGCGAGGTTTTAATGTCATGTGACATAGTGACGTTTTGCAGCGCCGGCGAAAGTCGGTACAATTTGGTTTGAGACACAATTTCTAACCAGCATGCCTTGTTTTAAGTCCAGCATGCATCACGTCAGCACTGTGCAGCGCTGCATTAAGTCAAATGCACCTTTTGGCGTACAGTGCTCTGTAGAGCCTACCAGAGGGGAGAAGCTGGAACAGGTTGTGTCCAGGGTGAGACGGATCTGCAGTGATGTTTCCTGCCCATTTTCTGACTCTGTAAATGTATACGGTTGGCACCAATGATCTTTTCTGCAGTCCTGACTGTCTGTTGTAGTCTGCTCCTGACAGACAGTGATGGATGTCCAGAGAGCAGACTGCATGATGGCTGTTTAAAAGTGGATCAGCAGCTCCTTAGGCTGGTTGAGCTTCCTGAGCTGGCGCAGTTTAGGCCTTCACTGTGCACACACACACACACACACACACACCGAGGAGGAGACAAAAATTAGTTTGTGTGACTGTTGTGTATAAGTTTGGTTGTGTTTAGGTATAATTGTGGTACGAATTACCATAAATATTGTTATATTTAAAAAAAAAAGAAATCTGGACCTCAATAATTTCTAAACCCTGGTTTAGAATTAGCTTCACTTTTCAGACCGGGAGGTTCCTGCTTGGTTGTCACTTAGTAGTCCAACAGCGAAAAGGCCAGTTCAGCATCTGTCCTGCATCCTTTCAGCTCACGCCAGCGAGTAAAAGCCAATCCGATATTTACTCTTGACTCTCTACCTTTGCAGCCTCTGCTATGATAATAAATACTGAGCTCGGTATAGCTAGCTTCTTCCAAATAACTTAACATTGTAAATTATATACTTTTTGCTTATTCTTATAACTTGTTTGCTGAAGAGGCATGTTGGTGCTGTGAACCTGATTACGCAGTTGTCTTGATAAATATCCTGCCTGGGATTACATTGATACAATGAGCAGTATCTGGCGTAGTGAGCCCAGATTGGCAATGACAGACTCCATTCACCAGGATACAAAGTCAGCGTACCATCAAGATCATTTTAAGATAAACTACTACATAATGTTTCTTAAAAACCAACCATAAAAACATCTCCGTGTATGCCAGTCATATCATCATGAAGACAGGCATACATGGTCTTCATCCTCTCACTTTTACTCATTGATAGATTTTTAATATTTTTTTAGGTATTTTTTTATTTTATCTAATTGTTGTCTCGCTGTTTTTGGTCAGCACTTGTGTTCTATATATATATTGACTTTACTAGACTAGACAACCAGGCAATCTGTTGCACCAACAAAAGCATAGACGTTATGTGGTTGAGAGCAGGTTACCCAGAGCCTGTGACACACCAAATTCCATGATCCATCAGATTTAGTGACTTTTATCACTATCCAAAATTGTACCGTAATAGTTTTCACCCAAAATGGTTCCTTTGTATTCAGATTGGGTCACAAATGTTAATAGTTGTTAACAAAAGTTGTTACCGCATTATGTCACAAATTTTAGTTGCTGTGATAGCAGAAATTGGTGACCGATATTTCACTGATTTGTGTAATGAAATTTCAGTAAATCCATTCCTTACCTACTTACTTTTTTGCTACAAATGTGCCTGTTAGTGTTAGTTATAGAACCATAAGCTGAACAACAAACCTGTGAACAGGCAATCTGTGCATAGAAGATCTTCCATTTATCTTCCATTCATAACCACTAGGTGGTTATGACTGCACTTGGCATTTGATAAGACATCTCACACCGACACATGATGTAACAATAAACAAGACAGACAGGACAAAGTTAAGGGTATTGGGAATTAAAAATTCAAAGCTCAAGGTCTTAAAACCTTCCAAAAGTCATATGAAATTATAGTTCTACTACTGTGATATTAATCTGTCCAGACACCCACTGTGATTGAAGCAGCAATTCACTGCTTCTCTGGTGGTTGTCAAAATTCATTCATTGAAAAGCAGGACATCACTAACTGAAGAGGTACCATAGATGAGACAAGTTGAGGGGAAGTGAGTATGAACAAAAAAAGTAAATTAAAACACTTCATCAAGAAATAATAAACTCCAGGAATACATTAAACATTAGATATTGATGATATATAACTATGTTGGACGATCTAAGCTGGATTTTAATTTCAATTTTAATAACTTAATTTTAATAACTAGCAAAGGTGTTCCCTTTTTTAACAATTTCCTCTACAGTGTTGATCTGTCTTGGTTAAGTATTTATGAGAGGAAGGTGATAATAAGGAAGGCTGTAGGTATAAAGACCTGGCATAGACAGATCTTGATGAAATGATATTGGTGGTATGTAGGTTTTTGGATCTTTATTGAAAGAAAAATAAGAAAAATAAAGAAAAACAGGCTGTGTTATAAGTGGAGATCAAATGTTGAGTTCTGTTGGTCTAAGTATCTGGATAAGAGGTATTTGCGTAATACTAATTTACAGGGTGTGTAAATCTATGCGATATTAAAGTAGGTAGTGAGTAAGTGTGCTGTAGCGTCAATGAATGTAAAAGAAGGATTTTTTTTGTGTTTATAGGGTACAACAGTTTGACAGTGTTTCCTCTCCTACCGTTTATTTAAAGAACATCTCTTTTTCACAATGTCAATTTAAAGTCAACGACAGGAGAACCCAAACATGACACTCACCTAATCAAAAGTTTGCATTGTGCAAAAGTTATTTTAGCCCTCTCTTTTGTCTGAAACCCATCAGGAGATTTGGCACAGTCAAACACCTCTGCATATTTGCAGCCACCATTGGTTTGTTGAGCATTAAAAATGTTAATTGGAATTTTTAAAAAGGAAAGAAAATATCGCATTACCATCCCACCTCCTCCAGTCACAGGCTGTCAAAATGCAATATTCCAAATTAGATTGTATTTGGATAATCTTTTGAACTGTAATAGGTTTCCAGCCAGCAGGCATATTACTATTGGCACATCATTATTAAACAAAAGTGACACCGAACCATCACTTTGCAGGCAGCGCCAGATAAACGTTCGACACCGTGCAAATAATATTAGTTCTGCTTCCAGAGTCACTGGCTTATCTCTGGGATGCTATATTGGGTTCATATCCCTGTCGGCTGGCGAGGGCCTTCTGACGGAAGTGTCTAAATTTATGAGTAGCCCGTGTGTGAGGTGCATGTATGAATAGGCTGCTGTGTGTGTACTATGTAATGTGTGTGTCGCACATTAACGCTTTTATATGTAAATGCTGTGTTTGTGTGTGTTGTATGGGTGGGTGGATAGATGAGTGTGTGCCTGCTTGTGGGTGTGTGTGCGCAAAACTGGATACATTCATATGTAAATAGGCAGTGTATGTGTGGCTGTATATGCAGACGCGACCCATATCATGGCATAATGAGATCCGCCACTGTTGGTTACCCTCAGACAGTGGTAATTATGGCTGCAGTGAAAAGGACTGATGCTGAAGGCAGGATGGACGCTCACACACTTACATATTCAACCACACACAGGCCTCAGTCCCGCTGACAGCCTGCTGCAGGCAAAATGACGACCTGCCGCCAACTGGATGTTATAAATTAGACCTGCATCTGGTTTCTAATCAGCTTTATAAAACCTACATACTTGTTATAATGTTCAGTACCACCACAAAGATACAGTACATTCACAGGAGTGTCAAGTCAATAAAAAATGGATAAAGAACCATAACATAAGACAACATGATGCAAAGAGCTACCAATGAAAACAAGAAATATGAAAAAAGCTTTTTGTTTAATTTTTTCAGCCATCTCATGAAACATGTCATGGGGAAGGGGGGCAATTTAAGTGTTGAGGCTCACATGATTATGGTCTGGTGGTTGCTGACGATAACAAAATATAGTATATACTGTATATCTATATATAGAATTTTTTTGCTCTTTCAAACATTACTGACTGATACTTTGTGTTCAAAGATGAATTAGACAATCCAAGTGTAAACTGGGTTTGTACGTTGTGTTATTGCCGACAGTTTCAGTTGTCAGTGCCGTGTGCACTTGTCTTGTGCCAAAATAATGGACTGTCACCTGGTAGGTAGGAAATGTTTTTTTTCTAAAATCTGAAAGACCAAAGCATGGTTTGCAAAATAGTCTGCAATAATATATTGGATTCATGATATGTAGTAAATGGATGAAAGCATGAAAAAAGGTTCGCTCCCTAACCAGCCTCACTCGCAGTGTTTGTAGCCAGGCCTGTAGTGTTCCATTTCCATTTATAACATTTGTCATCACTGTAATTGTGCTTGCCCTGGTATTTCTCCTCTATAGAAAGCCCAGCATGCTCTCTGATGTTGCTCACAGCCTGTTCTACCTGATAGGCTCTACGTCCTGTTTGCACACTGACAATCGCATCAGCCAATTTCTGATTTATTTTCTTGGTACTCGCCTTGAACCTTTCAGCCACAATCTCGCTGTCTTTACATCTCTCCATCTCTGAAAACAAGTGTTGCCTCCCTGCTTGTCTCAATGGCTAATGGACTCCATACAGCACAGAGTGTCTTTTATTGTGAGGGCTCCTTGATCATGAGCATGTTTCAGTGCCACATACATTATATGCTACATAGAGGAAAAGCATAAAGGATGAAAATACTTGTATGGCAATATACCATCAAAATGCAGCACTCAGAGAGCAGGCACATGCACATATCCATTTTCAAAAGCTTTATTCTTGGCTGCAAGCTGAAAGGGTTGCTTGCCATTTTTTAAAATTCCAAACCATTGAGCACATTAATACTGTTAGCTAAGTGTGTTTCAAATCACAATCACATCTAGTTATCGTAGCTGTAATGCTAATGGGGTTGAAAATGCAACATGAAGTTCTCTAAAAGGCAGCATTGCCTCTGGTGCTTGAATCTCATTTTAGTGAAACAGCAGGGTGCCTTTTCCTTTTTTGAAGAAATAAAAAACATTGTGTCTTGTTTCTGACATTTAAAGTATCAAAAAAACACATTTGGAAACATGGAGGGATGTTCAAAAGTGAGCAGGTGGGACTATGAAAACATGGAAGTGACTCAGAAGAATCTGATACAAGCATGCATCCCTCCTTCAACACCTACCACGCTCTGTTTTTGGAGCAGGCAGTGCACTAAACCCTCATGAGGGCAAAGAGGAGTATAATCTGTGGTGTGAGGCCAATAGCCCAAACAAGAATAGAGGAAGAGTGTAAAACCTCCACAAGCAGCCCACAAATGTCATGCTGCTCTATGCTCTCAACCAGAACAAAGTGAGCTGAACAAACACCAATCACATAACAGCTACATGTTGCCTACTTTTTAAAAAAATCTACAGTAAACCATTGACAGAAGAGGAGATTGAGATGAAGATAAACAGATGAGGAGGAGTGCCATCCTACTTATTGAGTATCATCAGCAGGCTGCACTAATTCTGTGTAAAGAAAAGTCATTTTTAGTCATGCTCTGTAGACACGGCAATGTCAGTCCACCACTTTGGTCCAGACTGTATACTAATGTATACAACGGTAAGATGGATTGACGTTCACGGTCCCCGGAGGATGAATCCTAGTGAGTTTGACTTCTGGTTTTGAGTGAAATGTCTCCACAACTAAAAGACCTGTTTTTGTAAAAATTGACAGATTTTCAGGTTCCCCGCTGGACGATGAATTGTTTCACTTAATTAAAGTTTCACTTAATTCAGTGGTGGTAGACTTCCTTTGAATTTGCCCAATAGCCCAGTATTGGTTCAGTTGGGTTGGGTGTATTTTAGGTTTAATTAGCTTCGCAAGCTAACATGCTACACTAAGATTGTGAACATGGTGTGCATTATACCTGCTAGACATCCCCATGTTCACATTGTCACTGGAAGCATGTAAGCATGCTGATGTTTGCATTCAACTCAAAGAACTTGGCTAATAGTTATTATCAAAAGAAATGTAAAGCCATCTCTTTCCTGATGGGTGTAGGCTGTTCCCTTTGGTCTGACCTGCTGAAAAAATAAGGACTGAATTCTGCGATCTCCATTTAAGAAAATAAATAAATGTCTTTCCCAATTGTGTAACAGTGTATAACTTGATGTTACTTTCCTAATTACTTATTTCCTGAACAGGGAGGGATTCACTGTGCTTTTTTCCCCTCAATGAACTCAATGGGCTGATGAACACGATAAAACCACAACGTTAAGCTGAGTGGCAGGAGACATG
This sequence comes from Lepomis macrochirus, assembly GCA_024633595.2. NCBI lineage: Eukaryota > Metazoa > Chordata > Actinopteri > Centrarchiformes > Centrarchidae > Lepomis > Lepomis macrochirus. Next base: position 28,605,455 of record JALXJV020000013.1, on the reverse strand, counting down.
TTTGCTCAGATGTGTCATCAATCACTCCCAGCAAAATACATTTCACACTAGCAATGAGTAGTTAAGCAGAATCAGGTCACAGCTAAAACCCACTGAAATTCAGTTTGATTGAATAATGCCAGCTGAACAGGAATTAAATGGTGAAAGGGGAAAAATAGCTACGATTGCTGGGTCAAATAAAGAGGAGATTATCCTAATTTAAGATAGGGGATACATATCATTTTACAAAGTCCATGGGATAAGTGGTTCCGACCTTTTTTTTTGTCTGATGTACTCCCACAACTAGCAAACTACTAGATTTGGAATATTGATCAATTGCTTTTAGCTAACTATTTCAACTGTGTATCCATTAGACTACTTTTAGTTGTTTCTTTCAACCATATGTCCATAACTTGTAGCTAACTATTGGAGTCATTAATCTATTATGTTTGTCTATTTCAACCATGTATGTTCCTTTTTTTCAATTATTTTTCAATTATACTTTTAGCTTATTAGTCATTTTTACCATTCATCTATTAGGTTTTAGTTTACTATTCAAACCATTTAGCATTACTTTTAGCTTACCATTTCAGCTGTTTATCCATTCCTTTTAGCTAACTGTTTTGTGGAAATATTTTTTTCAATTAAATCATAATTCATTCATTGAAAACATTAAATTAAGGTAACTGAACTAGCTACTTCAGTCTTTCCAAGTACCTCCTGATCCAAGTATCCAGTGGGAATAACAGAGGTAGATGTTTCAGAGGTCCCATTTGATAAAATCTTTGCTATAATATCACATTAGCCCACACATGGAAGATACATTTATTCAAAAGATTTTAACTGCCAGTGCAGACCTCCACAATCTGACTCAGAAAAAACAATTTCCTGTCAAGAGACTCATCAACTTGACCTGTACAACCAAAATAAACAAGACAACCGTTGGACCTGGATCTTTGACCCTGCAAAGTTCAGTAACCACAAGGGATCTCCAGTGGATGTGTTGTGATGTTTCTTCAGCTACAGTCACTGGGATAAGATCTAGGTTGTGTTTACTGTAGGGGGGACTTTGCTTGGCCGGGATGACGGCTGGAGACGGATCCCCGGATACTGTGAACAGATTCCAGGCCTCATGTGGTGGGCTGTGGGCTTCAGCTGCTGTCTTTTATGGCAGATTCCTTTGAGGCAGGAGTATCTGAGAGAGACTGCAGAGAGGCAGTGCTCAATGAGCAATTTATATGTTCTCAACAAAGCTTCTTCTTTAGACCCCGAAGGCAGGTCTTAATTGTTAGACGTGATATCTCCACTCCCCCTCTCCCGCCACTCTTTCTTTGACTGTTTTCTTCTCCCTTCTCCCTCCTCCCACCCACCCTCCCTCCAGCTATTAGGAATTGGATTTGGAGCAGAACGATCCATTTAGTCTCTCTCCTCCATCTCTACCCCTCTCTCCCAGTTTCCACACCTCCTCTGTAGGCTTCTCTCATCAAAGCCTGGGCTTAATCTGTCTATTTTTGCCTGAAGGAATGAAAGAAAGGGATGAGGTAATGCTTTTCCTGTCCATCAGGTGGGCAGTGGTGCATGGGCTCTTAGGTGTGTATCGCTTAGGCAGCTAGCACCACCATGTGGACTCAGAAAAGATGAACCAATATGGGCTCAATGGCAGGGAGGTACAGCCTGAAGGAAAGATACTGGAGGATCACCAAAAGTGCTCAAAGGGAGAAAAAGAATTTGAGTGTAGATCATATGGGCAGAATGTATAGCTGAGCAAGTAAATAAAGCTATTTACTAAATGTCAACAATGGAGTATTTATGAAACATGGTAACCACTGACTTGACTCATGTCAGTATCGCAAGTCTGTTTCAGGGAATCAAAGTTGAACCACCTTCAGGTGAACGGGTGAAAGCAGAGCTCCCCCTAGTGGATAAAGACAAAAGGTGACAACACAAAATTGAAAGCATTTTATTCATAAAATAAAAGCAAGGCGCTTTGAATTCTGCATTTAATTGAGAAATTAAAAGATTACAGGAACAGTGCAGCCTTAAGGTACAAAATGTGTCAGTCCAGCGTAAACCACCTGAGATCAATATTTAAGCCAGCGTAGAAATGCTTAGGAAATGAAGATACAGTATGTGTAATGTTGGAGGTTTAAAGGAATGATTTCTGCTCCAAAAATACCAAACAATCCTCCTCTTAAATGCTTCTCTAAGAAAAACTAGACTGTTTAAAAATAATTTTCCTTGAAAGTGGAAAAAAAATTACATTAAAATTTTGCAAAACAGCCATAACATTACACATCATATTACCAAATAAAATTTAAAAAACATATTTGAATTATCCTTATCAACCATCAAGTCTTTGTTTGGTCAACATTTCTTTTTGCAAGTGTTCTTTGTTTGTACATTAACGGCAGTAACATAGCTGTATGAAGTAAGGAATTTGCAGTAAGAGGCAGATTTTTCTCTTTTGGTGCTTTTGCTGAGTTTATGGAGTATCTGTTACATATTTTGGCGTGATAACATCCCAGCCTTACCATAGATCAGAGTATATCCCAATCCTTTTTACCTGAAAGTAAAGTTTCTATCTACTTCATGTAAATGAAGAGCAGCAGGAGAGGGCAACATACTATTGTCCATTTGCCTAAGACCTTTCCTTTTATAACTTTAAAATAAATAACATATTTGCAGAGGAGAAAAAAAACATTTCTTTATATCACAAGGACAAAAAATTAAGGAAGGCAATAGAAAAAAGTTGAGAAGAGAACTGAGATTCCATCATCCTTATTGCTCCGAACAATTTTGTTTTTCCCCTTCTATTCCTCTTTCTCTACCGGCACTTAAAGGCACAGCGGTGGTAGGCAAGCAGCAGCATTCAAAGATGCTGTTAAATCAGACAGAGAAGGTAAATAGAGTGGTTGGATTAAAGTCCCCTTTTCAGTCGTCTTTGTTGTGGCTCTGGCCGTTGCAGCTCTTTGGTCGCTCGAGGCAGAATGTACGGGGATGGTTTTTAAAATCAACGTATTCCTGGACGAAGTGTGGGTGCTGCTCAATGAAATGGTGAAGTTCATCTGGGAAAGGGGGCAAAACAGAAAATGGGGTTAAACGTTGCTACTACTGTTAGTTAATACGAAGGTTTTACATTATTAAATTGCCATGTCTGATACCTGCCTTTTGAGGGTACTGGAATAGAGCTTCCATTTGACGTGTAGCATTTTTACATAAATGTGTCATTTGTTTTTTTGGCTAAAGATATTAGTATAATTACTATGGTGATTCCAGACCATTACAGAGAAGATTAACAGCTTCCAGCTGTCTGTACACTGCATTTTACATTGTGTGCAGATGGGAAATCTGAAGGATTGTTTTATGTTAGAAGGAAAAATTGAGGAAGCTTTTACAGTTCCTAGAAAAGGCAGATGGCAGAGTTAAAGGACCTTGGAAAATCAACGACAGACGGTACTTATCCTCATCAGTGACGTCAAGAAGAAATCAAATGTGATGGTGATAGCAGGGAGCAAGTCCAAACTCTTCATCATCACCACAAGTGGTCTCACATGGATCACAATTCATTTTGGACTTAAGTCAATTCAAAGTTGACAAACACTTACCGTATGTGATCTTTGCTGTGTCAGGTCTGCCAAATGCTAAAAACAGACCTGAAAGTTCCACCTCCTTTACTCCCAACATGACTTCAAAGATGATGGCCAGCTCCTCCTCTAGGACTTCCCCGTTCTCCTCGCTCTCATACATCTGCACAACAACATATATTGTCATTGCAGTGACTTAAAACCTACGCCAAACCAGATTTGGTGGGAAAATTAGCTCACCTTGAAGGCCAATTTCAGGGTCTCCATTGACTTTGATGGTTGATGAACGGTAGACAGAGCAATAACATAGTGTCTGATGTCTATCTGTCCGTCTCCATGCTGGGAACAAAATGATGTCAGTGAGCGGAGGAAGCAAAGAAACTAATATGATCCTATAGGAAAATATTGTGGGCTGAAAATGTTTGAAATCATGTAAGCTTAACTGGACTAACATCTTTACACAAAAGAATCATCACCAATGTAATTCACTTTCAACAAGTTTGTTTTCGCCATCACTGTGTTTAAGTTAGCTTGGTCATTTGTAAAGTCACCGTCACACAAAGTGCACTTATTGGCCCTCATTTATCATTCTTGCGTAGAAACGGGCGTATTTTTGTGTGTGAGATTATGCTTGCACTGTTCTCAGCGCCTGATTTATGAAGCTGTGCGTACCTTTGAAATCCAGGTGTACGCACCACCTGGTTGAAAACGTGCGTAATTTGAATGAAACGCTCCCAATTATTCAAGCTTCAGGAGGCTGCACCCAGGACTTCACGGCAGGGACTGACAGAATACGGCAAGAAATACATGGTTTGGAGCAGGAAGTCCACAAGTTAAAACTTCAGAAACAAAATATTATGTTGTTTTGACAGATTTAAATAAAGATTAAATGTTTAGTTTCACCGCTAGATCCCCTCCCCGGCATAAATGTTCAAAAATATTGTGCATTTTAATATTACAAGGTTTTTCATTTGGAAACAATTTAATACTTTTTTATTCGATGATTTAAACTGGACACATTTTTGATAAAATGTTCAACGCGCTTAAAACTGGACACGAGCAGTCAGATGAGCCATAAACAGTTCAGGTCCAGCCCGAGAGCCAGTGCTGGAGTCAGGGGGACCACTGCGCGCTGTCAACCTCGCTGGAGCGGACCAGTGGGCTGTCTGCCCCAGAGGAGGATGCGCTCATCCCGGAGGAGCAGGGCACGGGCCAAGAGCCTCTCGCTGAGCGTTTACTTTGATGAACGGAGGACATACGGACAGATACGGGGCGGTGTACCCCAGCGTGCAAAGCAAGGCTTCATAATGTTTTGTGGCTTTGGGAAACAGTGCTCTGCGCTGTCCTGGGACTATTACGCATGGTCACAGGTCTGGACGCGCACGGACTTTGATCTGACCATCCGCGGTGTAACTTTTCTTTTATGTTCAGAATGAAACATTGTCCAAACACAATGATGAGCTGCACCACGTCTGTACCACCTGTTTGTGGAGCGCGTTCCGTGTAAACTAGAAGTTTTGTCTGTTCCTAGAATTATACATTGGCTACTTGTGGTGCTCCAAGAGACAGATTTAGCACTAAAACGCCAAAGTCAAAGTCAAGTCCCAAATAAGCTCCAAATGAAAGAATGTTGCTCTGATAAAAAGCTGCTCCATCACCTCCGGGACTGGGCTTTACGCACTGACCCAGGACTCACACATGAACAGAGATCAGCATGCCAGAGTCTGGGGACGCGGGGCCTTTAGCGGGGGTGTCGGTGCTCGCTGTGCGGTCATAATATAAAGTTTGTCTTATAATAAATGCAGGGCTTTGTGCGCGACATGTCTGTGCCAGCCTCACCTAAAGGGCGTGGGGCTGTGTCCATTTCGGCAGCCAGTCTAAGTGCTTCAAGCCATCCGCTCATGCTCTTCGTTGTTTTAACATTTTTTGCTTGTAGCCTTTTCATTTGAAGGTACACATTTTATTAAAAGCAAACCCAAATAAAAGACATCAAAAGCTACGATAAAATAGTCCAAATACAAATCAAAGCATGTTCTGATTGCTCAATAGGCTGAATAAAGTCCGTGCTGCTCAAATATAAACAACAACATTAATGTTTCAAACGTTGTTTCTGTTACAGTGGCTCATAATATATCATGTATTTTAGATTGTCAGTGCGTTTTGTGCTGTTAGGAAATGATTTTTGCGCATTTCGGCTCTAACTCAAAACTTGCGTACATGTACACCACCTCCTGAGCTGGCGTAGGATTTGAGCGTGCCGTACGCCAACGTCCATATTGATAAATGTCAAAGTCACCGTGGTTTTGGGTGTACGCCAGGTGTACGCTGGAAATTTGGTGTACGCACTTTTGATAAATGAGGGCCATTGACATTTAGCAGATTGCAGATTCTCAACAAGGGGGAGCTGATCAGTCATAGTCAGATCAGTTCTGTACTTGATAACTTGAACTAAAGTAAAATATATATATATATAAAAAAAAATAACAGCGGGGGGTTTAGAACTACAGGTGCTTTTAATAAGTGGCACTGTGTCCTTGTTAAACACTACAGCTCTTTTAAGAAAACCCTGCCCTCTCTAAATGATCACACATGAGACCTAAAACTACTACAACAACTGAAAATTGTTAAATTAAAGTGTGGACAATTTTAAATGATAAGACGTTAACGCATCAGGAACCTGTAGAGGGTGAAAGAGTAGAAAACTTCTCAGGGACTTCTAAAAGGGGAATAACTGTCATGGGGGTCAGTGTCCATAACTAACTATTATGGATATCTAATTACAGCTATATTCCCCCTCATATTATAACCATGCCACAGTCAAACTCTCATGAAGACATTCTCTACATCCCATTTGTTGGGAATAAACCTGCCTACCTGCTGCATTTCCTTTCATTTAGCTGCTAACTGTTCCATTCTGACTCTGCAAGGTTTAAGCTTTTGAGGTTGTGAACTATATTAACTAAAAACTGTATATGAATTATACTTGGGAGGGAAATTAATGCAAATCATCTAAACTGTAAGGTACACCAAGGTCTGGCCTCTAGTTTACCATAAAGGTGTTTCCTGTTAAGAGCTTTCAAGGTTTCATCAGCATCATCTTTGTACTGTAACATCTTTTATACTCTTTTACCAGACTGTTTTATATACTTAATTCAGTGGCGGTGGACTTCCTTTGAATATATTATTTTATTAATATTAATTATACATACTTGCCTGTACTCATTTCAATTCCATTATTTAAAACAACAGAATCTATCTGTGCTTACCTGGTCAAAGAGGCTGTGCATTTGTGCGAGCGTCTCTGTAACTGGCAGGCTGAGGAACTGTGCAAAGTCTTCCAAACCCAGCCTGCCTCCCTGCAGCTTTCTGGCTCTTCTGGCCAGCTCCTCCAGCACTTTGCCTTTACTTCCTGCCCTCAGCCTGTTGACCAGAGAAAATACAAAGAAACCACATCATGCAACAATGAAAAAGTGAAAAAAGGTCTGCTGTCATTACTGTTGACCCTGCAAAAATCCCACATACCTAGCCATGACATCTTTAGGATCAAAGCAGATAAATGTCTGAAAGAAAAGGTGCCAGTAATGCAGTCATATTCTATCATCTACACTTGCTGTATTTGGCTTAGAATTGCCTCCTCTCCTCACTCCGACTGGAATTTTTGATATCTATTCTATTTTTAAAAATTTTACAAATGATCAAAGATTTATCTGCAAGATATATTTTCCTTCTATCAAGATGTTCATCGCAACTCAAAGAGACAGAAGCATCTACAGCTTGTTTCAGACAGAGGCAGAAATGAGGTCATGCATGAAGTGCCAGTATAAGATAGAAAACCATTTTTTTGAACTTTAAATTATGCAACGCTACCATAGATGAGTCACAGAGCTACAATATGGAGCTGAAAATGCAGTATAATAGGTCTCCTTTAAGGATTATTGTGAGAAGCCACATCCAGAACAAACATCGAGTCTTACTTTGCCAAAAGCAATACATAAATGTGGGGAAAAGAAGTGTCTCTATGTATTCATGCACGTGAAGAGAATCATATGACTCAGACATAATCATATGAGCCTCTATAAAGACTCCCTTATATACTTAGTATATGATCTATGCCCACCTAGTACCAACACATATTATTTTAATGAGCTAATTAGCAAAGAAGAAAAAAAAAAAGATTCCTCTTGGGTATCTTTAACTTTTATGTGATCAAATGAGAAATAAATATGCTGACGATGGTTTTTAATTTTTTTTAAATCATGTAAGGTTACCTCTTTATATCACAGAGGATTACCTCCTCTTTATATCACTCATGTCTTCTCTAACTTACCAAATAATCAGATAATATGCTTACAGGTATCTGACAATTTTCCTACTTTAAAGTGTTTCACCTGGATATAAAACCTGATTGCAGAGAACTAATATCTGCAACAATCTTTAAATATATTCAGTCTTGGCAGATCATTTGTGCTATACAACACCAAACCTTTCCCCATCTGACCTGAACTGATCGAATCATAGGGTCCTTCCTTGTGTGTGCTTCCAACCTTGCCACCAATAGGTGTCAGTGTTTCTTCGCCTTCAGTGCCCAAAAGCCTTAGCTCGTGCACCCACCCTCCATTCAGTCCAACCAGTCAATCCAGTCTCCCTCCACTCACCCCAAACGGCACAGCAGAAGGTTGAACTCAAGCAGGCTGCTGTAGTCATATATCCGCAGTGGGCCCTGTGATAGGCTGATCTCACGATCGTCAAAGGACAGGTCTGTGAGTGGCAGCTGCAGCGCCCTATGAGAAGGATGACGGAGTGTGTTACGGACATGCAAAACAGGCAAGTACAGACAATCTGACACTGATCAAAGACACTTATGCAAACACACTAACACAAACTCACTTGGCCATGAGCTTTCTGACATTATTGGCAAACAGGGCAGGGTTTTCCTTCTCCTCGTCTGATGGAGTGTAAATAGGCAAGTACTACGGAAAGAGAGAGAGAGAATCAGCCGATATATATGGAATTACACATATCACATTCACTACGTTAGATTGACATTTTCTATATCGAATATTTCTCTCAATTAGGAAAGAAGATTGAAGCTACTGTGACAAAAAAGGAAATAAGGTTTCACTGACTTCTAGTTTACTAAACCACTCACCTCTATCTCCATGGGATTATGAGGTTGGCACAGAGTGAGCCATAGGATCTTGAACCTGGAAGACAGGAGAGCTGGAGTTGTCTATACATGACTAGATTGTATCAGGAGAGAAATAATGATGGAGAGAAATATTTGTTCAAGACTGAACACATAGCACTTGAGAAAAAGCATCTTAAAGTGGTCTTAATATAACGTTACATGACATTTATTCATTTAGCTGACGCTTTTATGCAAAGCAACTTACAAGTACTATTTATATCAGGGACACAATGGTGGACGTGTTACAGTGGGGAATTGAACCCGATTCTTTCACACCAAAGACATGCATCTATTCCACTGCACCATCACCACCCCAATAATATAAAACGTGCTTCCTCTACATACTTAGCAGATGGCAGTTAAAGCTGTGTGTGTGTGTGTGTGTGTGTGTGTGTGTGTGTGTGTGTGTGTGTGTGTGTGTGTGTGTGTGTGTGTGTGTGTGTGTGTGTGTGTGTGTGTGTGGGTGAGTGTGTGGGTTATGGTTTGTGATGTGTGTAGGTGTGTCAGAAAAGAAACTCTTACGCTCCGGGACCCTGCCACGTCCATGTAACAGTATCCTGTTGAGGGTAAGAGGAAATGGGTCAGGACAAACACACAAACACAGAAGCCTCAAATGAAGTCAACTTCTTACAACTTCCTGGAAATTCTGTGCGCTTTTTTCTCAGCTGTGTGCATTTGTGGGTGTCGATGATGGCTGCAGACTTTATACATATTACTCGTAGATGAATGCCTAAACACTGCAACACGCATGTGTACTCATAATGCTGCTACACTTTTTAGCCCGTGTCTCAAATTACACTTCCATTGTTAATGCTGCAGCTCTACATTCACTGATCAGTGCTGACATACACTTAACACTACATTGTTGTGAAACGATAACGTAACTTTCAACGTAGTTTAAAACATCAAAGTCTGTTTACAGATTTTAGGGAGTACTACTGCATGTGTGGAAAAAAGTTGCATAAAGCAACTGTAACTTGTAGTTTTCTAAGTGCATCCCATTCAAATTAAGAGCATAACGGGTTTTTTTAAAGTCATTTTTTTGATTTTCCACTCTGGGCGCTTGACACAGGATGACCAAACAGTCATCAGTTACCTGTCAGTACACGTCTTCATGTTAACCTACATCCATATGTGTAAAAGGCAATGTAAACAGAACACTAAAATGCCTTAAGCTTGCAATATTGTATTATTGTATTATTAATTTCTACTCTGCGGCATACAGATAAATCCAAGACAATTCAGATATGGTCACATTTATAACAGGCCCACGCGGGATGCTATCAGCATCTTCATGTGGTTTCTCTACAGCTAAATCAACAGATGGAAAGGAGAGACTTCTGGCGGCATACATATACAGAGTCTAGACAGGAATATAGAGACTAAGCTCCCCTGTTAGTGTGGTTTATTCAGGTTTTCTTTGCCTCACTTAACTGCCTTGTACTGCCACTTTGCAAGCACAGTGACTAAACTCAAGAGAAACAGTGACAAAAGATTTCTAGGGAAACGGACAAGAAAAACTAGGTAATAAGAACTGCATTATTCATGAGAGAAAGGAGAGGTGCGGAGACAGAGACATGACGCGTGTGTGTGTGAGTGAGAGAGAGATAGTTTGCGCGAGAAAGAGGGGGATGAAATATCACCCTACTAGAACATGAAGTCATTCAACACAAGAGGGGCACAAACTAAAGTGAGGGAAAGAAACCATTACATCACAGGTGTGTGTGTGTCAGTACCTGTAGGTTTGTGTACATACTATGTACAAGGTCAGAGGTACGGAGCACGTATCGAAAGGATTGCAAGAAAGTGTGTTTACCAGTTTGTTTGGGTAGCGTAGCACCACTGGCTGCACTGGGAGTCCTGGTATGAAAGCACCTGAGAGACACGAGAGATGGAGGGAGGTGGTGAGAGGACAACAGAAGAGAAAAAGAAAATGTGAATTATATCTAAAACATATTTATTATAATTTTTTTTATTATTTATGTAAATAAAGTAAATTAGAATGTATTAACCTGTATTTGATTTTTTCTCAAAAAAATTTATCACTGGACAAATGCCTATTCCAAGCTACTGTGTAAGCTTTGGATAGGTGGAAATGAGAATATTACTAATGACAGTAAAACTTCAACCTTAAAGGCTTAATTTTTTGGCCACTTGGTGGCTGTAACGTTGATATAGCCAATGTGTTAGCAAAAGGTGGCCTATTTACATTTCCATCAAACACAGAGAGACATCATTCATTTGGAGTCGGGATTGTTCCGATGTGATAAAGTTAAGTCTAATTTTCATTCTGGTTTTTGGCCCTACCAATCAATCCCTGAGGAAGATATGTGGCTCTATAGCTGCTAAATGCTCCACTGTGTTCACTATCTATCTATCTAGCTAACTTTGTCTGTCTGCCTTTTGGTACTGGTAGAGAGCGTACACAATCAATCAGAACTTTTTTTTTCCAGACACTGCTGCCTGCTGCAGCTGGAAACAAGGTTGACGAGAGTGGGGCATCAAAAGTGAACCAAAACAGTAATAATGCAGACTGAAAACCAAAACCAAGAGCTGAAAGATGTTACAAAGCTCCATAGTTGAGCTGAAGGAACTGCAGAGACATGTAATAATTAACTGTGGTTTCGCCACTACAAGTGATTCCTTTTACATTACTCACAGCCATTTTCACAAGTGTTCATATAGAATTGATTAGTGGAGCTTCATCTGATGTATGCCAAAAGTATTCTTTCATATTGTTTAAATATTTTAATATTCTGAATATTTTCACTGGGACAAAGGTAAAATGTATTCAAGATCTGTGAACAACTCAACAAATTGTGCAAAATTAAATTACAATTAAATCCATCCATGTCAACCGCTTAGCCTGCGTACAGGGTCGCGGCTGACATAGGGCGAAAGGCGGCCTGGACAGGTTGTCAGTCCATCGCAGGGCCACGCAGAGACAAACAACCACTCACACTCACATTCAAACCTAAGGGCAATTTTGGAGACACCAATTAACCTAGCCTGCATGAATTTGGATGGTGGGAGGAAGCCGGAGCACCCGGAGAGAACCCACGCTGACACAGGGACAACATGCAAACTCCACACAGAAAGGGCGGGGCAACTGGGGTTTAACATGACACCTATGAGGGTGAGAAAAAGGTTCCCACAGCAGAGAACATCCTTGTGTTGAATCCAAACACTGTGATGGAAGACATTAAATGTGAGCAGCTGTAATCAACATTAAACATGGATGACCGGTCGACATGATTCTTAATAGAACAATATTGGCCCCACATATTGGTCTAGCTGCACATGAGACTGTGAAAGTACAGGAATGAGTGATCACTATCTACATCCTCTGAATAATAACGTGACTATAGTGAGGGGACAGACAAGGAGTGTATGGTGAACATGAAAGAGACGGCTCTATTAAAAGGCCTTTTGAAGACTGGAGGTATCTGTGCAGATCACGTCACGCACACAGGTGGCACCATTCACATTAAAACACACAGACACACACACTGTCACTCTGTTGTGCTGGGAGCAGTGAAGAGACATAACTAGAGGAGACACATCCAGAGAGGACTGGTAATACACAACAGACAGATCAAGCTGGACAAACACACACACACACACACACACACACACACACACACACACACAATACAGGACAGAGTGTGACCAACAGGGCTTACTGGGAATGACAGAATTACAGACTGGAAGAAAGGGGATTAGATAGAGCAAGCAGGGAACAATACATGACAGCATAACACACACACACACACACACACACACACACACACGGGATGTGAGCAGAAAAACAAGCCCAAAACAGTTTTGTGTCCTGTTGAGGTATCCCTAAGCAAGACACTGAAGTCAAACCTGCTGGGCTAACATAAAATGAATTTGCCCAGACATCTACACCTGGAGTTGGCAATGATGTTAGCTGTGTCAGCTATGCAGTCAGCCACATGCATAAATAATCATTTACAAGTCCAGGCACACTAAATGAAATGGATACAGAACAAAGTGATTGCATGCAAGACTCTCTGTTAACACACAGACACACCCCTGGCTGGAAATAACCAAGAACCACAACAAAATACTGTTCTGAGCTGTGGTGTGGATAAATATTAAACTGTAACAACCTCTCTTGGGAAACACCAAGGCTCAAAGCCATTGGACCAGACAGATGCTGGTTTCCTACCCTAAACACAAATAAAAAGTTTTGCAAAACTGGATGTATCAGATAAAGTATAATTTTAACTTAAGTTAAATAGCACGTTCTCAACCACACACGTTCACCGTGAGACACTCATTTCAACCAGTTCGCATTCTCACATGCCACACCTTGGATTTCTCAAGTTTTTTCTTTGTTTTTAATTCTTACCAGTCCAATGAAGAGGAACACGTTATTAACGTTATATGATAACCATCTGTGTGCTGAAACAAGCCTATAGGTCCATCACCGCCAACAACTGTACTACACAGGCATACACTTACCTCTGAATACTGCTTTGCAGCAGTATTATGTAACTCAAGTGCTCCATACCACAAGTGTTTGTACTGGGACAGACCGTCAGAACCCACAACAACACTAGCAGCTGTTTGAGGCGGTACGGCTTTACTTTTAGCTAAAAAAGCTAACATCTATTTGCAAACATGTTCACATTGACATCTACATACTAACTCGCTGATGTTGATCAGATACAATGTTCACCATCTTAGTTTAGCTAACTAAAAACAAAGTACAGCTTAGGCTCATGGGAATATTATTGGTTTTGCAGGTATTTGGTCATAAAGCAAAGTATCAATTTAAATTTTGATCTTATGATGGCGCCTGAAGAAGAAGTCAGGATGTGCCTGTGATCCATGAATGTCTCTTCAAATCTAATATGAATCCATCTAGTAGATGTCAAGCTATTTCACTACATAAGTGAAATTGTTCAGATACTGAGATGAGTTTGATTAATGATGCATGATTGTGGCCCCACACATTAATGTTATTTAGTTATGTGAAGAGGAAATCTACAAGGAAAATACATGTATGTTATCAATAAAATTTCACCTCAATAGGGTCAAGGACACACACACACACACACACACCCCTTTCACATGCTTTCAGGATGCCTGAATCAGTAAGGGGACTGAACACATACCAGCCTTGAACAAGATGAGACCCGACCTGTTGGTGCACGTCCCCTCTGGAAATATCATGATCTGGAACAAACAAACACACACTTAAGTGTTAATACACACATACAGAAACACACAAACACGTGCATCAGGTGTTTCTGTGTGTTACTGTGTGTGTGTGTGTGTGTGTGTGTGTGTGTGTCAGTGTGGTTGTTTTGTGCATTTTCATGTGTATTCATGTTACCTGAGGCCACTCCCCTCCAGACCGGGCTCTCCGCTTGATCTCCTCCACAGTTTTTCTTCTGGAGTCCTGGTCCGACCGAAACACAAACACTGGCCTGATGTAGTTGATCAGAGCTGGGAGGACGATGGTGAGGACAGAGATTTTGTACGTATGCCAAAACAAGTGAGAAAACACAAAGTAGTAGTATAACTTCTACAAACACTGGATTTTGCATCATGTGCCCAGTACACATACTGTAAGAGAGGTGATGGTATTGTGTTTTACTCACTGCCCCAGACGGGAATGCTCCTGCTCTCCAGTTTGGTGACTATGGAGCACATGGTCATGGTCACTGGGATGGCATCAAAGTAGGAGGAGTGTGGTGCCACGGTGAGGATGGGAACTTCAGAGGGCGCCGCCCGTTCGCCTTTAACCTTGATCCAATGGAAACCTCCGCAAAACCACATGGCTCGCATGATCACTCGCAGACACAGGTCTACAAACCTGAGAGAACGCACACAAGCCTGTGTTGAGGAAGGGGCCTTTATCTAGCTCTGTCATAATGCTATTTACAAGACACTGCAATTTTCACACGTCTGTGTGATCCCTTTTGTTTTAGTAGCACATACACGCTTGAACACCTTCCTACACACACATAAACATTTATTGCACACACCTCCTCCACCACGACTGTGGCTCAATGACAAAATCAGAGCGTCCGAGGGAGGCCGTGAAGGCAAAGGGCCACGCCAGCAGCATGAGGAAGGAGACCAGCAGCAGCCGCACTGGGAACACTGTGACAGACATCAGCCCTATCTGGAGAGAACAGAGATGAAGAGATGGAGAGATACGGTGACACACTACCATCGTTAAACATTCCTATGGCTTTCTGGCCAACTGTCAAACAAAAAATTCCTTGAATCTTTAACGTGCTGTACATGTTTATAAAGCAGAGAAATATGCCCACATGTCCTACAGGGCCAGAGGAGCAGCAGCACATCTGTGCCTTCAGGAAGGAACATCAATCTATCAATAACAGTTTGCTGGTTAGGAACCCCTCGAGCTTACAGGCTTATGTGGCCAATATGTACGCATTTATATAATCTGATGTTAGTATTTATATATGATATATTACTGGTATGTTACTGGTAGGTAACTTATAACTTCTAGTTAGTTTGAAATCAGCTACAAAAACTAGTGGCTTGGGGCTGAACCTAAACTAGTTTGGACACTAAGTGATAACTAAGGCAAGTGGCTAATCAACAATCTAAGATAAGAGTTCCATCGATGTGGTTACCAGGCACATTAGCTTTCTGGCTGGCATGAGACACTTGGGATCTTAGTACATCATAGTAAACTAGACCCATGTTGAAATATCACTAAATTAGGTCTCTACTGTGTTGCAAAATGATGCTGTAGGGCAGAAAGCATAATTCTGTGACATTTTATGATTTACACCTACCCTGTGATATGTGTTACAATTTAGTTGTTGAGTTAGGGCAGAACAATTGGGGGGAGGTCAAATTTAATATTTTTCTACCAGATATTATGAATACAATTCAATTTGCTTTTTTTTTTTTTTTTTAAAGTTCAGCTAAAGTTCGATATTCATTGTGTAATAGATAAAACAAAACAGAGCAGATTGTGGCCCAGAAGAGTCTCTCCAATTTGCTCCGCGGAGAATATGCAGCTAGTCTATTTTTGACTGTAACCGCATCAAGCTGCACAGAGCAGATGAACCGGGCAGGAAGTCTCACACAGAAACAGCATAGAGAATCCTGTCGATTTTCAAAATAAAACACCTAGTGCAAACTCTATGGTATATCAACAATAAACACAGTTAAACCGATGACAAAAGAAGCACTTTAACTCTGTAGCCTGTTTAACCATGGTAGAAGCACAAAAGTCAAGGACAACTGAACAAATCAACAAAATCTGAAGTCAGCAAAATTAGGCACGCATAACGCACTTATTCTGAAATGCTCCATGTGGGATGTGTAGCAACGCAGAGAGCAGAACAAAACCGGTTTACCGAGAGCTGTTATCATTAGCAGAAGCTGGTGAAATAGTTCCACTGCCCAATGCCGGGCAGTGGACGGGCAAACCTATGGTGCAGCCACCGCCTGTGACGATTTGTCTCACACCATTACCCCACACGTTTTCCTGTACAGTAGTTTCATTTGTTGTTGTAAAATGTGCCTGCTGTGATTGATGAGTAGGACCGTAACAGAAGGTGCATGGTGCTTGCGTCTCGCGAGGAAGTCTATCACAAAAGTACGACAACAGAATGAATTTGTAACTGCATGACTAAAGAAACGGGTCAGATGTGCTGTATAATTAACCTACATTTTAACTGTTGTTTTCACGATCAGCTAATCACGTTCTTTCTAATCGCAATTTCTTCGGGAAAACGACTGATCGTTCAGTCCTACTTGGGGCTAAGCTGTGACTTGTCTCCATAGAGCAAGCACTTTTAGCTGCACTGAAACCAGCTAGAAGAAGAAGTCTGCAGTTTATGTTATAGTCCAGTGCAGAGGAATCACTGAGAATATAGAGGTGCTTGTGATACATTGATCAGTCAGAAGGTCACTTTTTCCAGGAATGTTTATTTAGAAATGCCTGTTCCATACCAATCATTTGATATGTATGAGGCTCTTATTTACTGTAAGTCTTTAAAAGCCACAAGAAAAATTATTTGATTTATATTCACTTTTAAAAGCATTTACTTAAATTACATTACACATCACATGCATTTAAAGCAGTTTTTACATCTCTGTACATTAATTTATTTATTGAGACACAGCTAAGTCTTGTTTACCTGTTTCTGTAGAGACTAAGGGAACATGAGTCTACAGCCAGCGGCTCTCTGAGGCTGTTCTTAGCCACACTGTTCTTAGTGCTTTGAGCTAAATACTAACATCAGAATCCTAACATGCTCACATTGTTTACAATGTTGCCTGGGAACTATGAATGTTTTATATCAATCTAGTAAATGTTGAGAAATCTCACAGGTTAAGTGAAAACTTATCTGCTGGCGTTGCTTGAGGAAATGTCAGAGGATCGCCAAAGTTATCAGGATTCATCCTCTGGGGAACATGAATTTCTCTACATCCATCCAGTTGTTCTTGAGACATCAGAGTCTGAACCAACGTGCCCGAACGACTGCCATACCGACTGACACCCAAGGCCACTAAAATGGCTAAACATCTTTCTGTTTTAAGGCTCCCTTTGATTGGAATTTTCCTACTACACATTACATCCATAACATTGTTTGGATTTTTCTGCCTTTTCTCGTACTTGAAATATTGCTTTTAATGTTTAATAATTCCGACTTTTTGTTTGCTACTGTTTTTCTTCACGTTTTGTAGGGCTGCAGCAAACAGATGATTTTAGTAGGCAAAGCTTCTAAAGATTATTTCAACGATTCATCGATGCGTCGTTTAAGAAGTACTTTTCCTTGGTAGCGGTGGTGGAGCCTGACACCCAGTTAACTCTTGAATGTGAGGTTACAACTCATGGCACAAAAAGGAGAACAAACGCATGTGTGCACATTTTCAGCTGACGACTGCAGCTTACTTTGGATAGCCTTCAACTCAACCATCAATCAGGATTTCAGTTAAATGCTAAAGTTGCTGTTATTGTTACCTTGTCTGTGGTTCGCTGGCAGGACACCGGTGCTTTCTGATAAGGCGCCGTCGTGCTGTAACCCAGGTGACAAAAGTTTCATTTTACGGTGGACGGACAGTAACATTACAGAGTTGTTGTTTTCTTTTGCTTGATATAATCCCATAACACTTTCTTTTTTGTCCCTCGCTGTTTTCTCTCTCTTCCTCCACTTTGCAAATAGCGCCATCATAATCACGTCGCGTTCACAGCATAAGCGCGATGTGCAACAGTAATAAATGTCCCTGCAAAACACTGTGCTGTATAGTTATATGGTTTTAACGAAGCATCGATGCAAAGAATGTGTCAAAGCATTTTATGATTTTATCGATTTGAATCAATATCGATGAATCGTTTCAGCCCTAATGTTTTACACTGTGTATGTTTTTTTGTGAGCAAAAAACTATAAAGACTTGGCATATCCTGTAAACAATACATTTGTTGAGACATGGTAGGGGTTTGCTGACCGTTTGGTGTTATGAGAGAAGGAATTTTGCTTTTGCATAACACCAGAGAGGTTTTACTGTATAAATAGTAAAGGATGGAAATAAGATAAGGCAACTCTGCAAACAGCGTATCAGGCTGCGTTCAGCCTCGGGTCACAGAGTACAGTTTAGTACTCGTCAGCGAAGTGTGCTGAGGCCAGAGTGCCACAGTAGAGATGAGAAGTCAGCTGACTGACTTGTCATGCCTTTTCTCTTACTATCTAATGAGATAGATGTGGTGTGCGAGTGTGTACCAACAGGGTCACAAAGTCATGGCCTCCACTGTAAATTCAGACGGTGTGACATTTGAAGCCCCCTTCCTCCTCCTTGTCCGACCTCTGCTCGGTCTCTTCATCCCTCACTTTCCTCGTGCTCCCTCATTCCGCTCTCATCAACCTTCCGGCCTGCCTTACAGTAATCTCCAATCCCGGAGGAATTCCTCTCTTGAACTATCCATCCATCCTGCCATCATCCATCAATCTCTCACCTCCCGTGTCTATTTGCTCAGCTGCACCCTCATTTATCATGCTGCTCTTTCTTCAACTGTTTCCCTCCTACTTTGCATTGATGTGCTTTTTGTCACCACTCTGGGGAATAATTTCTAACCCCCTCCGTTCCTGCCCCATCATTCCTTTCGCTCCTGTGCGTTTCGCTCTCTCTCCAGAGGAGCACAGGTGCACGCTGCAGGCCTGCATTAATAAATAAACAGTAATGGGGGTTATTTATGATGCTCTAACGCCTCTCCCTGCATCACCACCCCCATGCCTGACGCAGAGTGCACTCATCATCAGAGCTTAACGAATCCATCTGGGAGGCTCTGCTGACATTTTCTCAAGAGGTGGCATGAGAATGGGCTGGGGAGGGGCAGAGGGGAGCAATTTCTAGTGTTTTATGAGAGTCCAGGCCCATCCATCTGTGATTATTTGAAATCTGTGGAGATACTACAATTCTGCAGTGCTGGCCTCGCTGGTACCACACATCCTCAACAAAAAAATCCTTAAAAGTTGTATTCTCTCGTTGCAGTCATTTGTTGCTGTACACCTTATATTTCTATTGTATACAAATATGCCGCTTTTCCTCTGTGGGGCTGAAGGGAGCTTTTGGAAGCTCATTCAATACAGCAGTTATGTCAAAATGTCAATTTTCTAAAGTTATTTTTCTCACTGACTTTTCCCTTTTATTTCATCCTGCCACTTTTCATCACATAGTCTTGGCTATTCATCACATAACATGGCTGAGATAGTCATACCGAGGGCCTTTTGACCCTTTTAGAAGAAAGAAACAGACAGTCATGGATGGAATACCATTTTCTAATACTAATCATTTATTTGTATTATGTATTTTAATGTAGACTGCATTTATTTAATATTGAACATTTTGGGTCTCCACAGGACCCAAGTAGTTAATGACTAGTTATGATGAAAGTGGAGGTGCTGAGCGAATCTATGCGCAGCTCTGCAATGAATTATGATTTTACTCATATTAAATAGTATATAGTTTGTGGCGGTCAGCGTTGATATTGTGTCGTGTCGCCACAAATAAAACACAGCAGTGGGGTGCAGATTCTAGATAATATTTTTTGTCATCTTAGTTCTGATAGTGAGTTAGTTAAAATCGGCTTAATATCGACGCATGAAAAAACAATTGCTATTCATCCCTTCATCAATCGATGGCCGATCCAATCGTCAAACGGCACAAGCCTATTTGAGGGCATGCAACAGTAGCTGCTAGGCGAGCATTATTAAGTGTGTTACATAGTCATGCATATAGGTAACAGAAGTAAAGACTAGACTACAAACAAGCTGTTTTCAGGCAGTTACGGAGCACTGTTTTATGTAGGAGATGGTAACTCCCTTTGGGGTGGGGTGGTAGCTTGCAAACCTATTACATGTATACTATAACCTCTTTAAAGCTGTCAAGTGCCATTAAGGCATAAAGTCACCCAGCCAATCCTACCACTGGGGTGTATTCCAGAAAGTAGGTTTCGTGTAGACTGAGTGAGGTAACGCTGAGATGAGGGGAAACTGGGTTTGCCATTCCATAAAAGAGAGGTAACTTAACCTGCTCACTGTCAAGTTTTCCTTCCTCTCTCCCCCCTCCCTCTTACTGAGTCAGACACAGTGTTTTATTTTCTCATTGATTCAAGCCATATCAAAGCGCATTAGTTAGCGGAGGTTTACTGTCAGAATCTAAATCCTGCTTAGAAAAGGACTAAGGCACTCTGAAGTTACCACTTTTAGGTCCTGTCAGTCATTTCTGTGAACAGTGGTTTTTGCCCTCACATTCTAGTATTACACAGCATCAAATCTTGTCCAAACCCTTTTTAATAACACTATTGTCCAGTTCTCTATCGAGCTACCTGCTATAGCTCAATAAACTCCCCACTGGAAGGGTTTCAGGACAAGTACGGCTGATACAACTCGTGTTGTTATGAGCTTTATTGAGCACACAAACCAGCTAGCCTGAATGCTGCCGCGTCAGTCAGCCAGTTATGTTAGTTAGTTAGTTAGTTAGTTAGTTAGTTAGTTAGATAGTTAGATAGATAGATAGATAGATAGATAGATAGATAGATAGATAGATAGATAGATAGATAGATAGATAGATAGATAGATAGATAGATAGATAGATAGATAGATAGATAGATAGATAGATAGATAGATAGATAGATAGATAGGTTGTAAACCTGCAATGAAAACACAAATACCAGACTTAACAAATAAAACTACACAATCATGTGATATTAATCCTTGATCTGAATTACTAGCCATGTTAGTTTACAGTCACTCACCGGCAAGGCGTACCAGTCCTGAACATCAACTAAATGAAAATGAAACTTAAAGGCAAAACGCCTGCGCACCGTAGCTAATCAGGTATACACAGAAAACATAGTCTGGTGACCAGGAATAATAAACAAACATTTAACCTGGTAAGAATATAACACGTGTCTTAATTTGAAATAAGATGGTAGATGTACACTCTTATCTTCTTGAATACACCAGAACATAATTTAACATCCATCACTTATATGTACATCATAGGTATACTTGCTGGAAAGCTCTACAGCTATGAATTTGTGCACACAGGACAGCTGTGAGTTTGTTAGTTCCACTAACATGTTTATTGCCCATAATGTGTAATCTCAGTTTAAACTTTAAAAGTCAGAATAGGAGCATGTAGGATCAACAAATAATTATTTCTATCACTCATTAGTTGCACTGATGGAATATAATTCCTATTGGAGATATGTTATTGCTGAGTGAGCAGATTGTGGTGCAGCTGCAGAATGCAGCTAGAAAGTGAGATTTTTAAATAGGCTGTCCCTGTCAGATTACAGCTGAACGAATATATTTAAAATGTCATGCAGACAACTGCCTAACACACAGTCAGATTCCACCGCTTTATCATAAAGGAAATGTAAGTCTGGTAAACAACAAATTAACAGACAAAATTGACAAATACTTTGTTGTGTTAACTTGTTGACACATTTTTCCCCGCTCTGACTCAGAATCCTTCTTTAAAAATAACTGTGTACAGTCTATATATACACACATGCATTAATATCTCTACATCCACTGCATTAAAATGGAGGCTCTGCCTTTTTTTGCCTGTTGCCATGGTGAATCATAGTATCAGAGCTCCATTGATGATGGCTATTCATTCATTCACCACACATGAGTTCAACTCTATGTCAGTGTTTTTACACACACATAATGTTAAAGCATATCTGGTATTAAATACATTTTTTTACCAGGAATAAAAATGCGTGCTGGTGAAATTTACTTCAATCTTTATACTTTTCAAAAGGGATCTAGCTGACTCTTATTTAGAACAACCTCTAACGGGTGCACCAGTAGATTAGGTTTTTATACTGTAACAGCCAAAAATATCTGCCATTTTGCCATTTCTGAATGTCACAGGTATTTTGTCTGCAAGCTAGAGTGCTGGCAGGCATGTCCCTATGATGTTCACTGTTCAGCAATGTGTGACTCAGCTGGAATGAGCTCTACTGTCTGTTTGTCTGTTTCACTTGCTGACCTAGTTGGTCCACAGAGCTGCTGATCTGCTGATCATGTTTGCTGGAAGTTAGAAAAAGAAGAAATTCCAGGACAACCAAATGCCACAGATTCCAAAGCAGAAACACAAACCTAGAAAAAAAAAAAACACACATTAAGCGGTCATATAGCCCATGGCATGTAGAAAGTAACGTTTTTGTTTACATGGGACTATGTGCAAGCCCACTACTAAGTCCACACCTGTGTGAAGTGGAAAAACACACCTCACTGCCACATTAGAAGCAGGCAGTGGGAGGTGTGAACCAGACAGGGAGACACACATGGTCCAGCTTACATTCATTGGACGGCCGCTGTTATCTGGCAACTGCACACAACTGTACTGCAAACTCAGTCATGTACTAATAAAACACATTCTTCCAGCAGGAACAGCACTGGAAAAAGTGTAGTTACAGCATTCAGCCAGCCAAATTTAAGTGGCTAGAAGGTACTTCACAAAGCCAAGCTTAGAGGCATGGTTTACTGCGGTGAAAGCATGCAATACCAAAAAGGCAAAGGGGCAGGGGTTTACCACTTTTCTCAGTGCAACACAATTGTTGGGAACCAACAGTGCAAACATGAAGTCCAATATCCTGAGCCTTGTGCTTTGTGTGTTTTGCTCTGAATAGAAGCAAGCACCTCTTGGGCCCTGGAGCTATGGAGAAACAGATAAACCTGATCGTGCAGAGCAGAGGACATTTTTGTTTCAGGGGATTTCTTTAGAAAAAAATAGTTTAATTAAAAATGCTTTGGAGTTCATCTCACCTTAATTGCAATCCCTCAATAAAAAAGCTTTCTATTTGCACAAATCTAGATGAAATGACTCATTTAGTTCAGGTCAATGGGAGCACATTAGCAGTGTGTCCCCAGGACAGTCATTCTGTCAGCAGACCTCACCAATCACTAAGCATGAGAACCCATTGATGCATTGGTTGACTGATGACGAGGCATTTCAGCCAGACCGTCCTCCTCCAGCAGTGAGAAGCCATCGATTTCAAACCATTCATCACTCTTGCCATGCCATCCTGACAACTGATCCTCTCTAACAAGGACTATCCGAGTCCACATGAAACTTGGTTGGCTGTCAGCTTGTTTACCCCTGTGCTAACCATAGGTGTCAAAACCCGAGTGTAAATGCTGTGTGCTTGTGTGTGTGTGTGTGTGTGTGTGTGTGTGTGTGTGTGTGTGTGTGTGTGTGTGTCTGTGCGTGTCTGTGTAAACATTCAATTGGATGAGTCAAAAGAAACAGCTAGAAACAGAGAAGTGTAGACTGACTGGGAGACTGTGGGAGGAAGTTGAGTGTGCGTCACCCTGTTCAGCATGCCAGTATGTAAAAGCAAGGTTTCATTTGCTTGGAGTGCATTTCATGCTCCCCATTGTCGTTGAGGCGCGTAGTTAAAAAATCAAATGCAAACGTATGACATGCAAATTTGGTTAGCCCAGATTCAACTCTGTCTTGCTTTTCAGATCCATCCTGAAGAAAATGTGGGGTTACTTCCGGGCCCCCATTATGACAGCACATCACAGATCACACTTACATTTACAATGTGGCAGCATGGCTAGTAAGTAAAATTGATGACCAAAAAAAGGATCAATCAAAACCGTTTGCTATTTGTTTCCTTCCTTAATCTGAGCTTAATGGAGAACTGCCCAGCCGTTACTCTGTGAATACTGACAAGGAAGGCTAAACAGTTGATAGTTCAAAATGTAATTTCCAGTAGGGATTTCCTATGACATATATATATAAATCTGAAGCCAGTCTAATATTAAGCATGGACAGTGAAGAATACAGAGTACAATAAAAACACCTACTAAGCTTAGACGACTGAGGTGAACTCACGGCTTGCTGTGCAGTGAGCATGTAGGAGCTCTAATGAACACGTGTTTTTTTCTTCGGTGTCATCCTTTAAAAGGACCACATGAGGATGGACCATTATCACTGACAACACTGAGGAACTGGACAGTCAGAAGATTGCATTTCGCTCCTCCTAAGTCTGAAGACTGTGTTTTTTTGTAACTCCAACTCCAACTACATATTTTATCATCAGAGCGTAAACAGGACATCATAGAAGTGGCTTTCAGCCTTAACACTGTAGGTAAACTTTAGTGGCAAATTCTCGTGATACACAACATACACAAGACGCATGGCAGTAGCTTTAACGTTACGTGATGGGTGTCGTTTAACAGTAGGTAATTAATATATCATTTGTTATCTTATAATTGTCTTAACGTTACCTTTATTTTCTCAGTCATGGTGAATTTCAGCTCGTGGATGAAAGGGTTTCTACCCACTCTGGAGGGTCGACTGTTTGATGACTTCATTGCTGACGAACTGACACCAAAAATAAAAAAAGACAAGTCGTTTCCAAAATGTCCCGTAACGTTAGTTGAGCTCGTCGTTTTGTGGCGTAGCAGTGTCTTCTTGTCGGACGGGAGGAGAGTGATGCTGGGCGTGGAGAAGGCGCCAAGCTAGCTGCTAGTCAGATGAAACGACGTGACTTCCGGTTAATATTCAAAATAAAGTCCTTCTGGCCATGACAAGCATTAAGAAAATGCAGCCTATTTTTAACATTAAAATGTTTTTTAGTGTTTCGCAAGCCTAAATATGTATCCCATGCGGTGAAATATTTAAATGGCAAAAACAGTTCTTTGAAAAGATGCATGAAAGTTTGAGTGTGTGCCTCTTCAGTGTTCAGTCTATGCTCAGTGCTTTAACAAAAGCGTTCAGCATGTTTACAAATTCCTAATTGTGCTTTATCTTTAAAACGTGTAATACAATTTCTCCAAAATGTTTCAATGGAGCATCTGTTATATCTTCTGAAATATACATTATGCTTCCAGTATCCTCAAGCGTTTGCAAACCCTGCAAACACCATCGTGTTCAAGCCTTTATTTTGAAAGCAATGACCAGATCTGAAAACCTGGTGGCACATGCACGCACACCCACACACACACACACGTGCCCTCCTCACTTACTGTACGTTTCCTTAGGAAAGCGTGCAATCCTATAATAACATCAAAAGTGTAACTCATTACAATGTGTGCTAAGCACTGGAGATGTCACTGTGACTCACAGCAGTATAACATAGTAGACCCCTGGAAATGGTGCAATGTGATTTTAATAAGTGCAGAATTTGTACAGCCTGGGTGAACACATGCTTTCATTCTTTCATAACAACAAGCACCTTTTGGAGAGAAGTGGACATTTGAAATATTTAAGCCACTTGTCTCTAGCAACAATCACAGACACGCAGAAGAACTGAAGAAGATGATAAGAACTGTGACTGTGTGTGGAATGTGTGTTTAAGATGTTTGGGGTGATATGCCTTCAGTGAGATTTGAATATTTGAAGTAAAGTTTCCTCCTTCATTTGATCCACCCATCAATTTCTGCCGTTTCTTTTATGTCTGGATGACAGCAACTGCCCTTTTTAAAAATACTTTGTTGTGTTTGGAAGCCACAGATGGCAGATCTAAATTGTACCCTGAGGCTATCTGCTTTATTAAGTGCTCATGTTGTCATTGTAAACCTCTATAGATGGCTAGAAATATAAAGTTGTTGCTCACAAACCCACAGTTGGGATCAGTCATTGTCACAGGTGAACTCCTACAAAACAATAATCCTACTTCTGCTTCTAACTCTCTGAATTTATTGTAACATCTCTGGAGGAACACAGGAAGTTTCTAGTACATGTTTATCAGTAAGAGTGTATTTCAGTTAAATGCCATTTAAATATATTGGCAAATATTTGATAATCAATACCATTGTGCCTGTCATCAGGTGTTTTATTGTTCCTTGTTACTCCATCAGTAAATACAACATTAGGAATACCTTTCACGTGGGGCGGCAGTAGGCTCAGTGTTTGCTGCCAAACACCTTTTTAAACCAATCATGGCAGCACAGTTTGCATGTTACAGTCTGTCAATACTGTTGTGTGCATTGTGCTTTCTGCGTCTTTCAGTAATAATACAATAGATTTCAGGTTGAACTGCTAGTTTCTGACATAGCCACAAAACCGTGTAAGTCTGATAACAAACAACTTTCAACACAATATGCTGTATAAGTTTTGTAAGTCAACATATGCAGGAACTGAGGGGTGATAGGGACAACTTACAATAGGTTAGAGCTTTTGGAAAAAGAGAGTCATAGTGACCATGTGTATTGCATTGGCAGCTTGGATCCTGTCTTCTTGTAGCATAGACTTTGGCTCCCTCATGTGGAAGAACCATGGAAAGGAATGTGACACTTAAGCTAATGTTGGTGTGACATAATATTAAATCCAAGTTAACTATTTTAACCCCATGGACAAGAACAAAACAATTGCTCTAATTATTTTAGATACCTGAAGATCCAATTTGTAGAATGTTTTTACCTTTAATCAGATAACTGCAGTGGTACGTCAACAATAACTGATCCATGCAATATCCATAAAGAAACATATAAATGCATTTTTATTTCCATTTCACCTTACACTCTCGCATAAACCTATAATTGACACTTTATGTTCAAATCATTACTGACTACGCCTTATCTACTTAAGAGAAATGTATTATGATCAACTTTAACTTAATTTAATCTAAACCTTATTTTAGCTTTACCATAGAAAATGACAGTCAACAGAACACTATCATTCAGTTTCTTCACGTTAAAGAAATCGTGTATTTAGAGCCATTGCTGTT
Source organism: Lepomis macrochirus (assembly GCA_024633595.2). Taxonomy (NCBI): domain Eukaryota; kingdom Metazoa; phylum Chordata; class Actinopteri; order Centrarchiformes; family Centrarchidae; genus Lepomis; species Lepomis macrochirus. Next base: position 28,578,481 of record JALXJV020000013.1, on the reverse strand, counting down.
AAGAGGGAAATATAATGTGTCACGAGCTATGCATATTCTTAAGCCAAACCATTTATTTTTGCAGCACAGTTCTTGTTAATGTCTACAATCTCAAAACAATCTTTTCAATACTCCTTCAACACTTTAGCCCTGCCTCTGTTTGTGTCTCGGATTTGTCTTGCAGAACACAAACAAACGCCCCCTCCGCCAAACAAAGAAACAATCTTTGCAGCGCCTCTTCAGGGCGGACTTAGTTTTCATCCCTGCAGAGGGCTGGATGCAGGGAAGATACTGACACTGTCCCGACAGAGATGGTCCACACTGAGCTGCAGAGCCAGACGAGGGGGGCTGGATGGAGGTGACTCTGGTTGATGACAGGAGCAGTGTGCGGGGCGCTGTGGTGAGGGTGCAAAGACATCTGTAAGCACTGGCTGCTGGTGAGGAGAAAGTCATTTTTAACCGGCTCATCTGGGCCATTTGGTGAGTCAGGGAGGTAGCCAGGTGCTTTAAGAGGAGGGGCACCATGGTGTCAAAAGCTGCTGAGAGGGGGGGGGGGTAATTCATATTTAGTTACAGTTGCAAAAACGAAGATATCACAATTTTATGACATGACATATGATTTCTTGTTTCTTTTTTTCTTTGCTCACGAGAGAAATGAACAAGGAATAAATTACAGTATCTGCTACCGATCGCATTAAAATAATCATTAACTACTGCATAGGTAAAATTAATAATACCCAATATGTTTCTATTATAAATATGAATATCATAGGTGCCTTTATAGTTACGTAGTCAATAGTGCGCAGCGTTTCTATGAATCATTCAAATGTAGCTCCATCATATAAATTAATATAGTCACATACCTAAAACAGTGAGCAATCTAATACAAAGGAACACGGAGCATTTCATGGTCGTTTTTTAGGTGACATATTCAAGAGCCGTTACACATGTAAATACAACCTGGTGCCACCTTTGCTATGCAACATGCCAAGGAGACGAGCATGTCAAGAGTTGACCTGCTAACGCCAAAGCCATACATAAAAACGGCCGACATATTACTCCCCGACATGACACGATCTTACCACAAAATCAAAGAATGTAAACAAACCGTTCAGAAAGTCCTTGAAGGTTTATAACAGGGAATATATCCCTGAATGTTGCGTTTTATCGCCACAACACGACCGCTACGCTGTAACGTTACTTGCTTGCCAGGATACAACTGCTTCCGGTTTTTATAACGGTTGTGTTGCCCTCAATTTAGCCTTTCAGCCGGTTTACCTCTCTGGTTTTGAACAAATTGTGCCTTCATCAGAATCAGCAAAGCCTAATTCCAAACTGGCCTTAGTATTAATTGTAATTCTTTATAACATACACTTATAAATAAGGGCTTAATTGTAAAGCTAGTTGGTGAAGGTAACAGTAGCGAAATACTTTGAACCTGAGAAGCAAAACTCGGGGCAAACAATTTCTCAATTCACGCTGAGTCCGCAAGGCAGCCTGGGAAAACAGGCTGTTGCAAACATGGCGGCCGCGGTGGGTAGACTTCTGTCCTTCAGTAAAAATGCTAAGGTGCTTGTTTCACCTTTGAGGGTGTCTGTTGTACCTGTTCACCGCTACAGCTTAGAGGTTTCCGCTACCGGGGAGCCTATTACTCACACCGGCCAGGTAAGCTGGAAAGTGAATCTCTTCGAGTGTCGGTATTACGTATGTGTCCCAACATTAGCTTAGCTCAGCCTATCTTAGCCAGTGTCAGTGAGGCTAGTAGGTCCATTATGTCCATTATCGGACAACCCTTCACATGACTTGGGTCTTAACGTTTTCCTTTAAAATCCGAATTTTGATCATTGATTGTAGCACAGCTGATATCCAAACAGCTGATGCATTTGCTCCTTTTCTCAACTAACAAAACATATTGCCCCAAAACGGACCCCACGTCAGTAGCAAAATAGGATTTCTGTGATGCTGTTTCCTTCTACTCCAATTCATAACGTTAGTGTTTTCCTCTTAGGTGTTTGACGAAAATGATCCCAGAAGAGCCAGATTCGTTGGCAGACAGAAAGAGGTAAGAAGTAACTAAAAAAACAGATTAATAAACCTCAAATTGCAGCCATACAAAAGTAGTCATACAAATATTTAAGTTTTGTGAAATCCATTATGTTCCACCATACACTGAAAAATTCAATCAACTTTATTAATCCCACTAGGGGCAATTACACTAAACAAAATTATAAACGCAATACTTTTGTTTTTGCCCCCATTCATCATAAGCTGAACTCAAACATCTAAGACTTTCTCTATGTACAGCTGTGTTAGTGAGCACTTCTCCTTTGCCGAGATAATCCATCCACCTCACAGGTGTGGCATATCAAGATGCTGATCAGACCGCATGGGTATTGACCAGTTGTGCCTTAGGCTGGTCTCGATAAAAGGCCACTCGAAAATGTGCAGTTCCATCACACACCACAATGCCACAGATGTTGCAAGTTTTGAGGGGGCATTTCTTTAGTCAGCATGCCAATCATGCTGACTGCAGGAATGTCCACCAGAGCTGTCGCCTGTGAATTGAATGTTAATTTCTTTACCATAAGCTGTCTCCAAAGGCGTTTCGGAGAATTTGGCAATACATCCAACTGGCCTCACAACCGCAGACCATGTGTAACCACACCGGCCCAGGACCTCCACATCCAGCATCTTCACCTCCAAGAGAGACCAGCCACCCAGACTGCTGCTGCAACAATTGGTTTGCATAGAATTTCAGCACATACTGTCAGGAACCGTCTTAGGAAAGCTCATCTTCATGCTCATCATCCTCATCATGGTCTGGACCTCACTGCAGTTCATTATCGTAACCGACTTGAGTGGGCATATGTTCACATTCGATGGCGTCTGGCACTTTGGTGAGGTGTTCTCTTCACGGATGAATCCCAGTTTTCACTGTACAGGGAAGATGGCAGACAGCGGAGCTGTTTGCTGATGTCAACATTGTGGAGCGAGTGGCCCATGGTGGCAGTGGGGTTATAGTATGAGCAGGCGTGTGTTATGGACAATGGACACAGGTGCATTTTGAATGCACAGAGACACCGTGATGAGATCCTGAGGCATTGTTGTGCCATTCATCCACGACCATCACCTCGTGTTGCAGCATGGTAATGCACGGCCCCATGTTGCGAGGATCAATTCCTGGAAGCTAAAAACATCCCAGTTCTTGCATGGCCAGCATGCTCACCAGACATGTCACCCACTGAGCGTGTTTGGGATGCTCTGGATCGGCGTATACGACAGCGATATCCAGCAACTTCGTACAGCCATTGAAGAGGAGTGGACCAACAACCTGATCAACTCTATGCGAAGGAGATGTGTTGCAGTGCGTGAGGTCACAACAGATAATGACTGGTTTCTGTACCCCCCCCAATACAATGAAACTGCACATTTTCGAGTGGCCTTTTATTGTGGCCAGCCTAAGGCACAACTGTTCAATACCCATGCTGTCTGATCAGCACCTTGATATGCCACACCTGTGAGGTGGATGGATTATCTCGGCAAAGGAGAAGTGATCACTAACACAGATTTTGACAGATTTGTGAACAATATTTGAGAGAAATAGGCCTTTTGTGTACATAGAGAAAGTCTTAGATCTTTGAGTTCAGCTCATGATGAATGGGGGCAAAAACCAAAGTATTGTGTTTATAATTTTGTTCAGTGTAGTTAAGAGCAGTATGTTTGCAATAGTACGTAACACAAAACATACAACATTCACAACATACAAGCAGCCAGCATGTGCACATTTGAAAACCCCATAAAGGACCCTACAGGGAGTTTAAAAGTCAGTCAGTAAAAAACAGTGCACATTTCTGCGAATATTACACTAACATTCAGCACACATGTTTTTTAAGGTTGAAAACATTCCATGCTCACTACTTAAACCATTTAAAACTGGATGTATCAGTAGATGGTACACACAGAGAGCCTTTGTCATCAAAACATCAGTTACACACATCATTACAGTCTCACAGTGTCTAATATTTGATAAAACTTTGTTTGTTTGTGTCAAGGTGAACAAGAACTTTGCCATCAAATTGGTGGCAGAGGAGCCAGTGACTGAGATTGAGGCCAGAGTGGTGTCCTGTGATGGAGGTGGAGGAGCCTTGGGCCACCCTAAAGTCTACATCAACCTGGTAAGATCCTGTCCTGCGCTCACTAATGTGATGAGATCATTTAAAGTGATCTGTTTTGACACAACCTGAACTGTCCAGCCAGTGCAGCACATATTTGTTAGGTTTAGTTGTATTTATTTAACTGTTTTACTTGAGATCCGGTCATCTCGGTCAGAGTTAAATCATTTAAGTCAGATTGCAGGAATACAGTCAAATGTATGAACAGTATTGATATCAGTGAGACAAAGTGCCAGTACTCTGATTAAAGAAACTGTGTTTCTCATTCATGTAATTTTTTTTTAAATGGGGTACTGGTTACTTGAGTGCATGTAAAAGTATAACCTTAGGACACATGTATTATCTGAGTGAATGAACTCAGTAAGGTGGTTCCAAAGCAAAAGAAAGGTAAGAATGTTCTCGCTTTAATATTCAAGTTGTATCATTTAAGTCACATGAACATGAAAGGTGGCCTTACTCTGACAAGATCAAGTGTAATGTTCTTATATTTTCTATAGCTGGTGTATTCCTATAGTAACGATACCATCATTTTCTTGTCGCTTTTACTCTAGGATAAAGACACAAAAGTGGGAACATGTGGCTACTGCGGATTACAGTTCAAGCAGAAGCATCATCACTGAAGCATTTCCTCTGTCTTTGCTTCTCTGTATAAATTGCCATATTGGTTAATAAATTATATCTTGTCTGTCTGTCTGAAAGTGCATTCAACTTATTAGAGCCTGTTAATGTCAATGATGCAACACATCTGTTGCCCATAACTACATACTCTATACCGTTTGTGCACAATGCATCCACAGTTAAGGGAGTTTGTACAAATGTTTCTTCCAATGGTTGTTTTTATAAGCGTACACATTTCATGTATCTATGGGATTGTAAGTGCAGTAGTGTAATTCTTGGACATGCTTTGTTATCCTGTTTGAATAGCTGGATGCAGTTCCCAGCTGTAACAGGCAGATGTCAGCAGTGGCCTGCAGATATGTGTGTGTGTGGTCTGGTACTGCAAGACAATGACTGGCTGTTAAGTACAGAAATACAAGCAGAGTTTTAGACATTATTATCTTTTGACCAAACCAAAGCAATTTGTTTTTAGAAAAGACACCTAAAGGGGTTGTATGCAATAAAGCTTTTTATTGGTCTGCACTAAAATGAGAGCAGATGAAAGTTGCACTGCAGCTTAAAAATGTCACCTGCTCCATTGTCTGCGTGAGTAGGATTTATGCATCTTGGAATACATGAATAACCAATGGCTTGCGATTGCAGTGCTTTAAACTTGGTTTCATCAATAAGCTGGCAAGATGTGGCTCGTCTCTGCTGTTTACTGTGAGGAGCACAGAGAGAACCTTAGCATTCCTTGTGCATCAGCCGCACACAATCTGCGCTGTAGAGTCTCGCTCTGCCAAGCCTGGAAGACATCAGGAGGGAGCCAGCCTGATAAGACACAGTAGTGCGGAACAATACATGTTTGAAGAAGATCATATATATATTTCATCAGGCTTATTCTCCATAGACCTCTGCATGCCAAATTGGCCTGCGCTTGGCTCAGGCTCCAGACAGCACTAGCCTGTTCTGTCCCCAGTGATGCAGCCAGTGGAACTGCATTTTCCACACCATAGAGCTCAGGTTGGGAGGAGTAGTCAGGCTGATATAATTGGCCCTGGTGACTTGTGGAAGTGAGGCTTATGCTGTAGTTAACCTCATCTATAGTCAGACCACTTTGGATGATTGAAGGGGAGAGAGGTGCGTTGTTAAAAAAAGGCAGGCGAGCCCGGGTCACTGTCAGAGAGCTGACTGGTTGGTCTTGCGGTTGGTAAGTCTGAGTGGTTCAGAGGTGGTGGTTGGTTGAGTTGGAGGCATCGCCGGGGGGCAAAATCTTCAGATGAAACTGAGCATATGAATTGTGCTGAATTAAATGGCCCTATGTTTTTGTGCTAGATTTAAGTGCACTGTTAGATTATTCACTGCTCTTAAATGCACCCGCCAGCATAATAGAATAATAGAATAATTCTTTAACATATATATATCAAGAACCTCAAGATTATAAAGTGGGATTCAGCCAATTTGCAGACAAAATCCCTCACAGGTTCAACCTTAAACTGTCAAATCACCAGAGGGGGGTCTATGACTACATCCAGTTCTTTCTGCATAATATTAAATAATAATTTCAAATACAACAGTTAAGCATAATGTGACCTGCACTTTTGGGTCAGACCATTCAGACAAAGACAGAGTCAAATGAGACTATAATTATATAGGAAATATCCTTCCTACTGAGCCACACAATAGATGATGGAGTTAAATGCTGGTGAATTCCTTAACGCACAGCGCCACTCCACAACAATCACTCACTCTACACAAAACATCCTCCTCATCGCTGTAATTGCCCTATTAAAATATTTCTCCTTGAAGATGTGTCATATTACAGACCCTCGGGCTCATTATGGAGCTCCCTGCAGCCAATTATCTGAACCTCCATGTCTGGAAGCCACTGTGACCAAAAGGAGCTCACAGGCAGATCTGGGAGCTGCCCGTCCTCCTCAAATGCGTACTTACTGTATGAGAGGCGAAACAGAAAGCTGACCTTTGGTCATTGTCTCGGGGCGACTCCACTCAGCTCCACTTTAGAGTCAGGTGACAGAGCTTCTGACCTTTACCATGGAAATAATGACTTGTTCTTGTGCCAGGAGCTCAGAGGGTTACTGCAGGGAGCAAGACACCTCTGGCGACATGTGACAGTTTTTGGAGGAGAGAGTTTGCACTCAGCACTTTGATAGCCCTAGAAACCAAAGTGTGTGTGACAAGACACAAGAGACTTAGAACTGTGTGTATATATATGCCTGTGTGTGTGCATGTGTATGTGTGTATTTTTAAGTATGCGACAGAGACACAGACAGTGTTGAAAGGAAATAGGTGTCAGACGTAGGGTGGAGAGAGGGGCAATTTGATGTTGTCAATACTTCCCGTGCAGACATTCCTTTGGAACATTTAAAAGTAGAAGTTATTCAGAAAAAGTGTCACGGAGCATTGACTAAGTCAATAATATGATCAATTAATTTAAGCAAACCATTCATGGATTACTTTTCTGAATGAAAGTCCTTTGCCTATCACCCCTGTGTGGGCCAGACAAGTAAACAGTGGGTCTAACATTCCCTGACCTGTACAGCTACTACAGCTACACACTGAGGCTTAATCACATTATATGGCCCAGGGAGCAGGCCTCCATGTCAGACCTGTGTGTCGAGAGCAGACAGAAGTGAGGTGAGATGAGTGGGGGGAAGGAGAGAGGGAGGAGAGATTGGGGAGGGGCGTATGGAGGATGGGGAATGAGAATGAGATGTGGGAACTAAACAAGGAAGAAGAGAAGATGGGAACGGGGGGGGAAAGTGTGAGAGGTCAGTGGAGGACGATGGAGAGCGTGAAAAAGGGAGGCGAGAGAGACGATGGAGGGTAAATCTCCCAAGAGTACAAAAGTCTTGTCCTATTCCTAGTTTGTTTAATTTGTTTAAGATCTTCACTAATTTTAAAGGTCACATAACCCTTTTTACACTTAACACATTCTACCATGAGAAATGATTTGGAAGATGTGTGGTGTAATTTAATAAGTAACATTCAAGAGCAGATTTGTTTTCATTTTAGTTGACTCCTTGGATTTTAAAATATCCATTTTAAAATGTTTGTGTTAAGTCAGTTATAAATGTAGTCATTTCACTATTTACGAATAAAGATGGTAAATCTGCAAACAGAGTGAGATAACTCCCTAGGCAGAACACTTCAATAAGGATCAGGAATTCTCTTAAAGTGGCTATGGGGCAATATTTTTATCCTAGTAATGGATGAAATTAGCATGTTTAATGAAAAGTTTCACTCGTAATGATGAGCCCACAGAAAATAATCACCCGTTGCTCCCCTCAGACATTTTTCATAGGAGTTTGTGGCGACCAAAAATAGAACAGAAAGGAGAGAGAGTATTGAACTTAGATTCACCAGGTAGCCAAACACATTACTCCAAATGAATGATAATGTTGTTCCATGTTTGCTGGATGTGTAAATGGGTAACTTCTAACAGGTTCTCTTAATCATGTTGTGTTCAAGTTATGTCTGCACTGACTTTAAAATGTAAATCTAAACCAATAATTTTAGATGGTTATTGACAAAATCAATTCTTAAACCAAGTTAAATAATCACATGAATGTACAACACATATGAGGGACTATCTTGGGGGGGGGCATTATTTTGAAAAAATAGAAAAGGGTGGAACGCTGGGACACTGCAAAACAAGTGAACACGGACAGTGAACTTTTTGATTTAAATTTAGATCAGATTTAATGTACAAGACTAAACTGCAGTGTATATATACTTTTCCAGTTTTCCCATGGTCTGCGTCCAAGAAGCCTCAAACAGCTATGGGTGAGAATAAGTATAACTGTATATCGCTTAACTCCACTCTGGGTCAACCTCTAATCTGACTGCCATTCTATTTCCGTCATGACTACACCACCTCCTCTTTTGAATTCAAATCAAACTCAAGATTTTTAAAGGAAACAGAATTGTATCATTTCTAGTACATTAAACTTAGATAGAAAAAAAAGAATATAGCAAAACTATAAAAAATATATTTGCAGCCAACCACAGTGAGATCCTGTCGACCAGCAAGAGGAAAGAAGAAAACTTTGCAGAAATAAGAAGTCAGATGTCATTATTTATCATCTTAAATCTTACTTATTTATGAGGCAGAAACAGAATGAAATTCTCAGTTGAATTCATCTTGAATTATTTAATTCGAAATGGTTAATTCCATACAAAGCCCAGGAAGATCCCTCCTCTGTTCTGATAAATACTTTATCACACTTCCTAAATCGAAAAACAGGAAGAGGAGAAAGATGGGGGTGAAAAAAATAACTTGTTTCTTGTTGTGCTTTGTTTAACATTGCTTTAAATGTTTTCAGGGCTAAATTTGTGATGTTTTCTTTTATAATTTAAGTTAATGGAAAAATTTAAAACATTTAGGCCTAATGCCTGCCTTATTTTATTTCAGCGATGTTTCTTATTATTGGTTGTACGAAAAAATCACCGAAGTGGATAAAGATGTGACACTTACTTAAAATTACTTAAGAGGTTTTATGAAGCATTTTGCGCGAGGTGGAGTTTCTTGCAGTCCCAGGTTGACAAAGTCAAAAGCTGCCTAATGAAAAGGGACGCATCGCTGATTGCAGCTATATCTGGAGCCGAGGTGGAAGTGGCATCGATTTAACAATTTAGCAGCACCCTCCTCTGTGTGTTTCCATTAGTCACGGCTGAATACCACCCACTCCCCTCTTTCACTCCCTCTAAACACACGCACACACACACACACACATATCCAAGGCTGAGACGATATATTCCACTTCTCCAGAACAGAATTTACATCATATAAACCGATACCAGACGTTGCAGCACAGTGGAAAGCTAATGTAAGGGCACACTCAGAGAACTTTGCCATGCTATGTAATACACCTTTTATTTTTGTGACTCAGTGCTTGTGCAGGCTATAGTGCAAGTGTACAATATTGTATATTTTTCATGTGTGTGAACCATACAACCTTGCTGCAGGAACGTGTGTGGTGACACTTGTTTGCTATAAGACATTTGATCATTTATGGAGCTCATGAGAGTGTGTAAGTTGGTAGAGAGTTTTGGCCTGTCCAAACGCCAAAACAGGATCATTAATTGTAGATTGACCGTTCGCTAAACTCCTACCCCGAACAGCAATTGTGCAGTCATAGCTTAGCAACCATAACTGGGCACACCAGATCTATCAAACTTTGGATTGTTGGAGTAATACTCAGCATTTGAAACATTTAGAGGATGTAGTCTATTATTTGAACCAGAAGAGCAAAAGTTTAAGAAATAGATTAAACAGTGTGTTTAATGGAAGCTGCAGTCATTAGCAGGTCTGGCTAACTAGCTTACTGCCTACAGTCATCAAGCAGTACCTCCAAAACTAAAGAGCACATCATAGCGTTAAATACGTTATCTGTGGGGTTACAATGTTACGTTACACAAAAGCACACCCACTGTGTAGAATTGTGTGGAAGTCAATCCTGGATGCTATAAAGAGTTTTGGCTAATGTTAGCTGCTCTGTCCTGCTATTTATTGGTTTTGACGAAGTTTACTCAGCAACCTGAGCCACTGTTACCTGAGATAGAGGTGGTGAGGTTATGCTGACTTTTTTGCCTGGTACATGAAGCTTTAGCTTCACTCTGCTAGCTCAATATAATGTATGTAGCCAACAAGTGCATATTTAAGACCTCTTTTACAAGATACAGCTGTCAAGTTTAAAAGTCAGCCAGGTTTTCTAATAAACTCATTTATACAACAGTACTTTCATTACTAAAATAGCTAGAGCTAAAAAAATCTGCCACCATCAAAATTGACAGTTGTTGGCTAGCCTTCTTTTGTCTACCTCTGTCTGGAATCAATCAGTGACCTATTGTTAAAATTCCCATTGCTCAATCTGCCACAGTTATCATTGTAAACTACATATGTTCTATGATGGGAGAATGAGAAGCTGGATGGGGTAGTGACAGTAAGGTGGCGCTTAGCAAACGGTCAACTGGTAAAGTCACAACAGCAAAATATAGACTTTTTGTTTTATGTCTAGCAGTCTTTGAAATATTCCATTGAAAATGTTGTGGTCGGATTACAAAGATGACGTAGATCTAACAAGTTCAAGGGATTGTCTGGGTGTTCTGCTGTCCATCACGGCATCATTTAAGCCTTTCCATACCTCCGCTGGTTTGGGCTGTTGGAAAGGAAGACCATGGAAAACTCCATCCACCCATTCTCTGAGCGTGGCGACTGGTGATTCCTGTTGCCTGTCTGCCTTTGTTAGTGCCATACTTGATGGATACCCAGGTGAGGAGGACCTGGTCGACGCCAGCATACAGGGAGGGTAATCTGGCTGCAAGCTGGCATCCAAAGACGCAGCAGTGTGAGCGATGGACCAAATTTTGGGCTTGTTGTCTGTACTTCGAAGGTCTAGATTAGGATAGAAGCCGCTGTTTTGCTGTTGGACCATTGTGGGTTTGGGGCAGTCTGAGCACAATCTCTCTTTTCCATGCCGTGGGAGGTCTGTATCTGGATTTGCATCATTGTCCTCAGAAAGAAACTGTGGCTTTGGTTCACTGTCAGAACCATCTGACTCCAGCAGGTCGAAGTCCTCAAGGTCACTCTGCAGGTCTGCACACTGTCGATCTGCAATTTTAAATAATACAGATAAAACTAAATCTGTGCATGCTAATTAAACTTTGAGCAAATCTTGAAACAAGCTCAATGTGCTTTCAGATTGATTTAGGTTCTGCTTACCAGGAAGGTCTTTGTTGTTCTTAAGTGGCTTTTCAGCTTCATCGCTGTCATCATCACAGCCCCGGTCATCAGAGCTTTTACAAGCCCGTGGTGACCACGTCACCTTGTTCTCCTTCTTCAGCCTCCTGCGTGCATTTGCAAACCAAGTAGACACCTGAGGGAGGGAAGGAATGGAGGTCAGAAAGTAACGTAAAGTCATATTAACAGAAGAAGGAAGGACATTATACAGGAGTGAAGGAAAGACAAGGGAAGGAAAGGGTAAAACATTGAATAGAAGGAATGAAAGAAAGGAAAACGTATGAAGATGTAAGAGAAAGTGTGAAATGTGTAAAGCAGTCATGAAGAAGGGCAATGCATTTAATGGTGCCGGAAATGGATTAAGGGAAATCTGCCCCTTATCAGGCAGCTAAATAAAAAAAATATTTTGCTATAACCTACCTGTGTAAGGGTCATTCTGGTGATGATAGCAAGCATTATCTTCTCTCCCTTTGTGGGATAAGGGTTCTTCTGGTGTTCCTGCAGCCAAGCCTTCAGGGTGCTGGTGGTCTCTCGGGTGGCATTTTTACGACGGGAAGCACCGTCAGAGCAGGAATACCTGATCCAAGTGGTGACAATTCAAATAATATTTCGCAATGTCGCACCAAAAATAAGTGAATCACATTTGCTTTAAAGGACAACCTCCCTTATTTATGAGTAACTATTGACTTTAAATCATATATTAATGATGTCTTAGGAGAGACCATGCCATAAAGTGCAAAAAAACACACGCATATAACTTTATACCAGTTCCAGACACTAAATCCCAGTAAGGATTTTATAGTTACTGTAATACTTATGTAATGATGCCAAGACATAAAAGTATATGAGATCACTACAAACTTGCTACAGTTACACTAGGAATATTCGTCATCAGGGAGTCAGCAGTCTTAAATGGAGGATGTCTGATGTTAACATATTAGAGTTTTGAAAAGAGAAAATATGGTTTAGCTTGAAGGCAATAAAAGCACTTTCTCAATATGCAGACTTTGACTTACCCATATCTGTCATAAGGATATTGTCCAAATGTATATTCATAGGGATAGTAGGCAGGAGTCTGAGATGTCCCCACATGCACAGCTCCTAATCCGTCTTTAGGATCTAGTGGCCCCTGAAAACAGTGATAAATAACTGACATAAATATATGCTAAAAATTCCAGGATATTTTCACAGGAATGCACTGTGATAGACATGGCTTTATAGCCTTAATTTACCTTGTTTACTTTTTTACTTTAATGTCAAATGAATATAAGATTCACAGATTCTGTTCAGTATTCAAAAAATTACATGTTCACTTTTTCAACCTTTCTAATGCAGTGTTATCATTAATTAATTTATCCGTTTGTTAGGGCTGGGGTCTGTACGTTGCAGTATTGACAATTGTACTTCTATGTCTTATTTTGTCACTACTTTGTTGTTATGTAGTGATTGTGATATATGTTGGGATCCCTTCGAAAACACGATGGTACATCTAAAAGGGTTTATCCTAATAAATACGTGTAAACAAACAAAGGTGTGTGCGTATTGGCGCATTTTTAAATAAAAGCAAAGTTTTTGTTATAATGAGCTGTAAGTGAAATTTGAAACTCACTCTGGAATAGAGAGAGGTGACGTCGCCGGTGCAGGTGTTATGGTAACCTTGACTCTTTGGATAAGGGCCGCTGTAGACGCCAATTCCGGCGCCAGGGGTGAGCTGCTGGCCTGGCGAGCGCAGCACCGGGTGTGACGGAGGCGTTCCGGGCTCCAGACAACCAGCCAGAGAGCTGGAGGTCATCAGAAACTTTGGCAAGAAAAAAAATGCACAATTAACCTCATCTCTACCATTACATTATAAGTTAGAAAGATATTGAAGGGTATTTTTGACACAGCCGAAAGCCAGTTGTAAAAAAAAAAATCAAAAAATAGTAAAAAATACCCAGAGAACAAATACTGCCGTGCTACTCACTGATTTTGTCACATTTTGTAAAGAAAACAAGTGACTTGTTCGTGGAACATTTGAGAGTGTTCAAGTCTATAATTTACTACAACTTTAAAGAAAAAAAAATCTAAAAATATTGACTATACCTGCGGTGTGGTGGAGTATGAGTATCCCAGCGGAGAGTAAGCCATGGCTCAGATAAGATCAAAGAGACAAAGAGACGGGAGCGCAGAGCCGGGCGACATCCAACAGCATCCGTGCCGAGGTGAGACTTTTGCCTCTGACACTAGTTCAGAGCTAGTTTGCCAGGCAACTTTTCAGGTTTTAAAATTTGGATCTACCACCTTATCCAAATGGGGGCGCGCAGACATTTACGCACCACTTTCATTTTACGCACCACGATTAACAGCCCTGAAAAGTAACTTCTTGGCTTCCTTCGCAGTTCCGCTTAATTCACTTTAGCTGCTGCAGCTTCTACGGTACCCCTGCTACCTCCAAAGCGAGTGTGTGCGTGTGTGATCAAACCATCTCCCTGTGATGCGCTCTTTGGTTTTAAGGCGCGTCTCTCTGACGTCAGCCCGGACTCCGTGTGTGTCTCCGGTGTTCATATCAAGATGAGGAAACTCACCTAATTAATTCCTTCCCAGTTTTCTTTCAGTTCTTCTGCAGGAGAACAGCCCCACGCAAGCGCAAGTGCAACCCCCCCAAAAGTCCCCAGGCATAATGAGAATGTGATCAATTGTCCTTTCCAAACAAGCACACACACAGCCGCATACTTGCACATACACAACGCACTCGTACACACACCCTGCGATGGCCAGAGGGGGGATCAGGAACGTGATGCCTTGACACCACATTGACATAAGATGATTGATGACTACAACCTGATATTAGCATAATCGTTTTGCCCTGTAGTTTAGATAACTTGTCAGTACGGAGAAATCTCCCTGTCATGCACATATTCATGAGTGGGGAAATTTCAGGTCTCCTCCAAGCAAATTAATCAAAGAATAAACACTCTGCATTCCCTTGAGTAAGCACCTTTAGCAACTGAATGGGATGTCATGTTTTTAATAACAGTCCTTAGCCTGTCCTGGTAAAGTGGAAACATTTCTCTCATTTCTTCTTAATCCACCTTTTGAGCTTTATTCATTCTTTATAGCGGCAGGATGAAGACTAGGGCAAGAGTAAGGGGAAAGGAAGGGGGAGGGAAATGTTGGAGGAGTCATGTTCAGAAAAAAAGGATATATTTGTGCTAAAATGGCAAAGGAAAACAATTTTAAACCTTTAACATCTGTATGACATGCCTTTGGAAACTACTTGATTAGTTAGTAGGAAGTCTTGTGACGTAACACGTTTTTGGTTAGGTTTAGGTAACATTACTTTACATTACTACTTGGTGACATATGTTAGTGAAGTTGTACCTAACCAAGTAGTAATGTGTGATAGCATAATGTAACATAACTGAAAACTTTAAATAAGTCGACAGTGACTTTTGGTTTCACACAGGACATGAACCTTAGTGTCTTGGGTAGAAGGCCAGTGTTTGTTTGACCCATACATCCACCCAAAACCTCCATAGGTAGACTTTCACACTCTTTATCAGTCTTTATACTATGTCACATGATTACTTGAAGTCTTTCTGGCAGCTGTGTGCACCTCATATATATGAGACACCAAGGGACATGACAAAACATTGATACATGATAACCTGGGAATGATACCGGGCAGGAATTTTTGGGGGGAAGTGATGAGAGACAGAGAAGAAAGGAGTTAGGGACTGTATGGGAGTTGGTAGGGAGAGAGGGTCAGAGGACGGAGAGTTAGTGAAGGGGAATGTCTCCCTCCGAAAAGGGGGGGAGGGACGGAGAGTTAGTGTTGTTTTAATGGTGAGGAGGTTGGTCAGCAGAGCTGGATAGGGTCTTTTAATCTTTCAACATTGTGGTGACAATCATAATCACTGGTTGGATTATGTTCAGAGTGAATGAAAGGCAAAACTTAATGCACAACTACGCCACCAAAGTTGAACCAGGGGTTCACATCCAGACTACTGTGGCCTGGTTTGGACAACAAAAGCACTTCAGTAACTGTTAGTGAAAGACTGTGGTTTTAGTTAAATGTTGATAAACCATTCTTGTCTCTGTCAAGTCACTGCAGGCTTTTTCTGTTTTAAACCAGACCACAGTGTTGACCTAACCTTAACCAAGAGAGCCATGAGTTCATAAACATAACTATGAAAAAGTGTGTAGGAAAAAAATAATGCTGTAGTCACTACAAATGGACATTGTATTACAGGATGAAAAATTTTTATGAATGAAGATTTTACTGATATGCATTTTTTCAACTTGCTCGATAGTTAATAAACAATAACTGGTCATTATGTTAATAGAAAAAGTAATCCTGTCTGCATTGGTTTATTTAAAAACAATTTGCTCTTGCAAATTAGTTGTATATAAATAATTTCTAGTAGTCTGTGTTGCAGATATTTATAATATTAAGTCCATCATTGCCAAAGTTCTCAATTTCACTCATTCTGTGGTTATAATAACTGTTTACTTAGCAGCACTTTGTATGTTTTTTATAAATATATTATTTAGAGATAGTGTACTGTGACGCAAAGAAAATATTGATAATGTTCCCTTCTCCCCACCCTAATAGTTTTTGTACAATCCTTAATATTGGAGGAAATGAAAAATCCTATGTTATGGGGAAAATGAGGAAATAAACGACAAAAGGTAGGTCGGGTAAGAAACTTTATGTGCATGAAGTCCAACATGAAATGAATGTGGGAAGGAGGGGAAGCCTAAAGAGGCAAACTTGGGGAGCAAGGAGGAAATCGTTAATAGTCAGGGGATCTGAAATGGAGCGAGGGGATGTGGAGGGGAAAAAGGACAAAATATTCCCAGTGCACCCAGAGTAGGGCTGGAACAACAGAGCTGCATCACCAGAAAGCATCTCGGGCCCCACCGGGGAGAAAGCATCTGTGTACCGGCGCTTGATTGACATTCCATTTGTCCCGTGAAAGGTGCTCATATACTGAACACGGACTAACTGTCTCTCCCTCATCTGTGCTCAAAGCTTGGAAATGAAGTTATCGCTCCGCGCTGGCGTTGCACATCTTCACACAAAACATATGTCACTCACAGAGAATGGCAATTTGTTTAGCCGCTGACAATGAACATGACTTTGTTTAATCTCGGTTCCATGTAGTTCATGGGGAAAATAACTTGCAGGGTTGAACTTCCAAGCTTTTGTTACCTTCCTGGATAAAAAGAATGAATATAGTGCATGTACTGTACATGGAGGGTGCGTAGATTATGTTATTTCCCTCTTTTTGAATATTCAATTCACTGCTTATATATTAATATATAATCTGTTTATAAATTTATGGCATTCCTCCAGTATGTATTTCTTAAGGCTCTGCGTTCGTTAGACCGTGATTATATCTTTCTGATCTTACTCCCCTAACATCAATCATTCATTCAAGATGCTCCTCAAGAAAAAGAAAGAAGAAAGGAAACGTTCTTATTCTCTCCTTCCTGCATTCAACTCTAGCTATTATGCAGTAGGTGGGGCATGGGGGTTAATGATAGAAGCATGTTAATGTGAGAGGAGGAGGGCCAGGCAGTGCAGAAAGTGTTTGGAAGAGACCGACAAACAACTCCAATCACAAGTTCTTTCAATCACAGTGCGACGCATTTGAATATTTTCTACCTTAAAGTCTGAAATCTATGCAATTTTAATCACTGTTTAACATGTAGATGCTTTTTGAGCCTTCATCTTGGTTTTAGCTATTTTACCTTGAAAAATAGCTAAGTGGGTGGTGCTGAGGGGCCCAAACTAAAGTGAGAAGGTTTCCGACAACCAGAGTGAAAACATGACCTTACGTGAGGCTTTTTTGGATGAGGCAATATTAGTCCAGTTGGATGGGTTTAAAAATTAAAGGAATAGGTTGAAATTTTGGAAAATATGTTTATTCACTTTCTTCTTTACTCTCATATCTGTTATGAAGCTATGGCCAGTAGCTGGTTCACTTAGCTTAACATAAAGACTGGAAACAGGGAAACAGTGTTTCCTATCAACACTTTTAAACAGCTCAATAATTAAAACATTTGTTTAATCCTTACAAAAATGCAATGCAAAAATGCAAACAGCAATACCTATTATTCCCTTTGGGAGCATTAACCATTATTCCAAGATGGTTGGCCCACTAGTCTTGTTGTCACATTATTTAAATAGCCAAAATTGTCGTATTTTGCGATTAGGAATATTTAGAGCAGTTCATTAAGTGAAATCAGATACAAACAAATGTATAGGTCTTTTTAAATGAACCAAATTAATTGCATTAGTGGTAATATTGGATTTTATTTGACATAACTACCAGTGATGGTATCTATGTGGGCATTTTGCCACAGATTTGTTGACAGTCCTGTGTTTTTATTACCAAGTGGTAGCTATTAAATTCAATTCCATTTCATTCAAATTGCGTCAAATCATATGAGAAGTTATCACATTGCACTTTTCATATAGAGCAGGTCAAGACCTTACTCTTTGTAAGATTATTTACAGAGACCCAACAATTCCCACCATGAGCAAACACTTGGCCACAGTGGCAAGAAAAAACTCCCTTTAACATACATGAACCTCAAGCAGAACCTACACTCAGGGTGGGCGGCCATCTGCCTGACCAGTTGGGTTGAGCTAGAGAGAAGGAGAGGTGGGGGAAGAAAGAGAGAGAGAGGGTGGATAGAGAAGCTATCATCGCTGTCAGAAATGTAAAATGTCTGCAATTCAGGAAAAGAAGCTGGAGACTGACGTGAAAAGTTTTCTTAAGTAATTACATTTTGAACAAAATTACATGTATGGGGCATTATGTGGAGTCTGCGCTCAGAGAAAAATGCTCTACGAAGAAACAGTTGCAGATCCAAACCAAATAACAACATTTTTACACTTTGGTTGTTGTAGTGATATTGCATTAATTAGTGAGCTTTAGATGTGCTTGTAGCTTGATTTTTTTACCTTTGGACAGAGCCAGGCTAGCTGTTTCCCCCTGTTTCCAGTCCTTGCGCAAAGCTAAGCTAACCAGCTGCTGGCTGTAGCTTTATTTTTACTGGCCAGATATGAGATCTTTTCTTATCCGACTCTTGGTAAGAAAGCCAATAAAAGCATTTCCCCAAATGTCAAACTATCGCTCTAACATCCACTTTATGAAACTGACAACAACAAAAGATAAGAAAGTTATTCACATGGTATTTGTGTGCTATGGGATTTTCCTTATGAAACTTTGTTAACACAGCTTTCTTAAGATGTTCCGAAGTGAAGAGAAACAAAATGAGGAGAAAAGTCGATTCCATGCAAGACTTGCTCAGCTCACAGTGTTCAACTATCAGACAAATGAACACAGGGGTAACACGAGGTAGCTTTCCCACCTTTTTTCAAGCCTCTGCTCTCTGAGAATAAGGGATACTCAGAGAGAAAGAAGAGGACAGAGGAGGACAAGCAATAAATGGATCATGAGGAAAGAAAACAGCCCTTCCTTTCCACCACAAGACAGTGCCTCTTGTTAAGCACAATAGCACCAACCGAGTACAAGCGCAAACCGGGCTCAATCTGATCCACAAACAAGGCTGCCAACACCGAATACGTGTCTGACCACTGAGCAGCAGCCATGCTATCTACTGTTCTTCTCCTCCTGTCTAATAAGAGCCTCATGGAGGTTCTGGAGCGGCTGAACTCTGAGTGAGATACTATAAATGCCCTGGTCTTCCTCATCAATGATGTAGGACACAGGAACAGAGACAAGCTAACCCTCTTAGCCGCTGTGCAGTGCGTGTGTGCAAGTGTGTGCGTGAAAGAAGTGGATGGAGACAGACAGAGGCAGAGAGGGAGACAGGTTTAGGCTACAGGCAGCTCTTAAGAGTGTGTACAGTTTGCGTTGAGCCCTGGGAGGCCAGCCGTATTCCTCCCTATCACTTCCACTTCATTACTCCGGCAGCGGACATGCATTATTCAGCTCTTCAAGCCTCAGTCCACAGGGACCAATAGAGCCTTTAACAAACACTTTAACCTATCTTAACTCTCTCACTGATCCTCTCTGTTGTTGTTCATCTCTTTTGGTCTTCCTTGATTTCTGTTAATGTATATTCTCTCTCTGCTCCTATAACATTTTTTTAAACCTTCTAAATTTTCTGACCATTTATTTTTACAGGTTGTAACCATCTGCTATTTTACTTTTTCTCTTGAAATGGACTTTACCTTTTCATTGGTTTGCTCATCACAGACCCCACTGCTGTACGGAACGCGCAAAACTGATAATAACTGCAAAATCAACCATCAAAAATATGTTTTTGGCCACTTGGGGCAGTGGAAACAAGTTGTGCACAACACTGACAGATCATCACTTTTTAAGTTGACATGGTGACCTCGTTAGCACACAGTTGCTTATGTACACATCCAGGAGTTAGGGAGCAACATTAGCATTCATTTGGACTCATGTTTCTGGCCACTTGATGAATGTAAGTCCAATATTCACCTTTTTTTTGCTCTTTTTTGGTCTCTACCAACTACTCAGGAAATACTGGCTCTTTACCTGCTAAATGCTCCACTATGTCCACCAGCTTCTAACTGTCTAACTGTGTCTGTCTGCTGTTTGGTGCTTAGCAGGGTGTGTTAGATGTGTTTTTTTTTAATCTTTTCTCTGAAAATGACACTCTGCTATGGAAATATTGATTTTAGCTGCTTTCCCCTTCTGTTCTGACAGTTATTAAAACTCAATATGTAGAAAAGTATTGAAGTGGTGATCACAACTGAAACAAAATACATGACCATGAAAGATAGTTAATATGACAAGTAAATAATTTATCTGCTAAATGACCTACGCATTAACAAATTCACCAAAAAGCCATTCAAGAAATGAACAATATGTTGTCCTATATAACATCAATATTTTGGTCAGTTAAAGAGGACTATATTCCTGTTTTATAAACAGTTATAAAACATAAACAACAAAAATAGATTTATTTGGGAGTGCTGAGGGAAACCAACAACAAATATGTAGAACACATGAATTTCATTGTATTTAACTTTTTACTTACATCTTTGTACCTTTTTTGTTTGTTTAAAAAAGAGACAACCAAGAATTGGTTTGGATTTCCTCATGAAAAAACTTCAATAAGCAAAATGGAAGTTACAATGTTATTTTTATAAAGTCCTAAAATCCTAGAAAACTGGTCTTTAATGTGAGGGCATTACGCCAGTGCCGACTTTAGATTGTTAAATTGCTGGAATATCATGAAAAAGGGAAATCAGAGCTATATTTTTCCTAAGCACTACTGCAGTACCAGTGCTTAGACCTCAAGTGCCATCCTCTGGTGGTTTAGGGAACTACAACCTTATTGTGCTGATGATTAGGTGCGTGTGAGTGGGCTTGTGTGTGTGTGTCTGCGTGTGGTGTTAGCCTGAGGGTAGCCAGTGATCTCAACTTACAGTTGTTATTGACCCGGGGTGAAAGGGTCACCCACAGTTATGTGACCGACCAAAGACAGTACAGCAGGTCTGCTTGTCTACATACGCGTGGGCGAGGTTGCAGATTTCAAGTTGTCTCTGACCGGACCTCCTAGGACTTTTGGCCACCTGCAGCGTCCACTGCAATATCCTACCTTACTGAGTTTACACCCTTTGTTTCAATGTTTGTTTGCGTTTGGCTAAATCTTAATCAGCTTCATCAGTATAATTAGTATTTGCATCATGACACACAACTTAGATAAAATACTATAATGTTCATTATAGATTACAAAATGATTTTCTCCTTGTATCACACAGGAAATGGTATACAGACAGACTGAAGATCTTGACTACGCTATCAATCTTCATTTTCCAGCGATCATCTGTTTGTCACTTTCCCAGTAAA
The DNA here is from genome assembly GCA_024633595.2 of Lepomis macrochirus. Taxonomy (NCBI): domain Eukaryota; kingdom Metazoa; phylum Chordata; class Actinopteri; order Centrarchiformes; family Centrarchidae; genus Lepomis; species Lepomis macrochirus. Next base: position 28,557,125 of record JALXJV020000013.1, on the reverse strand, counting down.
CGCCGCTGAGTGTCTGATCCCTTGATTCCACATTTAGAGAGCCTCTAACTGTGTGCCATGACTGATCACATATCATCACATGCCATTTCACAAAGTATTAATCCACAACAAATGCTCAAAAACTCTTGCTGGTCGACAGAGAGTTGCATGTGATAGCAGTCGATTAAGTGCTTCCTTCTGGAGCGCTGACATTCCCCAGAGAGGAGCGGGGCAATAATTTCCTCAGATTGCCCCTGTGGGAACGAGGATGCTGGTTTTCTATGTCCACTCCAATCACATCACTAATGGAGAGGCGGGTAAGCATCTGTGACAGTGGGAAACCAGATCTCTGCTCCCCCATGTGTATGTGTGTGTCTCTGTGTGTGTCCTTTGCAGATAAACAGTTGGCAGGTTTCCCCTATCCCTGTGCACGTGCATGAACACACATACACACACATATATCTGAGGTGGGGGGTGTGCAAGCTGGACAGGGTTAATATACTCCATTAAGCTCTATTACCCTAAACGACTTGGGCAGATGAATGAGGACTCACATTACTCCGCAACTGTGTCTGTGTGTGTAGAATGATAGTGTGTGTGCATGCATCTCATGTGTAATTACACAGTGAAGATATGTGACCCATGAGTCATCTATAATTATCAGCAGAATGAAAGACAGCAGAGAGGGTTTTTGCACTCTGGGTTACTGTACACTGAAGCAATCCTCATCTTATCGTGTCATTTTTTTAATCTTTTAGTTCAAAAAGTGTCACTTTCTTAAAACAATTCCAGCATTTTCTAGTGGGGTGAGTTAATTCCAATATGTCTGTAATGTCAATCCGTGTATTTTAAGATTTCTTTCTTGATCTTGGCGTTCTTTCAAAATACCAACACTAATTCCTCAATTTGGGTGGGAGACAGGGTGATAAAAGACAGATTTGTTTTTACTTGTTTTAAGACAAGATTAAGAGTCTGCTGCTAGGCGAACTTCAATATGCCAAAATTTTCACAACAACAGTGCTAGCATGCTGATGTTTAGCTGTGTGTTAGTAAACACAAAGTACAGATGAGGATGATGAAAATGTTTTAAATTTTTCAGGCAAACTAATGTGCTGGACAAGTTAACGTTTAGGCATCTCCAAAGTTACTGACATTCATCTGGTGGGGGACATGAGCGTCCCCCATGAGCGTGCCAAATCCATCCAATAGTGGCGTTACAGGAAAAATCACCAACGTCATTAGGGTACATCATTCAGTAACCATGATATATGAAAAAGTGAAAACTTGGACCTGCTTGTATCACTAGAAGAAAAGCAGGGATGCCGCCAAATCGTTTTTTCGATATTTCAGTACAAACCAAAGTGGTGGACCAACTGACCCTAGAGCCACACCGCTTGTGTGGCTAAAAATCTGCCTGTGTGGGCAGGCAGTTTTAACCTGTTTCAACACAATGAGAACTTCCTGGAAGCAAGAAACTCTTCTTCTGTCGTCTTTAAAGTTACTCATTTCAAGAAAACGCTTCAGAGAAGTTGATTTCCATTGGAGAGAGGTAAAAAAAAATATTCCTGCAGTTTTATTTGTTTGTTTGTTTTACCTTTCTTTAAAGAAACTATGTCTTTAAGGGCTTAATGGTAGACACAAAATATTGATCATTTTCAATAATGGCTGTAGAAACTCACAATCTGACTTCGATGAGCATATTCCCTGCAACATTTCCCAGGTATTTAACAAACTGAGGCTCAAGTAAAAGAAATCGGCAAGATCACATATGAATTAATTTTGTGCAGCTTCTCCGCCCTGCTCCAATACACCAGTGTGTCTCAATGGATGCTGAACAAAGACGCAGCGAGTCCTCAGCCCCCTCAGGACTCTCACAGCAGTGCACTAAGCTAAGTTGCTACACTATAACAAACCAGTGGATAAACATTGTTTCAAAATGGCTGAAAAGAGCCAGCGATGCGAACACTCAGCCACGAACCCTCCCTCTGTCCTAATCTGCTTCTTCTTCTCTCAGATTATTGCCATGAATGGGCAGACAACAAGAGAAAAGACCTATCACTCCCACCCTTTCATAGAATTTGTTGTGTGTATTTTCCCTGTATATTAAATTTGTCTCCTTTAAAAGGCACTGACAATGTTTGCTATTTGTCTGTACGGTACTCGCAGCTGCAACGCCACAATAAACGCAGGCTAAGAAGCAGCACTCTGTAAACTCAGAATTGTGGAGCTTGTTGAATTACCCATGAGTTTTGATACTTTGCTTTTGTGTAAACGCTTAATTCCACTAATCCCTATGAATGGCGTAAATTCCCTATGATATCTTGTCTAGGCTAAACATTTGCTCACTTACGTATACATTGGGTACAGAAAATTATTCTTTTGACAACATTACAACAGATTTAACCCAGTGCCCCGCTTATCCTGCAATGACATGTATTAGCTTCATTGCATTGGGAGGTACATTTCCATTTCAAATTGCAGCTCACCAGCTAGCGCACACACACACACACACACACACACACACACACACACACACACACACATGCATCAAATCTTACATTTTTGTTGGCTGCTTGTTCTTTAGCTCCAGCAATATAGAGCTAATTATAGGGGGTTGTTTTGGAACATAAAATAATTTCCACATTTGAAGTGGAGGAATCAGAAATTAGAAATTCAAGAAATATTAACTCGCATGTTCATTATTTCTTCCCCACAGCCTTTAACTGTTTGTCAGGCCTTTTATTCTCCGAGCCCCTCGAGGTCAAGCTCTGTAAAGCCTATTTGGCGATCAAACGCTGTTCCTCCCTAACCCTCTTTTTCCTCTTTTCTCCACACACACCTCTCTTGCCCTCTCTCACTTCCCTTGGCCCTTTCTCTGCCTCATCGTCCCCCCTTGTTTCTCCTTCCCTGCCCATGTCTCTTTCTGTCCGGCTGGCCCTCTCAGCGGGGCTATAGAGTCCTAACTTGTCTACATTTACCCCCTGCGTTGGCTGACCAATGGGGCCGTTGCGCAGCGAGTCCCTCCTTTAGCGCCCCGCCATTCTCCCCGAGTCAGCTCATGCTCTCTGTTTTCTCAACCTCTGACCCCAGGCCATGGCAACAGGGGCAGGAATGTCAGGAGTGATTGGCAGGATAAAGAGCACAGACCCTCTCTCCTGCACAAGCGGATTTGAGACACTTTCAGGGGCGAACAATGGCGGATTTGGGCTTGATTGGATCACTGATGAGCTGATGACTGTCAAAAGAGCACGTCGTCTTTACATAAGCCTGATTATCTCTGTGTGGCGGAGGAGAGGAGAAGAGTAGAGGGGGTAACCACTGTGTGTGTGTGGGGGGGTAGATCTGCACACGAGGGCCAGGCCACAGGGCCTAGGCCTCTCTCATCCATTGGGGGCCTTTAACAAATCTATTCAGGCAACCAGGGATCCTCATACATGTGGCCATAATCACAGGAGGATGGCTGAGGGTGGGAGTGTGAGGGGGATGACACATGGAGGCAATCATTGTTCAATCTCTGACCATCCCATCAAGACAGACAGAGAAGTGGAGAGAAAAAGAACGAGGGAAGGATATAGAGAGAGAGCGAGATGCTGACAGAAAAGAGCAGTGGGACAGGCAAATCAAAGACAAATCCCTTCCATAATCTACCTCTTTAATAGGGATTAGAACTCACCAAAGAGCCTATATCAGAATACCAAAGCGCCAATGAAGACTCTGTTCACACTGAGAGTTTGAGGGGCTGATGAGGGGCTAAAAACTCCACAGAGTGAGTGTTCAGGAGCGTTAGCGATGGTTATTTTCCTCACTTATGACTTTTTACAGTGTATACCGGTTCTATTTTTGAAAAGTTTTGGGGCAGCTTGGGTGACAAACAAGCAACATGAAGCACAAACTTGAAACTCTGAAGAAGTTTTCCAGCAGCACCTGCCAGAAAACACTAATCATAGTTTGGATCTGCACACTTTTTCCACTCCTTTCATAACAAAAAACATGTTTTGGACACGCTGTGTAAGTGATTAAACAGCCATTTGATGTCATTTTCAGCCCCATCATGCTAAGCTCACTGATATCCAACTTTGAAAGAATAACATATTGTTTGGGTACTTGGAAGAACAGTAGCGTGATCTGGCTGGGATGAAGTGTAGAAAAAGCGAAGTGTGTATGAGAGAAAGAGTGGCTGATATTCTCCTCAGCGGTGCTGATGGCAGTCTGTCAGAGTTGGCAGAGGAAGTGAAAATGGCCTCAAGTGTCTGGCTTCCTTCCATGCTGTTCTCACATCAATGACAGCTCTCACTGCATCATCTCTCTCTCTCATTTGCTCTCTTTAGACTCAAGTTTGCTCTTTCTGTCTCTCGATTTCTTTCTCTGTCTGTGAAAGGTATGTATGGGCGGATGGATAGATGAATTAAGAAATACAGACTCTTTAAGTGAGGAGAAAATCTGCCGCACCTGAAAACAACACCTCCTGAAAATATTTTCCCACACCTCATACACCTCAAGTTTTGAAGTAATAGTCCAGCATTTTACGAAATATACTTATTTGTTTTCTTGCTGAGAGTTAGATGACACGATTCATGCCTCTCCCATGACCGTACAGTAAATATAAAGCTACAGCCAGCATCCGGTTAGCTTAGTTTAGCACAAAGACCAAAAACATGGGGAAACCAGCTAACAAAACCACTCTAAACCTCACTAATGAACACTTTTTGTTTGTTTAATCCAAAGTGTGAAAGGGACATTTTGTGTTTTCAGGGGTTTTGCACAATCAACCTCTCAGTATTTCCCAAACTGTCAAACTATTCCTATGAGTTTTTTTTATAGGTAAATAAAACTGTGCCTAGGTCTGGCTTTCCTGTACATGATCCTGCTTTACTTTAATACTGCAATCTGCAATGTTTACAGTGTATTCACTGTAGTAATTACTCCTTAGAAACAGCCAGGTCCAAAAATGAAAATTCAATAAAAGTTACGGACAAATGTTGAGCCTATTTGTAGGGGTTTTTTGCCTTATAGTTAGAAAAGGAGCATATTTTGCAACATTTGTACTGTAATGAATGCATTTTAGGCCTTGATGATAGCGAATGTATATAATTTGATACAAGATACAAATTAGTTTCTGGCAAGATAAGTGCAAATTCTTACCAATTACTTACTTGCTTATTTGCTTATTTCCTAACTAATGAAGGCTAATCTAGATCAACAACAAGGCTTACATGAAGCCTGACATTTGGTCATTCGACTAAAATAGAAGTATATTATAAATCAGTCATCACGTAATTAGCAGCATAAAACCATTGCTGTCCTGTTAAAACTATGTATCTCTGAATTTCAATATTTCATGAGAAAACAATGTACAATGTACACGTATACATATATTTTTAAATTAACAACTGGTAGGAATTTGAAAACGTCAGAAAAATTTAGTGTGTTGTACCTCCATAAAGTACAATTTTGCTTTACTTTTTCTGAGAGTGAGGTGGCAGCATTGAGTTAATCACCAGGTCCATAAACCTGGTAGGCTCACGCCTGCTCAAACCACCATTTGATTGTGTACTTCACTGTACTACGGACTGTTCACCTGCCCAGTCAAGTTTCCATTATGCAGTATTGTTACGGCAAATAATAATAACCGAAAATACAAAAGTACCCCTTTAAGTTTTTAAGTATTAAGGTATTAAAATATTAAATGACAGGAAGCTATTCAGCACATTGCCACATAGGCTACTTGTTTCCTGTGTCTTTGCAGACCACCATAACCAACCTGACACAGTTTGAACCTGATTTCAGTACTCTAATCCAAATACTGAACACCAATGGACTCCAACAGTACTTAACCACCTGAAATTCAGCAAACATTTTCCTAAGAAGCCATGGCCACTTGACTGTAAGATGATCAACACTGGACTATCAAAGTAAAGGTTCAACTTTTAAACATTTCTAGCATAGTCTGCATAGCAAGTGTAAATTGGCCATTCAATCTAAATTGGGTGTACATGAACCTGAAGCTGTCCAGGCCACTTGAGTGGCCAGAGGACCCAAATCATGTGACATGAATGACCTGCTGTTAATCCAAGCATGTATATAGGAACACAGCTTTAAGAAACACTCACTATTAACAGCCCTAAGACCCCCCACCATCCTCTCTCTCTCTCTCGCCTCCCTCTTTGGGCCTGTGAACGTCAAGGATGGGTAGGAGTGACACACAACCCCCTTCTCCCCTCCCATCCACCTCCCCCTGAGCTGCCGCCCCCATACTGGCTGCTGGCCTTTCCTGCCGTCTGATCCATATTTCAGAGGCGGCAGTGGTGGCACTGAGGGGGTATAATCCAACATTAAAGTAAGGAGGCCTGGGCTGAAAGCACAGGCGCAGGTTCATAAGGTCCTGGAAATCTTCAATTTCAATTTCCGCAGCGTTTGCAGTGGCTTCCAAGGTGCTGGCATAAGTCTCCGAGATTTGGCGAGAGTGCAGATTTCAAAAAGGGTGAGACTTCTCTTGCTAAAAATGGTTGACAGTGCATGGTTTAGTTGGCAAGGAGAGTGTGAAACAAACAAGACACAGTGACGAGGGGTTAATTAAAAGGTGAGTATGCTGTGTTATATAAGTTGAAATCAATAGTATTTTATATAAGTATAATATAAGTAAATTCAATGTTTCAATACCCATTTATGTCAATTTCTCAGAGGTAGAGAAAATAAAGAAAATTTCTATGTTGGCTATTCAAAAACATATATCTGTCAGATAAATTAAAATACTGTAAATTAAAATGATAAAAATGTATACCAACCCTAAACAAGAAGATAAACACTTTCTGAAAATAACTTGAGTTCTGGCATTAGGAAGTCACCACTACACACCCATCGCACCCCTTTCCCCCTGATTTCTAATTAGGTACAGGGAAAAAACTCTCCAATAATAAATGACTATAATGACATTTATTTAGTTCCCAAAAAATATATTCTTTAAAGACAAATTCATATCCTGTATTTACAATTTTCAAGGTTTCCATTCACAACAGAAGAGGCAAAGAAAGAACATAGGACATAAAAGAGAAAGAGAGATACAAGTAAATCTGTGACAAAACGAACCATCTCTTTTTGCATGTAGAAGCTAAACAGTAACACTATGACAGGTTGCACTGTCACAAAATAGCCTTCATTAAACTGTTCTCACTTAAATAAAATTATTCCTTTCTCTTTTCTTTTCTTTTTTTTCTCTTTTTTTTTTTTGCTTTGTCTTCTCATGATGTTGTTGTCAGAACTCGCTGTGGTGTTGTCCCATGGTGAGGTCTGAAGTGAGGAAAGAGCACAAAAAGAAACGGAAGTCAGAGGCGAAATACGTGCAACGGTAGGATAAATGTACTCAAATATTAGAGTTAAAATATTTGTATATAACGTCTGCATAAATCTGCATTATAAATACAAATATAAATATATTATTAAATCAGTTTTTTAATAGTTAGTTTTAATATTATGGGTTTCACTTTTTAAAGATTATCTTAAATAATGTTAAATTCTATTTATGCAAATTGAAAAACACTACAGGTAAATTGTTTTATGTCTTTTCACCCTTCACTACATTCCTGATGTTGCTATTAGCGTTTTCTTTGACATACATTAGCTGCATTCACTGAGGGGGCGTGAATAAATGGCGGCAGATTATTTAAATGACAGGTGGCGATAACTCTGCGTTCTTGGGGGGCGCCGCAGGATATATTAGAATGCTGCCTGACGATGCGTTAAAGTGGGGACTCAATCACATGATTTATGTGCTGAGTTCTGCCCTCCGCCCAGTCAGGTGTAACAGTGTTTACCTCTGCTTTAAGGTTCATTTAGCAGAAGACATGTGGAAAGAAATTGAGGTGGGTAATGTCACAACGCCAAATTGATTTCAGATGCATGATGTTACCTGTCAGTGATCAGCTGGAATGGGGACTTCAGGGAGTCAGGCCTATGGTCTTCCTCTGTAAAAAGAAGAATATGGCCAAATAAATAACACTTTACCTGTTAGACTTTCACTAGTATAATTTGTACTTTTTTATTGTCCTATAGATAATCATTTTGTTGGATCACTTCTTGCTGATATGCGTCAAAGTGACTACACTGAGGCCTGTTCGGTGAACGCATTAACTGCAGAGGGTTGTACAATCAAATGCAGCCCATACCCTCTCTTTTTGGACTGAAGCTTCCTGACGACTCGATATCACTGTCATCCTCCGTTCCCGAAGTTCCGTGGCCCGCCGCCGCCGGTCGTGCGTCATGACGCGCAACCGGCACTGCGCCATGGAGAGGCAGGTGTCCTGCCGGCGCCCCTCCGAGGAGCGACCTCATGTTCAAAAGAGAGTTGGCATTCAGAAAAGCCGCGTTGGCCCAGTTGTGCAGCTTGCCAATCTGGCATGTATATATCCCATGACCCGGGAGTAAGGCCGGGTGGCCGGCGGAGGCCAAAGCCGGGTGATGCGCATGGGCAGCGGGGGAAGGTTTGTGCGAGCTGTCGGGGGCAGTGGCGGTCTCTGCCAGTGACCAGATTTTGGGTTTGCTCAGCGGTGGTCTCTGGCACTCCTGTCTGCTGGGAGATCGATCCACTGCGAGTTTGACAACAGGCGATCTATTGAGAGAAATAGCCGCCTCCACTCCTCTTAGGCCCTCCACAGAAAGCGTCCTGCTGCTGTCCGAACTCTTCGGCTCCGAGGCCTGCTCTCTGGCGGCCAGGCCTGTCTCTCCCTCTCCCTTTCCGGAGCCCTGCTCCCCTGCTCGCTGCTCCTCCGGTCTCTCGATATCGACAGTTTCCAAATCAATTTCCTCGTCTTCGTCTTCGTCGTCGCTGCCGTTCTTGCCGTGCTCGTCCTCGTTGTCGCTGCTGAAGATGCGGCCGTCCCGGTCCTCGGCGCTTCGGCCCCATGTTACCTTGTTCTCCTTCTTCAGGCGTCTGCGGGCGTTCGCGAACCACGTAGACACCTGGAAAAAGGAAATATGTTTTTACGCGTTGCAAATAAAATCACTGCTCGTTCGACAGTACAGGGCTGCAGACCGAAAATATGAAATGATTAAATATGCAAAAACCTTAATTAATCTTCACCTCGTTTCCCCATAATTCATCATTAAAGAAGCTTTGAAATCAGAAATATCTGGAGACTTTTCTCTCTCGGGGTGGAAGTTCTTCAGTCAGACAGCTGCAGTATCATATTAAGTATGTAACAAGTAGCCTAGTTAAATACACTATTGCTCTTCGAGGAAGAGAAGAGGAAGTTATAACTTTTGGAAAACAGGCAAATGGCATACTTAATTTATCCTGGACACTGATGCCCACCAAAGGGTGCTGTTGAGTGGGGTGTGTGTCCTATCAAATGTTGTATAGGGTTCTTAATAATTAGCACTGGGCTAGTGTTTTCCAACTGTGTGATACCAGGCCACACATGATACACAACACACTACCCACCTGTGTGAGTGTCATCCTTGTGATGATGGCAAGCATTATCTTCTCTCCTTTAGTGGGGTAAGGGTTCTTCTGGTGCTCCTGCAGCCAGGCCTTTAGGGTGCTGGTGGTCTCCCGGGTGGCCGTCTTGGCCCTAGACGGGTCCCCGTACGGGTACTGGCCGTACGGGTAGAACCCTTGAGCGGCGTGGACAGGTAGAGAGGCTGGGTGGGACCCCGGGCTTTCCTTCAGCTCATACTGGGAGCCCTGAAATGTTATTGGAGGGAGAGAGGTGACAACTTGTTGAGCGACTTGTGTTGAAAATGATTTCCTCTTCAAGTTCAGAGAATGCTTGAAAAACAACTTTTGAATAAGGCCTTCTGTATTTATTTATTTTTTGTGCAGCAAAAAAGTTTTGAAAACTTTCAATATCGAGTCAATTTGTCACCAAATAGTCCATTTGTCGAAAAATCAGGAATTTAACATAGGCCTATCCTGAATTAAGAAAATACCCCTTAACAATTATTTATTTATAAGTTAATAAAGCATTATTTATAAGAGATTCCCTTTCTAAATTAAATTAACATATTTCTTTGTTTCGATTTAACGAACTAATAGTAAGGAATACAATTAATTTCTCAACAGTCGCTACATTTAGTTAATTGTTAATTACTACTATTAATTGTGTTTTTATAATAAATAAACGATGTTGTTCTCAAAAACATAAAGGCCACTAGGCCTATTCTGTAGCCAGTAGTTAATGTCTAAATTACCAGTGATTCCTTTTAAGATTTCAATAGCCTAATTTATTCAAAAAAATTGTGAACTGGAACATTTTAACCATATAAATTACGCATTTCTTACATGTGTGATGATTCAATATTTGTCCATACAAAACCTATATACATAGCCTATAAGATGCATTTACACATTAAGATCATGAAATAAAACTGCCCGTTTGGAGCAGTTGATTATTTATTAACGACTGTAAACTCACGAATAGGCTATCCTAGAAAAAGAATCACCAGTATTAACATTTCTTAATCACTTGAGACTATTGAATAATTGATTGTAATTAGTTTACAATAAACAAGAGCTCAGCCTGACAAGAAGCAGTGACGGTGTATCATTAACCCCCGAGCTGCTTCACTCTTTGGATGAACAAGTATCAACTCTCACCATCTGGGATATGAGGGCGAGGTCTGTGGCTCCGCTGTACGGCAGAAAGGCACTGTAGTTATGAGCCGCCCATGGGCTCCCGTACATTCCCAGCATGGAGCCGACGGCCGCGGCGGTGGCGGAAGAGCTCACGCCGCCCTCGGTGCCTCCTTCCCTGGCAGAGGCCGGCCGCTCGCCCCCATACACCTCATGAGAGGCACTGAGGAACTGGGGGTACCCCAGCTGAGGGAAAGACATGTCCGGAGAGCGCGTTCAGTAAATCTCTCAAAGTCAAAGCCACACAACAGCAAGAGCAGGCAGAGGGGGGAAAAGAGAAAGTAGAAATCCCAAGAAAGAAGGAGAAGAGGATGAAGGGGGTGTCTAAATCACCAGAGTCCCCCTTTTAGAAACTGTCAAGCTTCTCCACTTCCACCGACCCGGAGTTGTATCAGAGCCGCTTTTTGGCACCTCGAGTGCGGAGTGATGCGTGCGTCTGGCCGCAGGAGCTTCTGGATGTGAAGCTGACTGACTGATTGGCAGCCTACTTAAGCACCAAGCTCCTCCTATGCCCGGGGCAGGCGATTAGTGCATTGGTTAGCCTAGGTCGTGTGTGTGTGTGTGTGTTGGTGTGTGTGATCTAATTTCTGCAGTCTTCACTGTGTCTGTACAGAAAAGAAAACCTGTGAAGTGTGTGCAAGTCTGTGCGGTGTATATTTGCCTTTTTTGTGGCCAGAGTGACTTTTTTTTTAAAAACGAATGCACCACCTCAATCTGTCCTCTGTTGTGCACACGATGTTATTGGCTACTATTAGTATAGTTTTAGAATAGTAGAAAAAATGTGTAGTAATAATAGGCTAATAATAATAATAATAATAATAATAATAATAATAATAATAATAATAATAAATAATAATAATAATAATAATAATAATGTTTTAAACAACTGTTGCAATTTGACCATATCGAACTATATTATATTATAGGTATGCAGATTATAGGTGTCATTTTCTCTCCTTGCTTTGACAGCTGATCCGCAGGGTATGCCGGGACATTCTGGCCAGCAGATGGGCCGGGAGGCATCGATATGGTCGGCCAGATCCGAGAGGAATGTCCGTGATTATCGACGGAAGTCAGTGGAGCATATTTTGAGTTCGAAGATAAAGGAGACTGAAGGTAATGACAGAGATTGACGAGGATAAGAGATAACAGAGATATGGAGCACACAGGAGCTGTGGAGTGGAAAATGACAGATGTTTGTAGAGAAGAATGGACTACTGTACTCTGTTAGGCCCAGGTGTAAAGTCACTGATGTTGTGGGGTGTATTTGGTAGGGAAATAAGAGGTTACATCTATAAATTTGAAGAGTGAAGTGAAGTTTGAATGTGGAAAAGTGTAAAAAAAAAAATAATAATAATTGGATGGATACAGATTGATGTTTCCTCACAGGCTTAACTATCAAAACAAGCAAGCCTGTTTCAATCTGCTCCTCTGAACACATGCACACACACTCTGTCTCACACACACACACACACATGCACATTTGGGCAGTGCTAATGAGGTTGAGCACCCAGCGCCCTGCTCAGTGGCCCTGTGGCCCTCCTGGGTTCCCTCAGAGGTTAGCTGTGTAATTACTCCATCCCCATAAATACAGATTCATCATTTCACACTGGAGCCCCTGATGAGCTTGGCTGAGCTGAGAGGAGAGAGAGAGAGAGAGAGAGAGAGAGAGAGAGAGAGAGAGAGGAGAGGAAGGATTGTTGGAGGGATGGAGGGAGGAGGGGAGGATCTAATGATTTAATTACAGTGCTTAAAGCCCTCTCTGGCTAAGTGATGGTCCTCTCTGTCTCTTTCTCCGTTCTCTTCCCTCCTCAGCGCTGGCACCTACAGGGCTTTACTCATGAATCTCAAAGCTGTTTTCCTAAACACATATTATGACGAGCACCGCCGCCGCCGCCACTGCTGCTGCTGCTGCTGTAGTGTGTGTGTGTGTGTGTGTGTGTGTGTGTGTGTGTGTGTGTGTGTGTGTGTGTAGGTGTGTGTGTGTGTGTGTGAAATAGAGAGAGAGTGAGAGAGAGGATGCTTAATCTCCATGGCATTTTAAATGGCATTCATGGAGAGCGACTCTATCCTCATTGCCAAGGTAAATGGAGCCAGGGGACTCTCCATTTCAGCTCGATAAAAGAGCAATGTTAAAGACCCTCACCATTTCTCCCTCTCTCTCCATCTTTCTCTCCCTCTCTCTTTCTCCCTCCCTCCCTCCCTCATTTCTCACTTAAAATTAATGTTTTTCTCATGACAGGGGAGGGAAACGAGACATATCCACCATCTAATAGGATAATATAGCCCCATTCACCACCACCACCACCACCACCCCTCCCTCTTCTTTCTCTCTCTCTCTCCCTCTCTCTCTGCCTTTGTAGCTGCCTGATTTCCATAGTGTCTCTGTGGAGAGGCAGTTAATGAATTCCTCTGAGCTGGAGAAAGGGGGAGAATGGTTTGGCGGTTTAGAGAGAGAAAGAGGCAGGGATAGGGGGGAGGAAGGCTTTGAGCTATGCCATTCAACTTCACAGCCTCGGCCTGCTTGTGCATTCACTGTGTGTGTGTGTGTGTGTGTGTGTGTGTGTGTGTGTGTGTGTGTGTGTGTGTGTGTGTGTGTGTGTGTGTGTGTGTGTGTGTCTTTTAACATGAACCTGCTAAGACTACCAAATATTTAGACTGGCCTCAGACCTCTTTTTATGGCGACGGTGGATTGAGGGATCTCAGGAGGCAGCTTGACTCTATTTGAATCCCATTCCCTGCTATTAGCTCAGCCCAGACAAAGGAATAACTTACCGCAGGAAACATTCAAATAAAGTCCCACAATCCACTTGCACTGGCCATTTCCTCTTGGGTAATTTGCTGTGAGGTAAATGAAGACACCCCAAAGCATGAGATGATTTCTTTTTGTTTGCTAACACTTCAACAAAGGGCTGACGATTGCAGTAATGCAAAACTTATTAAATAATTGGCTCGTTTGGCATTCATAAATACTACTTTCAAGATATCAGTTTTTCTGTGCATAAAACCTTGAATTTTCAACAGTAAGAGAGTGTTAAAACAATAAAATGGCTCTCGATTATGGCTGGCTCGCCTTGCCAGAAGTTTGATGGAGAGTTTGGTCTCTGTGCGTTCAGTTAGCCAGCTGTAGATATGGAGAAATGTGACTCCTGGTAATTGCAAAGTTGTCTTTGGCTGTACCAAAACCAATCCAGATATACTTTGACACTAGATTTACTTTTCACCATTTTGAAACTAAATATAAGCTCTAAGTAAAACCCACAAAAATTCCTACAATAGAGCAAAGTGGTGTCCATGGTTATTGTAATGTAGTGCTGTTATAGCCTGAATATTTCACCACGTTATATGGGAAACCAACACACCTCGGTTTTACAAATAGGGAATATGTGAACAAGTGAGTAATTGTGAGCACAGCTATATTTATGTTTTGTCTCCTTAGCTTTCTGGCTAACGTTAGCCACGGGTAAGCTGCATTCAGAATTTGGCCAGTTTAGTAAAGAGTTGGAGTGGATGTGGGAACCCCACAGAGGACTTTTGTAGTCGCTGGGGCTAACAACAACTAGCTAGCGGCTGATGGTCAGTAAATATCTTCGATTCCTAACTATTTATTTCTATGGGTTTAATTGATGTGCACCTGTGGGCATGGAGGATTTGGAGCTGTTTAAAGGCACCTTTGAGAGTTGGGCTGAGTAAGCAAAGTAATGTAACAAGTAATGAAGCTAAATACTTTTGCTGTTAAGTAATTAGTAATTACTTTTGTGAAGAGAATTGATTCGTTTTGAAATAACTTTCCCAACACTATTGTCTAGTCACATACTATGGTAAATTCAAAATGTTGGCAAACTCAATTTTGAAATCTCATGGAAATAATTCAACTTGGTTCTGGTGTTGTTTTCCTAAAACAAATGTTAATTTCCTGAAAAACTAAGCAGATAAAGTCAGGCCCCTCCACCAAAGCCAGCAAAATGACACTTGATAAGAGCTGATATGCTTTGCCAAAAAGTAAAATGATCTCACTTAATCGTCACATTTCTTCCATTAGTTTTTTTATTTTGCTAAATGAATTGTCTTCCCTGGGCTTTGTGGGGATGTTTCTAGGATGTCAAGGATTGCAGAGATAAAGAAGAAAAAAAAACGCTGTCCTCATCTACTTGACAGCAAAGATAAGCAGTGATAGATTCGGCTCTGACCTGATGTTAAAACAGATGGATCACTCTAACACATGACAGATAAGCCTGCCAGCCTGAGGTAATACATTCAGCTACCCAAAGTTTTATGGTCCCTCACACTGAGCTAGTATTTATTCTATCACTCTGTAACACTTTTTTAATCACCATGATATTTGACATTCAGCACAGGAGATGTCATTCACACTCTTAATGGCTTATATCACCTATTATATCAGTGGTAGCGTGACCTGAGAGCCACTCGCCTGGAGATGGATCCTGTTTTGACATTTGAACATTGTGACCCAGAGGGGAAACACCAGACAAAGAGCCTATCATTAGCAATTAACGGGCGTGCCAGTGTTTGTTTATTAATAGTTTCTTTAGAAGTCCAATGGGGACTCATTTACAGTAGATGGGGCTGATAACAAACCCTGACCTCCAGCAAGGTTCACTGTGAATCGCTCAAAATAATCGCCCCATTGGTGAATCTCAACCGTGTTGTCGTTTTATTTGCCGACTGCGGCTGAGGGCTGCCATTAAATACAGTTCCATCATTCCCCGTAGAGCGAGCGATGAAAACAAGTGATGTTCAACAAGATTGCTGACTGGGAAAAAAAAGGTGAATGCCCACCTCCTCCTCTTTACAGAAAGACTTAGCAGGGGGCTTTTCTCATGGCCAGGGATCTGATTGTTTTCTAAACGGATTATTAACTCTTTTGTTACAGTAGGGGTCACTTTAATGCTTCTTTGGGGCCCATTAGCATTGCTTTAAAGAGCGCACACACACACAGATACAGGCACACACACACACACACACACACACACACACACACACAGATTGCTGCGTTCTAGGATTTGGTGTTTCTTGTCTTTGTTGTTCTCAGTGGGAGCGGAATGATACCGTTATAATGCTGTCAAAGACAATACCTCAACTTAAAAGGGGGAGTGTGAGGGAAGGCGTGTGTGTGTGTAGGTTGTGATGAAAAGGTGCCCTTAGGAAGACCACTAAGCTTAATGCAATAGTGCTGACTTCAATGGATACCTCAAAGAGAAGTGGCATTACACAGTCCTCTCCACTGAAAATCCCCTACAAGTCCTTGACTGAGAGAAGGATCAGCTCAGTCTTCACTTCAGGACTGATGGAGATCTCCGAACTAAAGGAATTAGGATCCAATCGAAACTCACCTGGAACAGATATTGTGTAACTATGTTTGTTACGTGCAATTTTTCTTTCCCGTTTTATTTATTCAGTCAAAAGTATGCGTCAAAGCTGATGTTCACCAGGGTATATATCTGAACCCTTGGGAAAATCAAAGATACTCAGCTTAGGTCAAAGCAGCACAGGACCTCTAAGCGCTGTTGTTGGCTCATACTGACCATACGAATGCAATGCTGGTGGTGGAGGGCCCCAGAGACCCTCGGATTGTGGCTGGTTGCCTCCCCCAGCTTTCAGCTCCTGTTCTGGGGTAAAGATAAAGAGGGTATCCCTTACAGGCCTGACCTCCAGCCACCACCACCACCCCCTTCCCGCCCCATCAGAATGAGGGGTCAAAGGTCAGATCAATTGGCTCCCCATGGCCCACTGTCTGCAACAGGGCTTAATCACCTATTAACTGCTAGTAAGAAGCAGTCTGTGAGATGGCGAGAGGCTGTGTTTCTCTTTCATCCAGCTGAAATTGAAGCTCCTGGCTTATATAATGTCATACTGTTATTGTGTGTTGTCCATTAAGGGAAGAGAAGTGCTATTTATGGGTTTTTTGGGCACTATGTTCCAGTCAACAGCAGACAATGTGACAATTTCCAATGATATTCATCTTGTGGGGAGAAAAGATTGTGTCACACTACAACCAAATGGCTTATACCAAAAAGCAGTTTCTTGAAAAATGCAATCAGGTATTCTTCACTTCATGTTACGATTACTCACTGAAAAAGTTAATATTTGACCTTTGCACTGTAGCAAAAGTATTAATTATATTACTCAATATATTATTTTCATCACTGGAACATAGGTGCTCTTAGATGCCTTTAAACAATTTCTAAACCCACACCAACATGTTACGTCTTCTGTATTTAAAGCTGCAGAATTCTTTTAAAAATAACTTGTTGGCATATTTGCTGAAACTGTACACTATATACACTATATCCTGACAGTAGTACATGAGACAGGCAATCCAACGTGTTCTCATGTCAGTGCGTCATTACCAGCGCTTTCAGACAGCATGACAAAGCGTAATTATTTGACGCTCGAGGTACCGTTCAGCGTCCGTATGAAATACCACGGTTTGCTACGTCACAGCAACGCAAAGGAGGCTGGTCGACATGCATAAAGTCGCTGACTTAGGTTTAAGCACAAACATTTCTAAAGGTTATGGTAAGGGTAGGGGACTTTGGGGGGCTGTCAACACCTTTAACACAAACATGGCTAGCTAACACTTTAGGTCTATATGAGACGCCACAGAGCATCTCATACAGAGGCATCAGGGAGCTTCTTAGAGATGCACTCGTGGTGCCTCAAACAGACGCTGGAGGGTACCTTTAGCGTCAAATAACGTCATAAATTTTGGCACTTTTTCTGAAAGCGTTGGTATTGATGCTCTGAAATGAGAACGGTCTTCTGTGAAAAAAAAATCTGGTTCCCCTAGTTCGTCCTACTGCTCCTAATGTCATTTGCAAGAATAATTTAAATCCTGCTATTTTAACCTGGTTTAGACTTACCTCTTATTTTGTGCTGGGAAAATGTGGAACGTTAAGTTGGGTGAAATGTCAACCTCTTATTACTCAAGTCAAGTCTATTTTATTTATATAGCCCAAAATCACAAATTTGCATCAAAGGGCTTTAATGCATCATATGACACCCTTCATCCTTCAACCTTGATTCAGATAAGTAAAAAGGAAAAAAAAACCTCTTTGATGTGGAAAAAAGGAAGAACCCTCGGGAAGATCAACGGCAGAGAGATCCCTCTTCGAGGACAGGCAGACATGCAGTAGATGCCAGAAGTACAGAGCTTACAGAAGTAACAATAACAACTGTTTCTGTGGAGAAACAGTATGGCAGTATTAGGTAAATAGATTGCAAATATATATAAAGCAACTTCCAGGTGCAAACACTGGGACTAGGACCACACAAGCTCCTTTCTACATTGATGATGAAAAGGTCAGACTACACACACAATTATTATAGGTAGATATATCTATGCAGATTAAATTAGTTGATTTAAACAGAATATCTTTGAAATTATGGGAAATTTCTGGCATGAAAACAGTTAGCTCCACTCTAAAACTGAAAGCAAACTATCAGTTATGAGCAACTTTATTTAAAAAAAGCCGATCACTAGTGTTGAAATCCACCCTCAATATCCATATCATTCATATCCTTGTTGCAAATATTTTCACACTCCCTCAATAAACCTAAGGTACAGTAAAGCAAACAGATACATGAACTTGAACTAACGTCAGAGATGTGTTTTTTTTTGTTACTTTCATTCTTTGACCACGAGCCATTTGGGTGTGCTTCCTGCTCTTAAGCTCTATCAACTTCCTCCTAAATACTGCACTCGCTCGAAGCATCTCCACCCTGCTATAAGCTTGGTCTGACTCGGAGGGGAAACCGAGTCAAACCAAGAAACTGTAGGTGATTTGTTGACTGTTATGAAAACATAATTCCATGTTCTCCGTATAAAACCATTAAATTATAAGATAAGATGAAACTTCAATGATGCACATGGGGAAAATGAGATGGTAGAGCAGCAAATGGATCTAACACAGACAAGAATGTAAATAAAAGGCGGTGAAGACATATCTGCAACATTTCATATAAATAATCGTTTGTTTGCAAATAATATAATTCAGCTTATACTCAGTTTATGAATCTTTGCATTTGCTAATCTAAACACCTGGTGTCTGGTAGGGCTTTCCTGGGCGAAATCCTCTGGCACACAGGAAGTGATGGGCTTTATCTGTTTGTTTGAAATAAACAGAAGAAGAAGAACTGGGTAGTCAGCATCAGCGCTGATAGCGACCACAGCTGATGAAAAAGGAGCAGTATACCTGTAGACACTCATGCTTTGTCAACTGAAAGATGTCACAATACCGGCTGCAGGTATGCATGACAAGTGCTTTTTGGGTTGCGTAGTGTTAAAAAACTAACTTTAACCTTAAACTGTATGCAGGAACGATTTCTGCAATCAAATCATATCACAATATATTACACAAAGGGAGGAATTGTAAAAAAACAAAACAACAAAAAGCAAGACATCAATACCACAAAAAACCATAAATGAAGCCCAAGACTATACAGTGATTCAGTGCATGTATGGTTGTACACAGCCAAGCCCAACAGAAGGCCAGACTGTCACATATCTGTGCAAAGACTCAATAACAGAGTCTGTCTTGCTGCTGTCTGTCAAGCCTTTGAGAAGCGACAGTGGAGGTGGGGAGCGTACATTCCTCACAGCGGCTCCATGCAGCTCAGCCAATTAGCAGCTGAGTGGTTTGTTTAAGTCCAAGTGATGATGAGATGTTGTGCTGGGAGGCGGCCCAGTTCATTAAGCACACTGTTGTCTCTGGTTTACCCAGCTTGCCGGCTTTAACAGCCTCTCAGCGCTTGTTTACCAGCCGCAAATATGACAGACTGTATGTCTATTTGACCGTCTGTTTGTGTGAGTGTGCATGTGTGGAGGTGATGGAGGAGGTGGTGAGTTTGTGTGCGTGTGTGTGTGTGCACGTGGGGGTACATCTGCAATTTAAGGCACTGTATGTACAGGAGGTGGACACAGTAACACCCGAACAATATATGCAGTTCAGCATAAAAACTCTACAAGTTCCTCCAAAATTTCCATAAAGTTAAATGAACACCTGTCTGTGTCAACACAAACTGAACATTTTAAACTTCACCAATGTATTGTTGACTGCAGGACTGTTATGTTGGTTATTGAATTTGTAGGCATTCATTTAAATGAATATTTATATATTTTGATAAATAAATAATAAGTGTTTTTCCCAGTATGCTATTCTTGTTAGGGTGAAGATACCTTTGAAACAGTACATAACAAGCCTACCGTAGACTTCCTTCTACTGTGGTATGGTTAAGGCTAAGATTGTGTTTATGGCAATTAAACTCTAGTTAAAGCAATAGTTTTATATCTTGGAAAATTCACTTATTTCCTTGTTCCCAAACTTTTTTGCCCTTCCTGCTCTCATTCTTAGCTAAGCTAATGGCTAACCGGATGAGTGTGTTATCAGTTATCACATCCAGCTTTCGGCAAGAAAGCAAGTAAGCATTTGCTATTACTTTAAGGCAGCGCTATTCAACTGTTGCCTAGCAGACCAACTCCTGCCCTCCAATGAAGTCAGGTCTGCTCACAGATCAGTTCTATTTACAAATAAATAAAAATGAAAACCTGAAGAAAAACTAATTTCAAATTTTTGCCACAATAAATCCTTCAAACCAGCACTCCGGTCAATCACAAGCATGCATTATTATCATCCAGTTTCTTTCACGTGAGCGTCATAAAAACAAATGCTTGTGCCTCCTTGATGCATGAGCATTTGCATCATTGCTGGAGATCACTTCATATGGACCAGCTTCCTTTTCCGTTGCCCATTTAAAGAAGTGTAGTCTCTCTCATTAGTAGCTTATAAGTGTGCTTCCTGTCTGTTTTCCGATTTGTAAAAGTCAAAGAGAAATGGAGAATATTGAATGCATGTGGTGCAGGTTAGCTGGTGTTTTTCCATAAATGATTTACTGACAATGGAGAAGTAGAGGGAAAACAAGACATAAGGTTGTAAATGTTTACAGGAAATGCTGTGATGTAGTTACAGTATCTCACAAAAGTCAGTACACCCCTCACATTTCTGTAAATATTTGATTACTTCTTTTTATGTGACAACGCTGAAGAAATGACACTTTGCTACAATGTAAAGTAGTGAGTGTACAGCTTGTATAAAAGTGTAAATTTGCTGTCCCCTCAAAATAACACATCACACAGCCATTAATGTCTAATCCGCTGGCAACAAAAGTGAGTACACCCCTAAGTGAAAATGTCCAAATTGACCCCAAAGTTTCAATATTTTGTGTGGGCACCATTATTTTCCAGCACTGCCTTCACAGAGCTGGTGTATGTTAGAGGCCTTGTGCTCCTCCACCTTCTGTTTGAGAATGCCCCACAGATGCTCAATAGGGTTTAGGTCTGGAGACATGCTTAGCCAGTCCATCACCTTTATACCCTCAGCTTCTTCAGCAAGGCAATGGTCGTCTTGGAGGTGCGTTGGGGGTCGTTTTCATGTTGGAATACTGCCCTGCAGCCCAGTCTCCAAAGGGAGGGCATGATGCTCTGCTTCAGTATGTCACAGTACATGTTGGCATTCATGGTTCCCTCAATGAACTGTACATGACACTCCTACCACCATGCTTGATTGTAGGCAAGACACACTTGTCTTTGTACTCCTCACCTGGTTTCCACAACACAAACTTGACACTATCTGAACCAAATAAGTTTATCTTGGTCTCATCAGACCACAGGACATGGTTCCAGTAATCCATGTCCTTAGTCTGCTTGTCTTCAGCAAACTGTTTGTGGGCTTTCTTGTACATCATCTTTAGAAGAGGCTTCCTTCTGGAATGATAGCCATGCAGACCAATTTGATGCAGCGTATGGTCTGAGCACTGACAGGCTGACCCTTCACCACTTCAACCTCTGCAGCAATGCTGGCAGCACTCATACGTTTATTTCCCAAAGACAACCTCTGGCTATGACGATAAGCATGTGCACTCAACTTCTTTGGTCGACCACGGCGCGGCCTGCTCTGAGTGGAACCTGTCCTGTTGAACCGCTGTATGGTCTTGGCCACCGTGCTGCAGCTCGGTTTCAGGGTCTTGGCAATCTTCTTAGAGTCTAGGCCATCTTTGTGTAGATCAACCATTCTTTTTTTTAGATCCTCAGAGAGTTTTTTGCCATGAGGTGCGATGTTGAACTTCTTTATTATTACTAGTAGTAGTAGTAGTAGTATTTAGTTTCTTATTATGCAACTTTTGCAATTCAGCAAAATAAAAGTTTTAAAAGTGTACATACATAATAAGAATAATAGCCCAGGAAAAATCCTGTCCCCAGACCATAGCTGTTAGGTGATGCACTTAATGCACACCATGCATTGCAGATTTGTCCAGTATGAACTTTATACATGGATGTACACAGACCCAAAAAAGGCCCAATTCTCTCAAATATTGTTCTCAAATCTGTCAAAATCTGTCTCAGTGAGCACTTCTCCTTTTCTGAGAGCCTGTGAATTGAATGTTCATTTCTTTAACATAAGCTGTCTCCAAAGGCGCTTCAGAGAATTTGGCGGTACATCCAACTGGCTTCACAACCGCAGACCACATGTAACTACACCAGCCCAGGACCTCCACATCCAGCATCTTCATCTCTAAGATTGTCCAGCGGTCGGGGTGTTGACCTGACTGCAGTTCATTGTCATAACCGACTTGAGCGGGCAAATGCTCATATTTGATGGCGTCTGGCAGCAGAGGTGTTCTCTTCACGGATAAATCCAGGTTTTCACTGTACAGGGAAGATGGCACACAGCTACACCAGATAATGACTGGTTTTTGGACCCCCCCCGACCCCCTCAATACAGTGAAGCTGCACATTTTTGAGTGGCCTTTTATTGTGGCCAGCGTAAGGCACACCTTCAATACCCATGCTGTCTGATCAGCCTCTTGATATGCCACACCTGTGAGGTGGATGGATTATCTCGGCAAAGGAGAAGTGCTCACTAACACCGATTTTGACAGATTTGTGAACAATATTTGAGAGAAATAGGCCTTTTGTGTACATAGAGAAAGTCTTGAGTTCAGCTCATGATGAATGGGGGCAAAAACAATAGTGTACATTTGTAATTTTGTTCAGTATATTAAACCCAAAATCAAGGGTTCATAGCTGGTCCTGCCTCAGGATAAGGGCTGCAATAGAAACATGTTCAACTAGTTTTCTCTGAATCTCAGAGTCTTTGTAATGACTTCCTGCATAAGCAGAGATAACAGCCATGAAAGTCAAGGGTGTTGAGATGCTAAAGTGTGGTTATTTTTTTCACAAATCACTAACTACTGAATCAATCGACAAGTGATAAACTGTTCATGTTGCTTCAAACGAGTTTGTAATAAGACCTACTAATATTGTATGATCTACCAAATGTGATCATTTGTTAAGGATTTAAGAATGTAAAAATATAGTGTATTAGTCTTTGAAAATATTCATTATAATGTACATATTCAAATGTTTTATAAAACAAACAGTCCAATAATGGCTCCCAATCAATGTGACTAATGTCTCTTTTCACTACTTGGACAAATATTAGTCCAATAGCGGCAGTTAAAGTGCAATTATACCTTCCCTCTCCCCTTTGTTTTCTCATTCAACACAGTATATCAATCACGCCAAAAAAGCTACAATAAGACCAGAGGATGTTGACCTAATAAGACCCAAGCCAACTCTACTCTTACTGATAAAACAGAGCCAGAATCACTCACTTTATTCTCCACAACACTCGCACTCTTTCTCTGCAAAGACAAAGAGCGATTATGAATGATGGTGAGCAAGAAGAGAGGCTTGCCGTGTGTCTTAGGCCTACTCCATTTTTTGTCCCTCCCCGAAGTGTTTTGAAGGGGCGGTTTATTCAAGATGTCACAGCTGCATGCATCTTAGTCGGAGCGTTCAGGAGGGTCACGGCTTTGTGACCGTGTGTGTGTGTGTGTGTGTGTGTGTGTGTGTGTGTGTGTGTGTGTGTGTGTGTGTATGTGTGTGTGTGTGTGTGTGTGTGTGTGTGTCAGCGCAATTCTTAAGGCAGTAATGCAGTGGGCGATGACAGATCACTTCATTCACGCAGGACGAGTGCAATTACTTCAACCATGACAGATTGCCTCAGCAGAACTGAGTTTAGGATAAAACCTCTCTCTCCTCTCTTTCACCCCTTCTCTTTTCCTCTCTCTCTCTCTCTCTCTCTCTCTCTCTCTCTCTCTCTCTCTCTCTCTCTCTCTCTCTCTCTTTATATCTCCCTCACCCCTCTTCTCCCCTGTTCAATAAGGAATCTTGTGGTTTTCCCAGCTAATGACTTCCTCCTCACTGTTACACCAGTGTGTGTGTGTGTGTGTGTGTGTGTGTGTGTGTGTGTGTGTGTGTGTGAGAGCAGGGGGTGACAGTACCATCTGTCTGGCTGCTGTAGCCCTTGCCCCTGCCCAGCTGGTGGGCACTGAGTAATGGGAGAGGACTTCCTCGTCTCACCCCCTTGAGACACACACACATTAGTATGCAACACCTACTGTCAGAGTGAGCGAGAGAATAAGAGACAGAGACAGAGAGATCTTTTTTTTTTGTTTGAGCATTGAAACCTGAGCAACTCAGAGTGTCAAGTGATGAACACTGAATGCTCGGAGTCTTGAAAAATTGGCACATACAGCAACAATTTCTCTGTATGTGTCTGCTTGTGAGTGACAGTTTGAGGAATGTAAATGAGCTTGTACTAAACCACCGGATCACTTATTGAATAGGAGGCGAAGGAGAGAAGGAGAAAGAGACAATGCATGATCTAAGTTACAAAAACAGAATATGTGATTTGAAATATTACATATAAAAGAACATATGTATGCATCATGTCAAGTTTTTCACATATGGAATGTCCAAAAACCGCACATGCCTAAATATAAATTTGTCACATGTGAAATGCACAGGTGAAATATCTGACAATCGCATGTACCTGTATGGTGTAAATGTCCTTTGAAATGTTGTTCCACTTGATAAACAGATATCATGTCTTCCACATAACTGATAAGATTTGGTCGGAAATGACTGTTAAACTGACAACAGAATAGTACAGCTGCTTTTTTTTTGCATCTGTACTATTTCTAGTAAATCACTATTTCCCAGAACCCTAGGTGACATGTTCAATTTGTTTGTTTTGTCTGACCAGCTGTCTACAAGCCAAAAATACTCAATTTACAGACAAAACAGAGAAAAGCAGCAAATCCTCCCATACAGGAAGCTGACTGAAGCATTTGTCTCGCTAAATGAGTTTAATTATTAATAGATAACCATTATTATTTTCAGTTTAACTTCATTCATTTTACTCATCAAAATCAGTCTAGTTTCCTATATGTTTTTTGAGGAAGTTTCTAAAGTCTGATAAAATAACCAGGTCTCCCAGAAGTGATGTTTATTCAGCCTACTGCCTGACATCATCAGGGAGACGACAAACTTTCCTCGGAAAGCCTGTGTTATAAAGTGTTACTGTGGAGTTTGAAAGACGTGCATATACAAGGCAAGAGGGGGTCTAATGGAGAGACTCTACTGAGCTGCATTATGGGAAATGTATGGGATCCAATGTGTTGGGAGTTTGGCTCTAAACTAGCGAATAACAATCAGGATAACTGGGCCTCTGCAGCTTTGATTTTGACCATTACATTTTAGAACTGTCTGTCACAAGTCCACCAACATTATATACCAACATTATGGCAATATTTTTGATATACATTCATTCCAATGAAGCTAATTTGATTTGAATATATGTGCAACACAAAATCATTTGCGTTCCCCTTTAATTTTCTATCGGTCGACTAATCAAGTAACCGACAAATCATTTCAACGCGACAAAATAGCAGTGAGGTTGAAAATAGATGCTTTTTTCCTTTAAGTTTAACAGCTAATAACCAAACTTGATAACTTAATTTCAGTCTAAAGCTGTAAATCTATATTGAAAGGTATGAACAAAGTAAACAAGTAACCCTCTCCACTCCCTCAATAATGGCTGCTGTCTCACAGAAAGGCAGTGAACCCCAAGCTGCAATGGCCGTGGCTGTAAGGGGACTCTCCTGTTCTAAGTTTAAGGAGTTGTGTTGATTTGAAGCACAGCGCTGCAGAACAATACAGCAGAAATGAAGGTAAAAGGAAAAAACTGGAGTTGGAATGAAACACGTTCGTTTGGCATTTGACAGGAGCCATCCTGAATTAGACTCCTCCAACATGGCTGATTAATGATGTTTCTTTATCTCCACGCTGGCTTCAGGCACTGGGTTGGATCTGCAGTGTGTTGGCCCACAGAGTGTGATGCTATCCCACACTGTGGCAAAAACCTCCTCTTTCTAAATTTCTCTCTGTGTTTCTCTTTTCCTTCCTCACCACCCTCCATCCAACTCTCTCTCTCTCTCTCTCTCTCTCTCTCTCTCTCTCTCTCCTCCATCCCTTTTTGTCTCGGTTTCTTTCTCCCTCTCCTCTCTCTCTAACCCTCTTTCTCTCTCTCTCTGTCTCTTCTCCTTTCAAGCGTGGAATCATTTAATTATCGCCTATAGCTTTTTTGGCAGGCTGTTGAATGCCCACCTCTCAAAGCCTGGAGGAAACAATTTACCCTGGGATATCACACACACACACACACATGCACGCACACGTGCACTCTCACTCACACACACTTCAAGGAGAGGATTTATTACAGCAGGTCCATCTGCAGTTCACAGAAATCCATCACCAATTCCAGATTGAAGAAATATTTTGAGGGAAAAAAATAAGATATTAGCCAGACCAAAAAAATGTTTAGGCATTACTCGGGTCCTGTAACATTTCTGCATATGTCCTGGATGTATTTTTAACAGATATGAGTTGCTTTTGAGGCAACAGTTTGTGTGTGTGTGTGTGGGACAACTGCCTGTGTGGGGTAATGATTAAATGTCGTAAAGCATTTAGACCGTTTAACTCCCCATTATAGGAACAGTAGGAGGTGATTCATTTAGGACTGTTGCCTACTTGTGCATGCGTGCGTGTTTGTGTGTGTGTGTGTGTGTGTCAAATGGACCCCTATGGGATGAAGAAACCCATTGCTATAGAGCTGGAGAAGGTGAACAAAACACAGCAAGCAAGAGAAAGGAGGGAAGACAGGAGAAGAGGGGAAAACAACTGGGATCTATTGAGAGGAACTTAATGGCCCATCTTATATTGTCAGCATTGTCATTGTATAAGAGGCTCTAGAGGGAGGAGAACCTTTTAAAATGATGTCTGTTGAGAAAAAGAGCACTAAAAACGAAGACAAGGCAAAGAGGGGGATGAAAGCCGAAGGCTGTAAATTTTCGACAGAGCTCTCAGTTCATTACAGGGTGATCAGAGACGAGGCAGGGCCAGACAAAGGGCCCCAGTGTTGTAAGCCAGCTACGTCAGTGTTACACTGGGGTCAGCTCTTTAACTCACCGGCAATGAATAACTGGGCTTTCAGCTGGGACAATGGCAGGCCAGCTTTCCCCAGCTCCGGGTAGGACCTGCCTATTGTTGAGGAGTTGAACCGGGGAAGTCACCAATCTGTAGGAACGCTGAGAAGTTAACAGACACGACGAATGAGTCGAGGAAAGGAGCTGCCGATTAAGATGTGTGTGTGGGGGTATGTGTGTGCGCAAACCTGGAGGTCAAGAGTACTCCATCATCACCATGCCATTAAAGATTAAAGCGCGCAGTGCATTTGGGGCCCACAAGAATTCAGTGGCCTCCATGTGTCTGTGCCTCCGTCTGCTATGATTTCTTCTGCAAGTAGCTGCTCAAACTCTGTCCTGAAACAATCCAAGAAAACCCCATGCATGAGTCAGCCCCACTTTCGGCCAGTCAGTAGCCACTTTCTAAGACGCAAATACCTCACAGCATCACAATCACAAATGAAGCTGACTATTGATGACTATTTTTATGTATTATTCATTCATAACTCTATCTTTTGGCCGTTTACGATATGATAAGATGTTACTTTATTGATCCCCCTTAGGGAAAATTCAAAACCTCTACCAACCAGATACAATCTCCACCAGCCAATCATATTGTCTGTCAAATCTGTTCTCCTCTCTGCCTTCTGTCAGCTGTAATTTCAGGCGATCCTCCTCCACCCCATTCACCTCTAGTTCATCACGTCCAGTGTCCAGGTTGAGTTCATCAGAGTCCACTCCTCAACACATCCAGATTTTCAGCCATCCGATCACCACTACCACCACCACTGTCTGGACTCCATTGGGAGGTATGCTACTCATTTCTTCACTACCTCCCTAAAGTATGATGGGGTATAATGGTGAAAGACTCTTCTCACTTCTCATCTTTATAATTCAGATGTCAATAAAATAGATGCTCACTCTTAATGAAGTCTCTCCTAGTTGACATCTGAGTATTCAGCGTGTCAAGTGAAGCAGCAAAGCCACATCAAATTAGAATGTTATTCTAGCTATGTGGCTGCATATGAATTAAAGGGAGAGTTAATGATTCTGGAGAAGGATTGTTGGTATTTGACCTCAGCTGCCAAACAAATACACCCCTCCCTCCAGTGCTCCATCAGAAGTTCCATCGCCTAAAAATTTAAATCTCTGAGGTGTCTCTAGCGTTGAAACTCCTTCACACTTACCCAGTCTCTACCATCTCTTCTTCTTCACACTGCCTGGAGTCCGGCACGTTTGAATCTGCAGGTGTATAGAACTGTCTCTCACTGCTCTTGTGAACAAGCACTAATGCCACCTGTTGCTGACTGGCTGGAAAAATATTATGCGGCAAAGTCCACACCAGTTTCTTTGTTTTGTATTTACAGAGCCAGGGCTGTGTAGGAAAACTGTTTTGTTTCAGAGTAGACACAAATTGGAGAACCTAGCAAACTATGAGGCAATAGCCCAGCATTTAGTGGATTGCAACCACTTAACTATCCCTATAATGTGGTCATGTTACTTCTCATTCAAACTTGTTTTTTAAATGACAGCACATACAATAAATCACTGTTGGTAAGATGGTCAGTGCAAGAGATCGCTGAGGGACAGATAAACTCTGAACTTAAAGGGGTACTCCACTGATGTTTCACATCAAGATTGAAAAATATTCATTTTGGCACCTGATTTTCATTTAATTTGAGTCTTTCGACAAAAATTTACATTATTTTAAAACATTCTTACATCAAGTTAGCGAAAATTGAAGACATATAAGTTTAATACTGATGGAGAGTTCTCATTGAAACTGTAAAAACAGTTGTACAAAACTCTAAAGTCTGTGAAAATAACTTACTACTACAAACTACTACATACTACAAATTTAAACAGATAAACTGCTTTACAAACTAGAGTTTGGGGTGTAAACGACATGGGCATTTGGGGAAAGTTTCTCTAAAGAGTCTGATGAGTTGTATGATTGGAAATGTAGGATCCAGTGTTGGATATCTCAGTCTATGCTGCAATGATTGATTTAAACTTTTAAAAATCTGTCTGTTGCAGACCTCCCAACTTTATGGAGGTGCATTTCAAAATCACTGAAGTACCCCTTTAAAGCTAACAGGCTGTTACCTCTAGTAGCACTATGGGGCTACTAGAGGTTTGAGTGGGAGTGGGTCCTCATTTTGTTTGTCTCAAGCACACGCACAAGGATCCACGTGCAGACACAGATAACTTTACACATTCCTGGCAAAGGTTTCACACCATTCCACTGATCTACAGGTGCTGGTGCTGCATCAATATATGCAGCAAAGTCCCAAAAAAGGCAAGAAAGAAGAAGATTGCTTGCTAGTAAACATGAATGTAAACAATAAATGTTTAAAATTTAAGAAAAATCGTCCTTGCAAGTATTTGATTAGGGAAGAAATGCGTTCTGATGTATACTGATGCATTGTTTATTGGACCACAAAGACCTAAACAATGGTGAGTAACACTGAATGTAAACACAACTGAGAAGTAGAAGGATGCTATTAGTGTAATTCTAAAAATGTCAGCAGTGAGTGAGTGAGATGCAATATTCTCAGTTTAGTTAAAATGTGATCAATGCTGTCTAAGATGTTGAAGTTCATATAGTCTCTCATAAAAGTCCATGGGGCACTTCATAAGGATTATGGTGTCAATGTCAAAGTGTGTTATACTGTAATTGCTTCTTTTTACATTTTTTTTATTATCTATGTCATATATTTCTCTCGTGTTTAAATTAGTTTTATTCTGGTTTTGTTCTCTGCAGGTCATTAGATGCCTTCTGGCTTCTTGCTTCTGTTGAAAACTGATTCAAATATGTAAATGAACATAACAGACCTGTCACAGTTGAGTCCCTTCTGAACCTGCGCAGCAGAGTCACAGGCTCACTCAGCTCATATTATGTTTTCTGTGCTGATGGACACCTCTCTGCGGATGATTAACTGTCATTCACTTGGTGATATTTACAGTTACAGGCAACCAAAGTCATCCCCACACACACAACTTCAGTACATTAAATGGAAAAGGTCCTTTCAGACATACATCGCTCTGACTGATTGACTGCACACTGCATTATTACCTCTTAACACCTGATTTAATCCAGCATCATAAACCCAGAGCCTTAAAATCTATTACTTTTTTGCCAGCAGCTGTGAGATCCCTTAATTTGTTTCCTATGCAAATCAAGTCATGTGTGGGATACCACCTGAAATCTGATGCCTGAAACATTTGACGGACGGGTGGGTGCACACACACAATTACCACACGCTCAGGCGGAGAAATAAAAAAATGATTTCTTTAGCTGAGTATCACTCACAGTGAGTCCACACACACACACACAGACACACACAGACAAAGCAGCTGTCTGAGGCAGGCAGGGTCAAACGGTGGTTAATTAGTCCCGTCACCTGCTCAGGTCATCACACCTTCAGCTCTGCTCGGCTGAATAATAATCCTGCAATATTAACACTGTCACGTTGGCAGGGGGTGTTGAAGTGAACCTGTTGTTGATACATACATTACATCCCGCTGTCTCGCCTCCCTGACACACACGCACACACACACACATACACACACACAGTGTCTCCTCTACTTCCCCGTCTGACTGAAGGGCCACCAGAAACTGTCACTTTGCACTAATGACTAATGCTACAACGATGTGTGTGACAGGTCTCTATCCTCGCAGCAGCATCACATGTGATTCCTCAGCCTCTCGCTTCCTATCTGTTGCTGCTCTCTGTAAATTATATCAAATGTGAACCACCGGCGTAGTGGTCTGTCAAAATGAGAGCCCGTTTTGAAATTTACTCTCTGAAATGTGTCTCATTAGCTCGATCTGTCTGCAAATTCCAGCAATGCGAGTTAATGATGTATTGGAAATATTCTCAGGTTGAGAAAAGGTAGATTTCAGCATCAAAGCGTGTGACGGGAGGCTGTTTAGTGTTTGTTTCTCAGAGAGAGTCCCTCTGTATGGAAAACAGGCAGGTGCTTCACGGACGCGGGGAAAAGAGGGAATGATTTCCCATCTGTCTGTTCCGTAGAGAGATAAGGGGGCTGTCTTATCTGAGGTGGAGCGCATCTCCCTGCACTGGGAACTTCTTAATGGGGCAGAAAACCTGCCTTCCGCCCCTAAAAATCCACCTTGGAATTCCCATTTCCAACAGCCTGTGACTACCTGTCTTTCCAGAGCAGTTTTCCAATCGACTTCTGCTCTTTTTTAGATCCTCCTTGTCCGCTGCATTAATTTGCATGTAGATGCAAAAAAACTAATGGTTAGTATTTATTTTGATGCAGGCAAATATCATAATAAATCTAGCCTGGAGATACTTAGATTGCTTACACATGAGCGAGTATACACACACACACACTCACACACACACACACACACAAGGGGATAGAGGGCTGGATAAACGCCAGCCAAGCCTCATTAGCTTCTTGCTGCTTTTCTGGAAAGACAGGCAGAGCGAGACAGGAGGGGGAAACAGAGAGGGGGGAGGTTAGATAAGCAGAGGGGAGTTGAAAGAGAGTGAGAGGAGGCAGAAGGAGAGGAAAACCAGGTTTATGAGGGGCGGCAGCAAGGCAGAGCCCAGCACGGTGACCTGTTGGATTAAGACTATTAGAAACCCATCTGGGGCTGCTTGACCACTTCACTGGCAGATCCTCCCCCAGCAGCCGCTCAGCTGACCTCCACTGACACAATACACCCCTGGGACACAAACACACTAACACACACACACATAGACACCTTCTCTGATGGAACAGATGAAATGGTTCATGTCAGTTCTGAAATGCTGCATGTGACTATCTATGACAGATGGAGAGGTGACTCATAAATCAAATATGGCTCAATTTACTATTCCATACTGGGGCGTTAATATACTAAATCCACAAAATCGTGTCACCTTGGCTGGATTCAGCCACACCTAAACTCAACCTGGCTACATTTTGACATGTAGATTTAAATATTGGTTAGCCTGATAATCAGAATGAATTTCTGTTTTGTTTAAATTCGGTTATCCATTAGAAATATGTAATTGTGGTTTCTTACGCTGAAGATTGCACGTCCAAACACTGTAAACAGATTAAAATGTTGTAAAATAATTATTGTTTGAATGTGGGATGTTGTACAGGATTGCAATTGAACCTGATACACTCAAATCACTTCATGTGTTGATTGAAATTTATGACCTGAAAAGGTATGAAGTGTTTATTGAAGTGTAATCACTGAAAGCATTTTAAAATTATGTTTGAAGTTTTAGCCCTGTGGGCAGTTGAACTGTCAGTTTGTATTAGTGTACTGAAAGAATTTGAGCCAGTTTGCACAATGTGTGCATTCGCACAACAGCAAGCTGGCTAGCTTGGAGAGCCATTTTACCCTTTTTAACCTTTTATTGACTAAAATGGTGTACAATCTTGAGAACAAAGCCTCAACTGGTAGTAAATATTTCAGAAGAAGGAAAACAAAAAGGCATGGAGAGTTAGCTAGCTAGGCTATCATATTAGTAGTAGGCTACACCAGTTACAGTAGTTTAACAGCTTGCTGATTAATATGGCCACCTTTTAGGCTTTCTGGACTGATTGATTGCTTGGAAGGGGGTTGGTGTTTTTCATTCTGTATGATATATCGCTGGTCTCGGTTTTATTGTTAGATTCAGAAAATGTATTTACTACTAAGTGCAACATGAAGACACTTGCATCAGGTAAATAACCAATGTTAGTAATTCATTAAATTAGGTTGCCCAACCCTATCATTTTGAGGTGCAGATACTATAATGTCAGTCTGGTGGGTGCACTGATTTTGAAATGAAGATTTGTATTTTGATTGATCTGGGAGTATTCTCTGCCATCTTTCTTTTCCAAAAAGCACCACAAAATGAAAAATGAAAGTTTCAATCCCATTTCCACAAATAGTACTTAAGCACACCCTTTCCCTTCACTTCCCCCTCAGTTTTCACATGAGCTTTAGCTGTAAGACTACTCAGAAAACTGCTTACCTCTTGACAATGGACCAGGGTTACTACTCAACCTTTCTGGCTGCAACATGCTTGAAGATGGCTAACTGAAGCTTATTATCTCCTATCTCTGAAAGTCTGTGACGTCAGATGCACTGAGCTATCAACATTCCTCGTGATCTCGGCTCTCAGATCTCATACACCGACATCGTCAGGCCTTTGCCTCCCAGCATCTCCATGGGACTATCCTGGCTTTGGTGTTCGAGGGACATAGCCACTTCGGGTCTTCCCTCAAAGTCGAATGACAGGCGAAGCCATCGCCAACCACATTCACCCCACCAACCTTCCAACTGTCCCTCCACTCCAAGCATTTCCAAGTTGTCAGCCAACAATTCAACTCCGGTGCAACGTCAGTGATGGCATTTTCACATCACGCCCTTCTTTGAATTGCAACCTGTGGTTGTCATGCCAGATGTGGTTGTATAGCTGAGGTGGCATGACAACCTGTGGTTGTCATGCCACCTCAGCTATTTCGTCTGTATCATCCCACAAGGTGGATCCTTCTTGTCGCAATTTCCTTTCCATAGCTGCCTCCATCCCTTTCTATTCACGACCATGTCACACTGGACGCAGCATGCAAGATGGAGCTAAAACTGTGGCACCTGTTCTTCTCGTACTGAAACAGCTAATTCTTTTGTAATGATGACCATGTCCCCAAGCCTGAAGACATTCAGTTTTTCACAGACACATCCCCTTCTGTAAGCTTCAGTAGATACTATGGCTGCATGGCTATCATTTTTAGACACCATCATCAACTGACACCAAAGCTGGAACATCTAGTCACAGCTTCTTGAGATGCCATCCTCAACAATGTTGCTCGCCAGACACTCTCATCATATCTAGCTGGATGGAGTTGCTTCAGTGCTTTCCAAAGCACCTACAGACTTCCATTCCCTTCACTCGGTGTCATGACCTTCTGTAGCTTCATCACTTTCACCCATTCCTTTCTCAAGATTAAATCTTCTGCCGTACATCATCGGAATTTCACTTCTCATTTAAGCTGTCCTCAGGAACATCTTGTCCAGCCTTGTCCCACTCACACATTAGGATGTTAACCAAAAGGTTTTGTAAGGCTTAATCATGTCTCTCGCCAAAACATTTTCCCCTCATTTCAATCCATGTTCCATGACATTCTTCGGCTTTCTGCGCTGCTCAGAGTTTACTGCTTCTAAACTTAACTACCATCCATTTCAACACGCAACTATGTCTTGCATTACCACTCATTCCACTGACTCTCATCTACCACTTTAAATGCAACAAGACTAACCAGTTCGTTCTACCGTAACCCCATA
The DNA here is from genome assembly GCA_024633595.2 of Lepomis macrochirus. Classification (NCBI taxonomy): domain Eukaryota; kingdom Metazoa; phylum Chordata; class Actinopteri; order Centrarchiformes; family Centrarchidae; genus Lepomis; species Lepomis macrochirus. The sequence continues at coordinate 28,522,833 of JALXJV020000013.1, read as the reverse complement.
TACTGTACCTCTTACAACTCGATTCATACGTTAAGTCCATACCAGCCCATACATGACTATGTGAACTCCAGACTGTCCAGTTAAGATTCCCCCCCAAGACCCTCTTCGGTCTGCATTGAAGTTGCCTCCACCACTACCAGGCAGGGAATCCCTGACCACTTCATTAAAATTCTTGACCGCTGGTCCTCTCGAGCATACCTCACTTACATCCAGACTGATCTGAACATGTGCACCTTTCTGTCTGAAGTTTTTTCAGGTGCTCTGTACACCTAGAGACAGTTCCCCCACCTAGAGTCTTAACCATCCCTCACTCTTCCTCCCATCACCCTTCAAGGCTCATACCTTTTTCCCTTGACCCTCTCCCTATCTCTCCATCCTTGCATACCTCAATTCCTACCTCCCGACCGCCAATCCATCCCTCTTACAACATGCAACGGTGTTAACTATTCTAAATATATATCTAAGCTCGTCTTTGTTAGTGAATTCAATATGGACTCACAATCGCTCACCATTTTTCTCTGTTCATCACTCTCTCCTTACTCTCTGACATCTCATTAGCCCATTTTGCATCACTGACGGGGTACCATCCCTTTTGGGGAAACTTTTGTGGGGGGTTTCTTTGGTTTAAGTTCATCTATGGTGGCTGTAAAATATTTCTGCCAGCTTCAGTTTCAGAGTCGTAAAGAGCCTCGCTACATGAGATTATGAGCTGTGGGGCTCAATGCAGACAGACGAGCTCCCAGCTGAATCACTCCACATCAAACCCTTCAATCACTCACCATTTACTGGGCTAAGCACAGATGAGAGGGCTACCCGCTGCTCCCCACACACTTGTGTACACACAAACCTGCTGCACAAATGCTCATGCACGAGAGAACAAAATTCGGGATGCAGAAATACACTTGTATACACAGACATGCGCAGGCAAGCACACACACGATTAGATCACATGCACTACACACACAAATGAGCAGCCTTTTAAATATGCAGCACGTCTTTGAAAAAAAATGCAAAAGAGAAATATTTATTAGGCTGATATCACTGTTTCTGTGTGAAAGTATAGGCTGTATTAGTGAAAGTGTGTGTATGAGTGTGTGCGCGTCCCAATGGTGTCACCATAGGGACGAGGTGATTAGTGATATCTATCCAGCAAATTATGTGCAAGCACATCGTTACCATACCTCCCTCTCCCCCTTTCTCTCCCTCCTCTCCTCTCATCTCTGTCTCTCTCTGGGGTGTGTTCGCTCCCAGCGCTCCTTAAGTGTTTTAACGTGTTAATAATCATTAGGCACTGTGCAGTCAAGTGGGAGAGGAGCGGGTGGTTATGGTGGTGGTGGGGTGGATTGGGGGGGGGTAATGATCGGCTGACCCCTGACCTGTGACCCCCGACTCCCCTCCTCCCATCTCCCCCTTCTGTGTTGAGTGACTGGCCTCTCATCTTGGGGGTCCATCAGGGACCTATTAAGGGCTGTCTCACACTCCGCCACCTCACTTAACTTTGCCATGTCAATATGCTACAGCATGTGTGTGAGGGACAGAGAGACAGAGAGTTTGTGTTTATATTCACCTCCCTGTCTAGGAAGCCAGTTTCCTCTCCCCTGTCTCACCCCCCTTTTTCTGTCGATCACATTTATTTTTCGCCTCATTTTCTCTCTCTCTCTCTCTGTATTTCTCTGTGGCTCTCCCTCTTTCTTTCTCTCCATCCCTCCCTCCGTCCCTCTCGCTGCGTCTGTCTTTGGAGATGCTAATTCCTGGTCCAGGGAGACTAGATGAAACAGAGCTGAGTTTCTCTCATTAGCTGACACAGATGCCGAGGCGTGTGGACCTGAATAACAACACTCTGGCAGGCTGCTGCCTCCTCTTCCCTTCCACATGCTCTGTTGACGATCTCACATTCCAGCCATATTCCCCACAAAGCACGGAGTGTGTGCGTGTGTGTGTGTGTGTGTCAGTCTGTTTGCTTATCTGTATTGCAAGTTTTCTTGAAAAGTTGCGTATGATGTAATATCATTTTCAAAAGATCTGTGAGATTTCTGTGGGGAGTCTGACTCATTTTTTAAAGCTCCTCTATTTATCTTAAACAAGTATATATTTATTTTTTTGGATATCAGCAGCACTTTTGCTGCAATATTTCACCACAACTGCACAACTAGAAGTACAAGGGGAGGTTTATTATTTCAGAACAGGATTTTTTTTTTTACCTAGAAGTAGTTGGTGTTAATAATTGGTATAATTTGGTTTACCAACCCTTATGGACAACAAGAATAAAAAACAACCACACACAGATGCACACACTGCAATACACAACTGTATAACTCACTAATGTTTGCTGTAGTTGCTACCCTTTTTCATCCTGTAAAATATCTTTAGGACCTCTTGTGCCGCCAAATATTAGGGTTTCAGTTATACACCCCAGATTTTCCCTTTTTTCTTATAAATTTGTCTTTTTGCCCTTCAGAATTGTTTTAAAATGCTAGCATTAATGTCATGGGTTTTTTTTCTTAGCTAGACTTCTAAATGCTTGTACAGCATATTTACAGTAATTCATTTCATCAGTCCACACCCACTCCAGTGGTAACATTGGAATCCTTTAGCAACGATTTTTAGGTAGTGTTAGCAACCTTCAGCATTAGTTTACAGGCAGCGTTAGCAGCATGCACAATCCGCAATCAAAGCACCTGTTGCTCTGCTTTTTTCCCTACTTTCTTTGTTATCTAATGTACCATCCCTGTTGATGTTAGACAGACGTTTTTGTTTTTTAGAGGGCCAAAATTGTCACTGATTATGAAAAAAAAATATTGGATTCATTCATAGTAGATAGATGCTTTACCATGTCATGGCAATAGCTTATTCTGATTGGCTGTATAACGTTTTGAGAAAGTAGAGTAAGTGAAAACATGTTTACACAAAGTAAATGGGTTCAAAGGTCAGTCTGTCGATCAAAGAGGTTAACATGTTTAATCATGATGACTGACTTGCATGTTCACAACCTTCTATTCACTGAATGCTCTGAACAAAACAACGCTTATGTGCTTCAACTGTTTGATACATTGTTCTGCAGTAAATTTATGCCCAAGAATGTAAAATGAGAAATATGTGTGTATGCCACGTCAGGTCAGGGAAGATTTCGCAGAAAATGTGCTTGATTGATTTACCGCAGAGTAAGAGGTAGCAGTAAGAGGACTGATGTTTATGGAAATAATACTAATATATGGGGAATGCAGGCTTAATTGGAGAGACACCATCACTAACACTACTGTGTGGAGGATGTGCCATGGTCTAATTTATTTACCTAACGCAATTATCACTATTAATTAAGCAATTTTTAAATGCTGTAGTATTGACCCATTATATTATCTACACAATAGGCTATGGTTGAGGTTTCTACATTTCGGCTCCCCCAAGCTGCTATATCAATTCTTAACATGGCATTTTGTATAGATTCCATGTACATATATTTATACATGATTTACAACTCAGTGATTTGAATGAAGCTGCTAACAACCTGAGAAAAATCCACTCTCCTACTGTTCTATAAATAGCGTTTCAAGAGCTTTTCTGTATTTAAAAGTGAGTAAATGAGAAAAGTAAGACTGTGGGAAATTACTTAAAAATATTTCAGTGACAATAATGGAACATGACAGCACAAAAATCATGGGAAGCTTCAATTGTTGTCATCAAAACTACTCAAACCTAACCCTAATAAAGAACAGGGCATGTAGGGAAAAAACATGCAAGCTTTACTCCACTTAGAAGACAGAACAAAGAAGACTGAGAAACACAACCAATGTGGGGAAGCTCTGCGACAGGCAGTAATCCACTATTAAACCAGATCCACATGTTAGCCAGATGATGATCTCTGGCGTTTGAGGGTTCGGGGGCTTCCCTGAGAGTCAGACATGACCTCACTGGCCAATACATGTCATCATCACCATCATGTCCTACCTGATCTCCTACTCAGATAGTCACCTATCCATGAAGGTCTCTCCTCTCACGCACACACTGCTTTACATAATTCAACAGTCATTTATGAAAGCCCAGCTCCTACCTCCCTGCATAATGGATCAAAGAATAATCTGGCTTTAGCTGCGAATTTAACTATTTTTCTATTTGCACACACACACACACACACAGATACACACACATGCACACAGGAGTCTTTAACTGAGAGATTGGTCTGAAGTGACAGTAATGTAATATTAATAGCCAGGGGGGATGACAGTCTGTCCCCATTGTGTTGATAGCCGCAAGCTTGACAGAGCTTTGGTCACACATCCCACTGCTGTACATCTGCTAACACTGGTACAATAAGTCCTCTCTGTCTCTTTCAATCTCTCTCTCTCTCCTTCTGTTGGCTGGTTCTCAGATTTTAAGATTGGGGGTATTCTCTGGCCAAGGAATTTCGCAAAAATGAATGTTCACCCATCTTTAAAATTACCTTATTTTCATGTCAAGTCAACTTTATTTATAAGGTGCGATATCACAAATCCCAATATGCTTCAAGGGGCTTTTCAATTTGTACAGCATACAACACCCTCTGTCCTTAGACCCTTGATTTGAATGAGGAACCCTCCCCCCCCCAAAAAAAAAAAAATCCTTTTAACAGGGATCCCTCTCCCAGGATGGACAGACAAGCAATAGATGTTGTGGTCCAGAATAGATTCACAACAGAAATTCACAGTACAATTAGGATGACAAAATGTCAATTGTAAAATGCAGGTGAAGGGGATGTAATTTCCTGAGAAGTGATTGGCAAAATATCAGACCATTATTAACCTTTGATTAGATATTGAACACATAAAAACAGTTGCTAACAGTAATTTCTCCACACTGTTAACATAGTTTGACAGTGCAATATTAAGTCTGGTGATATGCTATATATTTTATTGTCAACAAATCCCATGAAATGATCCAAACTAAAAATTTACCCTAGACATCCATTATTGTCTAAAAAGTACAGCGTCCAGCTGTTTGATGAAATGAAACTATTTACTTCTGACCTGTTTTTAAAGATTTACGCCTTCAATAAGATCCAGTGAGTTTGGGGCTGAGTCCCACAGAGAGGCTGGGGAAGTTGAAAAGTAGTCAGAGGTGTAACTAAGAAATTGTTGGGTGTGATCATTCCTTATAATTTGTTGACAAATAACATAAATGAGTGGATTAGGTCACCCATGCTTATACTCTCCCTATAGGAATGTCATTTATGTGGCTTTCAATATACGGCTTAAATTTAGGTTTCATCCAGATGAGAACATACTTATGAATGAACTTATACTTATGAATGATGAATGATTATTTTGTTTGAAAATTTGTCCAATAAAAAGAAGTGGAAGTTGCTAGATATTTTGTCTCTGATCCTCTTCACTCCAAAAACTTTTTACACTTGAACTGAAACTCTTCAAAGGCAGCATATAGTTGTTTCAGGCAGGGTACTGAAATTGGCATTGGCTGCTTTATTCATGCCCCACAATCACTGGCTCATTGACCAGCTAGCTCATAATGTCCAATAAAATTTAAGAATGCAGGTGTACAGATCTTGTTACTACTCTGATGGACTTTGCTAACACGGTTTGGTGCCGCAGTTCTTTTCACTACCTTAGCCACCACCTGATGTGCTAGGTTTTTGGTATTTTTGATTTATATAGGTTTTAATGTTTACCTTTGTGTTTCTTAAAGGGTGATTTTTATTTATTTCATCTTCATCTTACCAAGATGTCTCATTAAGATCAAAAATCTCTTTTTCAAGAGAGGGTAGCAGCCATACATAAATACAACATATTAAAATGCTACATATACAACATGACAAAATTTACAAAAAAAACACTAGCAAAACATACATCTATTCAAACACAATGGCCGCTCAAGAAAAACAACCACATGTTTCCTTCACCATAATCTTTATGACACTCTTAAATTTATCAGTTGATATACACGTTTCTAATTTAAGATCTTTTTGCAAATTATTCCATGCCCAGGGTGCATGGTATGAAAATGCAGTTTTTCCCAGATCGGTCAAAACCCTGAGTACATTAAAAAGCAACCGCTTAGAAAAGCGTAGTTCTCAAGCTTTGGAAGCTCCCTCAAAGAGCAGAGCCTGTTCTGCTATAGTACAATTCTGTGTAAAACACTGAATAATTGTATTTCCTTTGAAATGACAATTGAAATTTTTTATTCCAAAAACTTTTACAAATTGCATGAAACTTAAAAACTTATAACACTCAATGTTTACTTAATATTGTCATTCTGTTTCTCCTTATTTAAGGTCTGGTTTCCTCGTCTGCATCAAGGTTTTGAGAATAGATGGTGTCCTATGTTGTGGAGGTTTAGGCCATATTAATAAAATTTAATTGTTTATTATTATATGATAGTGTAACCTATTATTATATTATAGTGTAACCCTGGTAACAGTCCAGTTTACATACAGTAAGCGTTAAACTTAATCTGAACATACTCATGGAGTAAAACAGTAAAACAGTGTCTTCCCACAGATGTGTCCATGGCTACAGTATCCTGGCCTGAAGGATAAGGGGGGGGCAGCAGCACCGTAGCAGCTCTGTGCCTGGGACCGAAGAGAGACACAAGAGAGAGAGGGAGAAGGATGGAGTCCGTCCGGCTTCAATCAGACGAGTACAAGTCAAAATCCCCAACTGAGACATAGATGCAGACGAGTGGAGATGGAGGGATGTGGGGTGAGAGGGGTGGGGGTGAAGAGAGGACGAGGAGAAGAGAGGGAGAGCAGCAGGGGAAGTCATTATCACTTCCCAACCTCACTCGCCGTCTAATGTATTCAAGGGGAAACAGTTAGATTTGGTCCCTTTGGCAGCCGACCGTAAACAAATCGATTTGAATGGGAGAGATAGAAAGAGCTGTTTATAGTGGCCCCGCGTTTCTGAGCGTGTGTGTGCGTTTGCATTGTGAATATACATTTGTGTGACACAGTATGGAAATGCCATTATGCACGCTCACTGTTCTGCTTTGGCTTCTGCTGCAGCTTTGAACTGTATATTTCATGAAGAATAACTGATGCAGCACCTACATTCCCGCCCATGTGTGCGTGTGTGTTTGCGCAAATTCGTGCACAGCCCCATGTGTTTTTTCTTCTTCTATGTGTTTTTTTTTTCTACAGCACCAATGGTGGTCTGCTGTCTGCTGTGGCCTCTTGTTTGAGCTGCAGTGAGCCAGCGTCTGGTTAAATTGAGAGTTGGAAGAGTCCCTGCTCTGCTCCCAGATCCGGACTGAGGGGGATTATTGTAATGACTTAAGGGGACGTTTGTATGTGTGTGTGTGTGTGTGTGTGTGTGTGGGCAGGGGTGTTGCCCCTTGTTGAGTGAAGGTTCAACAGCCTCAAACCCGCTCAGGTAGAAGGGGCTTTACCAGCCAAACATCCGCACAGGGCGCCGCTTGTCCCGATTTGATTTCGGACATATTTGGGGATCCATCAGAAAACTGATGAAAGGAAAATATAGAGCTAATCCTTGTTAAAATTGAGGGTAGTGCAGTACACACACACCCACAGGCATGCAGGCGCACGCACACACACATATACATATCCAGACACACACCCTGTACGACATGTGTAACCTAAGTCTGTTGTGATTCCTTTCCTGGTGAGGCCTGGAGGAGTCTAGGAGAGGTTAAAGAAACACTGCGCAGTGTGAAAACACTCGTGAGGTGTGCGGCCTGAAATCTGACACGCACACACACACACACACACACAAGGCTTTGATTAATTGCGTCTGTCTGTGTTTGCCAGTGAAACAGTATTCATTCAGGTTAGGGACCCTCTTTTAATAAAAGGTCAGTGGATAAACAGCTCGGTGAGGCAGCCATTTTGGGGATTAATCCTCGGGATGGCCTCAGTTACCTCTGAGACGTAACGGTTCAGAGGTGAGGGTTATGAACTATTACAAGAGAAAAGCAAAATGGCTGCACACATTTACTGACTAATGAACAATGAATTTGGGAATCTGTCAAGTCTCTGCAGCTGGTTTCCAACTGGGATTCAGGAAGAGGGAGAGGTCACTGAAGAGAAATGAGGATTTGTTTTAATTCATTATAATTGAATGAATTTAAAAGAATGTCAAAAGGAAATGAAATTAGAATCCATTAGTATTAGAATCACTATTTCACCTACAGCAAAATATATAGGAAAAATGATCACCTATCATCTGGCCAGATGAGGCTAGTGAGAATTTCCTTATTGTCAACAAAATCCATAAAAATACCCTAAACCACCAATGAATTTATCATAAGAACAAATAAGAAATGTCTATACAGCCAAAGACTGATATATCTTATTCCTGTTTGCCATAGTGCTCCACTATTGTCCAAAAACTGTTTAAAAAACACTCAGTGAGCTCAACTCACATACAACTATCCTTCAGCGGGAAACACTCTAAATGTGTATTCATCCACAGCTGAAAATAGGTCCAAACATATGCACAATTTACTTCAATTTGAGATAAATGTATAAATAAAAACGACAGTGCCCAGCTGTCTTACGAAATTATTTTGTCTATTTAAAAAATGAAAGTACTTATCTGGGATTTGTTTTTAAAGATTGACATCTTCAGACAGATAGAGAAGTCAAACAGTAAAGACTTTGATAAGAAAAATACAGAATAGCTAAAGCCTTATTATTTAATGTGTTTGTTTGGGGTTATTGACAGTGATAAAAAAAATACAGTTAAGAACCGGTAATCAGCTTTGATTTTTACTGATGCTCATTATAAGAAAATGTAAAGTGTGTTTTCAGTAGCAATGTGTCATTTTCTGAAAACCTGTAATGGCTACTGTATGTGATATGATAAAGCTTATAATGGCCCCTCAGCGGCAGCCACTCCAGCAGGTGTGTGTGTTTGTGACCTCTTAAGGAGTGTTTCTTTCAGTCCCTCCCTCACACACACACACACACACACACACACACACACACACCCCAGGATGGCTGACGCAAATGTTACTCCTCAATTATTCAGCTGCTTTAAATGGCAATCTGCACGAAGGCAGCGCTGGAGGAGGAAATAGCCACACTGTATATCACATAGATATACATGCATAAACTGTACAAACTGTATTTTGGCACTTTTTTTATTTGACTTTCACCATGGGGATCAAACAATCAAAGCTCAACCATAAACAACATGCAGCAGCACATATTTAAACAGTGACAAAAACGCTGATGTGCTGTGTCATTAGATTGTCACTTTGTGATTTAAGGAAGCATATTGAACACATTTAGGAAGACACCGACATCAGCAGATTTCCTGTGTGGACAGCAGTCATCGCCGGGCGCCTCGACTCTCACATGTTACTGATTCAGAAAGCAATAGGAGAGCGTTTCATATTCCTACCGAATGCATTCTTTTGTTCAACACCACATGTTTATTTAGGATGATAAACAATCAAACCCAGCAACGCTGGGGCTTCACCAGATGAATAGTGATGAGGTCAGGGTAAATATTAGTCATGTGCTGATAGGAGAGATGATAAATGGTTAGAATACAGACACACACACTTTCACTCGGTGCTCTGTAGCTGGGATCACTTTGTGGCTCCACCGCAGGCCAGCACCGCTTGGAAACTCTGGCGACAGTCAGCAGTGTTTTTGAGCGCTGAAATATTGAGTTTTGAGCAGCAAAACACTGGCTTCTGAATGCTCTTCATTAACGTTTTCATTCCCAGATTTTTCATCAGTTCAGTGGGTTTTTTTACTGTTACTCTGATGAGGTTTTGCTGGATAGTGACGGTAAAAACACTTCAATAAATCCTGTTGACTACATTAAAATCTCATACAATGCATCTGTGAACATCTTCCAGTCACAAAATCACTTTATAACATACTCCCACTGTGATTTACCAAAAAAACTATAATTAATTGCTCACCTCTGTATTGAGAAGACTGAGAGCCATCGCCATAAAGAATTTACATCAGTTTGTTAAAAAAAAAGATATGATTTATAAAGGGTTTATAAATTATTTGTTAAATATTTATTGAATTTATTTTATTACATTTTCATTTAAAAGGCTTTATAGATTGGTAATAACCCATAAATAAGAACAAGCCAAAGTGACTTTTAACAATCTGGAATCGCAAACATGAGAGAAATGACCTGTTACTGATATTAAAAAAAAGCTATAGTAGCATTACGTCTGCAGTTCCTACTGAAGATGTAAACTGATTTTTAAAAAGTTAATGTTCATTGTCGATCATTTTCATAAAAAAACACTTTTAATTTTCTTGAAAAACTGGGCACTGTAGTTTCTAGTAAATGTTACACTGGAGTTAATAGTACATTTGATGTGGTCTACTTTCACCTGTGGATTAATAAAAAATGGTGAGTATTTACACATCAGGATGTGTATGGCTTGGTGCCGAGCGTGTGCATGGCAATGAAAGAACAAGCCACCCAGTGCAACAGTGTGGCTCGCTGATGTGTTATTAACAGGTTTTGGGCAACAACGGAGCTCAATGGCAGTGAGGGAAAAGGTCTACCGTGCAACATTTGTATGTAGGATCAATGCATTTGGTCTTTTCAGTGGATTTTTTCACAATAAGAAAATAAGACTTTAGTAAAAATTCTAATATGAAATGAAACACAAATTATGCCTTATTAGAAAGTGATAGAAAATTGTCCAAGATCATATTACAGTGCAGCAGTGAAACCTCACATGCTGAGATTTTAAAGTGTGAAGATCCAGGTCTGCTGTGGTAAAGGTGAAAGGTTGCAGTCAGGGTGGGTGCTGCAGCCCCTGGATAACTGGCCTACCATCCCTCTCTTTCTATTTAATACAGCGGTGATGGGATAATCCTGCCACTTCTACACGATAAAGACGTCTGTATCCTCTGGCCCTTATCACACACACACACATACATGCAGGGACATCTAAGACACAGTCTCTGTGTTTGAGGTACCAATCTCATAGGAGCAGCTGTAGCCTACAGCCTATATGGAGATAGAGGGGACCCAGTCACCCTGACCCCGTCACCCCGCACACACTGCACAGTTCTCGCAGAACAAGAGGCAAAGGCTGGGGGAGGGCCGCAGTTCACTGGAGCTACTTCAAACAGCTCACTATAGAGACTTAGAGAGCATTATCTGATCTAGGTGTCTGCACACAGAGATGGTGAAACAGCTCTGTCCACCGCTGAGTCGGAGGTGAGAATAAAATAGATGGTTGCTGATGGCTGTTAAGACTCTGCTAGGTGCTTTGTTTCAACTGTGTCACATGAAGTATTATTAAATATCAATATTGAAATGGATCAATGCTAAAATTTGATATCAATATATCATAGATGAAATTTATTCTGACATTCTGACAGGTTAGGGTTTGCGTTTTTCGAAATAAAGGCCACCTTTCCAATAAACCCTCTACTTCGCTGTAGATCAGGCGATGTCTCAACTTGTGCTACCTCGTCCTCTGTAGCATTTGCTTTCTCATTGGCTCAACTGAAGAGAAGAAACGCTTTTAAAGTGTTTTTATTTTTGTCTTTTTCCTATCTCTTCCCTAGTAATGTTTGGAAAAAAGTTTTGTTTTGTTTTGTTTTGTATGACACCAACTGACACATTTTAGTGTTTCATGTTAAGACTACTAGTCTTCTCTGCTAAACTTCTTTAATTGTTGTCTGATGTCTCAAATTAAAACTGACTTCTTGCTACAACGCTACATGTAGCGACTGCAAGTAACTTTAGGAATGATTTCTGTTTCTCAACATTTAGCTCCTTCTTTTTACTTGTTGGTAAAAAGTAGTATTTCCAATTGTTATGAGGAGTCTTTACACAAATTACACAATGTAAGTCATTTAAAGGCTGTAACTCTTCTCAGTTTTTTAAAATTATTTTATTGTTATTATTGTTATGCAGGTAACCCTGCTTGTGCATCTGTACATTAATGATTCAACACAAAGACCAAATTTCACCCTAAATGTCAGTATTATTTAATTTATAACCATAAAAAAAGACATTAAATTAAATCCAACTTTGATGCAACTGGTACTGAATAATGCAATTAAAAGTTGCTCAGATACCCCAGTGATCAGTTCAGATTTCTGTGGATTGTTCGTGTATCCTGTTGCGGTGATATGGTGGGGAGAAGCTGATGTTAGCAGCAGGTGCTGGGTAGAGCTCCAGCTAGTGTGTATCACAGCAGAGCGGTGACTGTTGATTATAAGACTCTGCAGTAGGGAAGCTCATTAATCACCTCGCTACTGATAATCTCATTTAGTGCCGCCAAATTACCTCAGGCTATCGCATGTGTGCGCGTCTTGTGTGTGTGTGAGTGTGTAAACATTCACCCCTAATTATGGCCCATTACTTGCAGTCAACCTCCCATAATTGTCTCTCTCTCTCCCTTCCTCTCACATTCACCATGAGCACACACACACACACACACACACACACACACACCCCTACACGCACACACACACACACACACACACACACACAATATTATGGATCTACAGATAATAGTCTGCCTCCACAGCTGAGGAGGATGCTTGAGGTTTAATGACTCTTTTATTACAAACATAAACAGAAGTAGAGATCAGTTTCTAGGTGAGGCTCAGATGTTCTCAGATGTTGGTATCTGCTGCCACCTACCTGTCAGAGTGAAAAGTCAAAGGATAAGGAGGTAATTTGCTCATACAGCCTGCAGAGGTCAATGCAGAAGTCTAAATGAGGCTGTGGTGGAAGAAGTACTTGGATCCAGTGCAGAAATACTCTAAACTACTAAAAAATAAATGAACTCAGTGTATGAATTGTCTTGTTACATTGTATAACTGTATTATTAGTATTGATTTATTAAAATCATACCAGCATTGTTTATGTCGTAGCAGATCGAGGCGGGGCTCACTTGAACTGCTTTATATAGCATATAGTTTGATAGATTAATCTGTGATAATGCATCGCAATTTAAAACCCAATTGCATGTTTTAGTCTCAATCTGTAAAGTAACAACTATAGCTGTCAAAATATTGTAGTGGATTACTATATTTAACACTGATGAATAGGATATTATTATTACTAGTGGCAGCACGCAAGTAAAAACTGTACACAGAATTATACTTCAGTTCAGTGCTTCATCACTGAAATATGCTTTGCCGAAAATATAATTTAAGCTCTGTGCAACTTGATTCTTGACCTGATAACACTGCTAAACTTAGGCTGAAAAACTACAATTCTTCACAGTTAGTCTCCATTCTCCATTTCTTCACTGAATTTAATCATTTTAATAATTTTAATGTAATTTAATTTTGAGGGGGGATATTTGACTACACAAATGAGCATTCATATTCTTGTCATTATTGTTCAAAGAATAAACACATATACACACACAAGCTGTCTTGCTTTGTGTATTTTAAACATGTATTTTTGTTAATTTGTCACATTATTCTGTTAAAGGAACTCCATTTTAAATAGCATGCATCAACAATGCCTCTATTGCTTAGTTTGATCAAATCAGTCCAAGAAAATGTCCTTTAACTTCTTCTTTTGACCACTTGTCGACCTACATTTGACTGTTTATTGGAACAAACTCTCCAACCTGTCTACGGTGCCATATGAATCCAAATTTACTTATAGTAATTCTTATAAGATAAGATGTTTGTGTTTATTCTATACAGATTTTTTGGTTCTCCCCCGTTTTTTATTTCTTATCATTATTTTTATGTGCAAAGGTACATACATTTCTAAATGTCGGATCACAGTCGTGTAGACACATTCCCTTTCAATTCCCCAACCAATCTCAAATCTCACCTTCATTATAATTCTCATTTCGGTGTCATCCAGGTCTGCTGAATATCATTACTGACTTCAAAGCAGGAGACAGAGGAGCACTTTAATCAGAGAGTTGCAGCGATAGTGAGGCTCTGTAACCCCAGGGTAGTCTAGTGCAGCTGATTCGAGCCAAATAAATATGGAGATGAAGTCCTGTACATGTGGGAAGACTTGTGATAAGTGGAAGATGAAGGTGCAACAGAGCTGAAAAAGAGAGTCTAGAGCTGAAATGTCTGAGTTTGTGTTGAGCTTCCTCGGTTATACTTGCATGGACAGGAGTTGTAATTTAGAGACACCCAGTTGAAGAGCAAGTACTTGTAGCTGCAATGAATCACACATTAAATTAAATAAAGTAGGCCTATTATAGCAAACAATAATAAAACTGGATTCAACAGAAAACCATCTGCTCTATGTAGAGGCTGAAAGATGTGACCACCAGATGGCAATCGTGCTACACCTGGTAAGTTTTATACCATCATTTTCAAGGCCAGAGAAGGACTTACTGAGAATCCTTTCTGCTTTTTCAGGAGGATTTCAATAGATGGCAAAATGATTAGACTTCTTAATTAAGGGCATTTAAGCCTGACCTACAAACAGAGTGTGTAGGTGGCTGGAGAGTGGAAACACATCCAACGTGGATGTTTTCACCAGTGCTGTGCATCTCATTAGCTGAAGAGCAGCATTCAAAATGAAGATGCCCTGACAGCTAATGAAATACACTGTATGAACAGAAAGCGCACACACTCTAATGAAGATGTCTGAGTCTTCTTTTTGTTGCAGGCAATGGTTGGTTCAAGGCCAGTAGCGTTTTTGGGAAGGACATGGAGGAGTTAAAGAATTAAGGAAAGAAAGCTAGAGGGAAAGAGAAAGAGCAAGAAAGGCCAAAACAGAGTGATAGGGTGACAAGTTGTCCTTGCATGGTGAACCGTGTCTACAGCGTGCGTCCATCCCCCTGGCGACTCAAACACAGACCTGATAAAAATGCAACAGGGCATTGTCCTCCCTCCACTCTCTCAGCTCCTCTTGCACGCCAAATCCCTCCCCCTTCTTATCACTTTCCACGCTTTAGACTCCGAACATGCACTTGCCCTCCTTCCTCCCTCATCAGCCAGATAAGCCCCCCCGACACACACACACACACACACACACACACACACACACACACACACACACAGCTCTCTTCAGAGTTTAAGAACGATGCAGTTCTTCTCATCGACATTTTCCTCTCACCCTCCTCTTGAGGAAATGTGACCCCGGGGGCTTCATGAATGATCTCATTTCGGCTATGCAAACAACACCATTTACACTGAGGCACAGAAGCAGCTTTGAAAGAGAGTACCTCTCTGCGTGTGCTCATACAAGTGTGTGTGTGTCTGCATAATGGAGTGACAAATTGGCTATTTTGTTCAAATAATAACATATCGCAATGATTTTCCACACCCATCTGATTGATTACCATGCCTACATTGGCCTGGTGTACACTTCAACTTCCTTCAGCTGGCTGAAAATCACATGCGACACGATTATGCTTTACTTAGTTAACATTTATTTACTCCAAAACCGAGTACAAACACATAAAGGATAGGTAAAAATCAATCTCACTGTAAGTGCGCTTAAATGATGTTGTTTATCCTGAAGGTGTTGAAAGTACTTGATCTCTAGATTAACAACTGTTTCATTAAAAATATTTGACAAAGACTCACACAGAGCAGAAAACTGCTGCTGCAGTGCTCTTGCTGGGTTGAGACTTTCAAGCATGTTGCACTTTTTTTTTTACCACACCCCAATCAGTGATGTCACAGCAGGGGCTTTCCATCAGCTGTCACAGGCAAAACACCAGCTGTGACATCACTGATTGGACTGAGGAAGTTTCAGTCCATAGAAAGTAGAGCAGCATCAGTTTTGATGTGTTGTTTTACCCTTTAAAGTAAATATTTTTCAATATTTTTTTTCATGTTTTTATGTGGATCATAAGACATTTATTGTATTTATTTACCACCCTGTTGTCAGTCCCCTTGATGTCACTTTTTAACACACTGGGGACCTCTTTAGAGTAATTTATTAATGCTTCAAACATAATACGTCAGATCAATGTCAGGTGATGTAGAATAAAGAGCAAAAACGTCTGTGCATGGAGGATGGGTGGGGGAAAAAAAACATTGACCTTTCACCACTGTTGTTTGTTTCCGTGTGAAACCAATAATCATCGTTGATTTAAGTTTGGCCACGTAACATAACCATGCTATTTTTAATATATTTGGTGCCTAAACCAAACCGCATTAATGCACCTTGTGCCCTTTCACGTTAAACACGTGTTTTATTTTGAAGTATAACTGGACATTGCATATTTATTTTTGCTCACTTGACTGGACGTAGTATATTTATTGTTGTTAACTTCACCACAGTGGCCTGCGCGTCCAGAGATGACGCTCTGCGGCGCATTTTAGCGTTGTTGAGCACGTTGTTTTGCTTTTACAGTGCACTGCTTCACTGTTGCAGTTTACTCTCACTGCTCTCATCAACCTCGTTTGCAGCAGCAGGCAGCTGTTTTCATCGGCTCTGAAAACTTGTGAATTTGCGAGAAACAAGTTAAACTTTATTCTAAAGTGTAAATCAATGCAATATACATTTGCAATGATAAGCCATATTTATTTGATTTGATACATTTTGGCATAAAAATAACTGTTTACTTTATGTGGAAAGAAACAACAAATCTGTACTTAGAAAAGTCCGTTTTGAGATGAGAAAATCTCCAGCAATTTCGGGCCTGATGTTGGTACACTGCATTATTGTGCTTTTTTTTATTGTGAGTTTTGGACTTCACACTAATTGGCTTAAATCCTGACAAAATCATTATGTAGGTAGTTAAATGGGAATGCCACTGATCAGCAATGGAATTCTATTCTATGGAATTTCTATTCATGGAGACGCAAAGTAAGCTGAGAAAAGTCTCTGCACTGTGCAGACGTGAGTTTGACCGAGTAACTGATGTCATTGAGGAAGTATTTTTAGCCAGCTTGCCTGGTTCACAGCAGTACATGAATATAAAATGCTCTAATTATCTTCGCAGACATCGATCCTAGCCGTACAAATTGCCAGCATTTCCTTTGGCGGGCGGTGCTAATGCAGCTAATCTGTTATGATACGGGAACGGCAGAAGGGGAATGAGAGGGCAATACCGAGAGTGTCTGAATTAGCCCTTTCTTTTTGTCAGCTACACCTGCTTGAGCTAACGTTCTCATGCTACAGTACATGGTGGGTGAGAGTACACTGGATGGGTAAACACCTAATGGGACACCGAGAACCTGGTTCATCCAGTGGCTTTAACGCCTAGTGGCTGTGTGACTCTTATGCCCTTGTGCCTCACCGGGTATAAATTGCCCTGCAATGTATTACTGGTCCACGGAGAGCAGAGCAGCATTCATTATGTACACGCTGCAGGGTAAGTCATCAAGGTTGGAGGACCAAGGCTCAGGTTTGAAAGGAGAACTGCAGAATAAGAGTTTTACATGTACAGTGTACAGCAGTGGAAGTGTGCACCCTTTTTCCCCCGAGCGTTCAGGCTTCCCCTCTCTCCTCCCATTTCTGTTCCATCCCCTCTCTTCAAGTCTGGTGTTTATCTTCACTTTTCCACCAGACCCTTTCATCTTGTCTTGCACGCCGCCGCCGCCACCGCCTCCTCCCTCCTCCTGCTCGTCTTTTTCTCCTTCCCTTCCCACCCCCACTCTGCTCCTTTGGTTTCTCTTCCCAGACAGACCAGAGACAGAGAGAGAGATTCCCCAGACACATTAGATCAATGGTGATGATAGGAGCCTCCAAGAGCCAGGAAAGGAAATTACACGGCTGTGCTCACCGCCAGCCAGATTTCTTATTTCCAAAAGCCTCTCATCTTGATTTCTAGAGCTCTGATAACTTCCACTGAGGCCGACTTAAAAGGAGAGCCTGGTTGGCAATGTGATGGCTTCTCTCTCTCATTCTCTCGTCTACTTTGTGTGAACAATATCCACTTAATAAAGCCTTTAACGCTGTCCTCAGCTGACTATTATGAAGCGTGAATATAAGTCATGTGCTGTAAAGCAGCCACGATACTTTGAAATGAATGAGTTTGAAATAAATGGAACAGCATTTGCTTTGTGCGAAAGCAACCATACTCTCCCCACCTTGCCCTTGTGTGACCTCGGGACAGGATGTGTGTGCATGTGTTGGGGAGTGGTGTGTGAGGTGGGTGGGTTGGCATTCGAGTGCTGGATGAGTGACAGAAGAGAGCATCTGTCATAGAAACACACTAGTGGACACCTCATACATTATTCACTAAGTAGAGGCATAATATAGCCAGGGGGCGTGTGCATACATATTTGTGTGCTCGTCAGCTCACGTCTGTGTTCAAGTGAAATTTGAGCTAGAGACCACAGAATGTGGTGACATAATTGACATGAAAAACAAAAGAGGAACAATCAGCACTCCTAACAAGACATTATACCTAATGCCAAGGCCTGGATGAAAAGAAAATGATTTCCTTGATAAAAGCAGATAAAATTTAATTTGCATCTACTATGTATGTATTAGGGCAGTTAGCTTTGTATTTGAAATTCCAATTAACATTCCAACGTGAGAAAAAATTACATATTCAACCTGTAATGATCTGTGCCTTGCATGCACGGCTAGGCTATTGTTGTTTTCTTTGCTAACGTGAAATATAGAAAACTAGCGAGGCTTACTGAGCAGATAATTATGACACAAAACGATCTGAAAAGTAAAGTGAGGAAGGTATTTTTGACACCAGAGATGGAAAAATCACAGATAAAGGTAAGGCTGTTTGCCGACTGCCTCATGGTAACGTTAGCTTGGGAGAGAAGCACCAAGAACAAATGGAACAACATCAGTTTTACAGCGCAATTCTGTATTGGGCCATATGGGTTGCATTCAAATTAATTAGAGCAAATTATGTGGTAATTCAAATTACTTCTGACTTATACTTTTTTTATTACAACCCTAACATGTATGTTTGTTAATGTTTGAAAAACAAGATAATTGTTAGCAGTTTTTCATGTTGGTCCAATAAAGTGTCCGTTGTAAAAACTTTGACTTTAAAAAAAATGTACACAAAAACAGTTTCAGTGTTTCAAAATGTATATTTCACCATCTCAGTGATCTATGGAGCCTGAAGTGGTTCATATGTAAGATGAAAATGTTTTTAAATTGTATTCTTCAGGATGCAAACTTGAAATGGAGTTCCATGTAACTGAACAGTAGTCTGTTATAATCTATTATAATTTCAACTTTGTGTTAATGTTTTTCAGTTTTACTCTTCATGCAGAAGCAGTACTGAATGAAAGTCCATTATCCACTTGAGTGTGTTTTGATGCTAACAGTTATGGATGGGTGATGCATCCTTGCCATCTTTAACCGTCTGTTCCCTTTCTTCTTTTCCCCAGAGACAGGCACATAGCCCCTTCCTCAGCATTCCTCAGACATCGTGTGGGGGGTCGTTGTGACATTGTCGCAGAGACCCTTGACCCCGTCCTGTCACTGAACGCATCTCCCTTCTTCAATCTAGCTAGCTTTTCTTCCTGTGATTCCATCCCCCACTTTCCTTCGACTTTCAACCAGTGGCATTCAGTAACTGATGTCCCACATTCTGCTGTCCAAGTACACCTCACTTTCTTCATTTTTTTTTAAATCTTATTGGAAAATGTATCTTTAAACAATGCGTTTCTCTTGTCTCAATGTTCAACTTTTTAACTGGCAAAAACAAATATGAACAGACAGATATTTAAATTTGACAATGTGACAACAATAATTGATAAATTAGTAATTGTACACATTTTAAATATGCAGAGACATTTTAACTTCTGCCAGTCAGCAGTCTCATTAAAATGAGACAGCTGACAGGCAGAAAACTACCTTCAGCTGTGACCACTGTCACACCTCAGTTCTTCTTCTGTGTTGCTTACAGACAGAGGAGCACCTCCAATATTCTGCTCACTGTATCACACCATATTTGTATATACACACACAAAGCATGTTACAATCACAGTTGTCCCAAAAATAATAAATCTATCCATTCAGAGCTTTTGTAGGTTAGAAAATAATTATCTGTTACTGCTGTCTGTATGCATGTGAACACATATTGATTTCCATTGACAGAAAGAAGGGGTGGAAAGGAGTTCACAACTCTCAATAGATGCTGGTCACTCAATTCATATTGAGCTCTTTCTTCTGTTTGAAATACTGTCACACTCTCAGTGAAAAAGTGTGATTTGATATTTTTGATGTTATATATTTTTTAACTTGTAATATAGACACGGTCATAAACAGATAGCCTTGGAAAAATCCATACAGATTACAGATTGGGTTTGGTTAATGGAATTGAAATTTAATTCATTAGCTTCAATACAATTTCTAAGATACTGATTATTAACTGATTATCTTTCACTGGGTTAGCAGGTTCGTGGAGTGCCTCCCATGCGTTTAGAATAATTGCGTTTTCTGCGGGGGTTTGCCACTAGTAATCAAATGATCTGTTACTATTGGGTTTCATAATCAATTCTTGCTAGTCCATTACTCCGGTGATATGTAAGATGTGAGTGGCAGGGAGAGGAAACCTGTGTCAGTCTGGGATGAGTGAAAACATTACAGGGATTTCCATGAGAAAAAAAAAGAAAAACGCTTCCATATTCCCTGATGTCATTTTGGTGCGGGCTAAGCCAGTGTCAGTCGGTGGGGGCTAAGCTGTTAATTGAATTTGATGGCACATCTGCTGCCTTATGAAATGACACAAGACACCATACCCTATTGCCTCGTGCCGTCATACTCAGTGGTGCATCTCATTTGACCACCTCTCTGTTCTGTCTTAATATCTATCATTCTGTCAAGACGTGGAAACTTATATGATGGATTACAGAGCAGACAATCACACAAACCAGTTTGACCCAGGAATGAACTGTGGGCCATTTACAGCTGGTTATTGAATGGATGCAGTGTAAAACACCCCCTGGTACTCATGGCTAACAGTGACAATGAAAATGTGGTTGCATTTTTAAATTGACTAAGACATGGGCTGTGTCAGAAATCATTCACTATTCGCTACATATTGAGTTTTGAGGAGCACTACATAGAATGTCAGACGGCATTTGGCCTTAATCAGGTATTTCTCCCATCTGGCCATCAAAATGTTCCTTTTTTAACCAGTTGTCTTCATTTATAATGGTAAAAATGTGACTGTCAATTGAAGCCTGCGCTACATTAAGTGTAGACTGCATTGTAATGAGTATAATATATGGGAGATAATTAGTGTCACATTATTTTAGACATTCAGAAATGGTGAACACAGCAGATTAGCAAATAGTGAATAGTTTTGGAGCAGCCATACTTATATGTGTGTTTTATTTTCAAGTAATAGTTTAGCTTCTTATCTCACTGTATCTGGTCAGACACTATCACTGGCCTGTTGGAGGCACAGCTTAAATCAAACACTGGCTACGCATCGAGTTGAGCCTAGCATTAAGAGTAGCCGTATGTTAACATTAACACTGATGGCTTTGCTATAAGCTTATTTTTGCTAGCAAAGTGAAAACTGTAGTCACTTTATGTCAGATAATATTTGTTTAAGTTTATGTCATAAAATGTTTTATGGTCATTGAAGTGCTCTTGCATTTAAAATTTGGAACTGTAGATTATTATGGTATTAGGCTTTTCGTAAAAATCAAATCTGCCTAGGACTGTTACAGTATGTGGTGTAAAGATAATGATAATGAACAGGCTCAACAATGCCAGTCTGCAAAACTGTAGATTTCACTTGTATCCCATGCTGTTTCAGAAGTCTTCTCGATGATGGTGTGTATACAATCTTGTGCCAAACACAGAAGACTCAACGCTAAAATGATTCGATTTTGAATGTCAATAATAAAGAACCAGCTACCTCCAGTTTCACTGTAGCAACATTGACATCAGTGTTAGCCTTCAAAAACCCATGTAAGATGAGGGATCACAGCCTGTCCGTCTGTTTGGAAGGGAAGGTCATACGCACTGGCACAGGGGAAAAGACGAAGATAGGGGTGGGAGATGAATGAGGCAGAGAGATCGAGAGCAAGTGAGAAAGAAACAGAGAGATGTGGGCGCTTTGCCGTGGTTCAGCGAGTATTGATCTGGTGTCAGGTGCTTGAAGATGGATCGTGAACCCTCCTTCTGTCTTCTCCTTCTCCACCTTCCCCCATGTCTAGTCCTTCTTCATTCACCCATTCATTTCAGTTCTCTTCACCCAGACCTGGCTCTCAGTACAGCTCAAGAAGGTAAAGATTTTCATGCCTTTCTCTCCTCCCTTCTCTCCTCAAGCCGCAGAACATCTCTACATCTCTGTCTATTTAGATCATGGCACATCTATCCATCTTTTCAGGGGCTCCTGTCCCACAATACTGGCTCCATCCTGGCCACATTGTACCTCTTTTTGCTGTCATGTTTTTCCATGACAAACATAAAACACTGGACACACACACCCACACGCACACCACAGACATGCTGTCTGTCTGATGTCCAAATGATGACACCCAAGAGGCCAAAAGACCCATTATTGTGTGACCATGTAAAAGACAGAATAAAGTCAGTCATTTGTTTCCATTTAAGTTTGCAACACTGCCTCAGTGTGGACAAATTCCCGCCTACCTCTGTGTTTTTCTCTCTGTTACGCTACCTCGTGTTCATCTGACACTTATAGTAAAGGACTAATGACTCAATTATGTCCTCCTGTCCCTAGTCCCTCTCAACCTTGTCTCATTTTCTCAGGACAAGAAGCAACACACGACCCTGGTTGTGCAGCCGGGGCTTGCCCCAATTATCGACCGGCCACAGGACTAGGAATCTCGTCAGAGGATTCTGACTGGCTGCAGCCCCGTCAATCCCAGCCACCCATCTGCTGCACTCACACCACGATTGGACTCTGACAGGCACAGATTGACATGCAGTACAAGAAAGGGTGAAATGTGGGCATCACAAGCAGAGACAAAGTCGGATGACAAATGCTTTCATAATGAAACAGACAAAATTCTGGTGAACACGAAGATAAAAGAGGCTTTGATGTGAGTTTTGACTGACTCTACAGACCTTTGAAATTTTTCTCAAAGTCGCAGCTTTATGATATATTATATCAGACTGATTTCTGATACAATCAAATGCACACACATTTCACTATTCATTAAGCCCCTCATAGTTACTGTTGCTATTGTCAAGCTTTCTGTTCTCTCCCAGCACAATGAGAACGGAGGAAGATTTATCACTTGAAATGATGAGCACGTTTTGAAACAATGGGTCCTCAATTTCAGAGAGAGGTGGACAAGAGCAGGCGCTGGTCGGCTCACCAGTTGATATGGCAACTGTTAAATGTTACTTAAGCTAACACTAGCTCAGTGAGTTGGTTGAAAATGCCATCTCCATCTGACTTTTTTATTTCAGACAAACACATTTTAAAACAAGAACACAATAAAATGGGTCTTAACTATTTACATCATGGTTGCCAAGATGAAATTGTTGATTATGTGTGCAGAAGAAAAGGCACGGAACTGTTATTGTTTCGCATAGCAGAGCTACTTTAGTGATTTGCCCATTGGACAAGCAAGACTGAGGTTAGATTTATGCGTTATTGTTTGTATTTTCAAACAGTGTGTTTCACTTTTGACATTACAAGAGAAAAATAGAATGAGAACTAGCAATTTAGCTAACATATCTCTGATAACAAGTTTGGCTGGTGTGGCTGGAATGTAAACTTGCTCAAATACATTATTAAAGAGCAAGACAGCTTAGGTTAGGTTAGGTTACTTTATTTGTACCTGTAGGTAGATTTATTTTGCAGCAAGAATAAACAAAGCCAGAGACTGAGCCGCTAACGTTACCTCACACTTCGGCCTTGGAAGCCATATGGGTTAGGTTAGTACAGGGCTCTGGGTTAGTGCTGTTACTACTGTTGATAGTAAGCTAGTACGCTGGACATGCTAACATTTACAGCTTACATTAGAGCAGATAAGAAGTAAGTTGAGTTGACACAGACAAATAGTTTGTCATGTGAGCAATCGACGTAGACAGCAAGCATGTCGACTTATTTTTGCCACAAGCGGAACCCCATAGATAAACACCATTTAATACATTCCTTAGATTTTTGCTCTGGTGTTTTTGGTTTTGAAAACAAACTTTCTGCATAAGTGTGAAAGCTACAGTAAATCAGATTGAAATCAGCAAATCATTCTGTGTCCAAATAACACTAAGACGACTAGCTAATACTGGACTTCATATTATTTTACAAGGTAAATGAAAAAATGCAAATAAATGCTTTTACTGGAAACATTAGTAATACTGTAAGTGTTTTTATTTGTTTATTGCCCACAATAAAGGCATATAAGTTACCAGTGAAACGTTTGGTGGTTGCATGTATTGTGCATATGTGCTTGTCCACGCACATTTCTGCTTTGTCTGTTAGTGAGCGTTGCAGCCGAGCATGGGCACATGTAGGTGTTTTTGTTTGTGCCTATATTTGTGTACATGTTGGCACGCAAAGGATCTACAGTATTTGGACAGAAAGGCTGGAACTGTGCTCAAGCTATCTGGGGTTAACGTGGTGAGAGTCAACAGGTCAGAGCAACACAAAGAACACTCACCTTAACGTGTTATGTTCACATGTGAAGAGATTTTGTTTCAGGAGTCATATGTACTGTGTGAGCTCATGGTGCCACATGCTTCATATTGTCATACTGGACGTGTCACATGTTATGCAGTAGGTCTGTAGAGGCCTTGAAAGGACAGATCACGGCATCAAACATAAGAATTTGTCTAATTCTAATATTTGCATTATTACACAATGCAGAGCATGTGTTTGTTTTACTTACAATCTTTCATACATATTGATGCGTTTTCTATAGAAAATGACTTTTTTATCAGTTGAAAAAGTCCAGAGTCCCCACAGTGATCCATCTACTGCAGGCAATTTCGCAAAAGAAAGCCAAATCCTCTGCTATCTGCTTTGTTGCATTTGTCTCTGTTGCACCAAATCATCCTCATCCATCTTCTTGCCGTTCTTCTTTCTGACAGGAAATTAATTATGAGGCCAACTTCCTGTTTAATGAATTCGCAGACACACAAACACACACATGCGTTAGAAGCAAGCAAGGGACAAAATCCTGACTGCAGCCCACGTGCTCGGCACATTAACGTGCGGTACACTGCCCACACGCTGCATTGTGATGAAGCTTTTATATGTAACGGGAAGGCAAGAGGTGGAGGATCTGTTGGGGCACATGGGCTGACACATGGAGACATAAGACAAAGCAAGACAGCAGACATATGCACACAAAAAGAGAGAAAGGCAGAGACAAAGAAAAACAGATTGCGCTTTACATAATGACACATCAAACTGTGAATAATGTGTTATCTGTGTTTACTGTTGTCTCTGAATAATGCACTATGTGTTTTGTGAGTGGATGTATGTACTTCTCAGCTGTCCCCTTGAGTTAAGGGATATTTAGGCACGTGTTAAAGTGTGTGTGTGTGTGTGTGTGTGTGTGTGTGTGTGTGTGTGTGTGTGTGTGTGTGTATAACCAAGATCAACCAAGATCAAACAAACCCAGACAGACACGGGGGTGAGCCAGGGCTCTTTGGATTCACTTTCAACTGGCAAAGTAAAGGAGAGCAAGGGAGAGCGAGCTAGAAAAGGAGATTGAGGATAAGAGAGAGAGAGAGAAGAAAAGAGAGAGGTAAATCAAAGAGCCGGCCTTCACTTTCCATGTTTCATTTTCTCGCCCTGTGATCTTTCTCTTCATTTGTTTAAACTCCTCCGCGTCATGGATGATGTAGACTTTCTCATTACAGAGTCAAACATCATACACATCCAATAATGTTCCACTCACTGGTGTTTTTCATTAGAACCGGCCTATGTGTGCTCCATCAATAAATAACACCACCACAATAATGTTGATACTGTGGTTTGTCTGCATAAAGATAACAACACTGAAAAGATCATCCAGCCTCCAGGAACATAAGCCTGTTAGCACAAGCCAAATATCACATAATAGAGAGGTCAACTGAACTGAGGCTAACTTGGTTTTCTTAGTTATCTTTGATGGCCCATATAAAATCAGCATTAACAACATGATGTTCAATAATCTATTTGGCTCTTTTAACTGTAAATCTGGAACTGGGTCAGACATTCACAGACTGACGCATAAAGCTGGCCACGAACAAAATCAATCATCCAGTGGACACCAGGGTCACTCGAGCTTGTTGAGTCTTTTGACGGTGTGGTGCCTGAGTATTTCTGTAACAGCTGTTCTTTTACTTTATTTTGAAGCCAGTCAGTACTCCTGTTCGTGCTTCTGTGTGTCAGCTGATTTACAGCCTCACAATGTTCTGGCAGAAAGCATCTCGTATTTTTTTTCTAGAACTTCTATTATGTGTCCCCTGACACTGACTCACAGGAGCACAGAGTGCAGGGCTATACCATATTTAATAAACCTGTGGGTGCGGCAGTTGTGTGTCCTAACACTCCCTATTTCTACCTTCTGGGTGTAGTGCCAACCTTCACTGCTGAGTGACAGTGAATGGTTCCAGATTCACCATCATTCATTTATGTTTATTTTAGAGTTGATTCATTGATTACATACATAAGGATTTATTATTGATTTGATGTTGATTTGTTGTTATTTGTTGATATTGATTTAGTTTTGTTGCTGTCAGGTAGAATAGTGAAGACAGTCCTTTACCGATCACCTCTGTTACCAATTTACAGAAATGCACGTTAGTCCGAGGTGTAAATGCATGCAGATTGCACATGGATCAGAATGCGGTCGGATCAGCGAGACCACATTTGGAGGTGGTCTGGCTCGCATTGAGATCACATCTCAGCCAGCTTTAAATGCAATCTGCAAAGTGTGACCAATTTGCATATCAAGATCAAATTGCTGTGCAGGCAGAATTGAGATGAGGATATTTTTCACAGTAATACCAGGTGTAAATACAAAGGCTCGGACGATAATGTATGCAGATGCAGATCACATGTTAATACCAGGTGTGAATGAGGCCTGCATGTCACGCAAGTCACTGAGGAGAGCAAACCATGATTGGTCGAGGTCCAACATGTAGTCTAACATTTACCAATTCATTCAGTCATTCCAGCAAAAAGCAAAACTGACGTGACATTATCACACAGAATATGATATTGTCACATGTTAGTGGTTTCTGCAGTGGTTCGATGTAAGGCTCACAACCAAGCGGCATCCTCAGCTAAAAAGTGAAGCCAACACTGAAGTGCCAAAAACAGCAGTTCTTTAAATTGCCACCTGAGGCTGTAAAATGCCCAACATAACAGCAGAAATAAACATTGTTTACAGTCTGGTACAAAAAACTGTTTTGTTCTCTAAAGCTAATTTCGCTATTTATAACAACTGTGCAGGGGGTATGTTTCTATTTAACTGACTTTTTAAAATTATATTAACGCTTAATGTTATGCATAATTAGGGGGTTGGTCACTTGGAGTGATAGGTAGGTGCCGTCACAGGTGGCTAGCTGCAGCAACCAGGCTTCATTCGGCCCGCCTCAGCTCCACTGATTCTTATTTGTGGATTAGCCGGGAGTTAGGCGAGTCAGGCACTGCCAAAACAGGTGACAGGCCACCCAAACTAAGCTTCACAATCGCTCTTCAGAAACCTGTGGGTGATGAAACGGAGGCTACTTCCATGTTTTATACAGTCTAGACTCACAACTTGACACTTCATTTCATTATAAAAGCCTTGCAAAGAAAGCTTTTAATTTGAAACAAATTGAGGAAGAATGGGTGCAGCTTCCTCCCACGATCCAAAGACATGCAGGCTATAGGTTAATTGATGTCTCCAAAATTGTCCTTAGGTGTGAGTGGTTGTGTGTCTGTGCGTGGCCCTGCGATAGACTCCCCGCCTTTTGCCTGATGTCAGCTGGGACAGGCTCAAGTCCCTCAAGCCCACGACCCTGTACGCAGGATAAGCGGTTCACGATGGATGGATGGAGGAAGCATGGACTTTTCTTAAACAGCAAAGAGCATAAGAAACAAATGGAGATGAAACAGGCTTCATACTAAATTATAATCAGAAATAATTTACAGACAAGGTCTGTCAAATTAATGCATGGTTCTGTTCTCAGTAGATATAAAGGAGTACACCAATTTTTCAGAGGTTTTGACAATTTATTAGCTCTGTACTATATATTCTATATATATTGTGCAATACTATACTACTCTTGATCTAAATTCTTAAATTTAACATTTCATTACATTTTTTTTCACTCCTCCATTTTCAAAACATATGGTAAATATGTAATAATATACAGTTACTACATACACAGTATAAATAAAATATAATAAATTAAATATGATGCAGGCGGTGTTAATGATTTTATGATATAAAATGAATTGAGATGATGATCCCAATCTGTCACAAACAAACATTCACACAGAAACATTGCTCACACATATGCATATAGATATAAAGGAGCACACATGCTCCTCTACCCACACATGCAATAGCAGATGTACAAAAACACACACGAGAGATGAGCGATGCTCGTCCATCTGGACCGCAGACTGCAGTGTGTCATAACAATCACAGGAGGATGATGTGGACACAGAGAGACAAAACTACAATGAAACAGGAGAAGACAAAAGGAAACAGGCAAACACAGATCAAGGTGAGAGAGCAGAAGTGTGTCTTGGCATGAGCAATCTTCTCACTCTGTCCAAAGGCATATTTTAATCTCTCAGCGCGTTCCACACGGCAGGTGCACAAACGCGCTCTCAGTTTTTTCCCCCCTATATTTTTCCTCTCTTTGTTTTGTCTGTCCTTGTTCTATTATTTCTTTTTACTGCTGACCTCTCTCGTTTCTGTGCTCTCAGAAGCTTTGGCCACGCTAAAAGCGGAGAAAACAGACCTCTCCAGAGCTTTTTCCTCGGTCTCTCTCGCTCCACTGTGCTGAAAAATAGAAAGAAATAGACATCAGAATCGCTTCACGCTGTCATCGCTCAGCTTTTACACTAACTGAGGGCTACTTTTCAAGGTCTCGCAGTATGAGGTTTTTTTATAGTGGCTGTAATGATGAGCAAGTGAGAGCTTTAGCTCCGCTACCTGCACTGTCAAAATGGGGACAAAGGAAAACGTGCAAACACACACACACACATACACACACATAAAGGCAACAGTTCTAGCGTGACCTTTATTTGCCCCTTCAGTAGAAGTGTGGCTTGCAGATGGGGGCATTTTTCACGGTGCATGAGCACACAAACCAAACACATACACAGACACACACGCTGGGTTTGCTCTCAGTGGGAGAGCTGGTGGTCAAATACATCCAGCTGAGGAAGTCACCCCACCACCATATGTCACATCCAACCACCCACCCCAATCCCAGATCCCCATTAGTCACCCAACCTTTCCCTTCCTTACCCTGCACTACCCTCAAAACTAAACCATATTTGTCCGTCTTTCACCAAAAAATAAAACTATTCACTGATGTGGTGACATCATCTCCGTGCAACCTGATACTGCACTGCAGCATGACTACTCTGTGCATAAGTAACCTGAGTGCCCCAGTGTCTGCAATACGGACGCCCAAATTGGGACTCAATCTATGACTCAACTGCCCATTTACTCATTGGTGGGGAGAAGACCAGAAATACGTTGTCTGGCTCAAGTTCTCTGACTTGGCTCAAAATTCAGCAGAAGTGAAAAGGCATTTTAACAGCAAGAAATCAGTGTTATGGACTAATAGAAATGTAATTTGCATTGTTCCAAAATCTTATTATTTCCATAGAGATATCATCAGTTGGCTCATGGACACTCATAAAGTACGCACAGGTGCTAGGTAACAATAATCTGCAGAAAAAGACAAAAAAGCAACAAAAAAACATTTTTTAAAAACATACACACTGCTGTTGTGTTCCAGTTCTTCTTTTAATTAACATTGACCAAGCCTCCTGGCGAAAACTGAATAAATAAATCTTTTCAGGCAGACCTTTAAGGAGTTCAACATGTACCAGGTCAGCAGGTCTGGTACATACTGCTGTGTTTTCACTGTACAATTCATTTCATATCATTCAAAAAACATTGATTTGATTGCGTGAACATGTCTGTCAAGAATTATTCAGAAAACCAAGAATCTTCAAACTGTATAGGTCTCAAATAGCCGTGTTATGATGCAAATGTCTTGAAATAAACTGTAACTTTAAAAACTAACTTAAACATATAGTATATTGTCCGAAACATCTTGAAATTAGTTTAATAAATTAAATGCTCACAGCAGAGTTTCTTTAATAGGCCTTTATTGCATCATATTACATCATTGTTCCAAAAAAAAGTTTAAACATGGTCCTATTGATTTGAGGAATACGTTCCTTCTTATTTAGAAAATAAAAAAGACAAATTGTCTTTCATCAAGTTACTCACACAAGCTTATGGCATGTGTATACCATGCTGTGCACCTTCTCTGTACTATATGGAAAAGGTTCAGTGGGCTAACTCAGTGAAGTGCAGTGGAGTGTGGCGCTGATGGGGCTGAAGTGAGCATTTAGAAGAAGAGGGCAGAGTGGGACTGGAGTGTCATACTTGCTTTCTTCTCTCTTTTGTCCCATTTATGACCATAATTCATTTCAGCATCACTATGGAAACTGAGAGGCCATAATCAGTGAGCAGCGTCCTAAGTGGTGCCTGAACAAAAAGACAATAATGAAAGTAAAGGCGGAAAAACCACTGTTGAGTTTGGTGGGAGATGGGGAATGAAGAACAATACAAGCGGTGATTTTGTATTGTACATAGTGAAAGATTGGATAAATTATGTATTGATTTTAAGTGCAATTTAGGATCCTTGATAATTTGAGAGTTATTATCTTGGAGACAATAAATAAGAGGCAATCAGTCATTGCTAATGAGCGTGTGATTGGGAGCACTTTAGTGAATAAAGCAGCTAAAGCAGCTTTGTGAAGACATAAATGTCTTTCCAAAGGCTGGGGTGATTTTAACAGTGCCAACGTCACTTTGTATACAGATTTTACAGCGTGGTGTGTATTGTGAAGATAAAACCTGTTGTAAAACCAGAAATAAGAAAAACACACACACACACACAAACTTTAGCACGTCTTTACAGCTACTGTAAGCTCACACCTTTCAGATTGGAGAAGGCTGGCTGCACATCATGTGGTGTGAGGAGGCGGGCAATTTCATAGTGAGGCATAAATTCACGTCAAATAAATTCATTCTTTTGGCTTTCGGGTAGTCTTACAGATTAGGTTATTCAGGATAAATATTATTTCATAGGAATGTAAACAAAGACGAATGCTGTGGTGGCAGAAAATTGATCTATCTTATATTTCATGCTGTTAATTACATATCTACCATTGTGTATCTATAGTCACTGGCATCATACTGTCCATTAGGACATGTGTTGGAATCATCATGTATATAAGTTGTCTCATATTTACTCTTCTCTCATCATATTCAATGGTGTTTTAACTTCATGTGAAACATAACTCATATTTTTTCAATCAGTTGGTTTACAAAGTGTGTTCCATTATCTATATTGTCGTGGTATAATATCTTTGCACAATACTTTCGCCTTTCAGCGCTACAGTCAGCGCGTCTGGGTGCTGAGTAGGAAAAAGTTCTATCCATTTGGAAAAAGCATCTATTATCACTAGGCAATACTTTATCCCTTCGCTCTTATTTTTTTTGTTTTCTTGTAAAGAAACCCCTATTCTCTAAAAGAGTGGCACGTGGAAATTTCACATGCGTCAATATGACAGGGACAGGTACCAAACTGGGTAACCTTTCCAAAGAATGGTGTACTGTTATAATTCCTGTGAAGACCACTCATGTAACTAGGGACCTCCCTGAACATAATAAAAAGAGAGGAAACGGAAGAGATGCCTCAGAGCGGTTGGAGCATGTAACTGAGTACATCTCTGTCCATTCTCCTCGCGAGTAAAAAGCTATTAACTCTCTTGTCTTTCTTCCTTGTTTGATATTTTAGGTGTCTAAACCTGACAACATGCCTTGTTGTGTGTTTGTATAAACATCTGTGAAACTGTCTCCGTTCCCATTGAGGTGAGGGAGCAGTCTACCTGCTTTAAACGTTTGTCTTCTGCTCGGGGCCAGATGTCTGATACTGCCCTAGGTGCTAGACATCTGACCTAGCTGAATCCTTTTGGCACTTCCTTTCTTCCTTTAATAAATATCAACTAAACACTTACCAAGACCAAGACAACGGTTTGTCATGGTCGCTTTATTTGTTCAATCCTGCACCGGGAAATATTTCCACAACAAATGGGTTTTTGCACATGAACAGATGATGTGCTGTGAACTGATACGAAGAGCGTCCGAATATATGCAGTTGTATTTTTTCCCCTCGCTCTCTCTTCTTTTAATTATGGACAATTCAGACCAGTTTTGTTTGGACGTCCTCCCACTGCATGGACAACTGCCTTTTATCCCAAAACAATGCAACATGGCTTGGAATGTTTTTAGCCATGCTAATGGGATGACTATGTCGGTCTGTGAGTTGGTCCACCTCTTTGGTCCAGCTTGAAGTATCAACTATTTGATGAGTTGCCCTGAAATGTCCCCAGAGGATGAATCCTAATGGATGTACCTCTGACTAATCCTCTAGCACCACCATAAGGTGTAAATTTGTGGTTAGTGGAATGCCTCAACAACCATTGGATAATTTGGTCATTGGTCATCCCTTAACTCTTCATATAGATACAATCAATTCTGACTATTCTGATTCTATTTCCCTAACAGTTAAATGATCTATTGCCACTATTTCATTTTCACCTGGACCATTAAAAGTTATAGATATTTTATTTAGCCCCAGCCTAGACATGCTTTTTTGATGGGACAGATTTACAAATGATGGTACAGTACATGACTCGTTATTATTTTGTTTATTTATAAGCAGCTCAAACTTAAATACCATTATGTCAAGATGTCAGTATTGGAAGCAAGTTTTCACTTTCTTAAAGGAAATCACATATTTAAGGTCTTTAAGAATGATTGTTGAGATATTTTTGCATTACAAAATATCAGCTTAAGCTTTCATATTTTTCACACTTACAGTAATGACCACACCCAAACTGGCAACCCAGATAACCAGAACTTCATCCTCTCAGCTGAGTGCGCAGAGTGATGAAACATGGACAGACGCCCCCTCACCTTGGTGAGCAGATCGGTACCACAGCAGGACAGAATGATGTCCAACGCACCCTGGGGAGGTGTGTGTGTATGTGTGTGTGTGTGCACTCAGCAACAAGACATACTGGCAGCCTAAAGACCCCTATAGAGAAAGGAGTAGGAAGAAAAAGCCAGAGAAAAAAAGTATCAGTGGGTGAGGGGCTGAAACAGTACATTATAGAGAGACAGAGAAACCTAGAGAGGAGGAGAGAGATGGATGACCCTGAAAGATGATGGAGGGGGGATAAACCCAGCGGTGACGCAGGGTCTGAGGTGGAAAAGAAGCAGATGACAACAGAATCAAGGCAGGGGGTGAGAGAAAGAGGGAGAAAGATTAAGGAGACGCTGTTCTGTAGAGAAAAATGGATGATGCTGCGAGTGTGTGAACGGCTGGGAGAGGGGGTATAGTTAGAGGGAAGGCTCTGAAGAAGATGACTGCTCTCATCAGTGCTTTTGTCAGGGTGAGAACACCATCACATTATGCTGCTCCGACCTTCTGTCCCCATGTTGGTTTTATTATCCAGATGTCAGTATTGACTCTGAACTGTATTATCACTGTAATATTATTATCCTGTCGCCACAGTTCCACTCTCAGGGCTTTGGTATCACTGCCAAGACCTCTGTCTTTAATGTCTTCATAACCTTACATTTGCAACACATATTTTAGCATAAATAAAGAATAGTTGTTGGTGATCCTGTGTCCCAACTAAGCTAATCCGATGGCCTGAAATAAAATCGAGGATAAAGCAATTCATTGAAACGTGACACAGAAAAAATGTCAGTCTAGATAATTCTGATTGCAATGCCTTGTTACATGTGCAACTGTGGTGTGTGTGTGTGTGTGTGTGTGTGTGCGTGTGTGTTTATGTGTGTGTGATCATGTGACTGTGTGTGTGATTAATACATTTTTGATTGTGATTAACAAGCAAAGCGAGCACGGCATCTGTGATCACATTGTTCCTGAAGCCAGCCACCTCCTACCACACTGGCATGAGTCCCTGCACTGTAGCTTTTAATGAGGAAGCATAATAGCAATTAAAAACACACACATTGATGGTGTGGTGACACTGCAAGCAGCATGGTTTATCCGTCGCTCTATTCTGACCAATTATGGACAGTGTGAAAGGCTATTATTGCATCTATGTTGTGATACATGCCGTGTATTTGTTGGTGTCATATCGCTATGTTAATCTGGCTACCAAGTATTAAAGGACACGTTTATTCAAATTACAAAGAGGTTAAGCTTGAAAGTTCATTACTCACCTGGGAAATAGCAGACAAAAACAAATTCAGCATAAGGTCCACTCAGCAGAATGTTTCTGAAACTTTGTCCTGGAGTAACATCTCAACCATCATATTGTGAGGGTGTTTTTTGGAAACAAAATAACACATTTTCTCATTCACTATATCTCTAGTGATATCCAGCCATGCAGAAACATGATTTTATGTGCCAAGGTTTTGAGCTAAGCGCCTTTGAGATTCCTGCCTTTATCTTAATACAATGGAGGTAAAGGGAATGTAATATGCAAAGCTCAAAGCATAAATAAAAAAATGCCTAGCTCTACATGTTCTGCAGAACAAACTGTCAACAGTTTTTATTGGATCATTTTGCCAAACTCTATAACTTCTGACAATATGTCGGCAGGATTTTTCTGTTTGTAAGTTTGTTTTTGCTGGTTTCGGGGTGATTTGAAATGTACTGTTTGGTACTCTGAGAAGCTTTGAGTTAGTTATCAACTTCTCATCTTGGCAGACCAAACCATCACTGACACAATCAGAAGTTGTTGATGGCTGATGACCATGAAAAGTTTAGAAACAACAGCTGACAAGCTTGGTGACTGTTCAGTTTATCAGTAAAGTTTCCCTGTTTTCTCAGCCAGTGCTGCCAAACGTTTTTCTTGTAAAGTAGCTATTGGCTGCTTACAAAGCTAGAAGAAGTATTCAGATCTTTTACTTTAGGGAAGTGGCAATATCACAATGAAGAAATACTCCACTACAAGGAAAAATCCAGTGCCAATTGTTCATTTTATGATAGTATATTGTTGTATCAAAGCAAAATTAGCATAAAATATGAAAAGCGAAAAATATTCATTATGCGGAATTGCCCCTGCCCCAAGTAGCATTTTAATCACTGTACTTCTGAGAATGCTTATGTAGAGGGCCCAGATTTTGGAGGGACGCCCCTGCTGATAGAGGTGCAGACTGATGGCTTTGGATGGAAAATCACATTATTTCACCTAAACCTTTGCAGTGGAAAAAAAAGAAACGTGTGCAGAGTCTTTGTTCATGATCCCGTGTGGAGTGACGTTTGTAGTCATGCAATGCAACCCAGAGATGTCTGGTATATTTCAAGGAAATAGCAGAATTTTTACACATGCTGACATTGAGAAAGGAACTTGCAGCAGTGCAGCAGTCAAACAGGAGTTTCATTTTCTTTAATGCTAACTTTACTTACTGCTGGGGGCTTCTTTATTTTTAACCTGTGCTGTTGACATCAGTCTGCAAAGAACCTAAGTGTAGGTGTCATATGAATGTAATTAAGTAATACAATATTTGCCTCAGAAAAGTAGTGAACTATAAATATAAAGTGGCATAAAATTGAAGTTCAAGGATGTCAAATTTCTACATGTGTACAGTACTTGAGTAAATGTGCTTAGTGCTGCTTAGTTGTCAGATGACAAATATGATGCAATTGTCAGAGCCCCTTCTTTGTAAAATCACGGACTATGCTGCATGTGCATTGGAGTCAACAATGCAATAGTGCTCCCCATCACAGTAAAGAAACACACTTTACCTGTCCATGCCTAACAGTGTTACAGTAAAGTGTTGCTCTCGGTTCCCATGAAATAAAAAAACACTTTTCAACCATTCTATTACAGTGGAGGACAACAAAATAGATTTTCTCCCCTTCAGAAAACGTTTTGAGGCGGACCTGGACGTTATATTGAATTCTATCAGCCTGGTTGTAGCTATCACTAAAGGCTGCACACACGCACATACACACACACCTACACACTTACATACACATGACGCGGTGGGACGGTGTTACACTGAACACAAAGAACCTTTTACACTTTTATTTTCATTTCTTGGCTTGGTTAATGGTCTTATCTAACAAAAATCAAGACTGGGAGGAGGGGAGGTGATTCAAGCCACTCGGTACGGGTGAGCTACCGTCACGAGGTTGAGTCTGCTTAGGTTGTTCTGATCAATAATGCAGTGAGACAGAGAGAGAGAGAGAGAGAGAGAGAGAGCATCATCTCTGATTCAGATGACTCACAAGGGTACACTGGAACAAAAGACAGACGAGGATAAAGAGAGAAGAGGAGAGATCAAAGGTGGAAGGACTGAGCACACAGAAAGCAGAGAAACTAGTGTGACAAAGAATCACTGAAACCCACAAAGATAGTGTCAACATAATTAGTATTCAATTAGTCCCCAATAAGCTGAATATTAATGACTCTATCATCACTGTGTGAACTCTTGGCTCTCAGGCCAACACACATTTGAGGGTTGTGTGTTTCTGTATGTTTTTTTATTCAGACACACACTCTCACACAGTTGATGTGCACAGATAAAATATAGACACTGAAGGAGTCCAACACAAGCTTGAGTTATTACCAAATTATTGCTTCACGCCCATGAGGGATCATTTGGAAAATTAAGACTTGTTGTGATCTAGGTAGAAGGCCCAATGATTCGCAGCCAGCACATAACTTAAAGGCATTAATCTGCCATTTGAGTGTGAAATACTATTTCCAAAAGCAGTTTAAGTATTAGCTATTTTCTCAAATTCTCTGTATAAATATTTTTTGCTGTGGGTTGACAGTCACAGTGCACTCTGCCTCCTCCATAACCCCCTCTGTCGATTGTCTGCTTATTTTAAGGATTTAAAGCAATGCTCACCAAAACACTGAAACGAACTAAAATGTTGTCTCGTTGACAAAGAACAGCAGCTGAAGGCAGCCTGGATTCACAGTGCTCACATTAGGTCCCAGTAGTGCCAATCTTCATGTGCGGTCCAATGGTGATGTCAAGCATGCAGGCAGGTACATTGGCTTGCACACATTAGAGCACCAGTGCTTTTCCATGAACATTACATCATTCATTTGTTTGAATTATTATTGTAGAGTAGGCCTTCGGGTATGTCACTCAAATGATTTCATCCTCTATAAATGAACAACTAGACTCAAGGCAGCTGGTTAAACTGCTGAAACCTAATAACATTTTCATTCTCTTCACACAAAACAAACCTTGAAAAACCTTGAAAATTATGATCCATGGTACACTGCGATGAATCTAAGTTGAGCACAGTCTTTGTGAAGAATAAAATTACCAACCATCACCCCATCTCTCAAACCTCCGGGGTTTAGAGTTCTCAAATAATGGATCTATAATGGTATCTGTCACAACAGCACAACACTTTGTTATTGATGAACACTGGCTGTTGGACATCCTGCCTACCATTTTCTAGTTATCCATAAGCCGAAAGGGTTTGCCAATTATGTTGTGAATCTATACACACACTGAGACACATGCAATGGATTCAGACACACAGTTTGCATCTGAAATCCTGAAAACACACCCTGAGAGGACTGTGAAAACCCTTCTGCAAGAAGTGTGTCACACATATACAGACACACATACATTCTCAGTATACACACAAGTGTTCAAACACCAAAAACACAAACCCTGCCCCTTCTCTGTCTGCCTATCACCCTGACCCAGATACAGTAGCTAAAGGAGCGTGAGGGGGCGGGGAAGCCTGCATCCACACAAAAGGAACAAGAATCACTATTAGTTGTGTAGGCTACATCATCAGAGTGTCTGAATTTCATTTCATCAGGGGCTGCATCAACAGTTTTAGACTTTTACTGAGGCTGCTTCTCTGTGGTAGATTTGTCACACTGCAGAGTAAATGTATGTGTGTCATCTTTTTTATACCAAATCTGCTTTGAAGCTGTAATAAGACACTGACTCTGGGCTTCTTTGCAGGTGGGGAACATGCAGATTTCAGCAGTGAGAATGATTAGCCTACAAGAGAACACTCAGGTGTGTTCGCAGAATATTTGTCTAAAGATGATGTGGGAAAAACTCATAGGGTGTAGTTGGCTAACTACTGTGGCTGGCTGAATGTTAATAATGGTTACTACTACCTCTAAGCCAGCCAGAAACATGCTAGCACCAGTCTGTCACAATAGCTGTTCAAGCATCTCTATTTTTTTTATGTATACTCTTATCTTGATTGTACATCATTTCATTCAATAAAGAGTAACTGAAGAGGACAAAAAAGCTTGTTAGCTAATGGGTCAATAAGTTCACACAACTAGCCAACTGCTCAGCTGCTCAGAGCCAAGTAATAATCCTGCATTTTTTTGCTTTTATACTTATGTTTAAACAAATGAGGAAAAAAATCTTTAATTAGTGAGCTTCAGAGGTGCTCATTGTCAGATACTGTTACCATCTGACAGAACCTGGTGAGCCGTTCTTCCTTGTTTCAAACCTATATGCTATGCTAAGCTAACCGGTGAATGTAGCCTTATATTTAATGGACAGATATGAGAGTTTTAACAAAATATGTAAATTAAAGGTTCAGCATGCAACTTTTAGTAACATCTAGTGGTGAGGGTTGCGAATTTGCGAAACCAGTGACTCACTGCATTCATGTTCTCCTTGGATGGTCCTATTTCCCGAGTTGTGAAGTCGTTCTTCCGACTTCAGCGTGTTCATGCGCTCTTAAGCCGGAATGTGGAATCAACATGGATGCTACTACAAAGATGTGTTTGATTAGCATTATCAGAGCATATAAACAACACGCAGACATCTGGTTCACTCTACATGGACAGCAAACCAAACTGTTATAACCATATTACAAATTTGCAAAATATGTATATTCAGTACGTGATTTTGCTCAAATCAAAATTCTGTATACTTCTTTATGTCCCATGTACACTTTATTTCTCTTTTTGAAATAAAGATTTAAGGAGGAAAAAAGTATTCTCTTCTTCTGACACCATATGAATGCACCGCTCCCCCCTCCCGTTTCGAGTGCGCGGGAGAAGCTATGGTGGCCCACACCCTCTGTCATCTCTTTTGCATTTGTCCAAATTTCTCTTTTTCACTTACTTCTAATAAACCAGCCAACTGCTACTACTACTAATGTTACTTCTTCTTCTTCATATTCTTCTTCTTCTTTGTATGTATTCAATGTAGTGACAAAACACGCTCTGTAGAGCCGTTTGTCCCTTTGGACTAATGTAGAAACGTGGCGGTCCAACATAGTGACATCCATGTAAAGGGACCCTCTGTGTATGTAGCTAGAAATGGCTCATTCTAAGGTAATACGGTTCATTTTGTAAGGTCTTTATACACTACTGAAAACATAGTTACTTATATTATATTCTACATAGAAAAAGATCTTACTAAAAATTACACACTGAACCATTAAGACTCATTAAACATATTTCCCTGTTGCTGCAGTTGTCACCACCAGAGACCAAGTGGAGAGTCCACCTCTTCAAACAAGAAGAACAAAACGCAGAGATGAGTGGCAACATTTTCCTCACTATAGCCCCTTCCTTCCAATCCTTCCACTTCTTGCTTCTCTGTCGGGCCTGTCGTCTACCCTGCAGGCTCCTGTGTGTTCCCAAATACAGTTAGAGGGGTTTAAACAGCCAGGCGTGAGATTAGGTTCAGAGGGATGATTACTGCGCACCCTTGTTTTCCTTAGTCCCCATGTTCTCACTGGCCCAAGGGGTCAGGGGTCACCGGTAACCCGTGGCGGCATCGTGACACCTCATTACTCTTCTCCCCACTGCCTGGTCACCACGTTGCGTTGTTATGGCAACGACAAGACAGAAAGCTTATCATGATGCTGAGAAAATTGCACCTAAGCACCAAACCGCAGGGTGTAGCCTGTGCACATTTGTGAGTGTGTGTGTGTGTGTGTGTGTGTGTGTGTGTGTGTGTGTGTGTGTGTGTGTGTGTGTGTGTGTGTGTGTGTGTGTGTGTGTGTGTGTGTGTACGTGGCATATGGTGTCCACTGCATGGGGAGGTTGTGGGCAGTGATGAGAGGAGAGTTCCTCTCATGCTGTGTAATGTTCATACACCCCCACAGCGATGGAGGTTTCCCAAATAATGGGGATGAGGCGAAGGGGTAGAAGGTAATGCCCGAGCATCAACAAAATGTATATTCATGGCTAAGATCCTGACCGAAGGGCAAAGAGATTTGGAAAGGTGAATAGTCATCTTATCGTAATACATTTCCATGATGGTGTGTCTTTAAATATCTCAATATTGGTACTTTACTTTAATGTTTAATTTAGATGTTTTAAAATATATATATTGACACCAAAATCTACTTACAATTGTATTACTTAATGCCACTTCTATTTCTAAAGTTTTTTCAGCAGTGAAGTAGGAAAGCAGTTTTATGTAATAATGTATGTTATCAGTTTGTAATGAAATCTATCTGCAGTAACTGAGACTGCATAGACTTGTATTATTTAAACCAATTAATGGTATCCAGTAGTGGTATCAGGTCACTGACTAGAGGTCTTTCCCACACACAAGAAGTGACAAATTACAGCAAGTACAGAGTGAAACACAGTACCAGTGTATTAGCTGTTGGCAAGCTTCTCCCATAACCATCTGGACTCAGCTCGTCAATACACTCTCATATCCTTTTTACACCAAAATTAGCATATATATACAGGTTTTTTAGGGGGCAAACCTGCTAAAAATAGCTTTTTCACTTCTGTTTTATTGTGATGTGTTGCATTCAACATCACAAACGCACTGGAAACAGAATTAGTGAACAGTTGAGAGACGAGTGACAATGTTACGCTGGTTCCTGTGTGTTCTGGTTAACAGCACAGTGTTGGGTAGGTGACAGGTGTGTTTATGGTGTTTGTGTGCTCTGAAAGACGTCTTGCTAGCATAGCCACGTAGCATTCTAAGATTACATAAACATATGAATGAGACATTTATTGACATCCAAAGATAGAAACAGAAGGACGAGTCGTTCCAAGAAAGGGCAGGAAATTAGCATGTCCACCAGGGTGTCATGTTTACATTAGTGCCAATCGGAACTGGAGCCATAATCCCCCATTTGACCCGAAAATGAATGTCAATTGTACCCTTTCCCTCTGAAGACAAAAGCCAGATGTTAGCTGGTGTTAATTGTTTTTTTATCCTGTGTAAAAGGGACTTCAGCTCTAAACACTCACCAAAAGTAATCAAAGCTTGGCAATGTCATTGAACCCAGAATGGGAGCAGAGTTGTGGAGCCAGGTTACAATCCATGCTGTATAAACCAGTGACAAACATGTGGTTGTTCTGAGTCCTTGCTTCAGTGTATGAGGAATATTAAACGAACTATTGTTAGCAGTCAGTCAGCATAAAATAAATTGCCATAAAATAAAATGAATTGCTGACTATTTTGATAATGTTTTTATCATTTCAGTTGTATAACAAGCAGAAATGCCACATCCATGTCACATTTACCGCTTCCATCATCTAAAATATGAGGATTTCGTGCTTTTGTTGTCATACATGATAGCAAACTTTTAATCTTTGGGTTTTGAACAGTTGGTTGGGGAAAACAAGCAACAAGAATCTGTTATCTTGTGCACTGGGAAATTATAATTTCCTTTTCTGACACTTAAGATAAAATCAATAAATCTATTAACTAGAAAATAATGAGCAGATTAATTTATACAGAAAATAATTGTTAGTTGTAGCCCTAAATGTCTTATCATCATCATAACCAATAGAACTGATGGCCAGAGTTACAAAAATAAAACCCAAATGTTGTTCCTTCACTGTCTTTAGTCAAGTAATAAATAATCATCAAATAGTTGACTTATTATCACTGATCAAGAATAACAGAACTAATCCAAAATAACTGACTCTACACTGAAATGTCTTTTTTCAGGTCAGACTGTAGCCAGTCTTTCCACGGGCGCCATATAGAGGGGAAAAGTTAGGACAATTCCAAGGGCCCCTGACTGACAGGGGGCCCAAAAATAATTATAAACTAATATCAAATTATGTTATATTATACATTATATAAACCATGATCATTTAGTATAAATATATTTCAAATAATAAAATGAATGATCTTTTTGTTTTACTTGTTTTTTTACATGGATAGCACGGAAACACAACCTCTACCTTCAATAGTGAGCGTTTGTGTGATCTAGAAATAGGTACACACTCACACTTTAAGATGGTCAATCACAGATAAGGTGAAGGGAAGCAGAGAGGGTCAGACTTTTAATTTGGAGCCTTAATACGCTCTGACTTTATCTCTCTGTCTCTCGAGCTGTTTGACAGTCCTCTTATTCCGCCGGCGGGTAACTGATTGTTGGGGTAGAAGGGTTTCAGGAATCAATGTTCATTTACAAGTCTGTAAACACCCATCAAACACACAAGTAAAGCACACACTCAGTTTGATGCAGATCTAGATGTGAGACAGACAGAATGGATAGCTGTTCCTGTAAGGGCTATCAACTGTGCTGTATTTCCCCCTTTCTAGAGATAAGACACGCCCACCCAGAATAGTTTGGCCTGTGGACGAAGTCATCTGATAGCGCCAATGACCTGTCCATCAATCTCTAATGTACCAGTCAAGCCGAAACCAATCAGTCAGACAGATTGAAACCCAGCTGGCATGAGGAGCGACTGAGCCACTCTTCTGCAATATCTTTCCATCTTCTAGCCCCCCCCCCTCCTCTTCTTCTTTTTTTCCCCTTTCATTCTTCATTATTTCATCAGGTGGTTGCATTCAGATGGAGATTCCTGTCTCATGAGAAACATTAGCTCAAAAGAATTCATGACAAGGATAATCAAAGTAAACAAAACAAAGCAGCAATCAAACAGCCAGAGAGGTATGGGCTTCATGAAAAACAAATTCAAATCTCAGAGAAAATGATGATTTAGGTGTGCAGTATTTGAATCAGACTCACAGTGTGATCTAGCACCATAAATAATGGATTGTGGAGCAACAGAGTAGTTTAAAATGTCAAGCCTGCAATTCATTTTGCTTCTGAAACACCAACTTTTTGATTTTGATAAATCTCCATGGTTACTGTGAAATCTATTTCCTCTAATAAAAAACAAAGCATTGAATGAAAATTCACCCATTATCATCGGAGTGGAAGGCAGCATGTGAATAGAAAGCGTCTCCATAATCAAATTCAGGGATGATGCATTTTTCTTGATATAAAAGGAATAGTCCCACCTTTAGGGAAATGGTTTTTTTTTTATAAGAGTTAGATGTAAAGATCAATACCACTCTCATGGTGGTACACTAAATATAAAGCCACAGCTAGCAGCAAGTTATTTTAAAGACTGGAAACAAGGGGAAGCAGAAATTGTCCAAGACATAATCCTACATAAAACTGCAATTTTGCCTATTTGTGTACAACTTCCCCTTGCTAAATTGCCCCCCTTCAAATCTAGGGTAAGGACACATCATACAACTGCATCAACTTTTATTTTGTGAGTTAGCCAATTGTTCACTCAACCAAAGACAGTTTGTTAGAAAGAGAAATACCATTCTGTACCATTTGATATTTAAAAAGTTATCAAGGATAGCATCTTTTGCTGCTCCAGAGTTACCAGTCTGCCTGTCAGTAATCAAGCTAGCATTAGCTGTGCATGTCATTTTCCAACCCCTTACATTGTAGATACACCAACTGCGAAGGCTAGAGGACAGTAAATAATAGTCAGAATGACAAGAAAATTAATGTGTATCTCACAAAATGTCTAATTTTGGTGGCTTTTCATCCACCTAATTTAATGCGCAATTCCATTTTGCGCATAAAATAAAGTGGAAATGCAGAAATGTGCAAAAAAGTTTTTTATGCTTGGGAGAGGTGGAAAAGCTGTATCACAAAAAAGAAAGTACGACAAAGATTAGCGAGAAATAATGATGTACATGAAGCATGTGGCTGTGTAACCTTCCTTTAGTTAATACATGAAAGAAACAGAAATGCCATTTTTCACGTTTCCTAGATGTTTTACACCAGACTGTCACTTTATTTACCATTTTGTTGTGCCCCTTCTTCTACTGTGGTTTAATGTCACCTGACTTGACCATTAGCGTCACTAATGCTTATCTTCATGAATCAACCAATCCACTTAAAGTTGATGAAAACATGCCTAAAGTCATATTTTGCTTTGCAGGTTTTCATAAAATTTTGTTACATTTTCCACAACTTTTGGATGGAAACCAGTTTTCACTGTCAGTTCAAATTTTCCTTCACCTCTTTTTTTCCCTCAGCCCTCAACACCTGTGTTTCTCCTTCAACAGGAAACAGAAGCTTAACATCAGAGCAGCAGA
Organism: Lepomis macrochirus; assembly: GCA_024633595.2. Lineage (NCBI taxonomy): Eukaryota > Metazoa > Chordata > Actinopteri > Centrarchiformes > Centrarchidae > Lepomis > Lepomis macrochirus. The sequence goes on along the minus strand of JALXJV020000013.1, from coordinate 28,478,492 downwards.
GTTAGAAGTCAGGCCTTAAGAGATGAATAAATATTTTATCATCTCTGAGCCTGTCACATTATTTTGACTTAGCCAAATAAAAATAACAGCACTGCTCCGGCATCCACTGCCAGTGCACTTTTACTGCTAAATTGAACATTTTCACTTTCATTCCAGGTTCGCTAAACCACTACAGGCTTATCCCTGGGGTCATCAGCAATGTCAATAGCCTCAGTAGATAGAAATCTTTCATTAACCTTTCATTTCATTGCAACCTCCACAAATATTCAAGAGAATACAAAACTGTAGCTTTCAATTTGTCTTTCAGCAGGAAGAGGAAATTGGAATAATATGTTGGAGCTGTGTTATGCCGTTTAAGCTGTCTTGGTGTTTAAGGGATTCTGAATAAAAGTATCAAGCCAGCATTATTCCTCTATTTAAAAGCAGCCCAGCCTGTTCCTCATAGCGGGCAATCAGAGACCATGAATCATGTCGTTACTGTGAATACAACAAATTGGTGCAGTGCATCTTCCTCCAGTGATTCCTGTAGTGCTGATGTACTATAGACCCAGTGTTTATTACCAAGGTCAGAGTGAGAAAAGCCACTGAAGTGTGTTAGATGCTCCAACAACAAAATTACCAAAACATCATAAATTGCCAATATGCAATATATTTTATTCAATAGCTCAGTGAATCCAACTTGTCACTCGGGGTAGAAGCTTCTTATTCTGTTACAGAGATGAGAGCATCAAGTGCATCAAGTGCAAAACGACTGCCTGGATATGATTTAAAGTAACACTGGAAAACACACTGGCAGAGGCGCTTTTCTGATTCAGACTGGGCTGATTTCCACTGAGTTTTGACCCAGACTCTGAAATAATCTTGGGGCAATTTCTACTCGGAGGTCATGAAATATTTCGCTCATATCAAATGAATAATAGATCCAGTATTACTCACTTTTACTCCAATGCTGTTCCAGCCCTTTGTCTCCCTCACTGTCTATTGTCACAACAGGACAAGAAATGAAATGCATCTAGTAATATACTCTGCTGACATATGAGTTATATAACCAATAATGCTGTTCGAGGACAGATGGGATAGTTTCAGCGCAGTCTATCATGAATGATGGTAACCTATTCTGACACTGCTGCATGTATTCTTGACATGTTTTAAATGAAAGCGCACTGTTTCCAAACCAAAGCCAGTGCCTAGATGGCTTTTCGCCCAGTTCTCTTGTAAATCAATGGAAAGTATGTTGATTTTAATAGATTTTGTCTACTTTACTTTAAATCATTTCAGTGTTGAGTGCTATAAATGGGTACCTTTGATTGAGAACATATGAAACGCTGTACTCAGCCCCCCACGTCTCACTGACTCCCCTCTTTGCTCCTTCCGCTCTCATTCCCTCCCAGCACACCCTCTCCCTCATCTGTCAGTCACCACAGCGAGCAGCGTTTTTTTCCTCTCCCTTCATTCCTTCACTCATTCATCCTTCTCACAGTGGGATCCATACAGGTGTCATTGATTTAGTTGTGGGAGACTCTCGCAAGGAAATACAACCTTGGCTTCATCTGACACAAATGATGAACAAAGTGATGAAGGGGTATCACAACTGTAGTTTTCTTTGCTCCAGGAGCAAGAAGAGTAGCTGCATCATAAGGCGTGTAATACCACTGAAAATCACAATCATGAGTGCACTGTTGGTTTTGTAAAATAGTAGGAGGTGATGGAAGTAAAATACGTCTATGTCTTTACATAGCATATTGTTGCTTGCTACTATATCAATGTTCAAAATCTCATACACAAGCATTTTACTTGGTCAGCATGGTAAATCATAGCATTTCAAAGTGGAAGGAGGTAATTCAGACTTGTGACAGCCTTAACATACATACCTGTCCTTCCAGATTTTCGCAGGCCTTCTTAGTGATTGTTGCGGTGTAAAATACCTGATTTTGCGGCAGCTTTTGTAAAAAAATTGCAAATAAAGTTCTGATGTATTGGTGCATGTTTTTGTGATGAACTTAAGTGAAAAGTGAAAACTGCAAGGGTAGATAGATAGATTATTTTACTTCAGAATTATAGTTTAATCATTAAACAGTCACTCCAGGATTTTGCGGGCTTAACCCCAGAGATCCTCACAAGTCTTTGAGCTAGAGTCCAAGTCAAGTCTGAAGTCTCTCGTGGTTATAATGAATGTTGTACCACCTGCTGAGTTCAATCCAGGCTGCTATAAAACTGCATAGCTATGAGGAATTCTGTAACTGTAACCTGTTTTTTTCCTCACAGAGCACAACCACGTAATGTGTAATGCAATTAATGACAACTTATTAACCACTGTTAATGCCAACACACCCCACAAACTCTCAAACCCAGGGTAACGTTAGCTAAATAAAACTATAATGTTTTATGATCAACAATAAAACTGAAACTTGTTTGCAGCCAACGTTAATAATTAACATGATGGCAGTCAGTGGGGACGTAAACAATTACGTTAATCGACTGCCAGAAGTTTGGCAAGTACTCAAACGCTCGTTCATCTTTTCATAATGAACGACAGTCAGAGTAAACCTCTCGTAGGTGGTAGCTAAAGCAAGAAGCAAGCTAACATTAGATGGCCAATGCTGAGCTAAACATGTTTACTCACCACAGGTTACTAACCTATTTTTTATTCTTTGTTTGGGTCTTGTTGTATGAAGTTTTAAAGCCAAAGTTCATGATGAATGTCTCAGCAGCTGTCCTCTCTCACGTGCGGCCGCACGCAGCTGATACTACGTGTTACGTAGGCAGGTTATAGGTAACACAGGGAGGGAAATAACAGCACGCTCATCAGACTTTTCCTAAAAATAAACATTGTTCAAGAGTCCCGCACCTCGAGTCAAAGTCGAGTCTGAAGTCTTTTGAGGACGAGTCTCAAGTCCAGTCTGAAGTCACTGTGTGTGCGACTTAAGTTGGGCCGTGTTTCAAACTCGAGTCAACCTAACCCTAACCCTGCATATTTAAACCAGCTGACCTTGATTCCTTTTTGTCAATAGACAATTTCCTTATGTTTGACCACAATACTGAACATATTGTTTACCCCTGCTTTGGTAAAGAAGATCTGGATACTGATATTACAGGCCTGTTTTTTTGTCGTCGTCAAATGTGAGATGCTAGTATCATGCATGTCTTCTGCGCCTTGTAAACAAGGAAGTGATAAGTTGACGTATGACAACGTTTTGCGGAAACGGCAATGAATTTGTGTTAATGGTAACATATGGTGAACGGTTAACCTGCTCCAGAGCAGGTTATGTTCGAGATAAGAAATCAAAAACCCCGCCTATTGACCAGTCAGTTCTCTTGGAAAATGACACCACCATCTGTACAATATTCCACAAACTGTTTTATAGGCTGCTTTTGCTTGGTATGCCTAATGAAATTAAGTTGAATATGAATGTGTTTATTTTAGTTTTGTAGCAATCTTATATTACAGAGACTGATCATGTGGGCGCAGGTAATGTGGGGTAGTTTTCAGTAGCATAAATTTTGAGATCCAGTATTTTGACCACTGGTTGACCGCCCATTGGGACATGAAGGCTAAATTGTCATACACTCTGTAAAGCTACATCAAATCAACTCATTCATATTATAGGCTACGCTTGTTCATTTAGGCATTCACACTGTCGCCAATTTTCTGTCTTCCTGGATGTGTCAGCTGCAGCTATGCTACTTAGAGAACAAGTGCTAATGTTGCTCTGTGTCTGCTGGATGTGTAAATAGTATTATATTATTACAAGAAATCTTTAAAAATGCGAATATACAGTGGGAAAATGAGCTTCAGAAACCAGCTGAAGGAACTCTATTGTTGTAGGTACAGGTAAAGCATTCTGTAGCTCCAACAATACAAGTTCAACTCAGTAAAGCCACATTATTTCAACACCTTGTCCTGCCTCACTGATCCCCTTGGGTCCCAGGAAGGTTATATAACTAGTCCTGTCTTCTGCTGTTTTCTCCCATCTCATCCTGTCCCGTCTTCTCCTGTCCTGTCTATTTCCAGTTTTTCTTTGTTGGCTCCTTCTCCCACTCCTTTCTTCCCTCTCCCAAACAACCCAACAGATATCTTGCATCATTTAGTGTAATCACGCATGGGGATGGGTAGGGGGATGGTGATGCTCCATATGGCATACTAAGAGTTAAAAGAACTGACAGGTATTTGCCAGAATGTTCTCTCCTCTAATTAACGCACACACCTCATTCCTCCCTCATGTCCTTTTCCTCCCTCCCCCCTTTTCTCCCTCCTCTTTGTTACTCCGCCCTTCCCTTTTTTCCCCCTTTTTCCCCTGCTCATTCCTAAACAATCGAACACATTAATTCCTCCAAGGACCCTGACAGCATGGCAGGAGTTCACTGTATGACAGCCAATCAAATGTTAATCGCTGTCTCTAAGGAGCGCCGCTCTCCCCGGCCTGCCATTTCGTCTCTCTCTCAGTCCTTTTATTAAACCATTCTTTTCTTCTCCTCCAAGGATACATCTTCTCTCTTTGTTTGCTTATATTAATGCTGTGCATCACAGCGGTTACAGACGTGGCGGCCCTCTTCTGAAAGGTTGAGTGGTTTTTGACAGTAAAGGATGGTGCAAGCAAGTTGTTGCACCAGTTTAGTTAAAAAATCACTACTTCCTAACAACACCACAGCTATATTAGTGTTTTTAGTTTGCCATAACAAGCTGGCACTTAATTCTAAGATGTAGTTTTCTGGCCACTCAGTCACAACCAGCTTATGAATGTTTGTATCTGCTAATTCAGATTTTGTTTATTTTGTCTTCATATTTGTGCTAGGATTTCAATGCTGTGGTGTTTTTTTGCACAGAGCTTCCCAGAGATCATCTGCACATCAAACACGTGTTTGATGTGTTTGAATGCATCAGCTCATGTGCACCAAAAGACTTTTCTTATGAAAGACTCACCGAACACAGAGGGTCCAGAAAGCAAATAGCTTTTATGAACGGCTACAGATGAGGAAAACATAGATTTTCTATTTGCATGTGTTTTACCTGCAACGAGCCGTGCATTTGACCACGTTGTCCTCCAAGTTGCGTCAGAGAATAAATTGTGAGTCCCCCAAGGTCAAACTGGAGCATGGATGAGTCAGAGTTTACAGCGTCATGACAGCAAAGGCAGACACCACAGACATCAACACTAGTTTAAGTTTGTGTTTATTCTCTGTATCACTTTGTCTTTCTCTTTGTCTTTCAGTTTCTTTTTCTCCTTCAATGCAGAGTTTAACTGAAACCAAACTGTAGATAAATGGACGGATGGATGGATATGCAGACAGTCTGTCTGGCAACACCATGACTACCACTCCCCTGAGTGCAGTGTAGACTAAATTGACTACATAGCAGCCGAGAAGCAATGCTATGATAATGATATGATAATTGGGAGTAAAATAGGGTTGAAACTGAACATCCTGGATGCATAATCACTGAGGAGTCTCAGGCTGTTTGATCTGATGTATGCTAATTCAAGACATGGGAAGCATGGTAATTTGATAGCATTTCATATTCGACGGGGCTACCTCCAACCCCCAGCCCAACCCCACCCCCAAACCCGAGCATCCTAACCTTTCCTTTCTGCATACCTCAGCACTGTCAAGATGTCAGGACTATTGTACACTCAGGATCGAGCCTAAAAACAAAGGCAATTAGCTTATCATCTTCTGGAATGAATGGAAAATGTAAATGTGAATGTATGTGAAAAAAGCAAAGCAGGATTTATTCATTTTTCATGTGGACTTTTCATGTGCCAGTGTTCACACTCTGAGCTACTGATTTTTGCTTTTTATTCTGACTGACTGAGGGTGGTGTTAAAGACTGATTACATTCATATGTTCTACAGCCAAGCCTTGACAGGAATATTGTGTATTTTTGGCTGCTTTGATATTGTTTTTTTGTAATTAATTTTAATGAGAAGCAAGCAGTAATTCAGTTGGATTATTCAGAAATACATTTTACAAGCTTACCATCCACTCCAACTATGAATGCATTCATTCTTCAGGACTCACTTATGAGGTGTTCTTTTGTTTCCCTGAGACCTGAGAAATGCTGGCTACGGTAAATTTCTTGCCCATTTTGCACCTGCCTTACAGAAACATTATTCATTAAACATTAAAATTTTTGTGCAAGGGTGGTAATACTTGTGCTGAGCTGAGCCGTGAGCAACTGTGATCATTCAAGCCATGCTGGTAAAGTGGGCATGGTTTCCACAGGTCTGCACCGTGGCGTTTTGGAGTACTCATAGGTTATTTTTGAGGACTTAAAGGGCATAGTGCCCGCCCCAGTCACAAAGGTCTGGACATGTCACTCTACGCCATATCTAGACCATTTAATTCCACATTTTGTTGTACTCACCAATTGTTATTTGTTTGAGGGGGGGATACTGTCCCGAGTTGGCCACGGTCAGCCCTGATCCCAAGCAGGACCACAGCTGGGCAGCATGGCGTAACTATCCTCTTTTGTGAGTACATAGTAGAAACATGTGCGTTCACAGCTTGGCACAGTTTGGCGTGATCAGAATGCCTATAGCTGTGATTTTTTAAGGAAGCATAAAAATCTGATCCGATCGCTTGTCCAACTTTATAATATATAAACAAACTTCCATTTCCTTTCTGATTGTGTCACTCTCAGTGTAAATAAAGGGAACATCTGAATGTAATCTGCCTGAACAAACCTTTGCTTGTTTTCCAGTGGAAATAGTATCATCAAACACAAGTGTACAAGCAAGCCTACTAAACGACTAAAGAGTCACACACAGTATATCATTGGAGTGTCCCCATTTCCATTCACCTACATCAGCGGGCACTCCAAATAGTAGTGCTGTTGATGGACCGTAAAGCTTGCATGTTTTCCAAGGACCATGCCTTTGCAGTTATTAAAGCAAAGACCAAGTCAGTGTTCCTATAATGCGACAAAATAAAATAAAGAAATACTGTGTGTCCTGCCTGGACCTGTCTGGATGCAGTACTCCATGATTAATTGCTTCTGCTAACTCACAGGCACCCTAAATTGCACAAACAACACAAAGCCACAGTGATTACTGCATATGCACACTTGTATGCAGTCATTTATTAAACTCTGGTTCAATTTTGAACCTGTTACTCTCCTGGGCCTGCACAGAAAAACAGATTAACAAGCTATAAACAGACGAGGGGTCAGGCAGGAATTCTCATTATGAAAACACACAGACACCTCATGAGGAGCCAAATGAGGGTGTAATCTTAAAATAGCCATGCAGTGACATGGCATGGCGACAGTTTTTCTGCTGTGTCATCCTCAGCCATTTGCCAAATAAGGGGAGAATCACCGGCAACCTGTGAGGCTGCGTAATGTCCATTACATAAGGGCGGCTCTGGGCAGGACTGCACCAGAGCAGAGATGGGTCACATTTTAGTGGCTGGCCACAAGCAGCTATTTTATGGAATTATACGTGTGATTGAATTGTGTGTTATCTATTATGTAAGGGCAAACACACTTAACACTGTTATGGGCCTCTATTTTGGAAAATAAAATCACAGTTGTTTGGATCAGTCTGAGAAACAATAGCCTAGAAGTCCCTAAAACACTTAACTGATGATTGTCTCATGGGAAAAATAAGCTTATAGGCCCATTCAAAGATCTGTGTGTGTTTGCTTGTGTTTAAGCCCCTTATAGGGCTATTTCACTCTCCGCCGACTGTAGCACACAGGCACTTACATAAGCTTAAGAAGAAGGACTGCTCTGAGTGACCAAAACATTGTGCGTGTGTGTGTGTGTGTGTGTGTGTGTGTGTGTGTGTGTGTGTGTGTGTGTGTGTGTGTGTGTGTGTGTGTGTGTGTGTGTGTGCAGTCAGCACACACACGTAGCTCACGTAGTGACATTCAGAGTAGATCTAGACGAGTAGAAGGCCAGATGACGCTCACGTTATGAACCCTTCAGCGTCATGTATACATTGGGCTCACTGCGCTCAATCTGAGCCTCTCTCTCTCTCACACACACATATACATCATCACGCACATGCTCATTAGGTGGAAATTATTGGAGAGGGTGTCTACATGCATACATACACACACACACACACACACACATATATATAGTAGGTCTATATATATATATATATATATATATATATATATATATATATATATATATGTATATATATATATATATATATAAAACCCCCTCTCACCCCTTGCGGGGTGGTATGTGTCATCCTCAAGCTCGGGTCCTTCTACCAGAGGCCTGGGAGTTTGAGGGTTCTGCTAGCGCAGTATATATATATATATATACCTACTATATATATATATATATATATATATATATACCTACTATTATTGGAGAGGGTGTCTACATGCAGTGACATTCTACTCTGAATGTCACTACGTGAACTATATATATATATATATATATATATATATATATATATATATATATATATATATATATATATATATATATATATATATATATACTACCTACTATGCAGATGGAGTGTGACCAGAGAACATTGATTAATTAACACATATAGCAGGCATGTGCACACAAGCCCATCAATCAGCACGCAAATGATCCCACCAACACCCTGGCAAGGGTGATATGGCACCCTCACTCACACACTCACACGCACACACTAACACACACAAACTAATCATGCTGAAATTATAGTCAATTGAAAGCCCCTTTATGACTGTGAGCACCATTATGAAGAACAGAGAACTGTGTGTGTGTGTGTGTGTGTGTGTGTGTGTGTGTGTGTGTGTGTGTGTGTGTGTGTGTGTGTGTGTGCGTGTGCGTGCGTGCTACGTGTGTGTGTGCGTGTGTGTGTGTGTGACGGATGTATTGTAGTATTTATAATGCCACATGCTCTATCCCAGCGGCATCTCTATGGCCTAACTCTGTTAACCTCCATTACAGAGCAAAATCCCAGTGGAGCTTTCTCGAAAAAGACTCATTGGAAATGTTATATGGGCATACACACAAACAGCCAAACACACCCATACAGTGAAATGGTCCACAAACTCAATGTGGCCAGTCACTGGCTCCCAAAGTGAAAGACAGCATGTGGTCCATTATTTTTTAGGTGGCTGAGTTCAAAAGCGTCGAGGGAGTCTGAGTTGGACGCTCACGTGTCTCACTTTGTTGTTGCCACATCAGATGCAACCAGATGGCTGTATGTGGTCTATGGCATTTCTGTCTGTGTGTGGAAACTTCAACTTGTAATTTTTACACTTTGGGGTCGGGAATTACATTCACAGACTTTTTATAAACAAATTCTTATTTATTTTACTCATCATCACGAGAGCTACATAAAAAGTCCCTTACTAAAAAACTTCTTAAAATTAGATTAGATTGCAGAGATCTACTGATTATTTTTTTTGATGACAGACTTGATGAAGCTGCTTATTGAGCTTCCAAAAACATGTTCTCCTACAATTCTCTGCTGTGCTGCTCTCATGCTGTCTCCTCTCCTCTCCAACAACAATAATAAATATGTGAATCATCAACAATCAAGATTAACCTTATATTAACTAGAACACATTCAGAAGATCATTAGAATTTAATATTCAAATATAGTTAAATGTTATTTCTGGAGCGGCAACAGCAATGTTTGTAAAAGCAAAGTCACTATATACCCTCTATATATAATATATAGGCTTTCTACGTGTTTACATGTTTATACTTGTTGAACACATGTATTGATTAAGTATTGGCGTAATGTATTTCTTACAGTTACTCGAGTAATCTTGGAGCTTCTTCGTTTCACCTGGTTCACTTCTCCAGCATGACCTCTCTGCTCTGCTGACCTCTGACTTTGCTTTGCTTTGTGTGTGTGTGTGTGTGTGTGTGTGTGTGTGTGTGTGTGTGTGTGTGTGTGTGTGTGTGTGTGTGTGTTTGTGTTTATGTGGGAGCTCACAGAAAGCAGGATTTCTATGATTTCAACACAGATTTGTTGTTGACAGTGTAACCTTAGCCTAATCAGAGGGAAAATAGGATCCGTCAAAAGTGAGTTTCCAGCACACCTGTAGCCAGTAGTAATGACAACGCTGATACAGAAACACTACTTTGGGAACTAACATTAGTTCTAGGAACCCTGCAATGTCACGCCTTCCCATTGGCTGTATGGACAGCTGGATTTGTGGTGCATTCAAACACAATAGTTTGTTTCATGAGCACGCTTTAGAGAAACTGTAAAAGATCTACAAGCGATTTCCGCCTTTTAAAAACCATTGAATAGATTTTAGGAATCTAAGCAGGAACACCATTCCCTCCTGACTTTTACTCAAAGAGCAGCGTTCTTTTGCATCCCCCCATTTTAACCACTGGTGCTTATAAGCAAATATTAGCATGGTAGCAAACTAACTAAGATGATGAACAAGGCAAACAATACCTACTAAACATCAGAATATTAGCATGTAAGCAGACTGACATTAGCATCTAGCTCAAAGAACTATTGAGTGTGTAAGTTAAACTTTGTTAGAAGGTGGGTCTGAGCTACTTTTAAGGGGAATCCTGATTGCACTGTGCATTTAGTGCTTTGTTCTCTGTTACAACACAGTCTGATGATCCAGTATGTTTTGTTTCAGATGAAAGGTAAGTAGCAGCTGTAGCCTGGAGGTAGTTTGTCATCAGAAAGTGTCTAGTTCTACCATGGGTTCTCTCCTCCCTCAACAGCTACAATCAAAGTGCTCTTGTGTAAAACACTAAACCTCCATCATTCTCTGTTATGATTGTTATGATAGGGTTAGGATGCTATTGTACAAATATTTGCTTCTTTGCCATCTCTCTTCTTTAGAGCAACACACTCCCCTACATTCTGTTTTACTAAAACTATTGTCGTAATTTAAAGTGTGTGTGTGTCCATACCCATTGCCACTGTGCCACCAGTTACTGGAGTCCCCCACCCAGCCCCAACATTCCACCCACTGTGGGTGTCTGCCTGCCTACTGCACCAACTTTCGTCTTTTTAAAAAACAAAATATGGTCACCCTACTCTAATATTACTACAGAGCTGCTAATGTGAGCGAGAATAGCTGTGAAAGTGAAGTAGTCTGTTGGAAAGCATTCTTATTATTCCTCTCTGACTCTATCATAGTCTTAGAAATCTCCAAAATGACAACACAGGAGTTCCACTTGTTACAGTTAGCACAATTCCCCCACTAATGTCAGTGCCAACAATGCAAGTGAGACCAATGCTAAATGAGGCAAAGAGGCCTTGGTTTAATTATTTAAGATTAGACTAATTTTCTACAGACCAGAAGGAAGCCAAAGCCCAGACACACCACCATCCAGTTGGAGTAGTTTCGCCTCAGCTTTATTATTCCGGGAACCTCTGTGACATACCTGTGACCTAGAGCAAACACGGGATGACATTTCCTGGAGCATGAATTCATGTCGTCACTGTCTAATCCATCTTCATCCCATCCTATTCTTGTCAGGTGAACGACATGGAATAAAGGAAGGTGAGGGTGACCTCTGCTTCTAAATAAAGATGCAGAACCATTGGCTAGTTTTTACATAGACGTCATGGCTACACATTTTGTTTGTTGTGATTTTCTGTGAATCTCTGACTCATGTCAAAGCTATTTCCAGATCTGTGCTGCTTTAAACAAGCTCAGAGAGACACAGTGGGACAATTCTTGTGGCATTTTATTTGAGGATTTTGATACTATGGTGAGAAGCAGACACCAGCAGATCAGAGATGTAAAAGCAGCAGCAGGTTTGGATGAAAGGTCTAGACTTCTAATAAAGGACTCTGGATTTGAATAAAAATGATTTTGTGAGTGATGAATATGTATAAAAATTGTATTTGTGCAGACTGCATGCGTACCGTTGTGTGAGGGTGTGAATGCACATGTGATGTGAGAGAGGATTAAGGTAGTCCTGACTCTGCTGTTGCCAGAGTCAGATATGTATGAGGTACAGTGAGGAAAATAAGTATTTGAACACCCTGCTATTTTGCAAGTTCTCCCACTTAGAAATCATGGAGGGGTCTGAAATTGTCATCGTAGGTGCATGTCCACCGTGGGAGACATAATCTAAAAAAAAAAAATCCAGAAATCAGAATATATGATTTTTTAACTATTTGTTTGTATGATACAGCTGCAAATAAGTATTTGAACACCTGAGAAAATCAATGTTAATATTTGGTACAGTAGCCTTTGTTTGCAATTACAGAGGCCCACTGTATATAACATACAAAAGGAGCACCCCTAGAAAAATCACATGCGTTTACCGTGATAAAGTCTCTACACTCTTTATTCAACCAGGGGGATTAAAACCTGTAAACTCAGACGGCTTAATTGTCTTAAATAAGCTTATGGATATGAATATGAAAAGCCCAAGACATCCTTACCACAGCACTAGTCTAGTTTTTCATTGTGTGGAGGCATGAGGAGGGAGAAAGTGGGTTGAGGGGAAGAAAGATGAAGGCAGAGGAGCTGAAAAATGAAATGCAAAGCTGCTAGGTCTTTCGGAAGGGATTAGTCCATAGTCCCTGCACACTCACAAATGATCTGACACGCAGTTCAATTCCAAGCTATCGCATGAGAATTATTACAGGGATGACTAGATTTATGTACAAAGGTCTTAGATACATTTTTCGCTGGCGACCGTGGGTAAGAGGCAGGATTGCTGATCTGACATGTCCGACCTTGACCTCATCAGCTCTCTAATGTGTTAAACCTTTAAAGGGATCATGGCAATTTTTCCTGGGATACGAATTCTGCACTTACACTGTGTCATAGCAAAGAACATCATCAGCCATTTTACCAAATTATGGTTTTGGTCGTTGTCATTTGCATGCATGTGTTTCATATGTGGGGGTCATATCCTAATTTGCCCTTCCCCTGAACTCTTAAAGGGACACTACAGAGATTAAGTATTACACTTCCATAAAGTTGGGGGACTCATAAGAGACGGAGTAAACAAGACTAACTGCTAAAATCCACTGACTCTAAGAGCCACAGAGCTAATAGCAGCCATTATAGACAATGCTTTCAGTCCACCAGACGCGGCCATAGCACGTCCCAGAAGCGTCAAGCCGCACAGAGCAGATCGTACCGGGCAGGAAGTCAGACACAGAACTTTCAAAATAAAACGCCCTGTGGAGACTCCTGATAGTAAAACAACAATAAACACTGTTAAAACAGACAAAAAAAATACTTGACTTGACTTTGGCGGAACGAAACAGGGTCACAGAACACGGTAGTAGTAACAAGTAGTAACAAGTCAATAACGTGGGAAGGCTGCACGCTCTGCTGCTGAAACGCTTCTGAGACGCTTCCAGAGGACGTTGACGCCGGGCTGAGGACGGATCGAAAACATGGCGCAGCCGTAATGCGCCGTAGCTGGAGTCAGTGGATTCCTGGCATAAGAGTCTACAGCTATGCTGGCGGCTCTGTGAGGCTGTAGTTAGGTTTAGTGAGTGGTTCTTTCAGCAAACGCTAACGTCACGCATTGACACATCAACATGTACACAATGATGACATCATCAGGGTTATTTTATTTTTTCAGACGTGACTAAACTCCTTCAGAGCCACAGGAGACATTACACAGCTATATCTCACAGGCAGTGGTACTCCCCATGAACAGTAAACTGAACTCAGTGGAGTGCCCGTTTAATGTGCTCCAGTAAAGAGAAATAAAGTGAGAGTGCTGGATCTTTGCTGATCGGAACAAACTTAATGAGGTTTCTCTTTAAAAACAGCTTTTACCACCTGAACTTCACTTACTCCACCTTATTCCTCTGCCATCTTAATTCCTCCGCACATGTCTGCCCTGAACAAAGCGCTGACGTTGTAGGAAAGTCAGCACTTTTCTGCCAATCTAAATTTGGCCAGCTCACAACTGTGCTCTTTAAAATAACCCACTCCTCTCCACTTCTACGTTCACCCACCCACCCCCTACCTTAAAACTCCAGAGACTGGTTCGCAAGAAACAAGGCAATTATAAATTTCCTCCCTTGTAATTTTTAAATGTACAGGTAGAGCTGGCAGGCACACAAGCATGTCCACAGATGCAGGAACAAACACACTCATATATTCCCTGATTTTAACGCCCAGTGTGCAGCAGGTATGGCATCACCAAGGCCTACTTCCAGCCTTGTCTGGATGGATTATTTCAGGCATGCATCATTGCTGTAAGCAGGTGTTGCCTCCCTCTGCTGCTTTGCTAACTTACAGTCATTTCTTTCTCCAGACCTGGAGGAGACACTTTCACAGCCGCAACCATACCTTGAGGAAGCAAGAAAATATTGTCCTCATAACCATTTCCAATCCTCAAACCTGCACTAATGTGACTTATTTATGAAGCTGACTGAGTGCATTCTGTCTACACAGTGTTTGGTTTGGGGCTTGAAAGGTGAAAATAGTCCAACTTACATGAATAAATCTTTAATATTTGATGACCCCGTCTTTGCAGGTTTTTCTCAGGTCTAATGAGTCCAGCAGTGATTCACCACAATGCTCAGGGAGAGGATTTCTTCAGGACAGCACAAATCTTAATTTCAGATTTACAAGGTTGAACACTGGCATCACATTAGAGTTACGTCTAAAAATGTGTGTTCCAAGACCAGCAGTCTCCCAGCTGTGAGTTGGAGAGAAAGGCCACATCCAGTTCCATGACGTAGAGTTATGTAACTCTCAGTGTTGCCACTGACGGTCTGCCAGTCAGGACAAGCCATTAAGCTGCTCGCCCTGTGAGCACAAGTTAACTGGGTCTAAATTTGACAGCTTAGGCTTAGCCGGGCGGCGATACACTGACTGACTGAAAGCAGTGTCTGAGGGATGACCCTAGACGTGTATGTTTTACTCTGGGAACAAGCTCATTCTGGAGTGTGAGTGTGTATGGGGTGTGTTTGGTGAAGAGCAGGTGTGGAGGGGGAAGCGCAACAGCCGTGAAGGTAACACGCAGCAGGATTTAGGTGTTTGGCACTGAGGTCTGTTGGAGGCAGCCAGTGAAACTATTACGTGACATGCTGATACCAGCAGCGCTGCCTCCCTAAGCTGCTACATTTTTGACTGGCTTGGTGTGATTCCAGGCTAAGCCCTCTATGGTTGTGTCCAACCAAAAACACTTCAGTGCCTTCCAAGAGGCTAGTTCTACAGCAGTCTGCAGTAAACACAGCAACTATGAATAACTCAGACAGGTCTGACAGGTGGTTAAGTGACAACCAAAGCTTCTTCCGCAAGGCCAAGGGATTTAACCAAACGAGGAATTTCAGCAAGTTCCTAAAGCAGATTGCTAATTGTACTTTTAATCAAACATTTAGATTAGATTCACTTACTTTTTCACTGTGCAATTGACTTAAAAAACTGGCTACTAATAAGATATATGTTCCAATCAGCGCTACTTTACGACCCTTCACACCTTTTGTCTACCCATACAGATGTTTTCATTTATCGAGCCTGATGTGGGCATGCCTGATTGGTATTTGCTCGTTGGACATCTCACTGACCATCCTATTAGCTCCTGTTAGGTTTGTAGCACCTGTTAGGGTGGAGAAGTGACATCTTTACCATTCTTATTGGTCCATGTAGTTTGGTTGCATCACATAATTTCCAGCATAGCTTTCCCTAACTTACCTCTGAGCAGATGTCTAATCAGTCAGAATAAGCGAAAACACCTGCTGGGTTTGGAGGGCCGCTAACAACCCCTGAACATTTGATCTTGTCAGATGCAGCTAGCTATAAAACCCATCCTTATATCTAAATGACCACATATAGCTTGTTGCAGTGCCATCCTAAAAGGACTCATTTTGACTTCAGACCTCTTTTAGAAACATCCAAGAAGTTCTTATGCACTTGCACACATTTGATTGTCCAATGCAGCTGCCTCATTGTTTTGCAACAACAGTTGAGTCAGGTTCAAGTTTTCTGCTGGACAAACCTGCAGTTTTTTTTTTCCCGGAGGCCTCAGCATCAGCACCTCAACTCTGTCTGAACACAACCGAAATGTTTACCAGCAGTGAGCAGGATTCCTAGGAACTAATTTGTCTTGGTTAGTGATTGCCTTTATGACTGAAAGAAACTATTAGTGTCTGCTGCTAGCTGGAGACAGCATGCAACCCTCAGTGTAGGATTAATGCACTATTTACACTCATCTGTCCATCTGGACATCATTGCTAAGATTTTCTTTCAGTCCAGTTTGCTGTTTACATATACATACAGAATATTGTTCAAACAAGTACCCAATGCAAACAGTCAATATTCACATGAGAAGTTTATTTATTTTTATTTACTTATTTGTATCTCCAGCTACTTAGCCACTTAAAAGGTGGTAACTACTCTCCCTGGGGTCCACACAATTAAACAAGTAAAGTAAACTTGGCATCATAATGTAAAACAAGCAACAAATGAATCAATCAATCTATAAAACCAGTGACCACGAGAATAACAACAATGGCAGGAGGTACCCACATTATATCTACATAGTAGTAGTAAAACATTTGATAAAGCTCAAATATATGAGTCATACCACTAAAGCAGTGTATACAGCTACTGAAAAAATAAAATAAAATGAGATAAAAATTAAACATCATCATAAAAGTTTCTCATTAATGATAATATGGTCAGATATTATGTAGCAAAACATGTCCTATTTTGAAAGGGACTGGTGTTCTCTGTCATGAGTATTTTTTAAAACTCTTTTTAAAAACAATTTTACTTTTTAAATGCATAATGTCTGATGGCAATCCCATCTATATTACCCGCTCTTCCAACCCGCGGTGTCTGAACAGGTATGGCCTTGAGCAATATTTACTATCTAAAGTTATCCAACACAGATGTCTAGTGGAATGTGAATACGGCATTAGACATCCAAAGTGGAAAATAAACACAAAAATGTTACTATGATGCTGAGAAACTGAGACGGCAAGCCAACATCTGGACCTCCTCCAGGATCATTAGGACTAGGATGAATTCTGCTGAAACATCTTGATCAAAAGTCATGAAGAGAAACCGTGGGCACACATCATCGTGATCCTCCCGCCTCGGATGAGGACAGAAAGTCTGCCCTGATGAAGGCACAAGTTGGAAGAGAGGCAGAATAACAGAGAGTGGGAGAGAGACAGATGAGGGATGATTAGGCTTCTTTTGTCCATTCACTACTTTAGAATAAGTCAAGTGTAGGCAGCAGGTGGGTTCAGGCAGTGTGTGTTTGAGTCATCCATGAGGAGGTGTGTGTATTTGTGTGTGTGGGCAACACAGCACAAACTGCCTCTGACCTGATCAAATATTACACGTAATTGTGGGGAGGATCCAGAGAAACAGAACAAAGGGAATTGTGTTTATCAAATTACCACAGGTCTCTGTACACTTTTTCCCAGCTGGAAATATGGTTGAGTGTGTGTGTGTGTGTGTGTGTGTGTTTGCTTTTGTTAAGTGTTTATAGGAGCATCACACTAGATTGCTTTACTTTAATGGTGTAAATCATTTCTATGAGACTATCCTGAATCTCTGTAGATGAATGATGCCTCAAGCATATGTGTGTGTGTGTGCACATGTGTGTGTGTGTGTGTGTGTGTGTGTGTGTGTGTGTGTGTGTGTGTGTGTGTGTGTGTGTGTGTGTGTGTGTGTGTGTGCGTGTGTGTGTGTGTGATTCAGCAGAGCAGCGATTGCTGTTACTGGTGTTTTATGATGTTGGAGTCACATTATAGTCCCCCAGCTTTGACTTAGACCACTGTGAAGACCCCACCCTATTCCAACACACACACACCTACGAGGGACTTCACACTTACGTTCTTTAGCCCGCTATGGAATCAAACTGTACACACAAGTGACTACACTTGCAAATATGCGCACAAAATACACTCGCATGCACACACACACCCACACACACACACACACACACACACACTGAAGAGGCAAATAGAAAAAAATGCATACATGCCAAACAGCCCAGCAGAACAAAAATACACACACAAATACACACGCAATAGACAGTGATTAATGAGCTTTTTTTGTTGCTGTGTAACAACACATCTGCTGCCACAGGGACTTCAGCACGAGCCGGAAACAATATGGCTTACTTGGCCCATTATACAGTGGCTAGTCATAATGAAAGACACACACACACACTTCATCTGCCCTCATTATGCTGGTGGCAACCCCATTTTGTCCTAATCCACCCCCCTCCTACACACACACATGCACACACACAACCCCTGCAAACATACACATATGCCCATGATACGTTTTTTTATCCATCACCCCCCACCCAAGAACTGGGAAAACTGCATCCCTAGGAACCTCCAGAATGCTTCATTCAGGTTTTCTACAAAAACCACCCATTGATTGTGACCTGCAGGCAGTCAGCTCTACCACACTGCAGACCACAACGTAGACCAAACCAATAATGCATGTCACTTTTTATGTTGTTTTTTTTTGCAGAGAACAGCAACAGGCTCAAAAAATCAACAGAGAACGCATTGAAAGGAAGGATTACAAAAGGTGGATAAAAACAGTTTATCCAAAGACCACCTCTTGTTTTGTTTTTTTTTCAAAAGAGTTTGTTCCTCATTTTTGCTCATTAAAATAAAACCTTCCAAACGTTACCCAAAGAAAAGGATTTATCCTGTGTGTTTTTCTATGGATGTATAGGGCTAGCTCGAGGTCAGATGTGCGTGGGTGGAAGTCTGTGAGATGTGCATGTGGCTGGGTCACCTTGTGTGTGGTGGGGTGTGCGCTGCATGTTTGTCGGTGGAGGGGTTCGACCAGCTTGGCATTTACGTGATGACCTCTGTGGGGGTCACTTCAGAAGACAGAAGTTGAAGCCAAATGGTGAAACAAAGGCAAGGCGTGGCTGTGAGTTTTATGGAGCCTGGCGCATGTGAGCATACGTGTGTGTGTGTGTGTGTGTGTGTGTGTGTGTGTGTGTGTGTGTGTGTGTGTGTGTGTGTGTGTGTGTGTGTGTGTGTGAGTGTGTGTGTGTGTGTGTGTGTGTGTGTGTGTGTGTGTGTGTGTGTGTGTCCATAGGGATAAAAAGAACCCGAGGACAATAGAGGTGTGCATCAGCTGACTATAGGGGAAATTATTCAAGAAGCAAATTAACATCTCACTCGACCACTTGGGACACCGCCTATAAATCTCACAGAGATACCGTAAAATGATCTTCAGCCTTTTTTTCTTTAAATCACTAATACATGACATCTGTGATTCAGACCGGTTCAATACAGCTTGTTCTATTTGTTGTTCACAACAATCAGTGGTGCTCTTTCCTCACAATGCATGCAGCACATATGTGATGCATCGTATGTTTCATGCAATGGTGGAAGATCAGATCCGCTGCAAATAAAAGTAGCACTACCACAAGTAAAAATCCGGCACTCAAAATTTAACTTTCTCAATTGATCAGTTCAATGTCTGGTCTATAAAATGCCAGAAAATGGCTTCACCATTTCAAAGAGACCAATGTGATATCTTCAAATTGCTTATTTTGTTCAACCAACAGCCCCAAACCATAAGATTTTCAGTTTTCTGGCATAAAAGCAGTAAATTCTCACATTTGAGAAGTTGAAACTATGTTGTGTTTGGCCTTTGTGCTTGAAAACAACTTGAATGATGAAATGATTATCAAAACAGGTGCTGATTCACAATCTTGTCAGCTCTACACGCACGTATAAACAGAAAAACGTTCTTCAGTGTCAAAAGTGAATCAGAATTGCCTCATTGAAAGTGTTATTGTTGGATTACTATTACTACTGCATAACTTAATCTGCATAGAAAGCAATCCACTGATCCATTAGTGGTAGTGTAGTAAAAAGTACACTTTTTTCCTCTGAAATATAGTGCTTGAAATATAAAATCACAAAACAGGGAAATAAAAAAAATATTGGTTTTAAATTGATAAAATAAAATTGTGATGATTGGACTGAGCCTTCTTTAATGTTATTAGTAACATCTTTGCCTTTCATGAGAATCGTAACGTCTATTGTGATAAAGGTGTGTTGCTGTTTAATAACAACAAACAGATATAAAATAAATGAATCTACAAGACATACCGTGTTTGAAACAAAGAGACAGACTACAGCAAATATATAGTGAAGCAGAATTCCCCCAGTGTTTGTCTTGATACCCTGAAAACACACAGCCTCAGGCCAAAACAGCCTCTGGCAAACACCACTATCACAGTAGCGCTCATAAAAATGTGAGAATCTCCTCTTATTTTCTTCCCAGGTCTTGTTTGAAGAGGTAGATAATAATTCAGAAGCTGTAATCATACATGGTGCATCAGAGGGGGTCCTACACAAGTGCACAGTAAATCATAAGTACAATATGATGGCTCATTGACTTGCGCAATCACATGTTGACAGCAAGTGATGAAAATGATCGATTTCCCCTTTTCACCGAGTAATGAGCGAGGTTTAAACATTGCAGTGGGATAAGGCTATTCCCTGCATTGAACTGCTGCTGTGCCTTGTTCGTTGTTGTTGCAACACACTCACGGGAAAGAATATCACATACGCACATACAGATATACACATTTTCACCTCTAACATTTAACGACAAGAGAGAAAGCGTCAGGCCGTCTACAGACTCAGATAATTAAACCAGAGGGAAATTATAACAACTCGCTTTCTCCTCCCCCCGTCTCTATCTGGTTTCTCTCTGTCTCTCTTTCTGTTTTGTTCACTCCCACTCTTACTGCTTGTCAGCAAATCAGCCTGACTGCAGATGAAAATGGAAATCCAAAAAACGAGAGGGAAGAGAGAAGAGGAGGAAAGTACATATTGGCAGCAGTTGAGCCACAAAGGAAAGACAAAAGTAATATTTTCCATCTATTTACTTCTATCGGTGGTGGTGGTGGGGTTTTAGCACAATAATTCAAATGCTGCTGCGGCAGGTGCGAGGAGCTGCATGCAGCAGACATCTTTGGGCTAATTTATAGTTTTCATTTAGTGTTTTTATCATCCCATTATTGACCATCACACACACACACACATACAGACACATACACACATTCAAACAGACTGGCACCCCTGAGAGGGTCCAAAAGGTATAATAGTCATTCTCCTCACAAGCCTTTGTGTTGTGTGTCTCATTAGTGTTTGCAACACAATCAGGCCGTGCTCACCTCCACAGCAGGGCTCTTTGACTTGACTCACACTGTGTGCCTCTGTTTAAACGTGTGTGTGTGGGTGGGTGTGTGTGGAGTTAATAGATGTTCAGAGAGCAGCACGTAGGAGTGTAACTCCTGCTGTGATATGTTTTACAATTCATATCTAAGCACTGGAGTACTGTAAAATCGCCAACACAAATCAGCTGTGATGAGCTGGGGCTTATTACCCCAACACACAAAAACAGACAGACAGACACACACACACACACACACACACACACACCATACGGCACTTGGACACACGCACACTCAGCAAAAGCCATTGTCCAGAGAGGAGAGAGAAAGGTTGGGAATGGGAGGGGTGTTTCCATGGTGACCAGGGCGACAGAAGGAAGGGGGGGTCTGTCTCCCGACCTTCATTGAGAAGGTGATGACTGTCACTAAGCTGAAGCAAGACAGCCAGTAGTGAGACAAGAGTGAGGGAGAGAGCGATCAGCAGCCGTGTACGCCCGCCGTGGCTGTGGCCTGTGTGAGCTTCACTGGTCAGTCTGAGGCACTTAGCATTAGCATCAGAAAGACATTATGCTAATAGCCTCAAAGGCAGCAGCCCCCGCCTTTGTGTTTTCTGCGCCAACACAAGGGCACGGGAGGATTTTACATTTCAACTGCCGTTCCAGCCCTAAACTCCCACATCATTTGCATGAAGATAAAATTTAAAAAATGGGGAAAATATGGTGCATTACACAAACAATGGAGAATGGCGAAGGTCCACAACCCACAGGCACTGAGAACAAAAAGACTTCAAGGCAACGTGACGAAGGGTCAAACAAGCTAAACTCAGAACACACTAAAGACAGTTAAAGTGAAACCAGAACTTCTGTTTCACTTGTGCTCCTGAGGTAGAAAACCTCATTCAAAATCTCATTGACATTTTTAATAATATAGTTACAAAAAAAAACATTATAATTTGATTACATTATAATCTTGCTCAACAGATTGTCATGGTTCTTTTCATTTGTCTAGACAGGGACGGTTAATTAAAAATTATTTTTTGTACTTCTTTAATGAAGACAATTCCCGACAAGCCCAAGATCTTTTGCAGGTTAAATGTCACCCAGCTTGACAGACCGATGCCAGACAACAGGCGAGCTACCACACCGTGATGCTAACAATGAAAAGAGTACTAGAACATTTATGTTATGTTCAATTTTAAAGCGGTGAGGGTCATGATGATAACATTACATGATAGCACTGTTAAATCAAAGAACCCTTTCCTCACTGTAACCGCAACTAGAATGAGCCCTGAAAGTCAGACAATTAGCATTAAACAAACAATGAATTCCTAAGAGGGTACAGTCTCTCAGCTATAAGCACAAACTAATGGCTAAATTACTGGTTAAAGTTGAGGTAGTTTGCCTTGTGATGATGTGTGTCATGCTTAAATACCTTTCTTTGACCTCAATTCATGTTTTCAGGAAATTGAATTAACTATTTAGAGGCTGCAAAGGGAACAGATCACCTGATACTACACCAAACACTCCTTCACAATATGATACCTGCACGACAAAGTCGGCGATGCGGTGCCTTTGTTTTTGCACAGCAATTCGTTGAGTGTCCCATTTACGCCATGAAATTGGAGATAGGAGGGCTCTTTCAGCAGACAAAATGAAATATCACAGGGTTGGGCAATTACAGTATTTACTTCAGCCAGCGTGTTATATGTTCTCCTGCGTTAAAGTACCCTTCAAGCCCATGAGAATGACAAATAACAAAGGGGAAGAGAG
Organism: Lepomis macrochirus; assembly: GCA_024633595.2. Taxonomy (NCBI): domain Eukaryota; kingdom Metazoa; phylum Chordata; class Actinopteri; order Centrarchiformes; family Centrarchidae; genus Lepomis; species Lepomis macrochirus. The sequence continues at coordinate 28,455,668 of JALXJV020000013.1, read as the reverse complement.
TCCACCTCCACATGAATCATTTCAATCAACGCTGCTGACATACTTCTACCACACAACACAGCTACTCTGGGAATGCAGAGAAAGATGCCACAGAAGAAGACCACTGAAAAAGAGAGAAGAGGGTAACCTAAGTAAGAGATGAGGGGGTGTCGGGCCTGAGCAAGAAGAGGAGGTGAGTGGAGGGAAGAAAAAGAGTAGAGAGGGAGACACTCAGTCACCTTGGATGAGTCATTCAACACACCTCAGCACTTCATACGGAGACAAAGTTGCAGTACAATACTCTCTTCCTCTCTTTCGCCCCTTTTCTGGTTAGTCAAGCATCACGACACACATCCGCACACACAGTCAGAGTGTCACCCTGTGAAAATAAATGTCACGGTGCGCAACCACAAACTGGATAAAAACAGCATTTAATTTATTTTCTCATCTCTCCAAACTGGCTTGTTATTGGATTGAAAGGGTGCCCTTGACCAGCACCGCTGTGACTCAATGCATTAAGGAAGTTCGTCATCCACAGACAGAGAAGCCGGGTCAGAGGGTAAAAATAGGCTACAAACGAAGAGAACTGGAGGTGGCTGACGGCATCTGAAAAAGGATGCTCGTGGTGTTCGTAGTATAAGAAAAGAATGTTTGCATCCTTGCTGAAGTACAGGTACTGTGAGGGGAGGAAGTACAAGAACGCTTCTCTGCTGACAGAGTCACTGGGTTTATTGTTTCTTTGGTCCTTATGAGACCTAAGGTGTTGTGTGAAGCATCATAAAACATTTTCAAACGCCAGTGTAACATTCCCAAATTATAGCATTTCACACTAATTAATGGGAAAATACTTTAATAATATTTAAATGTATTCTATGAACATGGGATTACAAAAAAGTTATCTGCATGCTGGAATCAGACCTCTCTTAAGCCTTAACTGAATTTCTTTTGCATTGATTTTCTGTATCTACCACCTATCCGATAAAGGTGGTTTAGAAATGAACTATGTACTCCACAGTAATCATGTGTGCTAATTGTATATTTTACATAAAAAATGCATCCATACTTCTGAATAGTTTGACATTTTGGGAAATACCCTTATTTACATCCTTGAATAGAGTTAGATGAGAAAATAAATACCACTCTTATGTTTGCATGGTAAATATGCAGCCTCAGCCAGCAGCCATAGCATATCTTAGCACAAAGACTGTAAACCAAGGGAAACAGCTGACCTGGCTCTGTCCAAAAGTAACAAAATCCTGTTATACAAACACCTACTGTACACAAACCAAAGTCTAGAATTGACAAATTGTGGTCTTATGGGGGATTGTGTGCCAGACAATCTTGGCACAGTGGCTTCCTGGAGTTGTAAAACCTCATAAAACCACAACATGCCAATTTTACACTAAGGTTTTTCTACATTTAAATAAATTAGATGTAACGCATTAATCATTGAGCTTTAGAAGTGCTGGTAGATGGATTTTGTTACAGTCAAACAAAACCAGGCTAGCTGTTTCCCTCTGTTGTCGTTCTTTGTGCTAAGCTAACTGGCTGTTGGCTGTAGTATTATATTTATTGCATAATGAGAATGGTATCTATTGTCTCATCAAACTCTCTGCAGCAAATAAGCATATTTCCAAAATTGTCAAAGTAAGATTTTAAAATTTTCTACAGAAATATGTTTAAGCTTTAAGTATAAACCACATGAGAAACAAAAGAAATAGACTACTCCACCTCCTTCCCCAATAAAAGGTGGAAGCTGTGCCTTTATTAAACCATGGCTGACTAAACGAGATGTGTGTCTGGAAATCCTCAGGGAAGATTGACAGCAAGGGAAGAGGGCTGTCTGCATTACTTGGGTGCATAGATCACAAACCAATAACAGGGCTCATTTCCCTCCCTCTGTCCCAGAGGATGGGCCTCCAGGGTCAGAGGGGCGTGTCGCCGTGGTTAAGCCCCAGCAGGAGGAGGCATGTTGGGCCGTAACCTGCATGATGAAACAGCCCTGTCTGTTTCCAAAGCAACTGACCCCCCCTACATTTATGTTTCTTACATTTTCTGCATTCTCATGACTGTCTACATTTTAATATTTTGTATTTCAATGTGAAGAACATTCATTTTACTTTCAAACTCAAACTCAAACTCAAACAACTTTATTTATCCCCATAGGGCAATTCAGTTTTAGCCTACCAGTCGTTTCAAACAAGACAAGAAGACAACAATTAATCAAGCATTCAGAAACACTGTCGATGGCATCATATTGCATTTGGGCACCAGAACAAAAGCAATGAATACACAGGTCTTAATACATGGACTAAGCAGGGACCACAGTTCAAGAAGATAAATACATAAATAGATAATGATACTAAATAATAAATAAGTAATAAATACATACATACATACAGAGGTTTACGATGCCTGGCACATGACTAGTTGCCGCTGTCAGCAGTATTTAAAAGCCCGATGACAGAAGGAATAAAATAATTTGCATATCTGTTAGTTTTCCTTGGGGGGGCGAGGTAGCGCCGACCTGAAGGCATTAGACAGAATTCCTGACTAAGAATGTGGTCAGGATGACTCATGACCTGTCTAGCCTTCTGGAGCACCCGTTTTTTCCAGAGGGAGCTCAGGTCTGTCAACTGAACTCCAATGATCTTGGAGCAGATTTTAACAAAACCAGCAGATAAAAGAAAATGTTAAAAGATTTTCAATGAATGATAAAAGTTACATAAGATCCTCTGAGACACATTAAAAGAATTTAGCTTCCGCATCAAGTGGATTCTTTGTTGTCCCCGCTTAGTGATTGACTCTGTGTTTTTGTCAAACTTGAGGTTAGAGTCAAACATGGTTCCTAAATACTTATACGTCTCTACAATTTCAACATTTTCTCCATGTATGATGCTGGCTTCTGGGTTAAAACGGTTCTTCCTAAAATCAATGATTAACTCCTTAGTTTTTGTCACATTGAGGTCCAGGTAGTTATCATCACACCACTTCACAAACTGTGATAGGGCACTCCCATTGCCCGATTGAGCCCCCTGAAGAAGTGACAGTAGAGCAGTGTCATCAGAAAATTTCACAAGGTAGTAATGAAATGTGAAGTATAAATAAAATTGCTATTAAAGACAGGAGAACCACACTTACAAAGGCTGTCTATAGTTACAATGCACAATGTTTGGGAGGAGACACATCAACTGAACACGTCACTGATACATCTTCAAGTCCGTGCAGAGCATGTCTGCATGTAACCTAACATATTTACCCGTGCTTCAATTCTTTAACTGCAACTTTTAAAAATATGAAAAAAAATGCTTGAAAAATATGAAATATTTTCTTTAGGTGATCTTATATAATTTTTACTACTATACTTTTTACATTAATCACTTTATGTTATGACTAATACTGTAAAATTGAAGCATGCAACACTTACAAAAATTAAATCTGTTGCCAAAAACATTCTCTTTTCATGATTGTAACGAAACAGACAACACAGAGCATCAGTCCAACAAGGATCATTTAATAACAAAAAAATTATAATACAAACAAGTTACAAATAAAGAGTGGACTCATTTCTGACCATGTCAAGTGATCAGGCACAGAATTACCATCAAATAACATTTGCATTCGATAACCATGGCCATCAGAAACCTGAGCTTGATACAAAATGTCATGAACTGTGTGTGGTACAAATGTATGTTGCACAATGATTAGGAAGCATTACAAAAGGTAGAGAGTGAGAATATAAATATACTGTATGTACAACTGATGGAGTAAACTCCTTAATGCAGAATCCAACAGGTGCCTTGCAGCTCTTGAACATTTTCTTCTGTACAGTTGGGAGTTGTAGAAACTGAATCTGTAGACTGTAAACTGTAGTTGCAGAATCTGCTGCTAACTCAGTGCCGATGCATCAGCAGGGACATTAAAAACAAATGTGTCTCTTGGCAACATAACGCAGCGCAGAAAATTATTTGTTTCTTCTCTCTACTTCTCCCATACACTTGATTTGTATTTCTTTAAATGAAGTTTAAATGTGAAGAAGGGAGAGGATTGGCTGAGTCAGAGTGCTGAGCAGAAATAACACCTTCTCCCTCAGGGCACTGGTCAGCAACAGTATCATAGTATTTGAAAAAAACTTATAATGGGTTATTATCTTATTCTGCTGGCAACCACAGAGGATCCTGCTTGGTCACACTCCATTCAGGCTTTCACTTCAGGGGTCACAGGCTGAAGGTCTGGGGTCATGGCGCAGCAGTCACTAGGAAGGGACATCTTCACCATGTATTGCCTTATACTTGGACATCTCCTCTGGAAAGACTTTGCTGAGCTCAGAGATCAGAAGGCTCTTAAATTTCTGTGATAAACAAACAGCAGAGGTTGCTTTATTACGGAAATATAACTGCTTTTCATTTTATGTTCAAGATAATTAAAGTTATGTATGTTTATGCCAACGACATACTACCTGATAAGTACAATCTGCCTTGTGGTCATTTACGTCACCAAATAAAGAAATGTTAGACACAACTGAATACAGAGAAAAATATATCAAGCAGACCTTCTACTGAACCATGAGAAAAAGATTTAATCCAATTAATTTATCTTCAAGAACAAGGCCACTTCAACAGAGATGGCTGTCTCCAGTATGTGATTCTTTGTATATTGAAGATGATCCTTGAAAGGGGCATTTTAGTCGTTGCAGGAATTTGTAAATGTGCTTGAGAGCACTTATGCAGTGAAACAATTTGTTGGCCCTGTTTATTCTTGCAGTGTCATTGGTGAGAATCTCAGTGACCCTGGCATTATCTCTTACCGTCATGGTGTCAATCTTCCCTTTGACCTGCTCGTTCCTCGCCAAGGCTCTCTCCAGACATTCCTTGGTGTACAACTGAGGGTTTCGACCTTGGTCAATGTATCTACAAACACGTGGCATAACATCAGGTGAGGGAAATGGTGATGAAGCGCAGGTGATGAATTAGAAATTCCATTTGCCAACCTTTGCCTTGATTAAAGCCTTGCGTCCTGGCACAAAAGCCATTTCTTACATGAGATCCCAAAATACTTCCAAATCATTTTCTAAATAATCAACCAAAAAGACTGAACAATTTCTTCAAGATGAAAATGTTCTGCTTATATTATGTGTATGCCGAATTTTGAAGTGGCTCTCAACAATCCAGAATAAAAGTAAAAAGACGTATGTAAAATTACCAGATTTGCGAACAAGGTAACCATACTATAGAATAGTCAGAATTTCAAACGGGGTTTGGCGTGGCAACGCGATTTGTTCTCTCCACACAACAGCAGGCTGTAATCACGGCAATGCAGCAATGCTTGAGAACAGCAGATACGTAAAGAAAAAAAAGACTATTAGGCTTTTATGTGTTATAGAGACGGACAGGCACATCAATACAGCCTAGCAACTGGACTCACTCAAAGACCTCCAGCGGTACGTTGATGTCATGAAGCTGTTGACGGCATTTCTCGATGTCTTGCAGTCCAGATATCATGAAATTTCTAAAAGGAAAAATGAGCAGAACAGGCGAACATAAAACATAATGCTTATTTGCAGACTTGTACCATAACAACGATCTCACTGATACATGACTCACAGTTTCTGGTTGAGTCCTGCTTGGCTGCTAGGCTGGAAGTCGCTGACGATGATTCCCAACTGTCGAATGTTCTCGATAAATTTCTCCAGGTGCTCCTCCAGGTTATCAAATTTTTCAGCCATTCTAATAAACTGTTACTAAACCACTAAATATACATAGAAAGTACTATGTTTAGAAGAATTCTTTTGTCAAATATCCGCTGTTTACTGTTAGCCACCGACTCTACGACGGTCACCACGTCAAAGTGCTTTACGGCAATAAAATAGCCAATCGCTGTTAGTAATGTTCCGCTACCTAGGTATCAACCAATGACAGATGGTCGTTAACTGACGCTGAAAGCATCAAAGTGTCGTGCTGCCAGTTAAAAAGAAGCCTCTTTGTCAAGACCATATAATGATTTGAGTTCATTACTGCAAAGGAACGCTGACTTTACTGCATCTAAATCAGCACTATACAATGATTTATTTAGATTATATTGAGAATATATATCATTTATGTTGGAAGTGGGCAAATATGAGGGTACATAATAAAAACGCAGGCGTGTCTCAAAGCCAGCACGTCTCCCGAAGATATTGGATTGTTACTATGCATTACTATGTGTGTCTAAATATGGATAGACAGCGCAGTATTTACTTACTGCTGCTTTACAGTTATTTTAGGGATCATTTCAAAGACAATTCAGGAATGTGTCCAATACCCCCTGGAAATGTTCTGCTGCAAATCAATTCTACATTCAAAAGCATCATGAAGGAAAACTTAAGCTGTGTGAAATAAAGTCTTTCCCTGTAAAATCCCAATGGCCCATGGTTGTAGGCTACTACTACAGGACATATGGGTCTTGTGACTGTAGTTAACCCTGATTTAAAATTTCAAACATTTACATTTCTAGTCATTTGGCCGACGCTTTTATCCTTAGCGACTTACATTTGAGGAACACATACAAGCATCAACAGAGCATCAAATGCAGATCTGACAACATACTAGCAAGAGCAGCAATAAACACTAGTAAGAGTACAAAGTACATATCACATCAAGGGGGTAAATAGCCTGCATAGGGAAGGAAGTAAGAGTTAACAAAATGTGCAATCAAAAAAAAAAGTGCAATGATACAAAATAATTAATAGTCTTGTTTTGATCCCAAGATTAATAATAATTAATAATCAAACACAATCAGTAATCAAGGAAAAAGGCTCAAAATAGCCTGTACCCTATTCTCCAATTAACCTCTACAATAATGCTGAGCTCTGCTCACAGTAGGTTAGGCCTACATGTATGGCTACTCTGTGTAAGTAGGCTACTGACTGCATCGTGATAAATAGGAGACTGAAAGTGAAAGTTGGTGACGCTGACATTCCAATTCTGGCGTTTAACCCTAACCTTTATTCTTTCAGGTAAACACGGGAACACCAGGTTACACAGAATTGGTCAGAATAAACCAGGAAACAAACCATGAGCCTTCAAAATAAAAGCATCGTCATGTTAGCAGATTTGGCACCTTGCACGGGATGATATAGTCCCGAAATCTAAATAGCCTAGCCTACATATGAAGCACAACGACTTTTTATGTGTGGAATAGAGTTAGAGTCAGATAGAAAATTGTGCTATTTTTAAAATGTGCATCTTGGCGCACTGGAATCATTTTTGTGCCTTTTGTGCTGTAAGCTATTCATGTTATTCTTTCATTTTACACCTAATAGCGTAGTAATTGAGCGGATGTTACATTAAAGATATGGGTCGGTGAGATTTTTTGGAAAAGGCAACAAGCTTAACTAAAAGTTATGGATTTGTTATGGTCCTTTTTGTAATCAGCAATCGGGAATATGTCAATGCTGTAATTTCACATTTCTCATATTGAAATGAACTATCATATTTCTCCATAAATGTAACCATTTTAGAAGCTTGGGGTGCCCTAATATAAATCAACTGCTGGTCTTTTATTTTGAAATGGCGCAGTCGCCGCAGCGTTTCACCGGTGAGAACAGCCTGGCTGAAGAAGGATTACCGGGGGCTGGTTTGTCCTCGGTTGCATTAAAGCTGGAGCTGCCGCAGCTGCAAGCACATCAAAGGCTCTCCTTCTCCTCCTCACTGCAGCTCCCACCGACGGCAGGCCTACTGGATGGTGGAACCATTTCTTCTTTTTACTCACGACGGGATCGGTGTCCGGTCCACAGGACGAGACATAACGGACATATCGTACTCCGAATTTCACCCGTCTCCGGTAAGCACGGGCTGCTGCCGGACCGCAGGTCTTATATTGGTGTGTGTGTGGGCGGGAGAACACGGAAAATGTATGATATTCTCATGATAAGCATTTATGTGGACGTATAGATTGTTAATTCATCGGGCATTATGATCTTTTCTATCTCTGTAATGATATATTACATATTGTTTGCAGCAGTTTATAAACACCCTTTCAGTTTATAGTAACCTTAGTAATATGTTTCTTGATGTAGCCTGTTTTAATCTCCCATAATCTATATTTCTATATTATTCCTACATGTTTCCTATAGGAGTCTAGTGTGTCTCTCGTTCATTTGTTATAACAACGGTGTGATGCATTATGGTGCTTTGCTCCTATATTGTTCATTCCTGGTAGCCTGTGGTTCCTTCTATGATTTTCCTGTAGTAGCCATAGATGTTCCTGTATCCCGGTATGCACCCTTCTGTTAAAATGTATTATAAGATCACCTCAGTGCCTCTGCGTAATGCATCGTCCTATCATTGAACAACTGCAGTCACAGTCATGATGTCTGTCCACTTGAGGGGGGAAACAAAACTGACTTCCATTGATCTGTTTTGACGAAGCAGTTTTATTTTGGCTGTATGCGAAAATACATGTACGCTGGCATTTATTTGTTGTTTTACATCCTTTTCCTTAGTCGAGATGATGCGCTGAGGAGAACACAGCACAGGCTCCCCGGTTGATCATCCTGAGGCTGCAGTGAACGGAGGGGGGATTGCGGTACAACAAGGTTAATAATCAACATCAATACAGGTCTTCTCTGTGATCGGGAGCCGACTTCAAAGAGCGATTCTTGCCCCTGTGCGGGGGGTCGGCGGAGAAATATAGATCTATAAAAATTATGGCCACCCTACTGCGGAAGATCGGTCTGATCCGCCTGCACGACCGAGACACCGAGGACCCAAAGCACCACCAGGGCTCGTTAAAGGGGACCAAAGGGAACCAGAAAAACAACGCCAACAAACACTGTCAGACCGCGAACGAAACCAACATCCTGAGCACCCCGGAGATTAAGGCGAGGAAGCTGGACCAGCACGGCAAGGACAAGCCGTCCGGCAAGGATAAGCAGGGCAAGGATGCGAAGGAGAAGCAGCAGACGGGAGGAGGCGGGAGTAAAGCGACCAGTGCCTCCTCGATACCACCGCTGGCGCCTCACCGGCAACACTGCACCCAGGTCCGAACGCGGAGGCTGATGAAGGAGCTACAGGAGATCAGGAGGTTAGGGGACAACTTCATCACGGTGGAGCTGGTGGAGGACAACCTGTATGACTGGAACGTCAAGCTGCACCAGGTGGACAAGGACTCGGCGCTGTGGCAGGACATGAAGGAGACCAGCACCGAGTTCATACTGCTCAACGTCACCTTTCCCGACAATTTCCCCTTCTCGCCGCCTTTCATGCGGGTCCTGACGCCCCGGTTGGAGAACGGCTACGTGCTGGACGGCGGGGCCATATGCATGGAGCTGTTGACCCCCCGCGGATGGTCCAGCGCCTACACGGTGGAGGCGGTCATGAGGCAGTTCGCGGCCAGCCTCGTAAAAGGACAGGTGAGGGGAGGAGGGGCTGGTGGGTGAGGGGCCCTGCATGGGATATTATCAACCATACGGCATGTTAATCATCTCTAGTACATTTTTTTTCAGCCATGACACGCACTGGGTATGAGCAATTCCATTAGGCATTCGTGCCTCATGCCTCGTTTTTACGCATGCACATGCAACATATGCACACCATGGCGGGTGTTTAGTCTAATATGGATGTTTTAACATGTTTTTTTTGTTGTTGTTGTTTAATACAACTGAAAAAATGTGTTTTTGGTCATTTACAATGAAAATCATGAATCAATGAAATGTCAAATGTGGGCACCACAACAGAGTGACCTCTCAAGTCAACATGTGAACAGGAAAATAATGAATGAGCAAATGAGCATGGGAGACAGTTTTACATTTTTTATTTTTTAAGGACGAATATTGCAGGACAAAGGTACTCAGTAAAAGTGATGTTTTTGCTTTTTATAGCATTTTATGTGCTCAGTGTGAGCTATAGGTGCTGTATATCACAGGCCTCTAATCTCCTCATCCCCCCCTCCTCTCTGCTACAAGCAAAGCCATGATTGTGAATATTATTAATCTTTATGTGACTTTTACAGCGGCCATTTCATGCAGTGCAGCCCCCAGTGTCTCCTTGATGCCAGCTCCTCTCTGCAGTCCTCTTTTATTCTTATTCTCTTTTATTGCCTTGCATTCTTTGATAACAAAGGCCTGCTGCCCAGTAATGGAAAAGTCCCCATTCAGGCTCAAATGCAGCCTCGCGATATCTGTACTGCTATCAGATTATTCTACATAAGGATTCTACAGAATAAGACAATTATTCAACATGTGTGATGTGGGGATAGAAAGACAGATCAATAAAGAGAGACAGCAGGTAGACTACCTGCCAGCAGTCCTCAGTGACTTACACTGACTGGATTATGTAATCCTGTCAAATCTGTTTTTCACATCCTCAGTGCACTGCAGCAGCAGCAGCAGCAGCAGCAGCAGCAGCAGCGGCTCTGCAATTCCGATGGAATTGGCTGAATCTCCAAATGCACTCCAGGCTATAATCGTTTAAACTCTGAATAGATTGTGTGTTTTCCACCCAGATAAAAATCAGTGTTTTTTTCTAATGTATTTTCAAACGCCTATTTTTGTCATATTCCCGTCAGTTCTTTCTGTAGAGTCTGCTTCTTTCTCCTCTCTGGCGCTCTGTCTTTTGACGTCAGCAGTATGACAGTGCTGTGACAGGAAGCCTTATGTAAACTGTCACTGGATTCTCCTGCCCAACCCCCAACGCTTAGTGCTTTTTTTGTCTTTGATGATATAACGGAACATTATTCCTGAGTCATCTGGTCATTAAGCATCTGTTACCAAGAGAGGTCATGCAAAAAACTGTACCCACAGCGGAGAGAGAGAGAGATAGCAAAGAGAGAGAGCGTGTTTGTGTGTGTGTGTGTGTGTGTGTGTGTGTGTGTGTTCATCTTGATTTGCTGCTTGAGGAGATGAGCTAGCAGCTCCGCAGTGCTCCCTAATTATGGTGCAGTGTCTTCCTTCTCCAGTTTGCTAATGGAAACAATATTGATTAATTATCACTGTGTGTGTGTGTGTGTGTGTGTGTGTGTGTGTGTGTGTGTGTGTGTGTGTGTGTGTGTGTGTGTATGTGTGTGTGTGCATCTCTTTACCTCTTTGTTTGCCTCTTCTCTGAATATGTGGCTCACACAGGCGCTGGCATGTGTTTCCTGTCCTAATTTTCCAGTAGACGTGTTCGTCTCTCATGCACCATGACAAACAGAGCACACAGAACTATATATAAGCCTCAGTACACCGAATATATTTATCCGTCCCTGGCCACCAGTTACCTATGACAATAGCGACGTTGCTTGTTTAGAATCTCCCTCCCTATTTTTAGTGTGAGAGGATACATGCAGTGACAAAGTGGTGAAGTGAAAGTCAACATGTGTCTTCACCAGCAGATGGGAGGGAACACGCACACACAGTCACACACACAATCACACATGCTGAGATGAGGTGATATAGAGGAGGTTTGACTAAACTAAAGGCATAAACTAAAAAAATAATAGTCTGGCCGACTGATAACTTCAGTGTAATCTAGATTATATGACGGTGAGTTAAGCCATTGCTGTGCAGGGGGTAGAAAAAAAGTTGTCTAGTGTGGGACAACTCAGCCTCAAGTTCGATATGGTGTCTTTGTGGTGTGAGCCACTGGTAATTGATCTGTTATGCTGTATTGTCTGTACAGCAGTGTTTACACTAGTACACTAGTGTCATCTAGAATTATAGTCCATTATCAGCTATAACATATTCTCTTCTTCTCAATTTGCACTGCAGGCACCTCTGACTAGATTTCTTTGCAAACATTTCTTCACTATTTCTTCACTACTATCTTTAAAATAAAATAAAAATCCCACACACTGTCAGTCACTTGTACAGACACACAACGTTTCACTTTTCACACCTTCATCACGTAGTTAAACTCGGTTGTAATTGTTAGCTGTTCATTATTCATTTGAACTTGGGCAGGCTTACGTTAGAGAAACTAGCTGGATTTTGAAAGTATCCAACTTTTTTTTCCATTTTTGTGCCAGAGCATTTTATTTATTGATTGGTGTCAGGGTGTAAAGAACATTTCAACAAATATAAAGAAAACTGCCTCTGAAATAAATTGCCAAACCTACCTTTAAATGTTGAAATGAATGGATATAAAGTGCTAAACGCTGCCCAAAGTTAAGAAGATGTAACATAAGTTGCAAGGCGACAACGATTTTGATGAGCGATTTTTAACTGTTGCTTTGCTTATAAGGAAAAATGGACATTTGATGATCCCACCTTTTCAAATTTAAGAACGTGCTGCTTTTCTCACTTTTGTACAATTGAAAATGGAATAAAATTGGATTTTGTAGTGAAATCCAGTAAAAACAAGGATTTTAAAGACATCTTCGGCTCCAGAAACTCAAATTGTGGATTTTTTTTTACATTTTATAGACTAAATGATCAATTGAATATAAAAAATATAAGGATAAAACATGACCAAACCAAATCCAAGTAGGGTATTCCAGCAATCAGTATGTCACTTCACAAGAGACTGATTAAAACAATGACAATCAAAATTTAAGCAGCAGGCATTGACATATCCTGAGTTTTAGTCCCGAGTATGGGTTAAGCCTCAAATACACTGGATCCTACATTTCCCATAATGCAAGTGGATAGTGTCCTTCATTAGAGTCCTAATGCCCACTTCACTCAAAACCCACAACTCCAGTTTGTAATGCAGACTTTCTGTTAAAAACATGTAGTCTCCAAGCCAAAGCCGACAAAACCCCAGGGGACACTGGAACCTATTACCCTTAAATGACCCCGCCATCAGTCCCATGGGGCTCTCCTTAATGATCTGATGAGGATGATGATGACATTGATCCCTGTTTGTTTATCCCGACCCCTCTAAGCACATGTCTGCGTTATGCAATCCTGACCGCCGCCAGAGCTGCTTCCCAGCATGCACTGGGGCCCTCCCTTGCTCTGCCCATTGACTGATCTTCATTCACACGATTACCCAGCAGCCACTTTGCATGAGTGTGTACTTCTCGACGAGCAGGCGCTTAGCTGAAATAGATAAACACTGACATGGCAGTGTATAGGCCCCGGGTGCTCACTCAGCTGAATCGCAACACACACTCACACGCATGCACACACTCTTTTTATTTCTCTCACGAGTAGATATTTTTACTTTCCCTCCGTCCATCTTTGGATGCGACAAGCAAAGCCATTCTTGTGGATGACCGCGAACACAATGGCGCTAATTAATGCTCAATTTCCCCCTTTCATGCTGAAGTCATACACTTTTGTGTAGATGTGTGCATCAATGCACACATTCACGAGCATTACAATCACTCTCTCATTCACACACTCTCTTCCTCCCTCCTCCTATCTTACTCCGTTTCAGGTCTATGTTTCTTCATCTGACTCTCTTTCACACACACACACAAAGCCACTGTTTTTAGTGTAGGCGTATGCAAATAGTCTAATTTGTCCACACATGCACACACGCTGCCCAATGTTCTCCTCAGTGGAAACAAACAGATGAGAAATTAATAGCTACTGTGCGTAAAAACAAGTAGCCTACATGAGTGTACGTTCCTCATCGATACCCAACTGCCATAATGATATCCATCCAAAGGCAGCTGCCGCCATTTTGAGGTGGTGACAGCCACCATATGGCGGGATTTGAAGATATGTGTGGTTATGAAGAGAACAACATATCCCGGCTTTTCACCAATGCTCTCTGACAGTAGCCAACCGGTGCATTATCTGTGTTTGTCAGCTTGGGTAACCTGCATTACAGACCTCTGGCAACACAGAGAGGCAGAACAGGTTTCAGGCAGCGCTGCTTAGATGACGCCCAGCTGGTTTGTTTTCCATTTTAAAAGGCTGTGTGGATCAGGTGTTTGAGACAAGAGGGGGTTGTCTTTTAATGTGATTTAGTAAAGTAGAGGAACAGAAAGTAAGTCCCAAAGGAACACTACATGTAACATCTGATTGAGTCACTCATTACTGAGTCATGTATGGAGTTTTTCAAAACAAGTGAAAAACCCCGCCAATGCAGGGAAACTTTTCTGGTTGATTTCCAGCGCAAATCAACTTCCAGAATCAGGTCATTGTCTTCATACTAGGTTTGAGATTAGCCAGATCCAACCTTGTTTCAGTTGTCTGACTTCATTGGAAGTGTCTCATGTGTGAAACTCAGCATGAGACTAAATGACCTATCATGGCAGACATTTATAGCAGGGATTGATTTCAATATTGATTCAAATACAAGTTGAAAAAATAGGACACACTCTTCAAAGTGTTTGTGCACTTGAGTGAGTGAGAGACGCGGAGGGAAATTGAGAGTGTGAGTGTTGCTAAGCCCTGCAGTGAAATGAGGCCAGTGTTGCTATAGGAATGGAAACTGTAACCCTAATCTCCAGATCATTCAGTGTTATCACCTCATCTCCCTTTAATCCCCTGCATCACTTTTGACCCAAAATAGCCCAACGAGTACGCAAAACGACACTGATCAGCCGTCAGATGTCACAGGAGCAGAGAAAAAGTTTTGGACAGTGTTTGATAAAATCCACTTCTTGTTCACCAGCGCTTTTCTTGGGCTAATGTTGTGGCTTATTACAGATAATGCAGATAAATGGTGATGTTTTTTAATCTCTTCAGTGCTCATCTAAATGTTGTATTTGGGCTCTTCTTTCTCTGTGTTGAGACAAAAGTATTTAGTAAAGTAAATGCTGTGAGTTGCTATCTTTTGGACCCAGGAGTCAGCCAGGGTTTTCCGGGAACACAAATGTCCAAGGCATGCTGCAAAAAATACCCCTGCTCAGTTCCAGTGATACAACAACCACTGTTAACCAGAAAGAAACAAAAAAGAAACAGAAAAGAACAAAAAGGAACCAAAAAAAGAACAAAAGGAAACAAAAACAGAAAAGGGAAAATATGGGAAGTCCCACACCTCTATACTTTCAAAAAAAACAATTGACTGTTTGCTAATCTTATTGTAATAAGCCTGCATGGTAATTCCTTAAACCAAAACCTTAAAAAATTCCATCAAGGATGGATTTGTATTTAATCAAAGTTTAAATATAGTGTATCAAAGTTATAAACTGGATTAGCATAATTAGCACTGATGCACACCAGTAACTCATCCTGATAGGGCCATTTTGTTTTTCACTTGCTTTAAAGTGTTGGTTCACCCACATTACAGAAGAAACACATTGTTTTTTTCAAGTTTTCGTTATCCAGAATATGAAATCTACACAACCCCAATAAAATGGAGGTGAATTGAAAAAAATTTCAGAATCGTATATACACTTTAAAAAAAGGATATATGATGTTAATTAGTGAGATTTAGAGGTGCGTTTTGCTACCTTTGGACAGACTCAGGCTAGCGGTTTCCCCCTTTATCCAGTCTTATCTTAAGCTAAGCTAACCATAGCTGTAGCTTTATATATTCACCATACACAGAGTAGTATCCATCTTCTCATTTAACCCTCGGCAAGAAATTAAATAAGCACACTTCCAAAAGTGTTTCACTATTCCTTTAAGCATCAGATGGGAAATTATTGCTGCCTGACTAGGAGCAGAGAGCTGCAGGACTAGGGTGCAGACCATGGATGTCTAACAATATGAGGGTATTTATGTGCAATGCTGCAGCATGCAGAGGAGCTCACCATCTAAAAGAATTTAATTAGTATTGGTATCGGTGGAGCTGCATGGCCTCAGTGCATTTTTCTCCTTGTCTGGAAACATTCTGGATAGAGGCGAATAAGTGCAGTGTTACAGAGCACAATACAGTAAATTATCTTACACAGCAGCAGGCTAGTGTGTAGTGACTCAGCTATAACGTTGACTTCAGTAAAGCTGTGGTTTGACCAGTGGACCGAGTTTTGCTGTGAAGTCAGTTAGACCTGTTGGTCACAAGCTTTCATTTGTGATATTTCTGTGTTTCGGAAGTGATTTTTATATATGAAATAATGCACTTCAAACTGTAGTGACATTCATATGAATCACACCTTTGTCATGGATGTGTATCTATCTGAGTGCTCACTGTGAAGACAGTTGTTTCTTTCTCTATTCATGCTCCCACGCACTCTTCTTCAGGGAAGACTTAGCACCGCTGCCAACAACAGAATAAGCAGCTTTATCATCACTGGCGACGCCCACACCTCTTCTCTCCATTTGTTTTTTTGCCCACACACACTTATTATTAGCCCCTGCGTGTGAAGGAGGGAGAGCTTTAGCAAGGTGGTGCCTGGGTGAAAATGTCTCTGTGGGATGTCACGGCGTGCTGAGTGAGATGCTTTTCACACTGAGCACAAGATGGTTACATGCTTGTATATTTATTTTCTGTCGTATTTACAACCTTTTCATCATTTAGTGCAGTGGCTGGTTTGGTGCTTCACTTATCTCCCTATTGGCCAGTGTAGTGGAGGATATATTTTCACCTCTGATTGAACCTGACGTCTTAAAAGCCCTTTCCCTGCCTTTAAACATTGATCTAATGTTGGTCAACCTGCATCCCGACCACTTGTCCTGTCAACATCTCCCCAGCGGCAGTGCATTCACCATCGAGTTCATCCATGTGCACATGTGGGCTTTGTCTCAAACAGCTTTTCCAGGATGAGCTTGACATGGCTACTGACAATCGTGAACAAGAGAACCACCTTAAATATAATGATTATTTCCCAGTGTTATGACTTTTCTGTTTTATATGACTGTAAACTGAATATCTTTGGGTTTTGGACTTGGATAAAATTAGACATTTGAAGATGGCACTTTAAAGGCCATAAAATGGTGGATTTATCTATAAAATAATCGAAAGGCTTCAACTAAAGATTTGCCATATAGTGGCTCTAAATTCAACCCGAGGACTTGGAAGGAAGCTTCTATCTGAGTTACGGTTAACAAAGCATTATTCCTAGATTTAGATTTTTGCCAACATCTAATCAATTGTTCGTTGGCTGAGGACCTGTTTGTCCATCCAATTTTGTAAAAATTCATCCACAGTTTGAAGGTGTCCTTCTGACAGACCATGCCATTGTGTGAAAATGGCTTCTATGGCAGACATTGTACTTTTATGCAGGGCTGTAGCAAGGGATTTAGAAATACCATTAGTCCAACTTCCTCTACATTTCCACATTATAATTATTTACTTGTTCAATTATATTTTTTCCAAATGCTATCTACTTGCATTACGACTAAATCTCTCAGCTGCCAAAAATATAATTTAAGTTTATAACTTTTTTTAAATAAGTTGTTTTTAATATAAAAGAGTCAATTATAGAAAGTGACTCTAAATAATATGAGAATCAGACCTTTAAACAAATATTAGAATCTGACCTTTAAAGAAGGTCAACATTTTGGGAAAATGCGTAGGCCTGTTCACTCTCTGGCAGAGAGTCAGATGAGTAGATTGTTACCACTCTCTCTCATGTCTGTTAAATATACAACAACAGCCAGCAAAGCTAAACTTAGCATAATAACGGGGAGTTACAGCTAGCGTGGGTCTGACTCTGCCTACCAGTACCTCTATAGCTCACTAAGTTATATCTGGTTTGTTCAATTTGTATATAAACCAAAGTGTACAAATGAAACATACTAACAAAACCCACCATATGCAAGATATTTGTAGAATGTAAACTCCTCCTCAGATCTTTAAAACCCCCAAATCCCCAGAAACACGAAAGACATAACCTTGGTGTCCTTAATGTTAGCTACGCCTCTGTCATGGTGTCCCCTGTGTTAGATGAGATGAGGGAATGTGTGCCATGCAGACCCCACAAAGATTCCTGGAAGATTTAAAGAATGAGTCAATTCATTATTGTCCCATTAGCGGACAAGTTTGATGCATTTCTACACAGTCCTAACCTCATTTCCCTCCTTTCTCTCTGTGTCTTTGTCTTTCCTCGCAGGGGCGTATATGTAGGAAATCAGGGAAGTCCAAGAAAGCTTTCAGCCGCAAGGAAGCCGAGGCCACCTTCAAGTCCCTGGTGAAGACCCACGAGAAGTACGGCTGGGTGTCCCCGCCCGTGTCCGACGGCTGAGTGCTCGGCCTCCGACCCTCCGACACCCGTGCTAGCCGGACAAAACCCAGCTAGCCCCGACACGCAAAACGACACACCACGCTAACTCAACTATCTCTCATCTTCACCTTCTGCTGTTTCACTCAAGAGTTTTTTTCCCCCTTTTCAGTTTTGTGTGTCTGTGTTGTTATTTTTTGACACTTTTTTTTGTCCTCATCTCCGCTGAAAACTCTCGGAGAGCAGACGCGCCGTCACCATTGTCACTACTCCACCAAGAAAGCGACTTTCGTTCCCCTCCCTCTCGCCCAGGGGGGTTCTTTCCCCCATTTCGGAAAGAGCTGAGAGGGCGGTTTGTGTGTGTGTGTGTGTGTGTGTGCGCACGTGTGCGTGTGTTTATGTTTGTCACTCCATCGAACATCAGCTGGGAGTGTGTGCACGTGCATCGGAGAGTGCGTTACTATTGGTGGATTTCTTTTTTCTTTTCTTAACGCACACCCATGCACGTGCAGTCGGATAAAACAGACAGTGGGGACTGTTCCACCCATGTGAAAGACTACTGAATGAAGGAGACTCATCCCCCTTTCCTGTGCCCGCAATCCCATTCTCTCCTCTCTCTCCACCCCTCGCTCCCTTCTTCCCTATAGCACTGAACTGGCGTCACTTCCCACTGTCTCTCTCTGTAGCTGTCGGGTCATTTACATATAAATGAAGCTGTTAATGTTTAATAGACGGGCAGCGCACTGGCGTTTATGCTCACTCATTCAATCCTTCATTTCCCATTTCTTTCGACTGTGCCGTTGCTCACAGTTCAATGCAACATGAAGATTGTATTTTACATGGAGCTGTGCTCTCTCTTTCTCTCTCTCTCTCTTTCTTTAGCTCGCTCGTTCACTTTGTTTCTCTTTGTTTCTCTTTGTTTCTCGCCGTCTCTTGTGGCTAAATTTAGAGCTCACTGTTGCGTCGATGAATATTGATTTCTAATGGAGAAATTAAAAGTCACATGTTGCTGTATGCAGAGACTATGTATGATAAATAGATTGACAGTCAATCACCTCTCTTTCTCTCTCTACTCTCATGTTATTGTGTGTGTGTGTGTGTGTGTGTGTGTGTGTGTGTGTGTGTGTGTGTGTGTGTGTAGCAGAAGAGGAAGACTGTAATTCCCATGATTTAGATACCAGATGGTACAGCTGAAGGCTAGGCCTCAGTATGCGTGTGTGTGTGTGTGAGCAAGGGAGACTACCCTTTAAACAGAGAATATGATTTACTGTGAATGACACTAAGGCCTAAAGGGAGTGCTGTTTTTTTTTTTTTGTTAAATTACTCGTCGCCGTGTTGTACCACTTTCTGTGTCCACTCCTGATTAATACTACTGTAAACATGTGTGTGGTTGTGACTGAATACCTGCGTGCACATAGCTTCATCTGTCTCTCTCCAAACCGTGTAAAGAACTAAAGGTCAGCAGAATATACACTTCGGACGCACACACAAGCACGCCCACACATCCACACACAACACACACACACACTCGCGCGCACACCTGCGGCCTTGACGGCTGCGGTAACACTAAGGAATGAAGACAGACAGGGGCTCAAGCGCCGCCATGGATGGAGTGGTGCTTTAAATGAGCGTACGCTTCAGAGCCTGCCTGATTGATGTCTGCTGAAAGAGGGAGAGGGAGAAGCAGAAGAACAGAGGGAGAGGAGGGGAGCTTTGATCAGTACCGGCTGCTTCTCAGAAATGTCAGGTGGCTCGCAAAATGGCCGAAGACAGATATCATTTGCGCTACCTGTTGTGATTACTTATGAGGCACACAGTTCCTGAGTTCCAACCTTTAAAAGGACTTTATACATGTCTAATATTAGCTCTGCGGCTGCAGCAACGCCGGTCTCAATCAACCAGGTTCCTACTAGCCACAGACTGCCCATCCGTCCAGTCCAGTGTGCTCCTTGTGTGTTTGTTTTGCTATCTGCCAGTTAAATGTCAGAGGGAAAGCTGCTAATTGGTCTGACATTTCAGCAGAGCGTCATTAGAGAAGAGCAGCTGAGAGCAGAAGGATAGAGGATGTCAAACCTCCCGCTCCGCAATGACATTTTGTCACTTCCCGCTCCTGCCCTGTTTTTTTTTTGGAGGGGGAGGATGGGGGTGTAGGGAGGGCAGACAGTGAGTTAGGTGAGGAGAGACAGGAGCATCTAGCTCAGTGCCAGTCAGCTCTCAGCCCAGCCGTAATCCTGGAGCAAAAGGTTCAAACCGCTGATCTGAAGCCAAGCTGTGCTGCCAGCGTGCAATGTTTGGACCAGGCCGCGCCGCGTTTAAAAGCCCGCCTTGTGTTGCATTTGCGGTCGATGACAAACGTCCGCCTGTGTGTGTGTGTGAGTGCATGCGTGTGTGACACTCCCATTATGAAAAAAATAGGCAAAAGAGAAACAACAACAAAAAAAAAACGACAAAACACCATCTGGTATGTGATCATGTACGAAGCGTGTTAGTCCTCTTTGAATTCGGCTAGTCATTTCAGGGTCGATCGTTTAGTGATCTCTTGGCTTGTGAGCAGAGAAAACTGTAAACTGAATTATTATTAAGACAAAATATCTCAAAAGCTGAGTGTTTGCTGGTTTCAAGAGAACAATTTTGTGATATAGTTTAGATTGGTAGTTTGCAGACACTAACTGGGTGAACTGATTATGTTGTATTATATCTGCATGTGATATGTGATTGGTAGCTAGCTACTGTATATCTTTTTTCAAGAAAAGCAAGAAAAAATATGGGTGGGGGGGGTGGGAACAAAAATGCAAATGCTTCTCTTTTCTTTTTCTTTTTTTGGGTTCTGTACTGTATGTATATTTTCTTTCTTTCTAAGCGTCCTAAAAATGTCACATTGTGTTATATGAATGTTTGTGTTTTAATTTATTTGTGGTTTGCCAAAATGAAGATTTGAAGCATGTTGCAGTTATTGTCACAAGAACATGAGAAGAAAAAAAAATCATACTAAGAATGATAGCCTATGTATTTGTGTGATGGGGGGAGGTGTGTTTATTTGGGGGGGATTTCAGGGAGTCAAGAAGGGCAGAAGGCTGCAAAGTCTCAACATTATAAAGGGAGTATTTCCTTCATTGAGAGTGCATCAAAGTGGAATCAAGAAAATTCCTACACTCCCATGAATACTTCTTAGTCCCCTCCATGATGTCACTACTGTCCCTTCCCCAGTGGTCCTGCTCTAGACAGTGAATTGGCTTATGGGCAATGCAGTCAACACAAAGATCTGGACTAAAAGTTCCCCCAGTCACAGATCTAGGATCAGTATGACCTCCCTATGCTTCAAATCTCACTTGTAAAGGGAATGAGCACATCTGACCTGTGATTAGTTACTCTGGGCAACTTCATCCCACTCCTGACTCGAGTGTTTGGTCGAGACCGAGGTCTTAAAAGTTCAAATGGTGAAAGGTCGCTGCAAGACCAAACAGGAATGTGCAATAAAAGTTACAGCTTATTCAAACTCTGATTGGATTGTGGTTTTGTTTCATGTTTGCGTTATGAGCTAATGTCACACCTGGGAGCTTCGTTTGCTGCTACACCTGCAGGTTTTTTAATGACCCACTTCAGGCTGCTGTGTCCTCTGCGTGGCCCCTGCATTGTCCTACTTTCATTTGCTGCAGTCAATAAGACATTGCTTCCACCATCCTTAGTGAGGACAGACTGTAATCATCCGTCCTCTACTCTTGGGCTTTTATCAGACGGCCTCCAGCTCGATGGAACACAGTGTTCCCTCTGTGTGTGGAGTGCTCCCCCTAATCTGACACAGGCGCCTGTAAGTGGATGTGTTAAAGAAAGTGTGTGCACGGGTCATGCTGAGAGATTAAGGTCGGACTCCTACTGGACATAGTATTCAAGGAGTTTTGTGAAGGTTAAATAAGGTGAACGGTCCAGAAAATACACATCCTAAACGAAAGTTCTTTTCTATCAATATATATATATAACATTTTTCACCATTGCTGGGATTTGGAAACATTACTAGATTGGAGTCCAATATGAGAAGGAAGACAAACCTCCAGTTTTACCTTAAATTTAAAATCCTGGCCTGCTGTAATCTGTCCATTGTAAATACCATTTAGGATTTTGCAGACAGATTTTGGCCAATGTCGATGTCCAGGGTGTTTAAAACAAATGAGAAATAAGACTTCCAGTGATAGTCTGTTTTGTTTTTTTGTCTAGTGGTACGGTGTATTTGAAGATAATGTCACCTGATCGAGCGGATTAAACAAGCTGATATTCATTGGAAGTACCTGGATTGAACTCACTCCAGTGACAAATAAGTGGTGGGATTCAGAATAGGCCTTTTTCACAGAAAACATTTTGACATGTCACAGTATGGGGGAAAAAAGCACAAGTTTCAATGATAAAATGAATGACAGCTGAATTTCCTTTATCCACTTTAGTTCCTGGTATTGTGTCTGCTGACTCACTGGGACACTTAAATATAATGGGGCCATTGTTAATGTGATTGGTAACACCTGTGATTTCTTTGTGGCTCTGACAAGTCAGAATGTTTGCCGTGAAAAAGGCCTATATAGTCCTGTTTCTGTCTTTTGCACTATTTACCATTATTTCAGGGATTACATTTGCTTATATGCCATCAGAATAGATCCTTTCAGAGTCATGACAGCTTGACTCATCATGGCTTACACTCAGACACTTAAATGAAATGGAGGCATCATTAATGTTATTACTAACACCTGTGCTTTTCCTGCTAGGACAAGTTAAGATGTCTGCTGTGAAAAAAGGACTATTATATCCGAGCAGTCAACAAACATTACCTGTACAGCAGCAAACCTGTCTCCCAACGGACTAGTTGAGCATTTTGAGAAACATGCTTGTCCCCTTTGTTGCCGAGAGTTAGATGAGAAGACTGATACCACTCTCATGTCTGTACACTAAATATGAAGCTACAGCGGTCAGTCAGTTGTCTTGGCTTAGCATAAAGAGTGACGAAGAGCTTGCATGATCCCGGCAGCACCTCTAAAGTTCACTAACTAACATTTGTGTTCAAAAACTGAAGTGTAGAGATGACTTGGCCTTACAGGGGCTGAAGTAAGATCATGTAAATTGACAAACTGATTCAGTCCTTGTCAGGACTGCCTCAGCAGGTGCGAGACAACATCTGCTGAACTACGTACATTTTCAAAAACTAAATGACCACGCATACACCCGCCCTTACACACACACTGCTGCATCATCATTGCTGACATATCCCAGTTAATTGATCCCTGAGCACTCTTGTTTTTTGTCTAGTTGATTTGGTTTCCCCGCCGCTCATTAGGGCGGGAGAGAGACCGAGCAGTGTACAGATCAGAGAGAGCGAGCGGGATATTGATGACACCATTCTGTATACTCTCAGGACAACGGGGCAAGCAAAGAAGCTTCATTTTACTCATTAGTTAGCACAAAAACACAAAAAAGCCAGTTTTGTGTGTTATATGCGTGTATGTGTGCACTTCTGCTCGAATGGAGGCTCCAGACAAGAAGATTCATTATTCAATTGCGAGACAAGACTCAGTCCCCTGAAGGTAACCTTGACACAGAAAACATCCAAAACAGCTCAGGGAGACAGAAAACAAAACAGGAGGCAGAGTGAGGCAAGAGAGCAAGCTAAGGGCAAGGTGACCGTGACTGTGTTTATACATTCAGCTTATTGTTTTTATTCCTTCCCCCCCCAAGAGGAAGCTGTTTTTGTGATTTGTAAAAGCAATGATGAAATGGCGCCACAGCAAACTGAGACATGCGAGCATATGGCACCTGTCTTCATTGGGCTAGCTTACTCCGAATGAGATTTTAATAGGAGTGAGGAAATGGGGATGAGCTGTTTTATATGGGTGGTGTCGTACCTGGAGGATTGCTTTATTCAGGATTATGGATGTAGTGGTAAAACCTCCTCAACAAAATCCAGCCACGTTTGTATCTGCGGAATAATTTGCCTTCCTTCTCAGAAAGAACATACATCTCTGTGATAAAGTCACAGGATTCATCGCTGCAACTAGTAGTAGCACACTGGGCTGTAAGATAAAGATAGGTGTTTTTAAGTTAAGCGGCTTGGGGGGGGGCTGTTTACACACATTTTCATTTACCAGTCATTACTGGCAAATAGAGCTTGTGATCATTGTGAAATAATCTGTCATTTGTTTTATTTATTTAGTTAATTTGACAGAATAGTTCAACAATATGTGATATATGCCTGTTCAAGTGCTGGATGAAAAGATTGTTACCGGTCTCATGCCTGTACTGCCAAAATATGAAGCTACCGCCCGGAGACAGTTAGCTTCGCATAAAGACTTGAAAGAGCTCACTAATTAACATGTAATATCTGTGTACAGTGTATTGTTTGAAGCCTAATGATAGCTAATCTCTTCATTAAATGCTTGGTACATTTAGTTTATTTACAGCAGGTACCTTCAACACAGTATTTTTATTGAACCACTACCTGTTAGCTTTACTTTTTGTCTAATACGAAACACTTGTGATGCTTGCACTGTAGGTTAGAAAAGGTTATCCCCTTCATGTACATATGACAAACTAAAAAGAACATAGCTACTTGTGATGTGTTTTAATTCAAGTTCATGCTTTTTTGGGCAGTTCATTAGAACTTGAATACCATTTGCAGTTTGATCACTATCTTCATAAAAGTCACTTTACACCCCACTCCATCAGACACAGAAAAATATCTCACGCACACTGGAAACCGTTTCCCGTGTTTGAGGTGTCAGTGGCAACAGAGTAAAACACAGACTCACCTTCAGCTGGGGATAGATCAGTCAGGATTTCCCTCACAGTCTTTGGTCCTAAAACATTCATTGTGATCTTCTCAGCTTTTGTTCTTACCAAATTCATTTTCTTCAAAAGTTTTGAGTCATGAAACAACACACCGTTTAACCGTTAATCAAAAACAGTCGGTGCTTGACAGTGTGATACACTACGAGGATTCACTTGCTGCTATTTTGTCAATTTCCACAGTAGTTACATTTAACGTTACTTAACATATACTGAGGCACGTGAGGGGGGGCTGTGATTGGATGATGGCAGGTGTCGGTGACCATTGTCAAGTGTTGTATTAGTCAGTGGTCCGATCAGTGTAGAAGTCAAAAAACGGGACAAGAGAGGTCAAGTATGGTACAGATCAGTTAGGCCTAATATAAGGGACATCACAGCTAATACGGGACAGTTGCAAAGCACTGTCTAGCTAACGTTATGGCCACCAAAGGCTTTTTTTCAGAAGTTACACAGTCCCACTTTATTGTGTAGTCTGTCAGAAAATAACTGTATAATAGTACAATGAAATTAGTCAGAGAAACAAATCCTCATGTTCAAGGAGATGGAGCTATTAAATCTTAGCTAGAAAACACCATTTTGCTTGATCAATGACCTAAAATTATTACTGTACCCATCAGAAAACTTCTTGTGGTCATGCCAATAATGAATATCTTCTCTCAGAAGCAGAGGTGGAAAAAGCATGACACTGTACCGCTGTTCTCATAGTACCTCGTACTAACATTTAACATTGGTTCTCCTGTCCTTAAGCAAGTAGCTTTATTTGCCAAACCTTAACCACAGAGACAGCGGATCAAAACCCATGTATGAATGAATTTTGTTTTGGTAAATTGTGTTTAATTTGAACTCAGAATATGAATCATTTCAGTACTACTGGAAAATGACAAAGGGATAGTGACCCTCCATGAGGCATGCGGAGACACTGAAAGAGGGAGACTGTGATAAACAAAAAGAGATCTAGCAAGACAGTGAAATAAGGCCACCCAGCCCGTGGAGCAGGGGGTTAGCTTCTCCTCTCCATCTGAATTATATTACCTTCATTAGATAAGATGTGATTTGTGAGTCTCCCATTTCCTCTGCCCCGTCCTCACTGTCACACACAATGCCGAGGAGAGTTCCCAGAATGTCTTTATATGAGATCAACCTTGTCGAGAGCTTGCAAGAGGACTCCTCCTGCTTGCAGAACACGCGAACATACACAGCATTAGATACGTGCACACATCAAACGGTCTCACGCACAGCAACACTTGCTGTTCAATTGGTGGCAGAGCTAATGTCAAAAGGATCAGTAGAGCCAGGAAAGGGCTGTAAAAGGGTCAGAGAAGAAAAATCTGAAGGGCCAGAAACCTCTAGGGAGAGGCCTTCAAAAAGCCTGTGTTGAATTATAGATCCTCCCTCCCTCCCCATACAAAAGTCAATACATATTGTATATAGCTGTCTTTCAAAATGCATGAAATACTGGCGGTGCTTTTCCATCAATGATATATGGATCACACATAAAATATTATCTGTTGATCATGCTAATTCGAACAGGATGATATACAATGATGCTTTGTTGGACAAACGTATCTCAGAGTAGAAGCCTGAGGACGCTCCGCCTCCTCCGCAGGATGAGAAATAATAGGACACGCTGTGTGCATGAGCGATGCAATAGCTGCAGCGCAGGGTGAGATAAGGCTTTACAGTACAGAGTGAGGGACACTGGAGATGTGATTTCATTCTATACAGGCTGCATGCATTATGCATCCATGCCCTATACACGGGTGTCTCACTTGGAAATATGGTGTTAAATAATGAATTTGTTTTCCCTGTTGATACACAGATGTATGGATAAGATGAACTCTGTTTGTGAGTGTGCCTGTGTGTGTGGGAAGATTTGCATATAGATGCGCATGTCCTTGAATAACCGGGGCCATCAAAAATTGATTTTGCTCCATGAGACAAACATTTGCCCGATAAATTAGAGGACACTTAAAACAGTGTGAAGAATGGGAGCCATTTTCAGCAGTCAAAACAAGCGTGATCAGAGCTCAGTTAGCATAGCTGCTGTCATTTACCAAGTTAGGTGGCTAAATGTGGTGTATGTCATGCCCTTTAAAAGATCTGATACATGGCAGTTTTCTCCCATACACAGTTCTGCTCAACATTAAAGCGTTTTCAGTATCTGAAAAGTAAAAGAGAATGAAAGTGTGTGCACGTTTTCTGTATTCATTATTTATTTATGTATTTATTATGCCATTTCAGTATTGTTCTGTATAAAGTAAGAACCAGGTGAAAATCTTAAAACACTACAGTGTGTTTGTAGTCCTGTGCAGAATTCGGAACACTTTTCTTCATGGATCGTCAAATTTCGTACTGCAACAGGTGAATACAAAGTATTCACCCTGTGGTTTCAAAACATGTTTTTTTATTAAAGGCCTCTTTGTCTTACTACGACACAATTGTGAAACCCCTACTTCAAGGGATACTTGCAATTCAGGACACAGCCAGGTTCAGTTCCAGTTTTGGTGCATACAATTAATAGCTATGTTAAGATACAGTAAATTTTAGTTGGTGGGACTAACCATGCTTTCATCCACAACTATGTGGACTTGCCAATAAATACTTTTTCTTTCATCACTGTCCAAGCTCAAAAACCCCACTCTAGCTAGACAGTACCTGTGAAATCTGAATGTGTTTGCCAGGTCAACCCACTGTGTTAATGAAAGGATGGCAAAGATCCAGACCCAGAATGACGGATCAGTAGATTGTTTCTTGAGTAATAGCGTACATTTCTATATCATCTGTGCCACTCACAAAACTAAAGTCCATATTAAATGACCATTAATTAATCATACATGGCTAAATAGTTAATTTTTTTGTTGTTGAATTAATTCTGTGAAATGGCCAATTTTGCAACTTAAGGTCAGGGCATATCTTCCCCCTTTGAGGACGAGAGTCTGTAAAGGTCACCATCCTGTGTGCAGTGACCACATGAATGACTGTGAAATGATTGGTAAATTTGCTGCCGGAAAAAAAAGGATGCCTTAGGCAACAATGATGAAAGTCCACAGCATTCCACAGAGAGGAAGTGCGCTCAGTGTCATTGAAGTAAAGCTAGTAAAATGGGTATTTCCTACTTGACAGCCTCATGACAAGCGAGAAATGATCCTTGAGCTGCACTAAAACACCCTACTTGTCCAGAGTGGACCGTGTATCAGCTAGATAACTGCAGATGGTTACTCTTTTTAAACAATTTTAACTATCTTTGCATTTTCAGTTCACCTGACTTTATTGTATACTAATGCAAACGATGTCATATTAATGCAATCCAAGCACAATTTTGGGTTCTTCCCTTACACATTAAGGTCTTGAATGATGAGTGCCTCCCACTACAGTGTGCTTGGTAAAATCAGCACACGTGTAGTAGCAGGGAGTGGAGTGTAAAAAAGGGATGATAAATATAGATTCTGGAGGAAGAGTAGAATCAGTCCCCTCTCTTTTCCTGTCTGTCTTTCTCTATTTGGGCGTGTGTGTTAAATACAGATAGAGAGTGTAAAGCTCTGTACTCCTCTCTTTCAAACTGCAATTAGCTCTTATGTAAGCTTTGGCACTGGGATGGAGGCTACCGCAAGCTTTGGCAGCTACTTCCCCTCTCCCTCTGTCTCTCTCTGTCTCTCTCTCTCTGTGTAGCATGTTGCCATTCTTAGCAGACTGGGACTCACTATAAATATTTTATATGGCACAGTGCATGTGGGAAAAATGTATTTTTAGCCTCTTTCAGCGCTTTCACTGGAAGCCAGTTCTATGTGAAGCCAGACAGCTTTTTGGTGTGGATTAATTCCACTCTCCTCCTCTGTGCATGTTGTATGCGCATGTGCATCAGGGTCGGCCTTGATTAATTCGATTAATTCTGACTGCTGTCCACTGGCAACAGTTACAGTATTGATTCTCAATGAGTTCCTTTAAGGTAGGATATGCTATGTTAGCTTTGAGTTCAATAAAGTTCCAGATTTAGCAACGTGCGTCTCAACGCATGTGGGATTTTACACAAGGTGATCCCTCTCTCCCAAAGG
Organism: Lepomis macrochirus; assembly: GCA_024633595.2. Lineage (NCBI taxonomy): Eukaryota > Metazoa > Chordata > Actinopteri > Centrarchiformes > Centrarchidae > Lepomis > Lepomis macrochirus. The sequence continues at coordinate 28,426,857 of JALXJV020000013.1, read as the reverse complement.
ACAATTAGTAAGATAGAGGCACAGATAGTGCAAAGCAGGACCTGCGAGGGAAAATCAAAGAATGGTGATGGTGGTGGTGGTGAGGGGGGGGGGGGCACTTTGCAGAGGCTGCTAGTGAGGGATGGGATTTAAAATGCAAAGCACACCCTTCCCCCGGCCACCAAGACATGCATGCATGAACATGAGCAGCAGACAGCAGTCACACACTCACAGTCACAGCACTGCAAACACTTGAGGCTGTAGGCTTTTACATCTGCTCGGACATAATAGAAAGATTAAAAAAAAAATTATAATACAAAAACACTTGAGAGACTCATTGGTAGTCCAGGCAGTAGTAACATCCTTTGATCATTAGCCATATCAGTGACGTGATCTGTGCGTTTCCGTGCATGAACAGAGGGGGGGATCCGTTCGGTTTTTCAATCGAGACACATAATATCATCCTGGGAATTTTGGCTGTGGAAACAACAAAGATCCAATGTGATTATCATTCTCTCCTCTTTCTCAGCTGATCTGATCTGTTAGCAGCTGCAGGGTCGATTACTACACACTAACACACCCAGAGTGCCCTCAATCTAACCTTGATCGATGCTACGAAGGGTCACGATGGGATGGCAAGCTACAACAGCACAGCGAGTGCTTTATTGAGCCGCCCTTCCTTGCTCATTTTATAAGCCCTAAAGTTGGATCCTGAATTTAAATCAGAGTCATTAAAAGCAATCATGCTGGTTGGATGTGTGCTGTGTGTTTGAACTGACCCATCCAAAACAAGCTTACACAGAGCAAAATGTTGAGAAACTGTAACGAAGCAACAAATGCTATGGCAACAACCTTGGTGGATTTTTTTTTTATTTACAGCATTTTCTCTCCTCAGTGTCTACTTTTCCTCCTGAATTCATCTCTCTCCTTCTGCCTCTCCTTGCCCTCCTTTCCTCTTCTTCTTCCTGACAGGAGGACAGCAGCCATCCTGACTGCTAATAAGGGACAGGGCCTTTGCTGTTTTTTTGTGTGTGTGTGTGTATGTATGTGTGTTTGTGTGTGTGTATAACAGTCTGACACAGAGAGAGTGTCTTTGTTTGTGTGCTTGTGTACGCATGCCTGTGTTAGGATTTTGCAAAAGGGTAAGGCCAGGAGCAGAAAGAGAAAGAGTGAAAAAGATAAAGGGAGATGTGCTCTCCAGCTCTCTTCCCTCGATCTGTTTCCTCTCTGTTACTAGGCAACACCTGCAGGCATGCACTAAATAAAGCCTTGTACCCACTATTCAACCCCCCCACCCTCGCCTCTAACTCCTACTCAAACTCTCTTTCTCTCTCCTCATAAACCTCGTCCATCTCCTCTTCTCTCATTCATCCTTTAACTCTCCGGGACCCTTACAGCCTTCGCCTCATCATCCCAGCGCCCATTGCTTTCCCCTCACACATCCTGTTCTTTCCTGTGTCATCCTCCTCTATCATCCCCTCCACCCACCGGAAAGCAGGGAGTGTGTGTGTGTGTGTGTGTGTGTGTGGGGTTAGTTCAGGTTCTGGTTTGACACTGAACAGGAACGACAGCACTCCCTGGTTTGAAAAAAAGACAAGGTTAGGGACACAGTTCGTGAGGTAGATCAGATTACATGATCCTTTGTTTAAGAACTTCATCCTTTTGTTCTGAAACGTAGCTACACTTGCTCCAGCTGTAGGTGTTGAATCCAAATAAAGATTAATAACGTACTTCTCACTATTATCAATATCAAACTCAATATGAATTTTATTTATATAGCACACTTAAAACAACCAAGTTTGACCAGGGTGCTTTAAAGGTTAAAAATACAACAATTAAACAGTAACTTTGCCTGTGTTTCTTGAGGAAGCTTAAGAAGGCAAAATTCCTGTGCCAAGTCAGCTATTACAGAGGAGCAATAGAAAGCATCCAGGCTGAAAACATCACAAACTGGCGTGGGATGTGCACGGCCCGGGACCGGAGGGTGAGGTGCCTACGCAGAGCCCAAAGGATACTAAAGGAGAAAAAAGAATGTTTTATTAAATAAACTATAAACAACATAACTATTTACAACAACACAGGAAACAAACCCAAACCAGGAGATGTAGAGCCCAGGAGAGAGAGAGAGAGACAATGAGACAGAGTGATATATGAAGCCTAAGCTGAGGCCTACACAGTGTGGGATTATACATTTATCAAGGGGTTGCTTTTGCTGTTTAGTATACTTAGAAGTGTGATCTGCCTATGATTGACATAGTGATAAGAGAGGAACAAAATGTCTAGTATCATATTAATCAGTATATAATTAACCATAGAGCTTGTGCGGAAAACAGGAACCGCACCTCTCACCCAGTGAACCCTGCAGCATACAGAGCATACGTCACTCGACAGACACACACACACGATACACTGTCCTTCCCCAATACTTACACACATACACACACCATACACTTCACACTGTCCAGAATCTTCTGTCTGGTACATGCACAACTACAGACGGTCATAGGTCATACATGATATTTGCATCTTTACCAGACATTGCTAAATAAGGCAAAAGAAGATGTGCATCTGGGTGGATGGGTTTAAAACGTTTGAGAGTTGGAGCCATTCTGATATGGATTAGCAGGTTATTCCCCAGGTCAGGGGCAGCTACAACAGAGGCTCGACTGGACGGGGTTGCACCAGCTACGTCTCCTAACTTCTTAGTCACGGCTAGTTAGTTTTAAATTAGCCCTTTACTTTAAAAGTTGGAAAATGTCTTTGTAAGGCTTTAGCAGTGAGTACACCAGTTGCTAGGAAACACCTGTAGCACAGTCAAAAGCAATCAGCTGAACTAAAAGTCACTATAGCGTTAACCGTTGGGTATATACATAACTTAACAGCCTCTCTTTTGTAAATGTAGGTATTTTGTTTTATTTATGTATGCATAGATGGAGACATGTGTGTTTTAAAGGTAGTAGTAGGCCTATTCATGCAGTTTGGAATGAGTGGGACATATCTGGGTCATACATTAGCAAGCTAAGATTAATTTGTCATTTAGCTAAGAGTTACCTCTGGCAGTTACTAGGTGTAAATATTTAGCTACAATTCGTCCCAATAAGAACAAAAACAACTCTCCACTTAGTCTACACTTAAGTTGAACTTATGAAGAGTTGGTGTAGACGGCTCCTCTATAGAGGCTATTATCAGTTCTGATAATAACCTCAGCATTTCAGACATGGCACTTCTACAAGGACTTAATGAAAATCCTACAGTCTCTGACTCACATAGGAACATTCAGATTGCCTCTGGGAAGCTGCCGTAAGTGCTTCAAGGCACTTTTATTGCAAAAGGCATGAAATGCTTTATATTGAATGGCTAATACAAAAGAAAATTAAAGTCTACAAGTCTTTTGTAATTAGTAAAAGTATTGGTGGCTTTTTAATGGATTTTTAAAAAAATATTTTGTGTTTTTTTACTTACTATTTATTTTATTTTGCATCCAAAGTGTCCCAGAGCTCCTTCAGAGCACCAATAAACCTGCATCAACAAACCACCTCCGCAAACATCTTCAGAAACACTCTCCATCCTTCTCTCTTCTTCCTTTTTTTTTTTTTAAATACAGCATCTATATGGAGCATTTCATGCATTCTTAAAGGGTTCTGCGGTGGTAAAAGCCTCCAGAAGTATTTTCTGGTATTGCACTTGTAGGAGATTGTATTTGCCACTTCTTGAGCAGTAAAGTGGAGAAAAGTTGAGTGGTATGAGCTTTATCTGCTAAGAAAGATGGACAGAGACATTGCTGTCAGTTTGTTGCTGGTGCATACCATGAGTAGCAGTATTACTGTAGTGTGCAGGGTAAATAAGTGACCTGGCCCTCTGCCCTGAACCCTCAATTAATTTAACTTGAGAATATTATTATTTCTCTTTTGGTGACTTAACAGCAGAGACGGGATGAGGGCTCTGGTTACAACAGAGACAGAAACTGATAGAAAGAGAGAGGCAGCCGTTAAAGACAGCACACTTGGGGGCACAGGCAGGTAAAACTAACCCGAAACTGTCATTCTGACATACTACCCTATCTTTGCCTCCATACTGCTGAGGAGGATATATCTTTGGACTATATCAGTCAGCCTGACAGGCAGCAAGTAAGTATAGTTTGTAAGCAAAAGTCATCTTGGGTTTGACCGATACTGTGGGATTTTGTGTTTTTAGACACCAAAACCCTTCATTTTAAACCCTGCTTAATAATAATAATCATAACACATACAGTACATGTACAACTAGTACCTCATTATTTACCACTACTGTATGATGTTCATCTAACTGATCTGACCAAATTTATGATTTGATATGATCTTGATGTCAGTCTAATATCTGACCTTATTTCACTTCTCATAGGGAAAGTCAGTGTAAGCAGAGAGAGATTCATTGTGATGTGGGTGCTGTTCAGCTGTTGAGTAGAGGACTCAAGTGTACCTCTTGAGGCATTAATTTGGCCTAACGCACAAGTGAGTGTTTGCTCACCATAGAGAGATGATTTTATTACACATTAGAGGTAAATTCAGGTTTAAATCCCAGATGCAGTCCTAAGAGACAGCACACTCAGACACACACATGCACACACACACACACACACACACACACACACATTTAGCACGAGTCACAGACAGAGGACGAGAGGAAAAAAGGATTAAAGCCATGTGAAAGCTGCAGCATCGCACGAGAACAGAGTGGGTTTCAGAGATACAAATAAAATCGCATAGGACGAGCTCTGTCTCTGTGCATGTGTGGAGTGGGAAGGCAGCAGCCTTAAAATTGTTATATTTTGAGTGTGCACGTGCACACATGGATACAAACACAGACAGGCTTTGCACAATAACACTATCACACAGAGCCAACATGCATAACCAGAGATTTACCAGCGGATTTTAAAAGGGCGAGCAGTTGTGTGTGTGTGTGTGTGTGTGTGTAGAGCTGAGTGGGATTTGGTTTAATCCAAACATGAAACACAAGATTCCCCCCACCAGACACACACACACACACACACACAAACACACTGTCATTCTCTCTTCCTCTAAGTGTGTGTGTGTGCGTGTGTGTGAATTTGCCTCCCTCAGTCTCTTTTAGCGTTGCGTAACAGCTTGATTATATAATCCCAAACATATATGCATGTCCACGAGGCTGAGCGCAAGAGTACATGAAGCATGGCAGAGCATCAAACTGATGTGGAGGAGGAGGAGAAAGGAAAAGAAAAGAAAGAGGTGAAGAAGGGACAACATCCAGTAACACTGTGGTACTGTGAGTGCTTGTCTGAATTAGTACTCACATCTTTACTCCACACATTTACTCCTGTAAATCCATTCATGTTCATGTAAGCTCATCTACAAGTGACCACGGGAGGCGTAATGTTTTACGTCATTAGCTTCCTTAAATAGTGTTAGATAAAGGATGATGTATCAATGTCAGATTATGTAATATAAATATCAGAAAATGTCCCTCAAAGGGGGTTGAGAACACACCAAATAATGTAAAAATGTATATTATATTATTATATTTAAAAAGTAAAATTTTTCAAAGCAACTTTAGAACAAGCTGAAAACACAATATCATCCATGTTAGCAACAATCAACACGTTAGCATTTGCCTGGTTATATAATTCAGCTAACACAGAGTAACGCACACTAACAATAATATTAATTTGGAGTTGTGTTTCTGGCAATAAGCTTACAACACTTTCTGCTGCTGGAGCTTGAGACAGGGCTGATGAGAGCAGATCTAAAAAACAGAAAAGAAAAAAAAAAGCTAAAAGCAACTACATGTGTAGGCAGGGCAATTTTTTATGGTTGGTATGATCAGGTACAGTCAATAGACAGACAGGAGCGGGTGGTGGCACGGACTGAGGCAAAGCTGCATCTGCAAATTGAAAATGTTTCAGTCTGGTCTTTCGCACACATTCACATACAGATGTAAGACAAAACTGTAGAAAAATAACAGATGAAACTGGGGGTTTCTGGTAGTGTTACTTACATCAGACGAAACTAAACGAAATATATTCGTCAACAACCTTTTTTTACCCTGCCTAAAACAAGACGACGACGAGACGGTGACAATGTCCTTAAACACTGACTGTGACTATCTTAACATCCAATGTTGTTGATGAAAAATGACAACACTAAAATGTGATTCATTAAATGAGAACATAATAAAAATCTCTCTTTTCTTTTCAGTATAATGAGGAGACAAAATATTACAGGCCATATTTTCTCCCTCTAAATTTTCACTTGAACAGTGTGTTCATTCAGCGGATTTTTTTTCTTCCTGCGCTTTGAATGCTGGCCGACCCCGGCGACGTCTGTTGCGCGAGCGAAAGCGTTACTGTACTGTGGAGGATGTGAACTCTGCTGAACACAACATGCTAGGGAGAAACAGGCGGTTAGATATTTAGTCTCATTTTAAATATAGTGAGTATACAAAAACAGAGTGCCTAATTATATCGAACGGCAAGCGATGTGACTTTTAGATTTCTGGAAAAACATTACGAACGTGAAGCAGCATATCAAGACTAACCAGACCAGGCAGAGGTAAGTTGTCTCCTTGGCAATTAACATGAAAACAAAGCTAACATTCAAATTTTACAAAACATTTTATCTATATGTGAGATGAGTGAAATAAAGACTAAAATGATATCTCTATTTTGCTAAGAGCAGATTGACTAAAATGCTAATGCTAATGAGTTAGAAAAGACTAAAATGATGGTTAATGACTAAAACTAGACTAAAATACTTTTGATTTTCTTTTGTAAAATCAGACTAAAATCAGACTAAAACGCCCAGACGTTTAATCAACTAAAACTTGATTTAAAAATAGTAGCCTATACAGTGGACTATCTGTGACAAAAACTAACAAGGACATTTGGCACAGGACTAAGACTAAATTTTAAATAGGCTGCCAAAATTAATACTAGTTTCTGGTGAATTCTAAGATCAGTCAAAGGCTGAGCTGCCACACAAACACACCGTCAAACTACCCCACATGTGGCCGACATGTACATTGCTAGCTAGCTTACAGCTAATATCTGTAGAGCCGGTGTGACACCAAAATCTGTGACCTATCAGATTCTGTGACCCAAATGGGAAGTTAAGAGCCTGAGGTTTTGTTGACGATATGAAGCAGCTGCGGGTTGGTTGGGTTCAGGTACCAAAAGTGCGTCGTTATGGTTAGGAAAACATCGTCGTTTGGGTTTTGGTCACAGATTTTGGTGTTACACCGGTACGTTGGCTACATGTGCTGCACAAACAGTCCAGAAGTCAAATTGACACAAATAAAGAGATGTCACTACATAGTCTTTTCATCCATTGTTGCTATAAAATATTAAGAAGTGCAGCTTTAAATTGCAGCAATACCCAAATCATGAATTTATCGAGAATTAATACTTTCGGGTTTTAATTACAATTTACTCTGAGAAATGTTCCTTCTTGGAATTTCCAACAAAATGTCTCTGAAGCCTTGAAAAATATTTCAGTGTAGGATACCTGGAGGGTGGAGGAACAACACAGCTCCGATAAAAATGGTGTATTGAGGGAGAACTAAAAGCAGAGACTTAAATTGAGAAGACAGTTTGAGAACATTTTAGAATCTGAGCTTTGGGAGGCCGTGAGTGCTTTCAGAAAGCTCTTCCAGGGAGAAAGATAATCAAAATGGAAAGAGGAACTGAGTGGTATGAATAAAGTTAGAGACAAGAGCTGGATGGAAATTTAAATAGAAAATAAAAGAAGGAAGGACGAGAGCAGAGGAGAGGAGAGGAAGGGAGAGGATGAAGGAGGAAGAAGACATAAAGTTAATATATGCGTCCCTGTGCGGAGTTGGTGTCATTACTAGTATTAGTAGGTTGGCAGTAAACATTGAAGCTAAAAGGCAGGAGACATCACTCACACTGACAAACCAGCACACACACTTTAAACACACAAAGACAGGCTTAGCTGCAGCATACACACATATTCACACGCAGGCTTAACTCGAACACACACTCCCACGCACACAGACAGGCCTATGACTCAGTAACAACTTTTGCCTTATCTCCAAACCTTTCTCTATCTGTCCAATTCAATTTATTCATCCCCACCCTCTCTCTAACCCTCCATCCACTCATCTCTCTTCATCCTCCCAAGGCTTTTATCGTTTTCAACTCCTTCCATTTTCATGTGCTATCCTCTACTCAGCTCCAAAAATTGAGCGTTATTCTCTCTTCGTTCATCCTTGACTGGCTCCACGAGCAGCTCCCCCCTCTGCTACGGCTTCACCTTCACTCTGAAATACCTTCATGTTTTGTTGTTTTTAATTAAAAAATCTCTCCTGGATTTCACTTATCCTTTCCACACGCTCTCCTCCAGCCATGTTGTTCACTAATCAACCATTTCATCCTTCATTTCTATTAAGTGCTGCTCAAGTACAGGGACACTTTACATGTCCATTTAAGACAGTCAAAATATAATAGAACGGTGGAAAGAAACATTCTAATAATAATGAAACCGTATTATAAACGTTGTAAGCATCAGCCTATGTTGGTGAAAATGTTCCTTTGCTTTCCTTGAAAACAGTCTGCTCGTACACTTGATCCTCGCATGTAACCCAAACACTGACTCTTCTTGTCCCAGACTTGTCCCCTGCTGCCTCTGCGAACAGCGCTGTCACTGGCATGTCCACAGCCGAGGGAATTGACATGACAGCCGCTCTGCTGCGTGGTAATACCCACTGCCATGCACTTTAGAGGTCACAGATCAAATTTTTTCAAAAACAGGAGAGAACGAGGGACAACAGAGGACAAAGAAGAGAAGTAAGGAGGGAGCAGGGAGAAGGAAATGAGGAGAGTGGAGGAGTACAGGATGCTCTCTGGTCCCTCTGTCGCCTCCCGTCACCAGAGAGAGATGAGGGGGCTGGTTGTCATGACGGCTGTTGTCATGGCAGCTGGACTGGGTGATAAACAGCAGAGATGTCCGTCCAGTGAAGCTGCCGTGGCAACCGCTGACAAGATGGGGCAAATATGCTGTTGTCACGGGAAGTTTCATATGGTGGGTTTTTTTTATATTTTGATCATCACTTCAAAATGTTGTGGTCTGAGGGAACTGTACAACAGCCTTCTTTAAAAGGTTTGGTGTATAAGTTTTACTGGCATCTAGTGGTGAGGGCTGCAAATTGAAACACGTTACTCGCAGCGCCTTCACATACTCCACAGATGGTCCCATTTTCAGAGTTGTGAAGTCCTTCTTCCGACTTCAGTGTGTGTTCATGTGCTCTTACATCGGAATGTGGAATAAGCACACGACAAAGGTGCGCTACTACAGAGATGTGTTGGATTAGCATTTTCAGAGCACGTAAACAACACACAGACATCTAGTTCACTGTACGTCAACAGCAAACTGTTATAACCACGTTAGAAATTACATGTTGTGTTTATGGGAGTTGGCACAAATCAAAGTTCTGTACACTTGTGTCCCATGTTATTTCTCTTTTTGCAATAAAATTTTGAGGAAAAAAAAAAAAGATTATTCCGACACCGCATGAATGCACCGTCAGTCACCGCACACCGCTCCCTGTTCAAGCGCATAGGAGAAACTACGACACGCTGTTGGTTCTTTTGCTAAATAGTATGTATGGTCCTCCATTTGTACAAATTTCATTTATTTTCTTACTTCTAATAAACCAGAATACAACTACTTATACTAGTTCTTCTTTGTACTAATTCAACTTAGTGGCAAAACACGCTTTGTAGATACTTTTGTCCGTCCGGGCTACTGTAGAAACATGGCGGTGTAACACCAAAATCTGTGACCTATCAGATTCTGTGACCAAAGCCCAAACAACGATGTTTTCCTAACCATAACCAAGTACTTTTAGTACCTAAACCCAACCAACCCGCAGCTGCTTCATATCGTCAACAAAGCCTCAGGGCGCTTAACTTCCCATTTGGGTCACAGAATCCGATAGGTCACAGATTTTGGTGTCACAGCTGTACGGTGCAACTTGGGGACTTCCACGTAAGAGGACCCACGATGTATGTAGATCAAAATGGCTCATTCTAAGGTAATAAAAGCATAATGGTTCATTATTAAAGGTTAGTAACACAGTTATGGATCTTATTGCATCTCGATTGATCAATCCACACGCACACATGTATATACATATATAAATAAAATAAATAATTTCTCAAGTTATGTCCTAATGAATTTGGTAACCTCCTGATTTTTCATCAAGCACCATCATCAGATCAATTTGCCCAATACTTTGCGATGTTACTAAATACTTGCAAAAAGAACGACATTCCCATCAGCCCCAGCTGAACTTTCAGTTTGTGCCAACTTGCTAAACAAAGACGGTGAACATCCCCTTCTTAACTCAAAGTTACCTCTGTGCCGAAGTATAGCCTCACAAAGCTGCTAGCATGTCTAGAGACTCTTGTTTACACCACTTCATAGGGATGTTTCTTCATTAGCACTGTTCCATAACTGTGCTGATTGTTTGAATTTATCTGTCATTTGGTTTTAGGTTTGCAAGGACTAAAAACACACAGGCACATCTGTGATCTCTTTTTCATTTACCTAACTTAGTTGTTGGAAGACAAATACATAACAGACTATGTCTTTGTTGACTGTAAGAGACGTTGAGATGTTTAGTCTCCAGGTGTCCTTTGAGTTTAACTTGGCATCATAGATGCATCTGACAGTCTTTGTTTTACACTGCCGTCAACCTGGAAAACTGGCCTGCTGAAGCTGTAGCATGTAACAAGCAGCAAAAATGAGCAGTTGTCACCAGCTGTAGCCGTGACCTGCCTGCACTTTTAAAGGTTTTTTTATGTTTTTCAAAAGGATTTAAATACATTTTAAAACACAATATCAAAATGAAGTTAAAATGAATGTCAGTTTGTTTATCAATGTAGTGAACCCTTTAGTGGTTCACACTACCTTTAGACTATTTAATTTCTCATAGCAGATTGATTCTGACTCTACCTAAACCACCCTTTCACAAGCATGGCTTTAACACTTCAGTAGACCGAGAATGAGTACAAACAGGTGGCATCACAGTTAACCTTTTAACGCTTTTAATCAACTCCATATATCTGCTTAATTACAGGTGTAGAAAAATGAGATGGCAGTTAATATAAACCTCTCTGAACAGGAGAAACTGAAATAAAACTGATGCCACTTAGGCAGTGGAACGAATCTTGTTAAAATATAAAGTAAAATTTAAAAAAAAACAACTAAACAAAATAAGATAACCCATTAAAATAAAAAGCTGACTCCTGGAGGGGAAACATTTAATATCCCACAAGAGTTCATCCCTAGGAGGGAATCCTTCTGCAGTGGCACTGTGGTAAACGGAGAAACTCACAGAGGCACGTCACCCTCCTCTACCATAAAATCTGGTCTCTGACCTGGTCACCAGTTATTAGAGCTCCAATACGTTTCAGTCAATCCTCCTTTGTCTCAATTGTCTCCTCTTGATTCTCAGCTGCTAGTCCCCTTGTTGCCGCTGTCGGGCTTTGGTTCTGATGATTGGTTTTTATCACCGTTCTCCGAGTCCACCTCTGCCTCAATTTCCGCTGGCCCTTCCTCCGCCGCCTCCTTTTCCACCTCATCCTCCACCTTACTCTCCTTTTCTTCATCCCTCCGTTTCTGCCCCTGGCCCTGTTTGTCCCTGAAGACCTCCACGCCTAACAATCTGAGGTAATGAAACCTCTCATTGCGGGGGACGAAGGCTCGGATGGATGTCTTCCCCCTCCAGCCACACAGCTGGATGGGACACTGAGGCTCCGATGGTTTACTGGCAAACAGAGGGTTATGGTGGGTGAACGAAGACATCGCTTCAAAAAGGATAATGACAAAACATACATACACACATATCTATTATATAAAAACAACAAACTTACTTTGGGTTGGGAATGTACTTCAACACAATGCTACCCATAACTGCAGAGAGAATAACAGATTAATGACCACAAAGCAACAGTGGATTATTCCAAAACACCATTTCATTGTAAGATACTCCATGCTCATCATATAGTCATGTGCATTCATATCTGGGAACTACCCAGGGTGATTTAACTGCTCAGCTTCTCTTGTGAGGTTTTTGAGGGTCAGTGCCTTGCTCAAGGGCAGCTCAATGTCAGTAGTTGAGGAAGTCAGAGCATTACCCACTCGCTTTCCTCTTTCCCTTAATGCCTGCCAAACCAGAAACCTTCCAGTCACTAATCCACAACTCTAACCTCTGGGCTGCTTCCCAAATTCTTCTAGTTATTTTGTTTGTCAGTATCAGAAAGAAACTTCTGGCTGTAAAATCTGTTGTAATATTAATTACAGAACTTTTCTTGCGTGCTCTTTTTGTATTTGGAATACATGTCTTATATTTTGAAATAAACCTTTTGCCTTGCGTACCCATTTTCTTGGCCTGAGCGTGAGCGTCGTCCTCCAGTTTGCTGAGGAAGGGGTTCTCCTGGGTCAGCAGCACTTTGATATCCTCCACACTCACTCGGATTATCCTGGAGCGAATGTACGGCTGAAGAGTGTAGATACCCTTGAGGGACAGAGAAGAAATGTGTTTGACAAACACGTTTTTTTTTTACAGTAACGCTGTGCATATGAAAATCAATTAATTAGAATTTCATTCGAGTCTGAACTCAAATGAACACAGCTCATTATTCAGCAGTGCTCATCGCCTCTGTGGTGAGTAACTTCCTTTATGTGTTTGAACACAAATAGGCGCTGCTTTCACAAATTTTATGATAAAATCAAAGAGTATGTAAAGTGCTGAAGTCCTAGATATATACACATATCGTTCTGCATCACTTCAAATCATGCGGTTAATTTGCATACAAAAAGAGGATTATGGGAGTTGTGTGAAAACGTGCATCTAATGTGTGAAGAGAAGGTTATGTTTTCACAATAATACCGCTTCCAATTAATAAGATGCTGCTCAACAAAGAACAAGTAGATTTACAGTGAATGATTTTCACGCCACTGAAGATTTAATGTGAGAATGAGAAGAGATATTCATGGTGCTGTGCTGTAAAATGGTGTGTGTGTGTTACCTCCTGAGCCAGTCTGAAGGCACAGCCAAACTCCTCTCCATCACTGTTGCGAGACCACACCTTCACCCCTGTGTTAACGACCTGAGAAACAACAACAACAACAAAAAAGCATTCTGACATATGGCTCTGTACGAAAACAACCCAATGATGCCAGATTCTACTGACTTTAACTGCACTAATTAATATCTCTCCTGAAAACATAATGGGGGGGGGGTCATTTAAATCAAAATAAAAAGGACTAATTAAGTTACTCTAGCCTTGTTGTAGTACTGGTAATGTCTTTTGTAATTACTGATGTTCACCAAACTGCCTTGCTGAAGGCATCAACTAAGATATTACAAAACTGTTGGTAAACAGAGTGCAGCTGGTCCCTGGGGTCCCAGCAGGAGTGGTAGGCAACTGTCAGTGATTAGCAAAGTAAAATACTACACTTCCGAAACAATTACGGATGTTGAATTCTTTACCAACCTAAGGGAAGTGAAATGATTGAAATGAACTTTAATACTTAATTATTGTCACTGTTGTCACTGCTTTTAAAATAACTAATTCCTTTAAACCTATGTACAAATGATACTTTTAAGTGGTCTTAAAGTTGTACTGTTGTTAAGGGTTGTTGAATGGTGTTCTTATCTGTAACTCTGCTCTGTCAATATGCTGCTATTTTGGCCAGGTCTCTATTGTAAAAGAGGATTTAAAATCTTAATGAGATCATCTGGTTAAATAATTTATTTTTTTTTAAAAAGGAAAATGGATGTTAAATAATATTAAACTATTAACATTCTGGAAAAGGCCAAATGAGATTTTATAGAGAAGGGAAGTGAAAATAGGTCATTCTTTTCCAATTACCACATACAGTATGGGAAATAATGTGGAGAGATTCACTGTGGTTTAGCCCAATAGAAAGTGACTAAGAAACATCAAACACAAAGAGGAGAACAAAGACACTGAGGCGTACACAGCACCACCTGTGCAGGTGCTACAGAGTGGAGGACCAGAGGGACCGGAGATAGGAGAGAGTCCCATCTGTCAGGCTGCACCCAAAAGCACACACTACAAAACTAAACTGATGTAGAAATGTAAAGCCAATATGTCTGTACCAAAAAAACGGGTATAACAAACACGATGCCGTTTGTCCGACTAGACTGATCAATACCAGATGCATTGTGCAGGAAATAATTGATTAGTGATTTGTTGTATCTATTTTTAATCAGATTTCCATGCCAGGAAATGTTTTGTCATCATCAAACCATTCAAAAAAAATTCACACACCTTCATACGCTCGCTGTTATTGAGCAGCACGTTGCGGAGCTCTTTGGACACCATGTACAGGTGTCTCTTCTTGCCCTCGTGGGTCCTGGTCAGGACATTGAGCTTGGGGAAGTTGGGTGACAGATCATAGAAAGATCTAAAGAAAAGAGGGGGGGGGGATTTGTGTGGCTACACCAAAGTGCTGAAAATGATCATTTCTGTGTCTGATACACACAGAGACACTTACTGTATGGTGGTGAAGACGGGGTCATCTTCCGTAAGGAACACAAAGGGGTCCTCTTTATAACCAAACAGTCTCATCTTCTTAGAGGCTGGAGGCCTGACAGACAGACAGACAGGGACAGACATTCACTTAAGTTTCAAATAATTTATGTTTGTTTTAAATTCCAAATTTTACAGCACAACCCATTATCCTTGGGTTGTACTGTCAAAACATCCCACGTCAATAGTTTGAACAAAGCTTTCATTGAGTAAGAACTTTTATGAGCTTTTAATGACGACATTCATTTCGACGTCTGTGGCCGACATTTAATTACAGAAACCGCTTACAATTTGCATATTTCTTCAGGACCAGTGATGGGCTCGTTAATCCAAAAAGAGTCATTTCGCACTTAAAGCAATGTAGGTCAGTTTTTTTTGTTTGTTTTTTTTAAATAATGGCTGAAGACATTGCAGTTTTCCTTTGTTTATTAGCTCACCAGACCAGCAGGACTCACCCACATACTCCGTCTTGTTTTGCTGCAGTCTCCTGGGCCAAGGAAGCTCCTTTGGTTGCCTCCTCTTCTGCATCCCCGTCTATTTTTCCCTCTGGGCCTCCCCCCTCTCCCTCCTCCACAGCAGTGTCTGCGGGGGTCGAGGATGCCGGAGAGCCTCCAGTCTGGGCCGCTGAGATGGACGGGACGTCCTTCCTCAGCTGGAGACGATGGGGAGGGAGACGAGCAGATAAAGAAGAAAGAAAGAAGTACCAGCTGCGGTTAATAAAAGCGAACAGGTGAGTGATGTGCTCCATTTCCCTTTTCAAGTAAGAATAACAATCTAATCATCCATTAAGTGTGCGTGTGTGTGTTTCAGTACCTTGGGATATCTTTTGTTCCAAGGCATCGGGGCTTTTTTCACCAGCACAGCCACAAAGAAACCACCAGTGTTCTGGTGATGTGGCAGAATCCTCATACTGACATTAAAATACACACAAAAAACATAAATCATGGCTTTGAGTTTTATGGTGCCACCTACCGTAAAGATAAACAAGCCCCCCCCCCCAGCATTAAATAAAAAAGGGCTTAGACAGCGTGTGGCAACAGCTCCCTCTCCTGGCCAGCATCGTGTCAGTCTGAGCATGAAAGTGAACGCTGCAGAGCAGAAATGACGTCATCTCCCCCTCCCCCCCATTGAGTGTGCAAGTGTGAACATGTATGTAGAGTGTGTGTGTGTGTGTGTGTGTGTGTGTGTGTGTGTGTGTGTGTGTGTGTGTGTAAAGCTGTGCCAAGAAAATAAATCAGACACTTTACTCAGCTAATGAATTTGGCATCAATGAAAACAGAAGAGAGTACAAGTGCGTGTGCTTTACTTCCCTGCTTTCACAGAGACAAAATACTCTCAGGGGAATAAGAAGAGAAAAGAAATCAGCTAAATTAAGATAAGCGTCTAGAGGGGAAGACTTGGATAGCGTCTAATGGCCCTTCCTGAAAAAAAAATTCCTGCTAGGAGAAAATGTTTTTCGATGGAAACATTTTTTTAAATATATAATGGCCTCCTTGCTTCTGCACTCACAACAGAATACACTGATTATTTTGGCACTCAAAGAGGCATTAAACAAGGCTTCCAGCTCTCACAGTCCCTATTTGCTTTGGCTATAGAGCCTTTAGCCACACTGAGCCGACAACACATGGACTTAAAGATTAAGGTTTGGGGGTTAGCGTTATGGGAGAAGACCTAGGCTGAGGAAAAGTCATTAACATTTTTTTTTTTTTCCAAAATTGTACTTATACTGTGTGGTTGGGTACATACCATCTCTCCAGATGCATGCTAGCAAGTTTCTCTGGGTCTTTTGGCGGAAACATGGTGGGGCGGATCTGTGTGTGACGACTGCTTGGAACTTCGGACCAGTCAGAGAACCACTGGCCCTCCTTGGTCATCAGCTACAGAGGCAACAACCGTTTTAAGTGTGTGATCCGATCAAAGTAATGAGCAGTCAGGATACTGACCTACAAAATTCTGACTGACATGGAAGCTGAAGCACTTCTGTGAACTAAACACTGTTTTCCTTTCTGGTTTGTTGTAATGACCGCCAAAGACATTCCAGTACCTTCCAGGAAGTGACCCCAGGCATCCATTTCAGCCCTGGCAGATCCATTGAGCTGTCGGCCAGCTCCAGCGATCCTGGCAATGGGGATGGGGAAGACATTACAACTTGGTAGAAAATGTCGAGTTGTTTTATTTAGATATCATTTTTAATATAATATATCCTGACACATTCATCAACATTTAGTTTCAGCAACACGAAAGTCTTCCAGTGACCAGTTTTACTATGTAACAAAGTGTTAAAGCCCACCGTGGCTGGAAGATAATGAGAGACTTTCTTCCACGGCAGTCTTTAACAGTATGATATAACAAATGTTCTAAGCTGGCATTCAAACATGCACCAACACATTATTTCCTCATCCAGAACAGAGTGGAGACTCATCTGCTTTGTGTTACATGACACAACACAGGACTTTCAAATGGATCTGACGAAGTTACACGATCATAGCAAACATGTCCCACGTTTGTTTTAGGGAATGCTTGTTTTCATTCCACCTCTAGACTATATGAGGTTCAATAAATCTGAAATAAGCTTCCACATGAACACATCAAACATTTGCTCGTCGAGTGATCATTAGTGACAAATGAAAATAATGTTAACTTACTAACATACATCGTTCAAACTGAAAAATTAGTCGATGGATCGATCAGTGGGATATTGCTGGGTTTTAGACCTTGGACTTGAGGAAATTGTGATGGTCAATAGTTACTTGCCATTTTATAAACCAATAATTGATTAATTGAAATGATTAAGATAATTCTATGATAAAAGGAATCGTTAGTAGTATTAGTCGTACTAATAAGCATCAGTGCTCTTGAAATGCATCAACGTCAAACCATCAAGCTCTTGCTACAACACAAAGTTATTTAGTTGATAACTAGCTGTAAGCAGAGCGAGAAGTCGGGGGCACTAAACTTCGCGCCATGCCGATTGTTTTGGCATCTGTTGATAAGCAGGCTGTCATATCACGAGCTACAGCTTTATATATTTCAGAGATAGCTATGATAATAGATCAGAGGAGAGTACGGATGAATGCCCAAGATGTTCTGGCAATGACTTGAGTGTGAGAGAATCAAATGGGGGAGAGATAGAAGGCGGTCATGTGTGTGTGTGTGTGTGTATCAGAGAGAGAGAAAGAGAGCGCTCCATTTCTTTATTTCCCATAGCGAACGGTAGCTAAGACAACAAGTTATTAACCAAATATTAGTTTTTAACCCTGTTAACAGTTAGCAGACCCTAGTCCAGGACTGAGAGAGGTGAGGAGTGAGATAAAATAGGACTATTTACTGCAGGTATGAATGGACAAGATATGGAGCAGGGGGAAAGTGAGGCAGAGTGAAAAACTAGATGCTGCAGAACAGGGCTGGTGGCTGCTGTGCAGAGCAGAGGGTGGAACTGTCGCTGAGAGTCCAGAGTGTGAGAGTGCTGAGCAGAGCAGGATCCCAGAATATTTCTGACTTTTTTGATTTGTAATGAAATAAAGCAATTGTAAAAATTAATAAACCCCATTAACTTTCACATGTCACTCAACTGAAAGTGCTCCCTGTATTTTGCCCTTTGATGTGAACTGGAGCGTTAACGTTCACTAGTATGAGAGGGATGTCAGGTGTGCCGAAAAAAAGAAAATTATTCAAATCCCAAAACTGAAAATCGAACACCAACCCAGCAAAGAAATATTCGGATCCAGCCCTAGTTGTAAGTTAGTTAACGCAGAAGGTAACATTGTGACAAAGAGCATCTTTTTAATCCGATATCTGTTGAGGATTTGGTTGAGTCGGTCCGCACGAACTCCTCGTACATGTGGTTGTTATTTCCCACCTTTGCCATGATCACCCAGCCTGCTATACATTTCTGAAACTGTTTTTAGCCAGCAACCAAAAGATAAGAGACAAATGAGGAAATGGGACAAACCAAACAATGAGCTGGCTCCATGAGGTCAATAGACATTTTATGAAGACGCTTTTCAGTAACAGGAAATAAAAGTAAAAACTGGAGTGCATAAAACAAAACTAAAATTGAACTTTGATTTGAATAAAGATATAAACACATGCTGCTTAAAATGTACAGCCTTGTGAGTGTTTGTAAGTTTGTTACCTTCGCTCTTCTCCAGCAGTGCTGCGATGACAGCTTCGTCCTCTATAGGGTTGAGTGAACAGGTGGAGTAGACCATCCTCCCTCCCACAGCCAGCTGTTCAACACCGCGCACTGCGATACGCAGCTGGAGCCTGGCGAACACACACACACACACACACGCGCTCTGTAATACTGCCACATTCTTTTTTCTTTTTCTTTTTTTTTTTTTAATTGGCACAAAAAGAACACCATTCCCTTGTCGTTTAGTCAATTTGGTCTACCACACCAAATCACAAATTCACACGCTTACCCGTGGAGGTGCAGGCTGTTGCTGGTTGTCCATTTCTTCCACACGTCTATGTTCTTCCTCATGGTGCCGTCCCCGCTGCAGAACACAGAGGAACACCAGTCAGACACATCCCCAGGTCGGCCCGAGGCGATGAAACCACCGGAGATCCCCGACACTTCTCACAGGGCAAACTGTCTGAACGCTGGGCTTTAGCTGACTTCTCACATCACTGCAGCCTGGCTCTGTCTTCATTACTGCTTTTTCTCCCCTCCCTCTCCCCGTGTTGTGTTTGGCAGGGCCTCCTGGCTTCAGCACTACAGCTGGTATAACTCAGGCAGCATTTGCAAACAAATGCAGTTCTGTTTGAGCTATGACATGACGCAAGACTTAAAGAGACGAAGGATGTTTTACCATTACCTCCGTATTGCAACAGCCACTTGTTTAAAAAGGACCTGTAAATACCCAGCATCTCCATCTGCATCTTCATCTCTCCCCCAGCTTAACACCCACACACACAGCAGAGCTCATCGCCCGTATTTCTTTCTTCCTCCTCAGACTTCCAACCCCTAGCTCTCCTGCAGCACTGGAATAAGTGTGAGTGATGCAAACACAAGCCAGATAAATAATTGCAGCAGGGTCCCGCTGCCTTTTGCTGACCTGCAGGGCACGTCACACAGGATGCGGTCGTAGAAGAGGATGTCCTTCTTGCCGTCTGAGTCGATCTTGAGTGTGGGGATGCAGGAGGCGTCGTGGTTGACCACCATGATGCAGGGGCTGTTGAGACGCTTGGCTTGGTGCACAAGTAGGTAGCAGCGTTTGTTGTCCACGTCGTTGGCAATGACAAAGCCCTCTGGAGGGAAGAAGAGTGGATTAAGGTTAACTACTGTTGTGGCAGGCATATGCTGACTAAAACCCTGAGTTACTTTGTACTGTGGAATACTGGTTTACATTCACAGATTTTCTCTGTGCTTGATAATTACAATAAATTTATGACCAAATGATTTCTCCCCCTAGTAAAACACAAATTAATCAGAAACTTAAGCATCTTTCCTTCTTTTAAATGTTGTTGTTGTTGTGTTTCTTACCTGGAAATGGCACATCCATGTCAGCATGGAGCATCTCAATCAGCTGGGCTGTCTTCGACCCTGGAGCTGCGCACATGTCCAGAATCTGTGTAGCAACACATGCATGTCAACACTTTAAAAATATTTTTTTGTTTAAAGCTACAGGAAAGGTGTCTTACAAGGGGGCACGAGAGAGAAAAACTAAAATCAACAGTAAATGCATTAAGCATGACAGACCTACTATTCTTAACCTTGAAAGAAGGAAGTGCTTTTACCTTGTGGTGGGACTCAATCTTCAGGAGGAGAGGAGGGATCATACTGACAGCTTCCTGTCGGCTGATGTTACCCTGCAAGACACAAAAAACAACGCTTGTCTCTTCATTTCTCTGACGACTTCTGACATTCTCTGGTCCCTACTGTCCGAACTACCCATCAAGGGTGAAAGTGTAACACGGCCAATATTCAAACATGCCATGTTCACTTCTATAACAGGGCCACGGGTGTTTCTGTTAAATGTTCTGATTGGCTTGTGTTTGACTCACAGACTCTGTCTCGCTGACCAAGAACTGGTGGAACTTCTCCAGCAGGGGAGACTTCCTAATGATCTTCCTGCTCATGTTGGTGTGCCAGGCCTGCTCATCAGGATACCTGTAGAAGATAAACACAGTGTGTAAGGAGATTGCAGTTTGAATCGGTGTGTCTTTTCAGCCTTGGGTAAACCATGTGATCGTACCAGCTCAGAGCCTGTGGAGCCTCAGTCTTCTGACCATCGATCTCCAGCTCTTGAATATCCTTAAAGTATTTTTCCTTCAGACAGTGGAGGATTTCCTTAGCATGGCTGAAATAAGACAAGAAGGAGGACAAACTGGGGATTGGTAAAACAACAGGCAAAAGCCTACAACTTCTAAGAGTTCTTCAAATTTAAGCGGCATCTTCAAACACTTGTTTACAGATTTTACAAGTAATCCGATGTCTTGAACGATGTTCTATGGGGTGCACAGTGCCCACAATTGCCAGAATGAGAGGGCACATTCATTTTCCAGCATCGTGCAAACAAGACAAAAGAGTCTGAATCCAGGTTATAGATCTGTCCAGCTCACCTCTTGTACCCAGTGATGCGGATGGTTGCTGGCAGCGGTTCCCTCATGGCCTCCATAAACTGTTCAAACTCTCCTTCAGGCACCAGGCCTAGTTCCTTGTAGTAGTGCTCAAACAGCTTGTTCTCCTTGACAATGTCAGCATAGCCAGCTCCCCAGCCCTGAACACAAGGACGCATGGTCATTAGTGGGAGTCATATGTACTGAATATTTTAACAGCCTTCCTGTACAGAACTAGCTGGAAAAGTACCTAATAAATAGGGATGATAGCTTTTGTATTAAAACATTACATTAACTTAAATGCCATTCTAATTTCTGTCGATTTAATGTTGTCTTGCTTATGGTAAAAGGTAAATAATTTGTAGATCATGTCATGTGACCTGTTGCATTTTAGTATGCTCTAAAGGTCAATTCGGCATGTAGAAATCCACTAATAGAACATATTTCAATAGGTTTTCGTCAACCATACTTGCTTCTTCCCGTCAAGATGTTCTGATAAAAGACTATTAGACGTTTAAGGGGAAAACCAATATTCCCTTACATGTAACGTCGCGCATTGCCATATTAAATTAATATATCTGCGTGCCAAGTCTGGAGAAGCCTCACACTCTCCAAACAACAATAAAAGGGGATATATCTGGACGTTAAACGCCAGAAATGGTGGTTACACATGGCTTTGAAAACAGCTGAGTTAACGCTAGCTAACGTTAATAACAGTAAAACTCTTTGGTGTCGCAGCTGTTTAGCTGTTGCAGTGTCTTGGCAGCGTGACTGCACAAATTCACTTTTAAAAAAAAATGTAATCGCGTTCGTCCCAGCTCCCTTCGCATTTAATAAACAGAGGTAATGTGTGGCCTGATCGAGCACTTCACACCGGAACATTAGCAAGAGTTGCTGCAGCAGAAGAGTGAATCTTACAGCATTGTCTCTATCGTCCCTGCCAGCAGTCTGGTTTTTCTGCCGCTGCCTGCTTCTTTTCCCCATGTTGGAGTAGCACACAACTCTGGAGAAAAGTCTACGTAACGACGTGGTGGATGGATGCCGAGAAAAGTGATCTGCAACTCGTAAATGTACTGAGCGTTTGAGGATGGACAGCTGCGCTGTGTATCCTCGAAACGTGTTGCCTCTGACGCACGTGAATCAGGACCTCTCGAGGTGGCCTTCAAATGTGCCTGCAATAAAGGTAAACATCTCAGGGGCATTTCGTGCATTTAAAAAAATTATCACGCCGAATTCAGATTTTGATTTATATTGCATTAGTGTAATGTAAAAGTATTTCACTGTCAACATAATTCACTTCAAAACTACTTTTTTCATATATTTTTTGGTTTGTTTATTGGCTTGACATCCCTACATTTTATATATATAATATATAATTATATATAATTTATATAATCAGTATAGAGAGCAACCAGGTAATTGTTTACAGCGTGTGGTATGTAAATTAATTTATGAATATAGTGACGTCGGACACCACGAAAGCTCGATGCAAAACAGAGCATTTAGATTGGCTGATACGATCCAGCGCTAGATGTGTTCATGGACTGTGATTGGTCCTGGATAGGAAACACAATCGTTTGCAAATACTGTATGCGGTCCACAGCATAGCCTATATAGCTGGTGAGACAGCAAATTGTGAAATACTTGCAAATCTTAGTTACATTTACATTGTTTCTGTTTTTAGTTGTCTAACGCCAGCCCTCTCGCTGTGAGCGATGGACACGCTGCTCTCCCGGCTCTTCTCCTCGGAGGAAGAGGAGCTGTACATTTTGGACTGCATGGCTTACTTCATGGTTTTCATGGCAGCCTGCACTTTCGTCACTTTGCTTTTCGAAAATGTCCCATACGGGCGATACGCTACCAGCAAATATGGTTTTCCAGTAAATGTCAAGTTTGCTTGGTTCGTCCAGGAGCTGCCTGCCTTCCTGGTGCCTTTGTGTCTGGTAGTTTGGACATCCTCTGGGAAAACCTCCCTACTGCCCAACCAGCTGATCATTGCCATGTATTTCTGTCACTATATCCAGAGGTAGGCAATTACAATCAATTAAACCATGACTTTACACCTGAAGGCACTAAAATTAATGTATTTCACTAGCCTAAATACTGTAGTAAGTGGTTCCCCATGTGTATATGTGGAGGGCTGAGGAATACATTAATAATTATGTAATTCAGTAATGGACACAGGAAGAGATCAGGCTGTAAAAATGTGCATTGTGTCCTTAGTACTAGCTAACAAATCATGCACACCAGTATGCCAAAGCCAGTATTTGAAATAACTGACTTGTGTCAATAACATTTTTGTTCTGCTGCAGATCCCTTATTTATCCATTTTTAATCCGAGGAGGTAAAGCAACACCATTTGCCTCCTTTGCCCTGGCCTTTGTTTTCTGCATCTATAATGGCTACATGCAGATCAGATACCTGAGCCATTACGCTGAGTACCCTGCAAACTGGATTACACATCCATGCTGCATCGCAGGTAGGTGTTCTGTGTACCCCACTTTCTACAAAGGGAAATATACATTGTTTTATTCATAGGGAGTTGTCAGCTGTTGGTAGAGTGATACTCTCAAAGAAGAGTACTCAAATTAAATCAACATTTGCTGAAGCTAATCAAGTAAAAATGTAATTGGTTAATAAACTCTTCAAAGAACAAGTGACTGTTTTAAATAGTGTTTAGTGTGTGCAGATTAGTGTAAAATATTATAACAGATGAAACATTTTTAGTTAACTAGGAGGGAACAGATGCACAGTCAGGATGACAACAGGATCCCTACCTCTTGCCATCTCTCCCAGGTCATCCCTTCTACCCCTCTTTCCATCCCCATGCCTTCTCTTTCTCCATTAAAAAAAAATGAAATGACAAGACTTTGCTTAAAAACATGGCCGTCATTCAAACTTTTGTCCCCTATCTGTTTTGTCATTCTCTAAGCTTTTGCTCCACTGCAGGTGCTCCTCAGCTTTCCAAACCTCAGAGTGCTCAGCAGTTTTTCTTGGCTCCCCCTGCTGTTTAAGCTAACGCAGGAAACTGTCAATTTAGAGAAGATGTTTTTCCACTGTTCCTCCCCCTTTACAATTCCTATCAACAATGGCATGTGCAGTAGATGAAAACAAGTGTAAGAAAATATAAAAATGGATAAATAGAAGGAAGCTGCAGTCTTGAAGAAGAAATGTGAAAGAAGTTCCTCTAAAAAATAAAAGAAGAAATGCATTTTTTACTAAATTTATTTTTAAAACTTGACTACCTCCTGTTATTAGGGCTGGGTGATATGGCCAAAAATGTTATGACAATAAAAAAAAAAAACAGTTAATATCAATACTTATCACGATATATGACGAATCTTTATTTCTTTCAAGTTTAAAGGCTGATTTCTGCTCCTGAGTGAAAACCAGACGGTGGTTTTAAAGTATGCTTTATGGTCAGAACATGACAAACACTTGCCAAACAGTGGTTCACTTCACAAAACATTCAAAAACATAAAAGCGGATCAATCTTTTGTCAACATAAAAATATGCATGAGTAAAATTAAATAAAGTCTAAGTGCTCATTTGTTTGTGATTCAAATGAATTAAATTAAACATTTATTGAACATTTGTTATAGTCATATTGAGGAAATAATTGCAATAATTATTGACGCTTTTATTGCATCCATTTTGGACTGTCTGACAAGTAGTGATAGTGTTTAAATGGGGAACATGTGGCCTAAGCCAAATGTATTGAATTACCAATATTATGACTCTCCTGCCGACTGTTTTGTTTTGAGTCAAAGAGAAAATCTGGGATGTGTGCAGCAATTCAGAGGTCTGGAACCAGGCTGATATACTGTGATTTATAATTCTAATTAATTAGACCAGTCCGTCCACAGTCCAGCCCATAAGTCCAGAAACTGTACCAGGTCATACTGTAATTAATAAGGGCAATAATGTCAGAAGTGACAGAACATAATGTTTGAAATAATGTATGCCTGTTTAATTTTTAAATAACTGTTGTTACATGATCAAGGTGAATGTGAATGTTTCATGATGATGTAGATTTTAGGTCATAGCCCTCAGATGACCTACGAAACAGATAATGTTTTGTTTTTTTTAAAGATTATATCTCTGTATTCATGTGGTGTGGCATGTAAGATGTCAATTTTATTTTAAGAATCGTAGGTCACAGCAGCAATGACACTGGTGAATACTGAATGAATACTGTGGATACATGCTGTGACTTTTATATTAATGTTCAACATACACTCATTTTCTCTCTTTCTGAGCGCTGGATGAGAAAAAAGAGCTCAGATCAAGCCTGTGTCAGCGCATAAAGTGTGGCGCTGGAACCGGGAGGCGATTAGTTGAGATTAGCACAAAGATTGAAATCAGAGGGAAGCGGCTGACGACTGCACAGATATGAGAGTGGGACTGATCAGCTCCTCTCATTCTTGGAAAGAAAGAAAAATTATTTTTTCCCCTGAAAACGTTTGAAGTATTTCTTTAAAAACACAAGTTGGCTGACTGGCTTCTGCTCAGTAAAATGTGGTGCTAAAGCAGCGTTTGGTTGGTTCGTCTCCAGGGTCTGTGCTGTGGTTGGTCGGTTGGCTGGTGAATGTGCACTCTGACCACATCCTGAGGAACCTGAGAAAACCCGGAGAGACTGGTTACAAGATTCCCACAGGTAAGGGCTTTAGTCCTTAAAAACACTGGGCTGAATAATTTCTCTCACCACAGAACAAGTCTTGTTATTCCTATTACAGTACATCTAATGTTTCAACTTAGGATGCAAAGTATAAAGTCTTAAAATACATGTACCGTGTTTCTATATGCTTTTACTCCACTACACTATTGTACATTTGATTTTTGATTTATTTGCTGTATGATAGTTGTAATTACTAGTTCCTAAAGCCAACCTAGACTGTATACAGTTTGAGCACTTCGCAAAATCGTTGTTGACTGCAACAAACAGAATGGGATCATTCTTCTCTAACCTTTCCTGTTAAAGGCATGTTTAACATTGGTGGTGTTTACTTGTGCTTAGGTTCAGAGTTTGAATCCTTTTTCCAGCACTGCTGTGGGGTGACAAGAAAGTCAAGAAAGCAGTAATCACACCGTAGCACAGAAATTTGTGGTCTCTGTACGCAGCGCTACATGCTAATTTTCCAGTGTGGTCGCGTGATTATACAGAATCTCACTGCAAGCCGAATCACAGGTTGTCACTAGTTATCTTTTCCCCTCCGTGAGCCCTGACATTAGTGCTCTAAAAAGGATCTCGCTGCTTTTGACTCTAATATGGTCCAACTCGTGTCAGTGACTGTCAGTGACAATACTTGGAGTGTTTGGGTTTACTTGATTGTTGTTGAGTGTTGTTAGTAATCATGTTAGACAGCAATCCTGTCATATACTGGATGTACTGGAACACGTACATTTTATGTCTAAATGTGTAGTGACCAGCCTGATTGGAGATTCAGGCTAAATATAGCGTTTAGCCTCTTTCATGTTATCACCATTACTTTCATATTTAGTACTAAATGCTTATTTTTCTGTTAAATATTTCAGCTAGGTGGGATGCAGTAATTCCAAAACTGGTTTCAGCACATAAATAATGTATTAAAAGGTAAGCGCTTTACCCAAAATCATCAATTTGGGTAAGGCGCTTATTTGCTCAGTACCACCTTCCTGTTAGTTTGGTGAAGCTAGAGCAGCTGGTTATCTTAGCTTAGCTATAAACACAGTTTCCAGGGAAACAGCTAGCCTGGTTCTGTCCTGTAACAAACTAAATCTGCCTACCAGCACTGCCAAAGCTCAATAATTAGTGTGTTAACTTATATCATGTTTGTTTAATCTGTACATAAACAACTGGTAAACACAACAAGCTGTGTTCCCCACCCAACGCAGCAAGTTAGCTAAGTTTACCGGCTGCCGGCCACAGCTTCATATTGAACGGACGGATGTAAGGGTAACACCGGTGCCCTCAGCAAGAAAACAAGCGAGCATATCTCCCAAAATATTGAACTGTTCCTTTAAAACAAGGCGTGATAGAGCATATCACTGACTTGTATCAAGGAAATGAGCCTTTTAGAAAAAAATCTTGAAACGGTCGATTAACAATGAAAACAATTCAACATAGACGAAAGAAGGTTTTGATGGTGGATATTTGTTTCACAGCATATGACCTTTACTTTGTGAAAATGGATGCACATTCTGTGAGATGTGACAAGGGGAATAAGATTTTGGCCCATCTCCAAATACCTTGAGGGCGGTATGTATTGGAAAAGCAGAATAAAGTCTACATTGCTGCTTTTTTTTTTTTAGATCACATAATTGGCTCAACCGTAAGCTGGATTTTTCCTCTGCTAAATGAATCGGTAATCATAACAGGTTCTCAAAGAGGTTGGCTCCCCTGAGTAATAGCAGAGTCACAACAATAGCACCTTGAGCCTGAACTTGCAGTGAACCTGTTGAAACAATCCAACTCGGACCCCCAAGGAAAATAAAGTGGAAAAGGCGAGGCAGGAGGAAGCTGTGAGCTGTGCTGCTCCAAATGAACTTTCAGGCACGTCTGGAATCCTCACAGCCAAGAATCTGCCATTTTCACATAGAAGGAAGCAACACTACACACGGCTTGTATTCAAACAGCAAGTGTTCAGCCATCTATGGTCAGTATGCAGCCAGTTATGTGGATGCCCTTTTTAGCACCGTGCAGGCTCGAAATTACATTGAGAAATGCCAGCTAAGTGTTGAAATTGTATTTTCCTCCAGAGTGAAATATTTGGGTTGTTTTTGCTTCAGGGAACGTATGAAAGGATAAGCATACCTGCCCTAAATCCTGTGTCTTCCACCCACAGGCGGAATGTTTGAATATGTGTCTGGAGCCAACTTCTTAGGAGAGATAACAGAGTGGGCAGGCTTCGCTCTGGCGGGCCACTCTGTTCACAGTTCAGCGTTTGCCATCTTTACCGCAGTGGTCCTCGCCAGCAGGGCTGTGGCCCACCACAAGTAAGAATAAAAATCCACACGCAAACAGAGTAAGCAGGTTTGCATGGAGTGTATTGAACCCTTTGAAGCAAAGGCTTGTATTAATAGAAGAATATGGCTCTTTTCCCCTCTCTACAGATGGTACCTCGCTAAGTTTGAAGACTACCCTAAAAGTAGAAAGGCCCTGATTCCCTTCTTGTTCTAAATGTTGGTACTGGAAGCCTGAAAAGGTACTGTTTGTTAAAGCGGCTGAGAGGATCATTGCCATAATCTGTTTTTTCTAATATAGAGGAGCTCTGATGTCGCAACCTTGAAGATACTTTTTATTTTTTTACTGAGAAAAGAAACACGGGAACAGATCTCATCTGAGCTGCAAGCAAGCAACAGTTAAAAGCCATTATCTTACAGATATTTTTTATTGATACCATTACTTTGGTAATAATGCCCATTGGGTTAACTTCAACAATCATGCAGTGAATGTACTGGAAGTGTGGAGGTTTGCCGGAGATGCAACATTTAGCACTCCTCCAGAAGAAGTAAGATAGTGAATGTAGCATGCCTCAACAGTAATATAGTGGATTTATAACACTCTGCACCAGCAATAAACAGTTTTAAGACTCTCCGCTGATCTGCATATCCTCCCAGATGGAACATAAACTTGGAAATGCAAAGCAGACATTTAAAGTTTTTATCCATTCTCAAGAGTTATCTGTTGCAAGTGCATCTTTTTAACATCAACTCGAATTAAATAATTGAAGGTCCCTCTTTCATCTAAGTCCAAGACCCTTTCCTGCCTCATTTTGCTCAGGATCATGAGAGAGACTTTTCTGCGTACCTCATCATGTCAGGCCCCTGGCAGAGAAGCCACTTCAGAACAAAAGGCAACAGCATCCCTGTCCTGTAAAGGCTGAGACTGTAGCAGGCCTGTCCACAGCTACTGGGCTGCAGGGAAATCAAATGGAGATCAGGCATGGCCCCTCGATAACTCACCCATGCCTGAAATGAGAAGAAGAGAGCGTAGCCTCAACCCAACACTCCATCAGGGTTTTTCTGAGAGAGAAGAATTGTTAAAGAAAGGAAAGGGGAAAGTGTTGAGGAGTACGGGTGACTGGGAGAAAAGATAAGAAAAGGAAACAATAGCAGTCATCTTAACATTACCTTCTATTTTAAAATTTTATAATCACTTTCATCATCAAGTGATCATTGATGATTCCAACATCTGCCTTTTTCTTTCAGCGTGCCTCAAATTAGGTTTATATTGGAAACTAGAACAACTATCTCATCACATTGGTAACATTTTCCACAACTTAATTTTTTATGCAAGCGAATTTCCTCCCTTTTCCCCCCTTTCCCAGAGGAGGACATTTTCCAGCAGCGGGGACAGCCAAGGTCACGTCATAATGAATTTGTATTTAAAAGAAATGTATTTTGTCATCGTTTTTACACATGGTCTCATCAATAAATAACAGAACCGCTGCGTCTGAGTGTGATAAAAAATGAAGGCTGTGTGTCGCTGAAGGCCATGCCGAGTGAAATCCTTCATGTTTGAGGTCCCCGCTGTCTCTGTCTCTTCCAGGCTATTTCCTCTGTGTATCCACGCTTCTTGTAATTGCATCACTATATTACACAGCCAGTATTTACTGAGTCTGCTATCTGACTGTAATATCATTCAGTTTCAGGCGGACACAATTGGATGTTCTTTTTATATGCAAAACAGTTCAATGAACTGGCTTTTAACTGTCTTACTCTGTTCATTCACACACGCTGCAGATGCTGCACAAGTAGACCTATTCTGTAATATTCAATTTACACATGCCCACCTGTAGGAAAGAAAAGCACCTGCAGTGTCGCCACCTGCAGACAAGTGCTGCAGCGGCAGCCTTGTAATATTGAAACACCAAATGTTTGCTTTTTAAGATTTTGGCTGTGGATTTATGAAGATTTTTTTTTTATGTTAAACATGTATTTATGTTAGTAAAATGGTTGTTATAGACCATAAGTGACTGGAGAAACAGTCAGCTGATCAGAGCTAACTATAATAATGCTAGAAAAAGTGTAGATCATTATTAGGCAACCATTACAGAACAGTCAAATCACAATGCTGCTTTCCTTTTACCCTTTTCTTTTGGCCTGTGTGTGTGTCTTTGGATAAACAGAATTTAGTCTCCCTCCCTTTCCAAACCAACCAGAAGGACCATCCTGGAGGGCAGACAGTAATAGAGTGAACTCTCTATTTTTCCCAGTAATTAGCGGAAAATTTGTTTCAGTTAACATAATGCTCGGGCTTTGCTGGTTTAAAAAGTGC
The DNA here is from genome assembly GCA_024633595.2 of Lepomis macrochirus. Lineage (NCBI taxonomy): Eukaryota > Metazoa > Chordata > Actinopteri > Centrarchiformes > Centrarchidae > Lepomis > Lepomis macrochirus. The sequence goes on along the minus strand of JALXJV020000013.1, from coordinate 28,396,462 downwards.
GAAAAGCATGATATGAAAAGAGCATTTGTAAACGTTGTGCCTCAATCATTGCCAGCAGGTGGTGCAAGTGTTGAAATTAAAGAAGCTTTTAGGTGCGTTTGACTTAATGCGGCGCTGCGCTGACTTAGCGTGATGCATGCTGGACTTAAAAAAAAGGCATGGCGGTTAGAAATTGTGCCCAACTTTCACCGGCGCTGCAAAATGTCACAATTTCACATGTTATGGTGGCTCCAGTTTTCTGAATATAGCCACCACAGTTGCTTTTCTCTGGCTGCATAAAGTTGGACTATGGTTAGAACCACCTTTTGCCTGATCTCAGTCATTGTCCTAAACTAACACACGCTACAGGAAGTAGAATACGTCCGATTTGACTGTAGTGTTTTTATACCCCACCCCTGCAGTTGACTGCAGCTCACGTTTGACTATCAAGTGGGCGGACGTCATCTGCAGTTACCTTGTGTTTTTCCGTCACCTGTTGATGGCACATATCAGCATGCCTACATCTTCTAAACTGCTGTTGTTGCATCTCTTGCCTGGAGGTGGTGCAGGTTGACTAGAACTGAAGATCCAGATTTGCAGCTCTACTCTGCAGCTGGATGATAATCACTGTACATAAGTACACAGTGAGGTTGACGCACCACAGGCAATGTGTTCATGTGTAAAAATGTGAAATAGCTGTTGACATTTAGGGGTGTAAATGCAGCAGTGCACTAATGTGGGTTAAATATCTGGAACATGCTGCAGCCTCATTTTCATTCAAGCCACATGCAGTCTCAGACTACCGCCTGCGTCCTTAATATTATCTACTATTACTGTTAAGCCTGAGAGCATACTGTTGACTTCTCCATCCATGTCTCTATTTAAATGTGTGTGTGTATGTGTGTTCGGCATCCGTCAGCCCTGGTCCAGATGCCACTAATGTGTTGATCTCATAAAAGCTGACAATGAGGCAAACCAGCCTGGAAATCGCACTCACGTGCACTGGCACTCCGTTGGCATTTGGCTCGAGCCGAAACTGTGACATGAGGGAATAGCCTATTCAATCTGGTGTGTCATGACACTGTGCAGTGCACACCGTGCACTCAAACGCCTGTTTAATACAGTGTATGATAGAGAGAGGTAGAAAGAAGAGCTGTGATTTGTACAAGGCGTACAGTGGGAGTGAGCAGCTGTGTGTATGCCTGAGTGTGTTATACAGAAAGCTACATATCCTAGCTGGCACATAGTTTGCTCTGGGGGGTTTTCCTTGACCGTGTCACATGCTGCATGTGAGTACCAGGGGTTGGGGGTGGGCATTATGCAAGACGCTCTCTTCCTCACTCTCTCTTTTACATGCATACGCATACCAGAAGGTGCTGGATATGCCTGATCCAGCCTGCCTCCGCTCCATCATAGAGCTTAATGGGCTGGGAGATGGCTGTTGCAGGGTCCGGGTGGCGTATGGAGCCTGGAATAATCAACACCACCTGCCGTGCATTGCCCCTTGAAAATGAGCATTTGGGTTCAAGGGGCCGCAATGTACATCTGAAATAATAAACAGAACAAGAAGGGAGCTCCATTTACGCTTATGCAGTGAAAACACTACCCTGTGGAATGTAGTGTGAGTTTTTTTTCAGTTTGTATGTATGTGAGCAGCATTTCAAGGGTCAGAGGTTGTAATGATAGCCCCCAGCAGTATTTGAGATGCCAGCTGACATCACACTGTGGTCCCCATCTCTGTCTAATGTTTTATGTAAATTGTATTGTATAGTTGAGTCGCTCTTTTTTCTCATTTTTAATGGTTTTTAATGTTCACAGTGTTTTTCTTTTCTGTCAGAGCTTTCCTCAACAGAGGCAAATGAAAATGTGGATCCATGCCTGGGTTAAACCCACATCTTTGCATACGTGTAGGCTAACATCCTTTTTATTTCAGTTTAAATATGCGCCATTATTACTTAAAAACAGCTGTCTGGAGCTAGGATGTTGTGATTCCTGCTAGATTGAGGCACCGTCCTGTCTAATATCGATGGGGGATCCCCTATGAACCAACCCTCCGACCCGTCCCCCACCCAGTGCTGATGGCCGGGAGGTGGAGATACATTGTGAAGGACTTCTGCGGCCTTGCTTCGACAGTTACAGGACCCGCATTCATTATTGCCATTTTGCAGCGCACTTCATGTGTTGTTCAATTAAATATTTATCTAATAAAAATTCAAATATTTGTTCTGTGCAATTCATCAACCGACCGGAGTGATGAAGGAGTGGGCAGATGAGGGGGGGCGCAGTCATCCTTCAATAAACCCCGCGTAGGGCGCATGCGCGTGGATTTGAAGCGAATACGCCATATTGAATTCCCGTAGGAATCGGCTAGCATTTTTTCCAGTTAGCGGCGTAAGGGGGGCACTTTATCAATGGTTCTTATTCGGTTTAATGTTTAAATACTTTTCTTTTCGTAACCCCCGACATCGTAGTGACCTTTGAAACGTCCAAGAAGCGGCGCAGATTCACAACGGGAACGCTAGTGTTAGTAAGATACTTGTAGGGGGGTTACCGGAGAAAGAAGTTGAATGGATCCGAGGGTAGCTTGGATTCAGCCCGAACAGAAAGGACCTGCGAACGCCTTATGGATGCACGTCTGGGAGACCTCTCAGGGAGTACGGACATTCTCCGTTCAGCAGCAGCAGCAGCACCACAATCAAAACCACAACCAGTGCGTGAATTACGCTGTGTTGGATGTTTTTAAAAATGTGGCGACCGCGGTGGCATCGAGCAAGAGCGTTTGCAGCAGCAACGGGAACGTTAACGTTGCTTCCAGTTTGAGCAACGGCAGCAGCCATAACAGCATCATGAACGGCCCGGCGATTTCCTCGCCGGCGATACCGCTGTCCAACGGGAACGTACATAACTCCTATACCACGGCAAACACCGCTGAACCAGGTGAGGGGAAAACCCTACCCAAGAAGACGGGCTCTGTCTCCTCATCGTCCTCACAGGAATCCGTGACGGACAGCCCCCCTTCCATCTGCTCACTTGAGAGGACTATGGGTGGAAATGTAACGGGGAACATAAATAAAAATGTCGGGGGTGCCAATCTGCTCTTCAGCGCGATCGACAGCATGGACAATAATGTCAACCTTTACCACCACCATCATCACCGTCACCTACACGAGCACCCGCCTTTCAATTTACAGCAGGTTTGCGTGAAGGGCCATCAGGTTCACCCCTCTGGACCTGTAAATCACACACACAATCACCACCCGGGCCGAAGGAAAAGTGACAACAAAGCGAGCACTTATGGGATGAATTACCTGCTTTCAAACTGCAATAATGCGAATTACGCGAGCACTTGGACGCCCTGGAAGACGAGAAAGTACAACCCCGGGGTCCTCGGGTGAGTGAGCTGAATATTTTGGCTTTAGGATTTAAAAGCTAACGTCAACGTTTGTCTTTACGTCTGCTGCAGGTTTTACTTCAAGGCCTTTGTTACTTCGTGCATACCTATGTGTGTCAAGTATTATGGTACGTTCAACGTGATGTAGCTGTTCGTTTCAATCGCAGTTACATACGACAGTGCACCCAGCATTGCAGTGTGATCTGGTGTTGGGCAGTTTGCTGGAGAGCTAAAAAGCTGCCGTTAGATTGGTTCGTAAAGACAGCGACAGTCGGCAAAGATAAGACCGGAAGTGCTGTGATTTTGTACACTGATGTTTGAGCTGGGTCATTTAAAAAAATAACAATATCCAAAAAAAACTATTGAAGTACGATTTTAAAAACGTACATTTGGGTAACCACCATACTAGTATAGTTAAGCGCATCTTTAAACTTTATTGAGCAGTGGTTTTTTCCTAAGGGTTATTTATTTGGAAGGCTGTGACCGGATATGTTGCGTTTCAGTTAGTCCGTTAGCCTGACCGAAGACCCTGTAGCTAACGTAGCTAACGGTTTCGCCTTTTCCTCCACATTAAAGTTAGGAAACCAGCTATATGAAAGCAAATGAATATACATTACCCGTGAATTAAATCAAATTAAGATAAATAAGAAATTAGAGACGAAACTCTGCCGCTAAATAGCAAACATAAAATACCGTAACTTACAAGCTACAACTTGCCCAGGTCTTGGCTAACGAGTTTGAATAACATTTAACTTGTGTAATGTTGGGTGAGTAACTGAGTTTCTCATTCACCCTTGGGGAATCTCCACTGTGCCTGAACTATTTTTATTGTTTGATAATAAAAATAAACAGTCTGCTTACAGTGAGAGTATGTTATAAAAAGGAGGAACCTTGATATTGCATGTTTCAGTAACCATAGTTCCACTGTATTTCATTACACTGACAAAGTGAGGTAAAACTATTCAGTACATTCACATCTTCTGTAAATTACTTAATTGTATTGAGTTCTGGATTATTAGCCTTTAAATCCTTATTCTGGGTGCAGTCACAGTTAACTCTCGTTTTCCAGGCTATTCTTTGTAGAGCTTTCAGTGTGACAGGGGTGGATTTAATGTAACCTGTGTTGTCCTATTGATAAACTTGACCAATGTAATAATATCATTTATGTGACCACAGTTTGAGTTCATCTTATCTTTGTGAGTATATATTTTTTAGTGTAATCTCACTTTTTTTGCTATTTGGTGTTTATGAATGTTTATTAGGTGTTGTTTCTGTGTAACAGACGATATTGTGATTTTTAATTTTTTTTTTTTTTAACTGTAGTTAAGTTGTTCTAACAGAAGTTGTCTTCTAAAACGTAAGTCTGAGGATCTTCCAGATGTGTTGCAGGAACTTGTGATATTTGTAATGGCAGGTAGCACCCATCTGGGAGTTTTCTGTACAATAAGTCTGCGTTTGTCATGAAAGCACCTCCACATGCTTAACAGTATGGCTCCCAGTTATTCTTACTCTGCTTTAAATGAACATTTAGATTTTAATCAACATTTTGCCCTGTAAGTAGTCCTTAATTTTTTCCTGTGTGTTTGTCTATCTACAAGTTTCCTGATGCAAGTTTTGACCTGTGCATGGAGTAGTCTTGCAGTTGTTTGCCTTCAGGGGTGTCCTTTGAAGTCCCACATAAAGGGATCTGCCCTCCAAATTAAAACTGTGTAGTTATGCTGCATTGATATTGTGATTATCAGAGATTGGGTTTGGGTTAATAGAAAACGGTATGTGTGTGGCTGTACAAACACTGATCCCACAGTCAGATACATGGCTGTTATAGACTGCACACCATTGATTACTGGGCTCTAAAGTTGTTAACAATACAACAATAGCAATGCCCTGTGTCAGCGGTGGACTATTGGCATGATACAGCCTAACCTGACCGGCTTGCTGGCATAGAGTTTTCACCAAATAGTGTGTGCACATGGGCTGACTGCATTTCCTCCAGGGCTCTGATAATTGATTATGACAGTCTCCCTGTTCTGTATTTCACACTGACATCATGGCATGCATTCATTGAAAAATGAATGGCCACAGGGTTGAACAGAGTTGCACTGTTCGGAGGCATTTGACTGGTTAGAAATCTTTACATTATATGCGCCCCTCTGTTGCCAAACACACAACTACGTCAGCAATAACAATGAAGCCTGGGACTCTTCAGGCATACTGGATGTTATAGCCCTCAGTGTGTTACTAAACCCCATTTTCACATTCCTCAAAGGTGTATGTTGTACCTGTGTCTTGATGAGGCAACTGATAGTAAGACAATAAGAATTCGGGAAAGTCTCCCTCCTTTCTTACCATAACCACGTTACTTCTGTCTTATTTCTGGGCTAGCTGGCTAGCTTTATGTTGTAAAGGCTATGGTTACAGTTGGGACAGGGCTAAGTCCAGTACTAAGTTTAGGTTCGAGAAATAGACTTTGACTCAAATGATGCTTGACCCTGAAAAAAATTTAAGAACATGCAAATGTATAAAGTATTTATTGTGGATTTGTCATGTCTGGTTCATTCAATCCATTTAACAAGTACAGTATCAGCGTACTGATCCAGTGTGTTGCAATGCATCTTGGTTTCTTTGGTAATCTGACAGTCCTCAAAAAATAGTAGAAGCTAATAAAACAGAAACAACCCAGTTAAGTAGAACATACTATGCCGTTGCTTTGCTTTCTTTTTTTTTTTTTTTCATCGCTCCCCACATTTCCTGTCACTTTCCTGGCTCTGGCATGATGGGGGTTAAACAGAACAGTGATAAGAAGAAAGCATATCTTTCTTTCCATCTGGAGAGCTTTTTTTCCCCAAAACGTAAGCGAAATCTGGAATGTGTTGAAGTCAGTTTTGAGAAGATATCCTCATTTGATTGTTAGTGGTTTGCAGTAAGAAGTAAAATAAAATAAAATAAAATAAAACATATTCACACCATGCATAGTTCAGTCACTTAATCTAGGTTTTGCACTGGTCTGTGTGTGGGATAATTGTTAATGTAGTGAGACTAACCCTTATCTGTCTCTGTCCTTTCCGTCCAGACTCCACGAGGAGGTGATAGACTTCTACCACTTCATGTCTCCCCGGCCAGAGGAAGCAGCTATGAGGAAGGAGGTGGTGAACCGAATAGAAATGATCATCAAGGAGCTATGGCCCACTGCAGATGTAAGATGCACTCACATGCCTCTTATTTTTGTGGATTAATTTCCCCACTTTCAGATTCTTAATATCTTAGAGAGAAGTATCTTAAATCATGCAATCCACCCTTGGAGGAGGAATTATTGGCACACGGACTAACTGTGATCTCAGATTGCTCATAAATCTTTGTTGAGATACTGTGGTTATTTTTAAGGCGAGGCAGTGTTTGTACAAAAATAACACCAACTTATTGTATGTTTATGTACTGTTTTCAATTCTCCAACTACTTCACGTGAGTTGAGATACACATGTCAGAATTTGCAAAACGGTATTCAATTACTCATAATTTCTGATTAGTTATCTTAATTCTGCCTAAAATGTAGGTGAGTTTGTCTGGAGTAAAACACTTTTCTCTGCTATAGCTGCTTGGGAGTCTTTCAAACTTAAAGGAAAAGTTTGTGCGATATACTTATTTGCTTTCTTCAAGAGTTAGATGAAACCACATTCATTACATACATTAAACCGCTAAAAGACAGCTAACTTAGCTTAGCACAAAGACTGGAAACAGGAGCTAACAGCTAGCCTGGCTTTTTCTAGCACGTAGACTGTATAAAAGAAGTGGACATGTGACAGCACACATTGGTTTGTGGGTTACCGTTTTGAAGCCTCGAAATGTTGATGTTTTTGTTTGTTTTTTAAAATCAGAAGTGACCATATTTGGGCAAGAGGGGGGAGCCAGCTAGCTTGGTTAGTAAGGTGCAGCCAATATTCAGGTTAACTGATATTAATTGGGATGCTAATTTTGGCTAGCGAAAAAAACGGGCTCAAAACAAAATGTACTAACTGGAAAAAATTCTACAACTGATTCCTTAAATTTCTTTAATACAACCAAACAATGAAAAATATATTTTTAGGTTACCAAAATGTTAAAATTAACTTTCATGAACTGAAAACTCACTGTGAAAGGGTCCAAGTTCTTAGATGATAACAAAGACTCAAAAACAAGTTCATGGCTGGTTCACGGTACACAGTGGAGTGGGTACGATTTGTCTCTATCCTGATTGACAGGTCGCTGTTTTACACAAGGGGTTATGTACCGTCGTACCAGTAACTTACTAGAGTCTCTACTGGTTGCCTAGCAACTGATCCTGACCCAGAAATAGTTTGGCACACATTGTCCTTCATAGGAATAAAAGGTAAAAATTGTCTCTTAGTAATTGAGCTGCCACTTAATAAATTACAATGAAAGTTGCATGCACTAAGTTCCACAAAACGGACCCAAACACAAGTACTGCTACTAGTTTGTAACACATTAGTTATCAATGTTTTTTTAAGCTAAGCAGCAAGTGCATTATCCTGATGATAATTAAAGATTCCATAGATGAAATGAACAGGTCACAGAGCTGGGTTGCAAAAAGTAATTTAATCAAAAGTAGTAATAAATCATTTTGTTTTAAAAATGGTCATTCATATTTTGAAGTGCACTCACTCTTAATGTGCAGAAATAGTGATGGAGGATCCTGCAGCTGGTTGAGTATTGCAGCAATGTAGGATTGATGCAATGCCCCTCTCATTACTTAGTCATGTAAAACACGTGCAGTGGTGATTTGTTGTCTGCCAGTTACCCCGTCTTCCACTGTGAGCCAGATTGTCAGGTAAATGGATCAAGCCCCTGATTTGTACCAGCTTCCCTTTTCATTTCAACCTATTAATCCTGGCCTGTCTCTGTGCCATTGCCTTCTCGTATTTAACAGGCGGAAAAGGAAAAAAAAACTCCACTCTGCTTCCTTTTTGGAGAGCTTTTACTTGCAGCCCCTAAACACAGCATTTCCCCCCTAGCTATTGTATACTCTGCTATTTGGCAGCTTACTCAACTTGGCAGCATTTACTGTCTCAGGAGTGGAACCGGAAATACCTAGTTCCTCGATAGTTTGCAAACATTTGAATTGGATATATACATCATCAACATAAATGAGCTGTCCAATACAGCATAGAACACGATTGGTACTGTCAAAAGCATGTAGCCAAAGTCGCTATAGTTATGTGACAGGAGGAGTGTGTTTGTTTAGTTGTTTTTTTTAGTATCTGTCATCTTCCACCGTGGGCCTCCAGAAAGGCTTCAGTGCTCCTCGTCAAGTCTTTGAAACTCTGTTGGAGGGATGAACACCGTTCCTCATATACATTGAACAAAATTAAAAATGCAACTCTTTTGTTTTTGCCCCCATTCATCATGAGCTGAACTCAAAGATCTAAGACTTTCTCTATGTACACAAAAGGCCTATTTCTCTCTAATATTGTTCACAAATCTGTCAAAATCTGTTTTAGTGAGCACTTCTCCTTTGCCGAGATAATCCATCCACCTCACAGGTGTGGCATATCAAGGTGCTGATCAGACAGCATGGGTATTTCACAGGTGTGCCTTAGTCTGCCCGCAATAAAAGGCCACTCGAAAATGTTCAGTTCCATCACACAGCACAATGCCACAGATGTCGCAAGCGGGGCGACTGTGGCTCAGGAGGTAGATTGGGTTGCCCGTTAATTGGAAGGTTGGCGGTTCAATCCCCGTCTCCTCTAGGCTGCATGTCAAAGTGTCCTTGGGCGAGATAGTGAACCCTGAATTGCCCCTGGTGGCTGTTCCACCAGTGTTTGTGAATGTAAGTTTCTTGAATGTTAGCACTTAAGCTCAGTGATTGAATGTGTGTGTATGGTGAATGCAGATGTAGTGTAAAAGTGCTTTGAAGGGTCGAAAAGACTAGAAAGGCGTCATACAAATACGGAGCATTTACAATTACATTTTGAGGGAGCGTGCAGTTGGCATGCTGACTGCAGGAACGTCCACCAGAGCTGTTGCCTCTGAATTGAATCTCTACCATAAGCCGTCTCCAAAGGCATTTCAGAGAATTTGGCATTACATCCAACCGGTCTCACAACCACAGACCACGTGTAACCACACCAGCCCAGGACCTCCACGTCCAGCATCTTGACCTCCAAGATCGTCTGAGACCAGCCACCCGGACTGCCGCTGCTACAATCGGTTCGCATAACAAAAGAATTTCAGCAGAAACTCTCAGGAACCGTGTCAAGGAACCTCATCTTCATGCTTGTCATCCTCATCGTGGTCTGGACCTCACTGCAGTTTGTCGTCATAACCGACTTGAGTGGGAAAATGCTCACATTCGATGGCGTCTGGCACTTTGGTGAGGTGTTCTCTTTTGACTGTACGGGGCAGATGGCAGACAGCTTGTATGGCGTTGTGTGAGTGAGCTGTTTGCTGATGTCAACATTGTGGATCGAGTGGCCCATGGTGGCGGTGGGGTTATAGTTTGGGCAGGCGTGTGTTATGGACAATGAACACAGGTGCATTTTGAATGCACAGAGACACCGTGATGAGATCCTGAGGCATTGTTGTGCCATTCTTCCACGACCATCACCTTCGTGTTGCAGCATGGTAATGCACGGCCCCATGTTGCGAGGATCTGTACACAATTCCTGGAAGCTAAAAACATCCCAGTTCTTGCATGGCCAACATGCTCACCAGACATGTCAGCCACTGAGCATGTTTGGGATGCTCTGGATCGGCGTATACGACAGCGTGTTCCAGGTCCTGCCAATATCCAACAACTTCGCACAGCCATTGAAGAGGAGTGGACCAACCTAGCACAGGCCACAGTCAACAGCCTGATTGTTGCACTGCGTGAGGTCACACCAGATACTGACTTGATTCCGGAAACCCCAATACAGCGATACTGCACATTTTCAAGAGGTCTTTTATTGCGGCCAGCCTAAGGCATACCTGTGCAATTTACATTACGGTCTGATCAGCATCTTGATATGCCACACCTGTGAGGTGGATGGATTATCTCAGCAAAGGAGAAGTGCTCACCAATACAGATTTTGACAGATATGTGAATAATATAGCCAAACATACAACAAAAGAAGACATCGTCAGAGACAGTCACATACATCACTAAATATTCTATCATTTGGTTTTGTGGGGGTGGTAGTAGAGGGCATAGTCTTACATGTTGGTCCAAAATCTTCCATAGGTGTGAAAATGGGTTAAGAGCTGCTGTTGTAAAGACTGTATCCTTTTATTCTTATTGTTTTAATACTCACCAAACGCTTCAGTGAACTCTAGTGCATGGAAGCATCTGCGTTTGATATGTTTCTCCATTCTTTTATTCAGTTATTTTTATTTCTCCTGTCTGTATATACTACTGTCTTTATGGGATTAACAATTTTTGGTCGTTGTTTTCATATTTCTTCAACATTGTTTCTTCCAGGTCCAAATATTTGGCAGCTTCAGCACAGGGCTGTACCTTCCAACAAGGTAAGACCCTAGCATTTATGATTTAAAGAAAACTCCAGCTGTTTATTTTCATACCTGGTGTGTTTCGCTGGCCAGCAGTTTAACATCCTGTTTCTTGCCCTCAGTGACATTGACCTGGTGGTGTTTGGGAAGTGGGAGCGCCCCCCGCTGCAAGAATTGGAACAAGCTCTTCGCAAGCATAACGTGGCAGAACCTTTTTCCATCAAAGTGCTGGACAAGGCAACAGTGAGTAGTTTAATATTAAATGACGATTTATTCTTCCACGTACACTGATGCAATTCTTAATGATCCGGCACAATGGAAGTGTTCTGCGGTTAATTTCAGTCTTCCTGAAGGATTTATTCTTCACAGTAAGTAATAAATTATTACCGCCCCAGTAAATAAGAAACCAGTCGTATTAAATCCGGCCAAATCAAAATTTGGCAGCACTTTTTACATTCCTAGAAAAGTTCTTCTGGACTTAAAACAGATATGTAGAAGTATAAAGCTCTGGCTCGCTCACTCTTTTGTGTCCATGGAGCTATGAGGGTGGGAGGAAGGCACTAATTGAGTGTCTTCTTTTCATCTTTTTCCATGGTAGGTGGCACACACACGTTTTTCCTGTTCAACTGTAAATATACAGTTTATTGTTCACTGCCCACTCTAATATTACAATAGCAGCAGATACTTCAGCTCTAGTTCACCCAACATTAAAACTGACCATCAACTACTCACCCTTAGGACAGTGATAATCCTCTCTTTACAGTGGATACTTACCTGTGGTGGAAGTGACTATAGTTACCATAGCACTGTGGGATTGTATCTTACTAGTGTGCACGCTCATCCTGTGGGGTGTGCACACGAGCAGGCAAACCACTGCAAGCTGCACCGCTGTCATGACTGACATGATAATGAGTAGTTAATGGCTGTTTTTCCATTTTTGAATTAGTTTTTTCTTCTGAAAAACTGTCACCCCCCCCCTGATGGCAGAGGCACAGCGAGTGTCCTGAGCTGACAATTTGACTGTTATGTAAAATGTGCTAACACATGTCACTTTTTCCGCCCACAGGTGCCGATCATCAAGCTGACAGACCAGGAGACTGAGGTGAAGGTGGACATAAGTTTCAATGTGGAGACTGGCGTCAAGGCAGCCTGCTTCATTAAAGATTATGTTAAGGTGAGATCAGCCTGTCGCCTTGGTGATATTGCTGTCAGAATGTAAAACCTATGGGTACACCTAGTGTTATCTTAGTGTTGTTTTATTTAATCATGGAATCAGAACAGAAGGCATCAACTGACACACTGAAATCCCTTTGCAAGTCTAAATGACATCCAGCCACAACATACATTACAAGCAATACATAGTGATGGAGGAAGAGAGCAGGAAAAGGTCATGTAGGCATATTTAAATAAAAACCACCCGAGGAGTCACATAATTACTATTTTACAGTGGAGTCTAAATACAGAACTTTGGAAATTCCCTCCCTGAATTAGGCAACACAGCAGTTTAAAGCATTACACTTTACTTCACTCTAATCTTGTATTTGCTAGTGTCCTTTCCAAATTGAAGCTGGATCGGACCACAGCAACCGTGCTCAGTATAATCTCCACTTAACTCAAACTGAGTTTGTGTGTTGCTGAAAACCTTGTTGCCAATTGTGCTCGGGCGAGGTGAAATCCACCCCGTGGCTCTGGCGAGCTTTAGTCACGGTTGTAGTAGCTAATGCAGAGAGAAGAATTCCAGGTGCTGATTTTCCACCACGCTGTCAGGTTTTGGCTGTTGTCCCTTTTGTTGTTTTTGCACGTTGCAACAGTTCCACGGGAACACATGTTACAGCTTGAAACAACCACGCTCTGCATCAATCCAGTTATAGCTGATGTGTGGCTTTGACAGGCTCCAGTGCCGTCTTGTCATTGAGGGGTCACCTCAAAGTCAAGCCTTATATGTCAGGTTCCTATGCAGCCAGTTGGAGCAGCGTGCCTCCCAGTCGTGTTCTCCCTTCTTAAAAGCATACTTGAAAGGTTAACCAAGCTCTGCTGCTCTACTAGCAGAGATATGCACACACACATACTGCCAGGAGGTTATGCTTCCTTTTTCAATTGGAAAATGAACATTTGTAATTCCCCTTCCAAGGTCCAAGGGTTTTTTAGCACATTATCATAGGCTGTAGGTAGCATCACCTTCTCAGAAAGTTCAGCCCAGCTGGAAGCTAATTATGATAATTCAACTGCCTGGACTTACTAAAAAAATAATACGATTTGAATCATTATAGTTTTATAAGTAACTGTGTCTTCAACAAGGGTTTACACTGGTTTGGCAACATTATAGCTTCCTAATAGAAACCAGAACGCAAATAGTGTATCAAAGTTATTGCGAAAACATGACTAATGTTTGAAAATACCTCAGACGACACAGCATTTCCACTCTGACTTAGTTACCCTCAGTTAGTTTGTGTTTGTATGACGAGAAACTGTCACATAATCTACTGCAAGATGTATTTGCACAGGTGGCACAATATGTGTATTGTAATCTATATGGTTACACAAGATTGCTAAATAGTTGTGAAAAGGAAACAGCAGTTGCTCTTGAATGAAGTCGCCAGTATATTTGTCTTTTTCTAGCAGATTTTTTCTTATTTCATCATTTTCATTTCATTTCATTTCAATTTCCACCTTATTTTAAAGTTTTAGTGTTTATTCACTACTTGAATCCGCTCACCTTGCTTTCCCATCAGTTGTCTTTTCCCCACCCATACACAGCTACACCTCTGGTCTCTTTCTGCAGACACACCGGCTCGCCCCATCTCTCTGTGTTTCTCTCTCTCCCTGTTTCGGTCCGCTCTGCTGACTTTCGGACCATCAGCAGTACATTTTATAAAGTCGCTGAAAAGACACAGAACTCTTTTGGATTTTTCCTTTTCCATTTTCACAGCAGCAGGTGCACTTCATGTGGAGGAGGCTTGTTAATGACGTACTCCTATTGAAACCAGCATGGTACCGAATGACACACAGTGTGTTCACTGTTGCTTTACCTGTTCCACGCTTGTAAAATATATACCGTGTCCGCGTCTTGTAACGTAATACCAGATAATATCTCTTTCTGTGTTTCTCCGCAAAACACTAAAATGGGTCACCAAATATACTTTGTTGGCCGTTAATGTACCTGGGCGGCCCGCCCAAGTAACACTGGAATTATTTGTAATCTTCACTTTGATCTGTAAGTCATCACCTCTATACATCTCACCAGAAATCCACACTGCTCCTCGGTGGAACATACAACCGGAGTCAAATTTTAATGTGTTTTTTTTCTTTCTTTGAGGATTCTGTCCGTCACCCACTTGCTGTTACCTAATCCCCAGTTTGACTGAATCAATCATCTCATCTCTCTCTTCTTCCACTCTCAGATGTATCCAGTTCTGCCTTACCTGATCTTTGTGCTGAAGCAGTTTCTGCTGCAGAGAGATCTAAACGAAGTCTTCACCGGGGGGATCAGCTCGTACAGCCTCATCCTCATGGTCATCAGTTTCCTGCAGGTACAGTGAGACACAGACGAATGTAAGATAAAAGTCATAGTGCAGGATGTGTTTGCAAGTTGCAATTTGGAAGCAATTTAGGTATCAGCAGTGCTTATGAAAGTAAATTATAAGAGTAGTAGCAGCATTGTAGTATTTTAGTGTTTCTTATGGTAGTAATATAAATATTGATAGGTGTAGCAATAACAGGAGTCATAGTAGAATTAGTTGTGGTATTCTGTTTCCCACAGTGTTGTACACACATCTGTGGTAAATGTAGTAATACTTGTTTGAAATGCATACTAATCCAGTCCTTGCTCTTCAGCTCCATCCTCGTATTGATGCAAGAAACCCCAATGAGAACTTGGGCGTGTTGCTGATCGAGTTCTTTGAGTTGTACGGCCGCCATTTCAACTACTTGAAAACAGGGATTCGCATAAAAAATGGAGGAGCGTACATTGCCAAAGAGGAGATTATGAAGGCCATGACAAATGGATACAGGCCATCCATGCTCTGCATAGAGGACCCACTGCTTCCAGGTGTGTGTATCACAGGTGCAGGGATTACAGGGATGACTGAGAACATCTATTATGGCAGTTATAAGACAGTCAGGACAAGGTTTTTGTGGAATTGCCAACATTTGAAATTAGCCTTAAAATAAAGTTTTAAGAGCTGTACTGTAACAGACTGTTAAAATGACTTATAAACAATTACAAGTATTGTTGGGTCAGAAGGACTGTTAGTGTTAAAACTGAGTATTAGTCGTTGACGTGTTACTTTTGTTTTATATATAAAGCTATGATCAAAAAGCGGACCATACAGAGATGTTAAGATTCCATACAAGAGCGCACGCTCTGCTTAGATTCACGCGTCACAACCAAACTTCACTAAGGCATACTTGACCCATGTTTGCACCAGTGCTCATGTGGTTTTTATACTGTAGATGTACGACAAATGTTTGTCCTGTAATTGTCTATTATAATAAATATGTATTGCTTCATTAGGTGAATGAATTGAACAAAGGCTTGAAGTCCCTATGTGTATTAAAATTCCTTATTTTGGTGCCATCCAGTGGTACTTTCAAGAGTGACACAGTGGTGAACAGCAATGGCATGCTGAGTAATCGAGCTAAAAGCAACACATACGCCGCACCAATTTATACCTGGATTCTTTTATTTTTCTTCAAACACAAACTTATGCAATCACAAAAATTTGAATGCTATGATGACACTAAAAAAAACTGTGCAAAGTGGCTTTAAGGTCTACAGTTCATACAGTGTGGTACATTTTTAGATGACTGACCGTATTTCTGTGAATGAGTTTGGAAAAAGTAAACTGGTAAAAATGAGGTTTGATATCACAGACCTTACTGGGATTATTTATCTCTTCACCTTTTTAACGTTTACTCTTGTGTGTGCATTACTCCATGTAGGTAATGATGTAGGGAGGGGTTCCTATGGTGCCATGCATGTCAAGCAGGTGCTTGACTACGCCTACACGGTCCTGAATCATGCAGTGTCACCGCTTGCGCAGTCGTATCCCAACAAAGACTCTGAAAGGTTAGTATTCAATCCGTTCCACGGTACTAAAGATGCTCTGGATAAAAGCTGTGCTCTTTAAAAACCCTTCTCTCTTCCCTGCAGCACCTTGGGTAGGATAATCAGGTTGACCCAGGAAGTGATCGACTACAGGGAATGGATCATTAAGAAGTGGGGGGGCAGGGATCTGGCTCGAACAGACAACAGAGGTACGATTCCTCAGATTTTTAAAATCGAATTCTGTGTTAATGAAAAAAAACTCCTTTTGGTTCCTGTGATAATGTGTTGAAACCATGAATGTATGAGGAGTACAGATAAACCAGAAAGTAAATGATTTTAAGGGGTTTAATAGTCTAAATGATAAAATCCACTGAGCATCTAGAATTTTTCAACTACTGAACGTTTACTTTGTTGTTTGTAGTTTCACCTCCCAAGGAGCCGGTGTCTGAGCAGGAGCCCTGTGTGCTCGGTGGCGGTGGCGGGTCAGAGGAGCAGCAAAGGGACTCTGTGTCGCCCCACAGCGCAGACTCCCCCATGTCCATCTCTAGCCCCCAGCAGCACTCTTCAGCCTCCTCTGTCTCTTCACTGTCTGGATCAGACAACGTAAGAAAACACACACCTGTGGGATAAGCAGATAGGCGTTAGAGCACTTGATGTGGTTTATTTCATTTTTGTAAGTACGAGTTTCTACTATGGCGAATATAAACTTGGTGTTTGTCAGGTAAATTTTGACAAAGTGAAGAGTCAGTTAACGTAAAAGCTTCTCTCTTGACTTCCAGTGTATATCCATAATGCAGCCTGTAGACAGCATGAATTTTCAGCACTGCTATGAAACACTCATGGCAATTACTAAATTGCTGCCGACACAAGTGCAGTTTCTTGTGATTATGCAGTTGACACCCAGCATAATGGAGTAATACTGCCACCCACCTGATATATCTACATGCAGCATAATCTATTTTACTCTCTCCAATCCATCTGAATGGAGCATCTAATTTTATTGTAACATTTAGATGGAAACATACATAAGATACAACCGACACACTCAACCTTGCTTATTATCGCTTCCTTTTATGTGTATTTTGCCAGGACTCTGATTCAACACTGCCATGTCCCGTCCCTCCGCCAGCCCTGCCACCATACCCATCTTTTCCTACTCTGGGCCTAGCTCTACCACCAGGCCTCAACATGGGCACCGGCAAGCCCGGCATGGGAGGACACCATCTCCTCTTGCCCCCAGGCTCACAGGTCGGCACACAGCAATGGCTACAGGCAGCAGGGGTTTACATTTGCTTAGATCATGAATCAAAATTAGGAAGATAAATGATGTAGTGTGTAACATTTGGAAGTACAGCAGACAATGAAACTAAAAATAGGGTTGTGTAATGCTAAGAGAACGATGTATAAAATTTCAGACTAAGGATGTTTTGTAACTGGACAGTTAGAGCATTTGATAAAAACATGAACAGCTACATGTTGTTGCCCTTTCCTCTAATTAATTACTATCCCTTATGTCCTCCAGGCTCGTGTCTCACTGCCCGGTGGTCTAGCAATGCACTCCATGCCTGGCAGACAGGTGTGTATAGACACCGGGCTCCCCCCCTTCTTCCACATGCCCCCCCCAGCCCATGCTCATGCCCCTGCCCCCTCCAGCCCCCAGCCTCCGCTCAGCCCCCACTCCAGCCACACACACAAGGTAGGCGTCGGATGACACGAACACTCACTCTCAAGGCAAACTTGTCTCTCTCTCACACACACACACACACACACACACTATATCCATCTCATATTTTCAGTTTGTCTTTATCTGATTTGCCTCTCACACACACTAAGTTTTTCTCTCTTTTCAGACTAGTCCTGTTACATAAAAAATGAAATTGCCATCTATAGTCCATAACGGCCCAGCTATCACAGCTGCTCTGAGCCCTGATATTTCTACATCTGGTGTGTACCTGTTGCTAAAGGAAATGACATAAACAGGGACAAGATCCATAAGACATGCTCTTTCTTCACTTTCCTGCGAGGAGTTGGATAAGAAGATTGATACCACTTTTTTATCTGTACGTTAATTATGAAGCTCAAGCCAGCAGGCAATTCTGTAAGCTAAGCATATACACACTGAGACAGGACACGCTGAGAAGACTGGGGAAATATCTAGTCGAATGAGACAATGTGTTGGTGAACTTTAGAGTTGCTGGTAAAGATTTATTTTTTACCATTGGAGTGAGCCAGGCAAGCTTTTTCTAGAATTTATCCTAAGGTAAGCTAACTGCCTGCTGGCTATAGCTTCATATTGAGCATTCAAACATGACTGGTATTAGTTTTCTTATCTAACTCTTCGTAAATGTATTTTATGTAAATATTTATATAATATCTCTTGTATATGTCTTCACAACAGTATTACACCAGAAATGTGCACTTGCATGGACTTGATTGGTTAATGCAGTCTGTTGCCAAACAAGTCAGGTTCTTTTTTTTACGGGAAGACATTTGTTGACAGTGTTTACTGGTGTCAAGACAGAATATGCAGAGAATGTCTAGAAGTCAGTCTACAGGGTTAAATATTCTGTCACGTAAAAGAGAATAAAATACATGATCAGTAAAGAAGTTTTACATATATGTCTGTTTTTTTTTCCTGTGTCTTCTCTCCATCCCTGCTCAGAATGCAGCCAAGTTCAACGTGAAGGGCTTCCACAACCCACCGCTGGTCAACAACCCTGTTCTGGCTAACCGCGGACACACACATGCTCACTCGCACACACAGTACCACCGCAACACTTGGCGACGCAGAAAGAGGGACAGCCTACCAGTTAGCCTCAGCAGATAGAAACCACTCCCCTTCCCCCACTTTTCATCCTACCCCTCTCTGGCTGCAAGACCCTGGCTCTTCGTTCGTCTCGAAGGAGGATGGACAGGCAGACAGAGGACCAGAGACCAGCAGTTTTCACTTTGGGGCTGTCGAGACAAGGAACAGCAGCCCTCAACTGTGCATCTTCCTCCCACTATCTCTACCTTTCCATTTGTGCATGACCTTTGTTCACAGTTTGGTAGTGTCAGTATTATACTTTCAGTATTTTGTTTTCCTCATCTTTGTTTCAGGTCTGTTTTTGTTTATTTTTTTGTTGGACTTGGCAATGATGCCATTTCCAAGTTAACTTGACCTCGTCTTGAACCTTGCAGCCAAGCTGCCTGTGGTTCAGTGTTACTTTTTTTTTTTTTTACAGTTTATATACATAAGAACAAAGGGGTTTTAGTTTTGTGCAATAATGTTATTTTTCTTGGAGCTAAAGTGAATGCTTATTTAATTTTGTGTGTGTATATGTAAAGGCATTTTATACTGTTTTATTTTTGTAGAATTTTAAATTTTGTTTACGAAACCTTTCCCCAGGCAGCATCTCTGGTGTGTGTGTGTGTGTGTGTGTGTGTGTGTGTGTGTGTGTGTGTGCACGCGTGCACACGCCTGTCTGTCATCAGGTTGAGAAGGACCCCAGTTAAAAGCCCCCCTCCCTCCCACCCTTTCACTTCTTCTCTCCCTTTACTTGTTTTGTTCTGTTTGATAAAGTGAAGCAGGAACAGAAAGGGATACGGAGCTCTTATCTTGATATTCTTTCCATTTTCCCTACTATGTCTTTAGAAAATGGGCGAGGTTAACTGAGGCATGCTGGAGGGAAGTGGAGGGATGAAAATTGCACCCTGGGATATCCTGACAAACGAAGGGAAAGGATATACCTCTGTTCTGGCCTAAAAGACGCAGCTCCTGAGCAGATAAGGCTTTAGCAGTGCCACCTCGAGGTGTGTGTGTCTGTGTCTGTGTGTGTGTGTGTGTGTGTGTGTGTGTGTGTCTGTGTGTGTGTGTGTCCCTTATGGGACTGTGCTGTTGCCATATTCTGTCAGTCAGGGGAAGGCTGGCAGTGGTCTGCTAGTTTTGTCTTGGCCATCTTTCTCTCCACTGGAGGCAATTTTAAAAGAAACACTTCCCATAAAGTGCAGGATTTTGGCCTGAAAGAGCCTGTTCTGTTAAACATATATGCTAGTGTCCTTTCATTTTTGTGCTCGTCTCTTTTTATTACATGTTGTAGGATGGTTGGGGCCAAGAAGGCAGCCGCTTATCTGACTTGAATTTGAAGATCAAGATTAGTGTAAAGGGACAGACAGCCACTTATTCCTGGTCAGAGAAATCCTCTTACTCTCGAGTTGAGGGCTGTGGTTGTGGAAATGCGATCCCGGGGCTGAGGTAAACTCTTGCCCAAAGCTGTAAATCAGTGCAGGCCAACACTACGATGCTCAGCGATTAAGGTTTTCTCCTATGTAGCCCTGGACATTGGAGATCTATTGGAGATTGGAGGGGTGGGGCTGGGGTGGGCATGGTGGTGCTTCCTGAACCAAGGACCCTAGTGAAAGGGAATTATATTTTGATTCCGTTCAGGAATCCTGTGTATATGTGATTGCCAGGTACTTCCGCTAATTGTTTGCAATGCCTTTCTTTGTGTTTACTTGGACTGTGTGTACGCCGTTTTCTGCGAGCACACCGCGTCACACAAACACATACACTCACAGGACAGAAGTGTCGGAGGCTGTGACTTGCCCAGAACACTACACACGCTGGTGTTATTACTATGCAAGTGGATTATTATAATTATTGTGTCAACACTCTTGTCTTTTCATTTGGGTTTTGTTTCTTCTCCAAAATGACAAACACTGCTTGTTGGACTGGAGTACTGTCTGTCAGGCTCACCCGCCAACTCATGTGAACTACAAGCCTGATCCATTTGTATTTGTATGAAGGTCCTGACATGTTTCAAAGTCTAGTTTTCTACATGTATCCGTCAAATGTAAGGAATGGGGGATGTTGATGTCAGTGGTCGGGTCTGGGTCTGTGTAGTGTGTGACATAGTGAAACGTGTGTGAGAACGTATCGAGACTCATGACTTTCCGCCACAGGTTGTAATCAGACGCCCGACAGAACAGGTGCACCCAGAGAGCGACTTGCACTCTGCAGGTGCACCTCATAAGAGGCCAAAGTGTCTACCAACAATTGTTTACCTTTCACTGAGTCTCTGCTCAGTGCTGATACACTATTTGTTTTCTCTTTTTTTTCTGTAAACCATGGCAACTCTGACCCCTCAGTCAAAACTGCACCTGGCATCAATATATTCTCAGATAAAGGGTTTCTGTTTTGGCCGATGGCTCGCAGGCAAAGCAGATTATCAGCTAATCATCACCTCCAGTTAGAGAAATTCCTTTTCACGTTCAATGATTTGACCAAAAAAAAAAAAAAGTTGTTTAAATTGGACACAGACCGCCGGAGCTTCCGGAGATGTGCCCAGCCAAACTATCACTATCACATTTCACTCTGTTATTCTCTACGGAACATTATTTCCATCCGTAGGGAGGTGATCACATTGGTGCATGAAATGCTCAGTCACACGTGCAATCCTAGCCCGGTATATAAATTGGAGAACAAGGGTGGATGTAGTTGGCAAGCCCTTTCAACCCTTTCAGACTGCGTCCCTGACAGCCATGTCTGCTTTTAGAGAGTAGAACCAGCGTTGACGAGAGGCTGAAAATGAAATCGGTCATGGAAGATTGTTGACTGGTTAGAGTTGCCTGCGTCTTCACAACAAAGACTTGACATGCAGGATCCCTTGGAAGTCTTTATGAATCAAAATCTCTGTGCATCTCAGCGGTCCAACGCTCTCTGTGTTCACTTTTCCCTTGTTACTTTCTCTCAGTCCGCTGGTAGTGGAAAGAGTTAAACAAAGGTCTCAGTTGTGCTGTACCACATTGCCTTCACTTCTTCTTGGTGTAAGTGACGGGGAAAGGGAAGCAACAGAGCGGCTAGGACTGCTGAGATTTTGCCGTACATATGTACATGTAGATGCGGTGTTATATTACCCCTACTGCAAAACAATGAGGGATTTTAAACTGGTGGCTGCTGTTTAGAGAAAGGTGGCAGCCCCTTGATGTCCTGGCTGATTCATGTGAGCAGTAGCCCTCTCAATGGACACCTAGCTTTCGGTGGCCAGAGGGGAACCACTGCCCAGCTTTTGTGAGGGGGGGGGGGTTTGATTCTTTTCTTTTTTTTTGTTGACATTTTTATGTAAATATATTTTTTTCTATTTTATTTTTTAATAAACATTTTAAAACTGCCAGTCAATGTGTGCTTTTTGTAAGTGACAGTGAGGTATGATATGTGTAGCTACATTAAACCTTCATTGTGGAACTTTAGTCTCCCCTTCTGGCAATGAGAGAAATTACACAAACACTGTTGACAACTGGTTAACTGTGTTTGTGCGAGTTTTTTAAAATCTGGAGCATCAGAATCTTTACTTGGACGCTTCTCTGCCATACTCCTAGTTGCTGTAGCCTTCTCTGTTGCTATGGCTGTTCCAGAGACAAGTAGGGAGTCACATCATCTCTGTTCATTTACAAATTAAAACAAACTATATAATTATAATAAATAGTTATTTATAATAAACGTTCTCTCCAATGGGCTTTTTTAATAATTACAGCAAAGGCTGATTGTGGAGCAAACCATATCCTGGTTGACGTAAATTGCATCGTTACCAGTGCACCAGATTAAAACACTCCAGAATACAGAGTGGTTTACTTGGCAGTGATAGGTTTAATCAGTATTGCGTGAAATGGTTTGGCAGGGGCTTGAATGGAACAGACGTTCAAAATCAGAATAAAAAATACTTTATTGATCCTAGAGGGGAAATTGTTGAATTGTTAATTTTTGGCCTCTTTATGGCAGCACAATAAGCTGGACACACAACATTCACATATCATCATATAAAGTTGTTACACTGTAAAAATATCTACACTTTCAGCAGACACAGAGTGCCAGCCCACATCAAACAGTTATCAAGAGATGTTTTGATCAGATATGTATGGCCAATGCGTCTATAAAAGAAAGGCTTTTTTATAAAAAAGGAATGTAACTTGTCAATCTTCGGTTGCTGGTCTGGTCTATAAAACCAAAACAGTGAGCTGAAAGGTGCTAAACTACCCTGTAGGGCTGAGGAAAGACTGTAGACTTTTTTGTTACAGGTTTGTTACTACTAATGGCCCCTTTTACATTACACAAAGTCATCTCACCCATTGTTCCTATAAAAAATATTGATCGGTGCAGCTTTAACTGGTCTGGACTCCCGGGATCAGTGGTGGAAAGTACTTAAGTACAAATAGGCTACTTTGTTACCCTACCTATTAGGAGTTTCGGTATCTGTACTTTACTTAAGTAGCCTGTTTTTAGTTGTTGCAACTTTTTACTTTCACTTCGCTACATTTCAAAGCCAAATGTCGACTTTTTACTCCGTTACATTCTGCACGAGGCCTTGTTACCACTGACAACCGGTAAAGCCGACTCGGCGCGAATCTTCAGCCAGTTGATGCCCCACCGGCAAACGACAGTCCAGCGCAGAGATGGACGGCCCCGCCTCACTTTCCTGTCAAAGGTGAACGAAAATGTTTAAAACTTTGATGAGAGGAAGAAGAGGGCCCATCCTTTTAGGCACGAGAAGAGAAAAACTCAATGAGAGTGAAGTGCGGGAACAGCAGTAAGGTAAGCCTCTCATGATGTAGATCACGCTCCTTAGCCTAATATGCAGCTGCAGTGAATCTCTAACAATGTTAGAGTGAAATACTCTTTATTAAGTTTGACAAACGCAGACGGGCCATGGTGTTTACAAACTGTAGCTCGGAAAGACGACCGCGCCGCGTTACGCGTGGAAAACCGTTCGCGTGCACGAAATTAAACTCACGCATTCGATCAAAAAAATCTGTGGGACCAGAGCCCTTTAAAGAGAGAGTCGCGGGGGTCCAAAATGCTACATCGTCACGTGGTTCATGGAGACCGCAGATAGTTCCCGGAAGTCCTAGGCGGGCAATTCAAAATGAGCGAGAGAGACGACAAAACGGCGATTTTAAGCGATTTCTGGTCATTTAAACAACAAATGCGTTGATTTACAATATGTGTACAGCACACTGACACTTAACTGTAGTTACATTACTATTTTTTTTAAAGGAGGAAATATAGTTTTGACAATAACAGCTACAATCACCTACCTTGTGGACATTTTTGGCAAACCTTACATTAGAAACTGCACGTATAAAATTCAGATGACATTTACCTTTCTTACACACCTTTTAGTAATTCCATGGTATCAGGGTTAATTGAGCTTACTGACTAATGTAATCTTTATGACTTCAGATAGAACAGACAGGTGACTATCAATGATTGTTGTATATTAATTTAATAAATCTCCAATAAACTTGAAAACAGCATGTTAAGTGGTTTGTTTCTGTGAACTGTCAGAAAAATGAGTATGAATGTTTGGTTTCCCAGCTGACATGGAAAAAATGGTTGAATCAGGTCAGGAGCGACCTTCCAATCACTAAAGAGGCTAACAATAAAATATGTGAGGTACTTTTTCCACAAAGAAACAACACATCACTGGCTTTATATTTGTTTTATTAAAAACATCACGGCAGATGATCTTCAGGCTCCACTGAACCCCTGTGATTCTTGTACTGAGAGAGGGAGAACAAGAGAAAGGGTTAGACAAACCTAGACATCTGTAAAGATTCATCCAGGTCATGTTTATCCAAGAAAAGTTGAATTGGGAGCATCTGGACATTTCAGAAGAAGTCCAGTTGCTCTCAATTCAGCCTTTCTTGTAAATGGCTACAGGTTTGATTGAGAAAGTTATGGATTGTTAAATTTTGGAACTTCATTAACAGCTTTTGCAGCTGATGTTGGTATCAGTTACTGTAGGAACTTTGATAATGATGTGATATGAATTTGTACAAAGTAATTATATAATTAGAGTAAACATATCCAGTAAGAATTGAGTGTTCACCAATATGGTGCATTCAACCACTATGATGTATTAATGTGGGTAAATAAACCTGAATTGTTGTGTGGAAAATAAGCTCATAAGCTAAGACAGAATGCAGAGACTGAGAGAAGGGAAAGAAAGTGTAAGAAGTATATTTCTTATAAATGGTATAATCATGTGTTGTTTTCTATCTCACCACTGTCCACTCAGTACTCTTTAGCATCACTGCTCGAATATAATTAATGTTTAATATGAAGATTGTTTTATAATATGCTAACATACTACTTTTAGTGTTAGGGGTAAATCTCCCCCCCCAAAATAAATAAATAACGTTTTGAACTCCTTTATTCATACATGTATCACTAATATATTTAAATTAAATAAAATACCACCCCCCAAAAATACGTATTTTAAAATAAATTAATAGGCTGCCCCTGTTTATTGTCTGCTGCTAACTTTATCCATTGCTAGTATGTTAATTTGTTAACTGTAAATGTCCCTAAATCTTCTAATTTAGTGTGGGAAATCCACTAATATGTTTCACAGCACATGTTAACTTAATTCAGTTTTGCTAATAATATCATTTTTTACACGTCTTACCTTTCAAACGTGCATCCCAGATAGCATTTTCTATTGCTGCTCTGCTGCGCTGCTAGCATGTCATGCTAACTTCCGGGAACTATTCAGACGCTCCGTGATCTGCCATTGCTGTGAAAAACTGGTCCATTGGAGTGAACGGAGATGACGCGACTCTCTCTTTAAAGGGCTCTGTGTGGGACCAGTCCAAACAGGATGTGAGGGCACTCCTCATACATCATTTTAAAACAAGACAGTAAAGTTTAGTTACAACTCTGTCCTTATGCAAGACGGGAAGCAGTGGATTCAAGTTGAGTATTAAACTGTTGATTCGCTGGACAGGGCATCTAAATAATAAGCAGCACATATTCAGTCAAGTCATTTTATAAATAGTATTTTCTAATTAAAAATGTATTGAAGGAAACCTGGAGGAGCCAGTTTGAATGGGCCTGATTCAGCTGAACATTAATATATAATAAATATCTATACTTACAGGGGCTATACTTAGGTTTGTCAGTAGAGTAGATGCTGGATCATCAGCCAAATACAAGCACGGCTGATCCACATCCAGGCTCAGCCGATACCAGCACAGACCCAGTCAAGATGTCTTTGTAAATCACACAGACCCAGGCCAAAGACAGGCAACCTCAGCTAGTAAGAGCATAGCCAGAGATGTACAGTCAGCACCACATACAAGCAGCTCAGACCCTAATGGAACATTTGCTGCTCCACCACATGACCCAGCAGATTGGCCCCCACTCTTAACAGACTTCATGAGGTCTGAGTTAGGGCGCAGAAGTCTGTTCAAACCAGCACTGGATTTTTCTAGAAGAGGTTTCTATTCAGACTTCTTACAGAGGGAGGATTGTAGTGAGAGCATTCTGGTGTCAGGTGTGACTGTGCTGCAGACCGGCTCTGTTTTTGCACTGTGAGTCACAGCCAGTTTGCGACCAAGTGGTAACGTAGCTGGTAGAGTTTTGCAATATAAACATCTACAAACTGAAACCAACCTTGCTCAGTTTGGAACTGTGAGCTGCATGTTATGAGAGGTGATGAAGTGAACATGTCTGGGTTTCTGGTGAGATTGTGAATTGAGAAGTGTTTCAGTTAGTTTTGGTTTCTGCCTCATTGTCTCATCTTAATATACTTAAAAAGTCAGTCAGACAGTCTGAAGGGGATAGTACCACACCAGCAGAGCAATATCGCAGACTTACTCTTCCCACATATATGAAATATCCACTTGTCCACATGCGACTCACCTTTCCTAATTGTGAGTCACTATAACTTATAAAGTTGCATTCAAAGCTCTCTTGAGTGAATTTTAAAAAATGGATTGTGTAATATCCGACTTTGCTTTTGATTACTTAATTACTTACTTACTTGATTACTAAATAGTTGAATAAACTTAGTGTGTAATAAGGTGATTGTATTGCTCTGACTTCATGTCTTCTATGCACCATCTTAAGTTAAGAAAACTTTCAACAGCTTTTAACATCAGTGTAGGTGTTGATGCTTGTTTGTTTACTGTTTTCTTCTCTTATAACGTGGATTTGCCGTGATATTTCTCTCACTTCCGGGCTTCCGCTGGTAACCCTGTGTTTCACGTCATACCGCTATGAACTGTGGGCAATTCCCTCAGCCAAAGTCTGCAGAAATGCGGACTTACGGTAAGGTTCTATAAAGGGCTCAAAATGTGCGCGAGAGCCCTCGCGCACTTGACGATTTGACGGTGGGACAGCTCTAAGCCCTCACGGACATTGAGATTGGGCCTATGTGACTCTGGTATCTTCTTCAGTCAACTTGTGATTCTTCTCATCAACACTGGGTGGTGCACACATACTACTGTTGGTGTTGAATTAGGAGAACCTCTGAAACACAGGGCTGCCCTGCGTGGCTGAGCTCCCTGTTGTCTTCCGTACGCTTAAACCCTTAATTAAACACAGAACAAGACTGACATTCAGTCACACTGGGCCTTCAGTGAATGTCTGGTGTTTGTATGTGTCTGGATTTGTTCAGGATTAGTTGTAGTGTCTGTGCTGGGAGCTGTGGGGATTCTCATTATAGAAAAGAATGCGTCCAGCCAAGCACCTGCCAGAGCATCTTCATGACAATCCTGATCTTTTTGTCTTAACCTTGCTGACGTAACCTTTGAACATTAATAAAACTGATCTACAGAGGAAGCATGAGAGGATTAGACCCAAAGCTTTGGTTGAACGAGGTGAAATGGGCAAAAAAAAGTAAAGCAGCTACCTGTTCAAAGGTGAGAAATATGGATTAGCATTCAGAGCGGGCGAGGTTGAACAACACAGACAAGGATGACAGGAAAAAGATGAAGAGACGAGAATCAAAGGTTTCTCGGAGTGAGTCAGTGCTCTTAAGGTGCCAAACTCCAATAAGAAAGTTAAAACAGAGAGGACTAAAGAGTGCATCTCTGCAACACTGTCAACATGTACTGAACCTGCCTCTCCTGCTAGGAAACGTGCTGTATGTTCACAGCAGACCAACAGAAGACCATCCATGATAACTAAGCTGGAGAGGATTCTGTCCAATAAACAGATGGCGGGCTTTAGTACGTATGAGGAGCATCAGCCAACAAGATGACCCAGCACAGCCGTCTCTTCTCAGCCAGAGCTTAGTTAAAGTACTTTGAGTGGAAAAGCTTGATGCGCGGCCTGATAAACAAGTCGCTCACAAGTCAGTGATAAGCTACATCCACACTTGGTTTGATTCTTCCAAAGGCAGAGCAGAGAGAGTAACAGGCAGATGAGACTGCTCCTGCCTGACCATGAGGTTGCATTCAGTCACCTGAAATTCATTTTTTCTTGGTTGTGAAAAGGAGTATTTTTGTATTGAATTTTGGAAACTTGTGCTTTTGACATTTAAAATAAAGCATTGCTGTAACAAACCCAGAATCATCACAAGATTCTGCAGTTTCTCTCAGTGATACAGAGCATTTCAGCGTGTTTGAACTGAATTTAGCTTTACTGGTTCACTCTCACCACTCTCATCAGCAGCCTTTTCATTTTCTACTGCTGCTGCTACCTGCTCTGCACCGAACAGCAGACAGGCAAAGTTAGCAACTAGCAGGAGAACACAGAGGAGAATTTAGCAGCTAAAAATATATTTCTGTAAAACTAAAAGGAGAGTGAATATTGGAGTTACACTTGCCGGAGGATGAGAAACTCAACTCCAAATGAATGCTAATGTTGCACCCTGTCTGCTCGATGTGTCAATAAGCCACTCTCTGCTAACAAATTCACCATATTAACTTAAAAATGATAAAAGAAATTAAAACTTTTAACTTTAACTTTATCTTGTGACCCTTTAGATGGATCAGACGCACAGGTTTGGAAGCAATGCTTCAAATGTAAACATAATTATGCTAAGGTTATCATAATATGTACCACAGGTACTGAATGACTGCGAGTGGTAATGAGTTAAATGCTGTCTGAAAGTGTTTTTATGTAAATGTTTTTTAAACCTTACCAACCTGAGACCATTGCTTACAAAGCACTTTATTAAGGGTTGTATTTAGAGTGCTAGTGCAGAGAGAAAGCACCGTAGTACTTAATCATGTTGTGAAGCTTCAGTATTTATAAAAGACAGGGGGGCTTCAAACTCAAAGACCAACTTCTCAAGATTTAGTGCTGCAGGAAACAGAGCCAAACTGCATTTTAACAATCCCAGTAAAAATCCCCCAAACAATAGCAATCAAAGGCAATTAAAAGCCTGATTAGTTTAGCATTTTGTCAATTCCCAGACACGTTGTATATCTCTCAAATAAGGCATTTTTGGCAAGGATTCAAATGCAAAACAGGCCGAGTGTACAGCGTGGTTGAAATCACTGTGTTTGATTGAGAAAAACACTGCATGTCGTACTTAACGAGTCCCACAGTGTTCGTCTTAATTAGGAATCAGGAGTTTCAGCGTGGGTGGTATATCTCGCTCTCTACATCACTCTCTCTCTCTTTTCCACCTTGATTGCTACTTATCTAGGTCATCACAGTGTGTTTTAATCACCGCTGGGTTAAGAGAGACCCAGTTAGGTGATGAAGCCCACTTTTCTCTCATCAAGGTGAGAAATCTGCTTAATTTCTAGCACCTCGTCAGTCCTGCTGTAATTATCATTGTTCGTGCACAGCTGCATCTGGGCTTCTATCCAATATTCACAAGACGCTTTTTAACCTAGATCAGTTTTTTTGCCCTCAATATCTTCAAATACTTCACATATAGGATATAGAAGTACAGATTAGGTTTGACCTTTTAATGTGTGTGCTCTTCAGTGAGTCCACAAGACAGGATTCACCTCCATCACCGTTGATTTCCCATGTTAGTGTGGATGTGTGACACCAAGTAGGCACAAATAAAGATAGTCTGTACACTCATTTCTGACAAGCCTGGTGGGTGCATAACTGTGTGTTATTGCTGGTGCTGGTGTACTTAAAACAGCAACACAGAGGAAACCGTGCTAGAATCCAATTGTTATTCCCACTGTTCTTTCTGAGCTCATGCTGCTCTCTGTTTTTAAAAAAAGTGACAAGCTGCAGCTTTCTCTCAGCAGGCCTGCCAGCTTCATGCATCCTAATTATTCATTTGATTACCCAAGAAAAGCTAAATTTAAAAAAAACAGACTCTTAAATACAGAGGAAATGTCTTGGTGCCTCTCATTAAAACTACGCAATGACAGGCACTTGTGCAATACAGCAGAACGCACCAAGGAGGACCTTTCTCTCAACTACTAAGCGTTTGTGCAGGTCAGATGTCGCCGTCACTTGTTTTTCTTCCAATCCCCAATTTGTAACTTTACACTGTAATCAAACACTTTCAATCAAGAATAGGCCATGACCAATAGACAGTATCGACTACCTGTGACAGTCATTTTTTATATTTTATTGGTTGCTGTTTTGATTTCATCAAGGGACTTGACCCTTTATTTAAAGTTGAACCTACCTACCGTATGTTTATTTTTTGTTTTATAGATTATAATACTGTATTAATGTATCCTTTTAATAGTTTGGGGTAATGCAGTACCTTCTAAAATGTACTCTAAATTATCCATCATATCATTAAAGTTGCACTAATTAAACTGTGAATCATATGATGTAAGTGTAATGTGCTAGGGTTCGCTTGTAGTGACAAAACCACATTATCACCTGACTCTTAAGTTCCCCTTAGGTCCATGCATCTATTTAACTTAAAGCTAAAGAGCTAGATATTTCCTTCAGGAGTTAGTGAAGATCAAAACAAAGCTTAAATAGCTTTAAAAAGCTTTAATATATCATCAGTTGTTCAGAAACACAATTTCAAATGAATGCTAAAGTTGTTTTGTGTCTGCTGGATGTGTAAATAGGCAACAGTTAGCGAACATGTTAGCTAAGTTGATAAGACGATGCGACATCTGTAAAATCCACACATAGGCCTGTAAATGTCTATCTAACTATCTATCTGACTATCTGTGCTTCATAGTAAACTGTTTTAGCAGCTAGCACACAAGGCATATTTAACTGTGCAAAACATGCACTTAAGAATGGTTTCAAACAGTAGAATGCTAATGTTACCGCCAAAATAAAACTTGGAAACTCAACAGGAAGAAAACAAAATGTTTGTACAAATATTTAACATTCTTTGCTTTCTGAGATACACCAGCTTTATACAGTGATAAAATGTCCACTTGTGTTTTCAGTTTTTTCAACTGCCACCAAATATTAAAACACATTTTTTGTCAAGGTTTAAATTTTGTTAAATTTATAACATACATCAGTCTTAACTTTCACATCAGTATTTACCACTTTGGATCATTTATGCACACTCGTCGTATAGTTGCATTATTTCCCACAGCACATGAAGGCAGCATAGTTCCACAGTTCCCTCTCCATCTGCTTGTGTTCCCTCGTCTTCTATCCTGACACAGCGCCTCTGTCTGTATGTGGGAGGGTGTTGATGTACAATTAGTGTGTTAAGGCCACTCTTCCTCAATGTGGTCTCATTCTGTCACCACTTTTTCGGCTGTGTGTGTGTGTGTGTGTGTGTGTGTGCGCGTGGTGTGTAGGTGTGTGTGTGTGTGTGTGTGTGTGTGTGTGTGTGTGTGTGTGTGTGTGAAGTGGGTAGCAGGTGACCAGCATAACCACACCTGTTGTTAATGTGATGGAGTGTAATCTTATATACCAAGCTATATAGATAAATATAAACCCCATTTATAGCACAATGAACACACAGACGATGAATGGGAAGTGGTTTGACAAGACAGTAGTTGTCTGTGTCTCACACACACTTCTTGCTCATATTTGCTGGTCTGTGTGTGTGTGTGTGTGTGTGTGTGTGCGTGCGTGTGTGTGTATTTCACTAAATTTTTGGTGTTGCTTCCTCATGTTTTCTATCATCCTTCTCCCTTCTCATCCTTCACAGATTAGTTCCACAGTAATGCTTCTTGCCACTTGGGGAAGTTTGAGTGTGTGTGTGTGTGTGTGTGTGTGCCTGTGTGTTGGGGTTCCCTTAATTTGAGCAACATTGCTCAAGGGCTCTTGAATTTTCATTCATCACACATTTATCACACTGTGCGAAGGACAAGTTGAATAAAGGAAAATGGCTCACAGTTCAAGCTGTCTCTCACTTGCACAATTACGAACACACATACACATTCTGACACTGTCATGGGGGTTGAGTGTGTGTGTGTCCGCGTGCAAGTAGCTCAGCTCA
Organism: Lepomis macrochirus; assembly: GCA_024633595.2. NCBI lineage: Eukaryota > Metazoa > Chordata > Actinopteri > Centrarchiformes > Centrarchidae > Lepomis > Lepomis macrochirus. Next base: position 28,364,451 of record JALXJV020000013.1, on the reverse strand, counting down.
GTTCATTAATCTGGTCTTTGTTGTGTCAAGGCAGAGCTAATTAGATTACATTATACACACTTATTGAAGACAACCAAGCAGGAAGCATATGTTGCAATATGGTATGGGCACACACACACACACATAAAAACGCAGGGACAAAACAGACATAGACACCACACATGTCAGATTAAGACCTCTTCACACGTTTGTCAAATGTCTCTATTGCCACCAAGGGAGATTTGATGTGACAATGAAACACAGATTCTCGCTCATTTCCACAGGGTCAAAAAGCCGTCGAGACGGCGCAGACTCACAGTCACAAGAGGCAGAATGATCAACACTGAATGGCTGTAAATACATCACACTTCATATCATACAGCTATCATCTTGTCAAGTCGGAATCTGGGTTATTCTGATGGCGTCAGTCATCCCTTCTATCTCTCTGCCGTCTTTCCTGTAGCTAAAATAAATATTTGGGCTTCTGCTGTTCTAGGAGGCCTGATATACTACAGCAGTGCCTTACATTCAGGAGGTTAATGACACTGAGGACTTGAACAGCTTCTGATCACCAACCACTGGAACAGCTGGCCTTAAGAAGTTCAAATTTCTGTCATTTTTGAGATTGTAATTAGTGGTGTTGTAGAAATGGAATGAATCATATTACAACCCTAGTTACAGTAACCCTTAGGCGTTTATTGTGTACTTGACATTATGCGATTAAGCTGAATGATACATTGTGGTGAATACTTTGATGTGGAAAAATTCCAAACCATTAATTTGAATCATTGCAGTTTGTCTTTATCATTGCTTCAGTTTCTATAATTACAATTAATATTATGGTAAGACTTAAGTTGCCGATTCATGTTCTTGCCTCATCTGCATTTCATATAAAATTGTTGGCGGCCATTTTGTCATGCAACTTTGTGGGTGAAGAAAGATGGACTCTTAGCAAGCTAAATACCCACTATTACTACTATACAGTATACACTGACTCTATATACTGTTCTTGTTCTTTTGGCAGTTAGCATCTAGCATACAAATACAAGACATATAAAAATCTGTGTAATTCTTTGGCATTGGCATGCTAACATTACCATTGATGTAAAATTTCTGAAGCCTTCTCACTACTGTCATCAATTATTTTGAAGTTTGAACACCTGTGAGTAGCTATTACATTCACAGCTGACATTTTGACTAGACATACAAAGCCTGAAAAGTACAGGTGTAACTAATAACTCTGAATCAGCCACACCAAAGTGGAAATAAATAATGTTATTTGACCCGGCTGTGCTGTTCCTGCTGGGGCATGTCAAAGTGTCTGCTCAACAGTATTCATTGACAGCACACTAAAATACTGACTTCTTTGTGGATGACTAATATTGCCATTTCACTAATATTAATTCATCACATCTACTGCATATATTAGCATCTGCTGAATAAATGTAATGTAATACATTCTCAAAACCCAGTTAAGAACTGAATGGGGACAAAGCACATATTTTTGTCATTTCTACCCTCTAGTGGTCACAAAATTGCCTCATGCCGTTTTTATTTAACGTTTTATTTTTACTATAAACAATTGTTGAATGGATGGATTCTTGTAAATGAGTCAGATTAAAATCGACAGCTAAACAGTACTTACAGTTCTGACCATAATTACAGCATTTTAATCAAAACAACCAAGCATTACTAACCCGCGTGGAGTTTTTACTTACTACTGATTCTACTACATAATTAAAACATGAGAATCTCTATTTTTAGAGGTTACTTGACAGAGCATGTATGTGAAGAATATTTTGGTAGCTTGAGAGTTAATGTGCAGCAGGACATGATAATGTGGGTATCATTATCATTATCACTGTCATTATTGTCATTATGTTAGCCAGTTGGATAGTGATTCTTTATGAATTTCCCGCCATGCTGCTGTCTCCACAGTGATTGATTTCCCAGCTCTGCACTCTTTCTGAAAATATTCCATAAATTCCAGCTGTGAATCCTGAGTAAGTCCATTAAGTTTTCACACATAGAGCTAATCAGATTTTTACAACAAGCTCACTGTTGCATTCCGGGATTTTCAAAATTACACCGAACGCCTCGAGGGGGTGCAACTGACAGGTCGAATTACATGAAATATAGGGAACCCAGGTGTCTTTGTTGTAATAATTTGCCCTCAGGGCCATCAATGAGCCTTTTCATTTAAGTACTGAAAACATCATGTGTGCCATCAATCAAAGCAAGGCAGCACAAACACTATAAATAGATTGCTAAAATGTTCATGTTGCCGTGCTAGGGATGGTAATATTGGCCGGTCTGTTTGCTGTATGGTCATTCGTTCCAAATGTTGCATACATCAGTGGTTTCCACAGTGGGGTCCAGGGAATCCACGGGTCCTTAAGGAGGTTCCAGGGGGTCCCCAGCAAAAAGGAGAATAATTTATTTTTTGCTATGATTCCGTCCATAACTAACATACTGACATAACGTATGCTTACTTTGGTCATGGGTTTCATACACTTTCTGTAATAAACCATCTGAAAGTAAAAATCCTATCAGGTGGGACAAAATCTTATCAAATGGGCATCCGTGGTCTAATTTGTGTCAGTTTAGGGGTTCTTGATGTGAAAGAGTTTGAGAACCACTGGCATAGATTGCCAAGAAATGTGCAGACCCCCAGACCAGATTTGATACAGTCATTCATGTTCCCGTCAGGATAAACCGTGATGGTTCACTGACTTTTAATCTGGCACCATTTTTAGGTCAAAGTTCAGCCTCAGCTGTACTTCGTGTTTAGTGCATAATAGCAAATGTTAGCACGCTAACTCGCTAAACTAAGATAGTGACCATGACGAACATTTTCTGTATTCACTATTTTAACGCTGTTATAGTGAGCATCTAACAGGCCAATGTTAAAATTCAGTTCAAAGCACCGATGGCACGTTTGTAAAGTCTGTTCACTTTGTATAAGTTATCACCAGTTTTACCACAGTGTGCGTCCATTATTCAGTGGGGATAATATGTTTGTTGCTTTGCTGATGGCTGCCTGTAATTTTTGGTGCTGTGGGACAGAGGATTGTTGCCTTTACTTTAGACCCTGGATGACATCACCACTGAGTTATTATCAGAAACTGTAAAGCCTATAGGTTCTAAAGATGACCTTCAGCAATGTTAATCAGTATCAGATACGCTGAATGCTTGGATTTAGCATACAGACTCTCTCTTTCTCCCTCTGTCTGGTTAGCGTGCTAAGAGGAAACTATGTGAATTTGACACATTGAAGTGGCACGGCCATTTTTCACACTTCACAGAGCATCACATGTAGCATGGCAAGAGGGCAGAGAGGGAGCCTGGTGAGGCAGAATGGGAGTTGAAATGAAAGAGAGAGAAATGAAAGCTGGGAGGAGGAGAGGAATATTGGAATTTTGGTTCGTCAGATCTTATTTTACTTCTACCGCCGACACACACACACACACATGCACACACAGAAGCTGTCGTTCTCAAACTTTCACTCGTTATCAGCTCTCTCCTTCCCCCCTCCGTTTGAAGAACCGATCTCTCTTCCTCCCACACTCTCTCTGTCTCCTGAGGTTTCTCCTTCCTGACTTTGTTTCTTCTTCCTCGTCCTCCCCATCCTTCCACCCTTATGTGTGTGTGTTTTTCTTGCCCGTGTTTTTATCTCGTCACCGGCTGCTGGATGGCGTTTTATTCTCTTTCCCTCCACGCTCTGCTGCTCTTCTTGGTTTAGCACAGCTGTTACAACCCTTCTCACTCACTCACTTTCGCTCACTCTCACTCACACACACATACACGCACGCACACACACACGCACGCACGCTGACAAACACACTCTAGTTCTTCCTCTCTTCTCTTAACTTTGCACACGCTTCTGTTTCTCTCTTATGTAAAGTTGTAAGTCTCTTCATTTTTCTGTAACCTGCAAACACACACACACACACACAACACACACACACACACACACACACACACACACACACACACACATTGTCTTGAGTCATATACCACTTCTCTCCACATAGGCTAATCTCACACATCACAATTCTCATATTTCCACTCGCTCTGATAGGTACAGCACACACACACACACACACACACACACACACACACACACACACACACTTTAACCCGCCAGCTCTACCCACCACAGACATTGGTACACACCCTCGCTCCTCTCTCTCTCTCCTTTCTCCCTCCCAGTTATACACATTCTCTCTCTCTCTCTCAGTCCTCATCTGCACCTCAGCAGAGTAACATGTTGCCTCATCGCGGCTACAGCGCCGTGCAGTAAGCAGAGGCTGCCTGCTCTCCATCCGACTGGCCAAACATAAGGAGCAAACAAGACGGAGAAGCAAGAGGAAAGGAACTGAAGTCTCATCTCTCCTCTTCGGCGTCTGGCCACTTCTGCTGAGAGGAAGAGGAGGAGGTGGAGGAGGAGAAGGAGGAAGATCCGTTTTCACACCGTCCTGACTCAGTTTGGCACATCAAAGCAGAAGGAGCGGCAGAGGATGCAAGGCAAAGCGGATGAGGTGAAAAGTTGGCTCTCTCTCACTCAGCTGTCCATGCATTGCACACAGCTGAGCAAACTTTTTTAAAAACGAAGAGCAGGAGGAGGTGGACTTTTGTGTGAGGAGGAAAGGGAACGAAAGCATCCCTCAGCACGTGTTTTGGTCAGTAAGAAAGCAGGGCCGTCCTTCCGCAGGCAGCTACCCATGTGGCAGGAGGCTCTGTGGACCCACGGACGCTACCTGCTGGAGAAGAACGATGGCGGCGAGGGTGCCGAGGGGCCCGAGAGCCTGGGAGACGGGTGCCCGGGTTTCCAGGGCGAGGTGTGCGTGGAGGGCGAGAAGCCCCAGGACTGGCTCTATGAGTCCTACTACAGAATGAGCCAGCAGCATCCACTAATCGTGTTCCTGCTGCTGATCGTCATGGGAACCTGCCTCGCGCTGCTGGCAGTGTTCTTCGCTTCAGGACTGGTGAGTGAGTGTGTGTGTGTGTGTGAGTGTGTGTGTGTGTGTGTGTGTGTGTGTGTGTGTGTGTGTGTGTGCGTTTGTCCAGTTAGTGTTGTTTCATCTTACTGTAAACATAAAAGGCAGCACATCAGTGCCAAAATACAGGAAATGTTACCACTGTTGACCTTTTCACATTTCCATGTTTTGCTCTCTTGGCATCAGAAATCACTTCTTTCTTCATATTTAAAATAAATACAACAAGAAGTTGGCACTTAAAGGAAGAGTTTGACTTTTTGATAAATACACTTATTTGCTTTCTTCTGGAGGGATAGATAAGATAAGATGGATACCAGTCTGTTTGTCTGTCTGTTCAATCATTATGAAGCCGGAGCCGGCAGACAGTTAGCGAAGCATAAGGACCGGAGACAAGCTAGCCTTGCTCTCTCTGACAGTTTAGAAGCACTTCTAAAGCTCATTAATTAACATGTTCCTTCTCATGTGTTTAATCAGTACAAAAAAACAAAGTGTAAAACACTCAGCAAGAAAGCGAATACCTGGAAGCGCATTTCCTCCAAAATGTCGAACAGTGCCGTTAACATGAGCTGCATAATAGCCAACACAAAGAAAACTCAAACAAGACAACAAGACAACATTACAGTACGGCACACACGGAGTGGCCGGTGAAATGCCTGGAAATGTAGAATAAAAATTTGTGTTTTGAATTAAATGTGTCACCATAGAAATTCTAAAGTGTCACTTTAATTACTTTATTTTGGCCCTCTGCCCCAAAAACCTCCTTCTTTGTCCCGTTCCACTTGTGCCTTTCTCTGGTATGAGCGATAACCAGAGTTGCAGTCACAAAGCAACACCAGAGTTAACTTTATTTCTATAATGAACTGAAAAATGACATTTCAGTTCCAGTGTTTCAGAATAAAGACTTGTTTTTTTTTAATGTGGAATGCTGCATATTATAATACAGCTCCACAAAAGATTATGCGTTGCTGCATCGGGGTCAGGTAGAGGCCTTCTTGTCAGGATCGCAGAAGAGTGTTAGAATAAAGGGAAAGTTATGGTTTCGGCACGAGACTGAATGAGTCAGGGAGGCCCATGTACACACGTATGAATATATGTGACAACAAAAGAGGTCGTGAAGCGGCACTTCAAATTACAACGCTGGGTTTGCAGAGTGGATCAACAACAGGATAAGAGTTTAGTTCGCAGCTGTGTGGGTGTTGGTGCTTTTGTCAAGTGAAAAGTGTTGTTTTGGCCACAAACACTCAACCACAAACACAAGCTATTGTTTCTCAAGTGCTGCTTTTGTGTTTTTATGAAATAGCTGTACAAAAAGATGCCCACTCATTGCTGTGTTGTTTCGAAATGATTGTTTTGCTCCTATATGTCCAGAACAATCTGTAGACTTATGCTTTTCTCTCTGTGTGCGTCATGTGCTTTCCAAGTAGCTCCTGGAGGCCAAGGGCAAAACTCAGACAGTGGGGAGGACCAACTGGGTTGGAGAGGTAGATGGAACCCACGCATGTCGCGTGTTGGGTTCACTGTTGCTCGTTGACATGTAACCAACATAAAGCAGGACGATATCAGGGACCTTTCAGTGTGTTTTAGAGTCAGTTTAACAATAAATATTAAGGGGAGGAAATTTGTTTTTTTTAGCATTTGGAGGCAATTGATGACTGGTCATTACAAATATAAAGGGGAGATATTGAGAGAGATATTGGGAGCTACATGACACCCCAATCCCAGCTTCAATAATGCACTTGCTTTAGGCTGTCACAGAAGGCATGTTACATTCAATAAAACTCCATAACGAGGCCATTCCCAGGAGAACCTCCACCTAAATTGATCCCTTTACTTCTTATTTAAGACAAATCAATAGATGTTATTACCCCGACCAGTCGATTTAATCCTCCAGGTTCTCCACTTTTTCTGAGCACGCCCTGACCCATTCTACAGCAACTTATGTGTTCAAAGGTTAAATTATTCCCATCACTCACAATGTCAATCGAAGTCTCTTTTTTTTTCAATTTGTTCCTATTACATGACAGACAGACCTGTCTTTACTTATGGAGTGGTTGCTCAGTGAGGCATGTATATTTATTACTGCTGGACAAAGAAGAATGGCAGGAATAAATAGAGGGTAGGTTTGGAGCTGGGGGGGGTCGGGCGGTGGAGGGAGGGGAGGATGTTGTTGTAAGTATTCTGGCTTTATCAGTGAGCCAGCAGAAACTCAACCAAAGCAACACTAATGCTCCCAAAATTACTGCACATACTTATCTTTCTCCTCAGATCAGGGCTGGAGTGGATGAATGTGGTGTTCTCCACATAGACTCCTCCACCCATAGTGTGTGTTGATATGTACGTGTGTACGCTTGCATTTTGACTCTGTGAGTGCGTGTGTGTGTGTGTGTGTGTTGTTTGGGTGTGTTTGTCTGAGGAAGTCTCTCATTTCCTTCTTAGGCTTATCTGCAATTTTTAGTGAAAATAATTCTTGTTCTTTCGTGTTGCCTTGAAGTTGTATTGATTGGAATGTGTGTAGGTATTCGTGTGTGTGCATGTGTGTGCACGCATGTGTGTGTGTATTTGCATGCTTAAATGTGTGTCTATACAGAAGAAGCAATTACATGGCAGTATGTTAACCTACTGACAGTTTAATAGAGCTCAACATTAAATCTTGTAATAGAACACTGAAAATCTATAAACTGGCCATAAAAGCTGATTGACATCATTGATTACATTAGTATCATTCACTTTAACCTTCATTTCAGTTCACGTTTTTGTCAGTTTATCATTTATCACATTTTTAGGACTTTGTATTTTAAGAATTTGTTGATAATATATTAATAGCGTCTGGAAACACTGATTTCTCTTCTCCTCTTTGGCAGTTTGATAGAAGCAGGGCAGTGAGAGCAGGGTGTTTTTGTAATGATGGATTACTTCAATGTGTTACTTCGGGGCAGGAAGGTGAATGAATGAGGTGAAGTAGATGCTGTGACATCACTGACTGAGGTGTGGTCAGAGCTGCAACACCAAAAAGCACTGATGTTTTACACGCAGATACAGGACTTCATGCAAAAATGTTGCGGTCAGCCTGGAAAGAAAAAATAATTTAATTTTAATTGTCAACATAATTCAATTTCTGGCTCTTTTCACACAAAATCCAGCTTTTTTACATCCAGGGTAATAGACTTTTTTAGAGAAAGTGCATGTTTTGGGTTAAAGTAAGCACTTTGTTAAGGTTATGGGACTTCTGTAACAATAATACACATCTGGGAAAGGTTAGGGAACAATCATGGTAAAAATGCAAAGTGGACTGTCGGTTGGAAATGGGAAATGATCAGCAGTCTCCTATGTTGAAGTCTTAGGTTCTTTGCTGGCTCCATCCACCCCGACCTCCTCCCTCTGCAGGCATTGTTGCTTTATAACATCACTGACCTCCATTCCTCCTGTCATAATTACTATGACAGGAGGACACTTTTAATTTGGATATAATCATATGTTGCTTTCAACACGTCCTCATACCTAAATGAAAAAATAGGTCAGTTGTCCCTTAACAACATATACATCCAGTGACAGGCGTAGTGAACCTTATTTAAGTCACATGACATTAGACATATGAATAACCTTGTAAAAAAGTTTCAGTTTGGTTAGGTTTATGCAACAAAACTACTTGGTTAGGTTCAGGAAAAGATCATGGTTTGGGTTAAATAACAACTACCACAAGAAATTTGAGTCTTGTAAGTCACATGACTTAACTTTCATGACATAAGTCTCCTAATGTTGTTTAACTTAAAACTTTAAATAAGTCACCTCTCAAACCTCAGTCTCATCCATCCAATCCATCCACCCTGTCCACTTTCTATAAAGAGACTTTATTGCTCTTTATACTACGTCACTAGACCTCCTCATTTGCTACCATCATCTGGCCACAAGAGGTCACGGCCTAACAATAAACATAAATGTCGGTCGTAATAAGCTGCAACGCAGTCGACGTATATGGCTTTTCCGGTGACGACAGGTTGGTCGTTTCGGGACTGTTGCTGAAACAACTGACGCTGTTAATCTCAGACTAAACTGATTTTGAGCTGTAAAATTGGTGGGCTGTCCCTCTAAGGTTGCAAGATGATTTTAAAGTTCCATGTGATTATCATTTTGTAGCTTCAAGCAGTCCAATTGCCCATCTTCACTGACAGGAGTGATTGTTGTATTATTCAATGCTGATTAGCCCTTTAAGTCTTCAAGCTAATGTTAAGATTTCCCTGGAATTCCTACCATTGATAGAATACCCACTTCCTCAGTTATAATTTCACGAGTGCCCAAATCACCATTTTCCTTCACATGTACTGTATGTTATTTATTATTTGGCCGGTGGGAATCTTTGCTTGTATGATGAGTTTCAAACTGGTTCGATCCAGTCACCAGCTCCGGCCCACTGCTGTGCCCTCTGGCATCTTTTTGTGGGATTATGAAATGACCATTTATTCCCCTTGTACTGATGAAGCCCTGCCCTGGGGTGCTGCGATGAATGGATGTAAGATCACACTGCTGAAGTAAGAAAATCTCTCAAGAGCTGTGAAATAAAAAAATACTACTAGTACATAATCGGTGTTGTATTTCAAAATATTACATATTGAAATGTGTTGGGTGTGGAGCCACCAGAACACGATTTACTCACCTGTCAGGGCTGAAACTTGCCAAAGGATATTCATAAACGTTGGAAGTCAGAACAGAATTTTCATTTCATGACAGCAGGTCCCCTCTGAAAGCTGTTAGGACTTCAAATAATATTATGTTTCAAACTAGTTGCTAGTTCTATCCGAAACATTTGGGGCAAAAATCTTTGACCTGTTTTAGCAGTGTGTTAATGTTCCTCACTGCGAATTAAACACTTGAGGAAAGGTTTAGCGATTATTGATGATTTTCATAACCAAGCTGGGAGCACATTGACGAAATCTACCACGAGTGCTGCTTCATCAGGCAGGAGAAAATATTAAATGGGCACCAAAACATTGGGAAGTGATTACGCTATCACGATTTTTCAACACAAGCCTCTGTACCACCTCTCCCCTTCTCCTCACTTTCTGGCATAATGTATTTGGTGTGTTTGTGTCATTTCACTGCTGAATAATTAGATTACTGCCTCTCTCTGTCTCTTTCTGCTGCTGCTGCTATGTCTCCCTGGTCCCCATTTTTCCTCCCAGTATAATAGCTGGATAAGCCAGACTGGGCTAAAAAAGGAAATAATTGTTCTGGGTGACAATGCAGTATATTATGGCAGGCAGGCACTCCCTCTCTCTGCGCCATGTCGAGGGAAATGGCTTTAAATGGCTTCAAAAGGGTTTTAACAGGATTAGATGGCCTACAATCAGAAATGTGCACAGTGCAGATGCTTCTTTTTTTTTCTTACCACAAAGTGGAGAGAGCTGCTTGCTCCCTCCCTAACCTGTCTGTGCATGGTTGTATGTGAGTATATACGTTGTGCAAAATGTGTTTTGATGCCACAGGAAGGGTCTTTGTCACTGATCTCCACTCAGGTATCCCTCTGGTGTTTTGAGATTGCGGTCTTGGCTTACATCCTCGTTAGGATTCAATCTGCGCTCCGGGCTGACTGTATAGCTGGCGTGGCGTCAGCAGCCAGATCCCATGGGATCCCTTCGCCAGACCCTGACTCATGCTACCTCTGCTACATCTTGCGGCTGCACTAATACACAGCAAAATGCTCTCTTCCTGCGTGTGCTCTGGCCAAACAGCTTCTGCTACTCTCAAAAAAAAAAAAGCATCTCGAGTAAATAAACTGTCAAATCAGCCACAAATTCGAGGTTGAGTCTGTGGCGTCTTTTCATTCTGTTACATAAAAGCTGCTCCAGGGAATTGCATGTAAAAAGAATCAAACACATTTCTGTGCCCACTCTGATGTTCATTTTACTGTAAAATTTGTGACATCTAATCACACTTTGGCTTGCTAATTTAGCATTTACATTTACATGACTTCAAAATAACTTCAAATAGTTTACGTGGGAGTCGGGTTAGGAAAAACTCTGTGAAAGTGAACTCAGTGTGTGGAAGCTCTCAATCCTCTCTTTGAGCAAATGATGGTAGTTTTGCTGCTGTTCCATCATTTCCGCAGCCTGAAGAGGGCAAAACGACGTACAGAGTACTTTATCCTTACCATGATCACAAATCTGTGTGCATGTTTTTGGGGTGTGCTTGTGTGTGATGGGATTTTTGCATATGAAAGTATTTCTCAGTCAAAATCAGAAGAGGCACTTTCACCGCAGAATGTAAAATTAGAAACATGCAGAGGACACGCGCACATGCAGAGGTCACAGACAGGTTAGAAAGATGGAAGCGCTCAGGTTGAAGACATTAAGAGGAACTGAAATATGCTGCAGTCTTCTGTTAACACCAATAATTTATCACAACGATGAATCTTACTTTCCTGAATCTTACCAGATAACTGCCCAAACGTTGGTTCATGCTGTCTCCGCACTGAGAACAATTTAATTCACCCATTAACCATCCATCTTACCGTGAACGTTTGGTGAGAATATTAGTGTAGTGACTGTGAGAATGATTGAAATACTCTTTTTTTTTCTTAAAGGACTCATTTTTTTCTGATGTGAAGTCATTTTTTCTTGAAACTACTCTGACAATTATGTGAGCTCACTTGCACTTGATTTTAGAGGATTCACAAAGCAGATAATAGCACCGAGATCTGAGAAAATCCTTGAAAAAAAGCTGAACTCCTCTTTGGACCTGTTAAGATGGACGGTTTTTTGCGTACATCCTCTTTAACTGGAAACATGACATGAAAGAGAGAGGAAGAGGCTTTAGGGTAAGTTAGTAAAGTTTATTTAATATACTGCCTTTCACGGAGCAAACTGCTTCACCCCAGTAAAACAAGGATGAAGAGGTGGGTGAGGGAGGTCTGGTCGGAGTCAAAGAGAGAAATAGTGTGTGTGTGTGTGTGTGTGCTGACTGCTTCTAAACGCTGACTTTGACAGTGTGAGTGGAGAAGTGATGCTGTAGCACATTCCCTGGGCTTAGACTGTCTGACTGCCAATTTGTGGGCTGTCTGTTCGGCTGTTTTTGTGTGTGTGTCCCTTGTTGCACCTCTCTCCTTATGAGGACTGGATGTCGTCACTAGGACACAAAAATGTGAGAGTCTGTTTTGCTATTCTGACCCTGTCTGTTAGGTTTAAGTTTGAAGTAAAGCTTTGACTTACACTGGTTTATAATCAGTATTTAGAACTCATCCATGTGTCTTTGGTTTGTCTTTCTTTTGTCCTCCATGCTAACGTGGGCTACCATTATTCACAGTACATGACTTTTTAGAGTTGCAAGACGTTACCCGCTAGTATTTTAATGTAAACTGTGTATGTGTGTGAGTGGTCTACTGCAAACAGGTATATACTGCAAATCCGTGTGTTGGTGTTCCCCACCAAACCTGAAACTGTATAAACCAGAAAATACCTCTCTCTCTCTCTCTCTTTCTCCAGAATACAGAAGACCACTTGACGTTCTTGATCACGGTCCCCGCTGCTCTCTTCCTATTCCTGTCCATCTTCATCCTTGTCTGCATTGAGTCGGTCTTCAAGCGGATGCTCCGCCTCTTCTCTCTCCTTATTTGGGCCTGTCTAGTCACCATGGGTTACCTGTTCATGTTCTCAGGAGGGATCCTTAGCCCCTGGGACCAGGTAGATATATATGTGTGTTTGTTTTCTGCGTGTATCTGGATGTGTCTAAAGGAACACGCCCTGTTCTTGTACACCACATATGCAGTTTACACTGATAATGGTGGATTTACCATCGAAATTCTTAGTCATTTTTGAAACAATGTGTCCTTGATTTCAGGCAGAGGGAGACAAAAGCAGGCATCTCATTTCTAGCTGGCGGCTGAAATGACAACTGTGGCTAGGTAGCTAATTTAGCTAATGTTAGCTTAATGAGTCGGTGGAAAACACTGTCACTGGCTGACTTTTTAATGTTTCCATCTGACTCTTTTTGAAATGAGAACCTAAAGGGGTCTTAAATATTCAATTGGCATCATGATATGATAAAAGACTGAGGCTGAAGCTTCATCTCCCAGGTGAAGATTCGGCATCCTCATTAGGTAATGATCCGGGTATTAGACATGGAAATAAAGAAACAACATTGTGCATTGTGAGCCCTTGTATTATGAATATTATAAGGAGAAATGGAAGCTTTTATTTCATTCTAATATAACCCTGTTTGGGAGGTTATTTTAACATATCTGGACGAGTAAAACCTAGGATTGATAGATGATTGTATCATTAGATTATAAAATAAATACAATCACCATCTAAATACTCTCTGTGTATGGAGTACGCCTTTTACTACAGCTCCATAGACATTGTTTCAGCATGTCCAGTCTCGGATGCTAAACTATGACTGCACAGTCACTGGAGTAAGGGTTTATCAATTGGTCAGCAATGGGTAATACTATGGTAAAGAAAAATTTTCCTAAACCCTGGAGCAGAGTGGAACAACAATTCACCAAAGTACATTCAAAGAAAAATAACAAACCAACCAATTTCTGTACTTGCAAAGAAAATAGATAAAAACAGCACATACCCATGAGGTCAGACAGATTAAAACAAGAATGGTCCGAATGGAAGCGGTCAGACTTTTAGGGTCCAAAAACTCAGACTCGCTCTGCCCGGTACTTTTTAATTTGAAGCAAACAAAATACATAATACATGACTAAAAATAATCAGACCTAATAATTAAAAAATCTGGCTTTTGACACATGCATGTGTTTTCATGAGTGTTCTTGTGATGTATGAGTTTTTTTATACTTGTGTCTGTCAGTCTAGGATTAGCCTTTGTATATGTGTATATATGACTGTGTGTGTGTGTGTGTGTGTGTGTGTGTGTGTGTGTGTGTGTGTATTTAAGCGCATAATTAATTCCACGCCCGACAAGTGATAATGAGGCCTGATGAGAGCTGGAGGTGAGCAGATCAGCAGACAGACACATTAGTTTTCAGTGCCAGACTCCTTCTCTCTCTGTCTCAGAAATCCTATTTTCTCATGCTACCGCCCTGTCTCTCCCTATTCATCAAATCCTATTTCTCTCTCCCCAGCTTCTTCACCTGCCCCCTCCTCTCCTGTTAAGACCCCCCTTTACCCACCCCACCATGTCCAAATTTCCTCTCCCCCTTCTTTCCCCCCCTTTGCGCTATCCCTCCCTCCTCTGGGGTGGAGATATTTTTATCATCAGCCACCTGTGAGAGCATAATCATTCTGCATTATTAATCATTCTATTCTGCTCCCATGACTCTATTCCTATCTATCTATCTATCTATCTATCTATCTATCTATCTATCTATCTATCTATCTATCTATCTATCTATCTATCTATCTATCTATCTATCTATCTATCTATCTATCTATCTATCTATCTATCTATCCTCTCTGTTTTTCTGTCCCTCTGCGGGATTTGTTCATGAGAAAAAAAGAGAAAGAAAGAAAGACTGAAAGGAACTTGTCGGGGAGTATAAAAAGAGAACAGCTGGAATTTCAGCCCGCTCTCAGTGGGTCGGATTGATTGTGATTACTGAGAGAACAGCGTGTCTGATGGAGCACACAGAGCTAATAACAGTGAAGGTCTGAAAAATAGAGGCGAGAGATAGAAACTGTGTTCTGCTCGGTCTTTCACTTTCAACCCCTCTGAAACCACCCCCCGGCCCACCCCAAACAGGCTTGTCTGCTCACCCTCTTTCTGTACACGCATAACAAAAATATCTTGTCCACATACAGGACAACCCTTGTCTGCCACCATCTAGCTGCATTACTCCGTTAGTCCGGACTTTATTCAATTCTTCGGAAGGCCACAGCTCTTTCCAGAAGGCCTATTGAACATGGTTGCCACACCTGGTGCCCCGGAATCAAGACACAGTCACGTTGAGCCGTGCGTGTGTGTGTGTGTGTGTGTGTGTGTGTGTGTGTGAGTGAGACGAGCGCGCTTGCATCCAAAAATGTTTCCGAGCTCATAAATGCTAAAGTGAGCCAAGAGCAAAATGTTTTTGATGGGGGTGTTCAAGCGTGCACATCTGTGTGTGTGTTTGCTTTTGTCGGAGACTCAGAGGAGGAGGGGTTGTGAGCTCGGAACAAGAAGGAGAAAAAAAAGGTAATCGAAGAAGTCGAAGTGAGATGATGGCTCCAGCCCCCATCTGGAGGTGTTTGAGGGTGTATTAGGATGCAGGCCGAAGTGCTGTGGAGATGGAGTGTTTTCTGGCTGCCTGCGTGGCAGACAGAGGCAGGTGACGCACCTGAAATTGGATTGTCATTGTCGATTCCCGCCGCCACCCAAACAGACGGCACGTCACGCACTCGGACTGCCGTCTGTCCTCCGTTTTGTTTTTTATTGGTGGGAGTTCGGGGTTAGGAGTTGAAGGTTATGGCAAAATATACAGGACCTTCAAAACACCACATCTGTTCCGACGTCACCATCTTTCACTATGTTGGTTCCCCTGGCAACAGAAAGTCTAAGCCTACACAAAACACCTCTCTCTGTTCTCTGTGTTCAGATCTTCTTTTGGAAGGAATTTGGTCAATAAAACAATCACTCATATGCAGTTTTCTCCTTATGTTTTTGCTTCCTACAACAGTGATAGGAGTTCTTTGATTTTTGTATCCCTGCTATTGCAAATAATGTTTGTAATGTTGACGTCAGAAACACTGTGCATAGCAGGTCTAAAACTTGCCCAAAGGAAGCAAGGGACTTAAAAATGTAAGCCAAAAGTATTTTAATTAACATTTTTTAATTGTATACATATAATAACATCACATGTCAGGGTCCAGGTCCAAGCAAAGTTTGTTTTTAGCAAATCTGATTCACTATATGCTGTCACGTTTGCAGAGTCTCTGAGCCTAAAAGACACAGGAGATAAACAGACAGGCAGGAAGGTCAGAGTTCATCTGGTGTCCCAGTTGACACTGTGACCCTTTCGTGCTAGTCGCCAACACAGCCACCACAACAGGATGGGGTGGACTGACAACAGAGGAAGCGGACAGGGACGAGGCAGAAGGTTAAGGCACGAGGCATCAATGAACAGCGCCATAGGAAACACATATATGCGCAACACACAGGATCGTGCACACTCGCACACGTACACACGAGGTCACAGTAAGAGGCTTTTATGGAAACCTGGAAAGAGAGAGAACTGATCACAGTACACAAGCAGGAAATTCCGTCTAAATAATTTCCACAGTAAAGTTCTACACCGTCGTGTTCTTATTCCCAAATGGAAGAAAACTGGAATATCTGAGCAGTCCAGTCATTGTGTCATATCTCTGATGGGTTGTATTTTGTTTTCAAAGCAGCTCATCTCATGATTTAGTTTTTTGTAATGCTGAATGAGCAACCCACTCATGTCTAATAATTTATCTTAGGATCAGCACTTTATTGTTGGACCTTTTTGTGAAGAAGAGTGGGCAGCCCACTTAAGTCGTATACTTGTATTCTGTATTTAGACAAAAAGAAGACGAGGGAAGATACATAAATCTCTTCTTGTGATCTATCATTAGGCATTGCTGTGGTCATTTTTGACACTATTGCAGCATCTGTTTGACCATGCATCAGCCCAGAATTGATGGACCTCTAATGCTGGTGCTACGCTTTTTTCCTTTGTGTTTCTTTCAAACTGTAGCTGCATTATTTAATGCTCTCTGTTTACTTAGATCTACGAAAAGCTACAAGGTTGAAAGAAATTTAGAAGTCATCACAAAACATCAAGAGCTTTAAACAGATCTGGTTTATTTTAGACAAACCGTTTTAATCTGTTTCCAGGTGTCCTTCTTCCTGTTCATCGTGTTTGTCGTCTACACCATGCTGCCCTTCTCCATGAGAGGGGCCATTATCGCCAGCGCCATCACCTGCTTCTCGCACACTGTCACCCTCAGCATCTGTCTGGCCTCCACCGTCACAGAACTGGAACCTCTAGTCTGGCAGGTAAGACGGGTGATTGTTCATGTTGAACCCCAAACCTTTGAACATGCAGGTCAATACGGGACTGTTGAAAGCTACAATGTACGCAGCTTCCTGCTTCTGTGACATATGTAGTCTGGATGACTCTGCAGCGAGCTTTCCGTTTTGTTTTTCTGAAGGCCTAAATGATCGCTTCACTGCACTATTAGATGCGGCACAGGGGTTAGTTTTTGAAACTGAAATTGATAAGTCCGTTCCATGCGCAATTAAACATGATGAGGTATAACATTTTAATAAGGTCTGGGTTGTAAAGCAGTGAACCCATCCTGTATCATCGTGGCACAGGCCATTCAGCAAAGCCTCCAGAGTCAAATGAACTGCCTTTTAATGTACTCGGGCAACAGCTCTTAAAACACTGGCTCTGACTGACCATACTCTTGATGCAGTAGCACAAAGAAAGTCTCACCACAAAACAGAAAGCTTATATCGCTTCTATTAATACAGCAAACAAAATAGACGAATACTGGGGGAAAAAAGAACAATAAAACACGCTCAGAGACACTCATTGCCCTTGGATACAGCACCAATGACAACCTATTGATATGCAAGGCTGCATTTTAAAGAGCTTGAGGTTGACATAGTGGTGAGAAAGCACAGTCAAATTGTGTGCTCTGGCCTGGTTTTACGAGGTAATAATGTAGGCTTAAGTGGAAGGAGGTACATAGTTGGGAATTTACACGTACTGTACGTGCGTCACCTCCTAATATTTATTTTAATGCCTTATTCTTTGTGTGTGTATGTGTGCATTTGGTGTATGTGGCAGATCTTAGCCAATGTGATCATCTTCACCTGTGGTAACCTGGCCGGGGCCTACCACAAACATCTAATGGACCTGGCTCTCAAACAGACCTACCAAGACACCTGCAACTGCATCAAGTCCCCCATTAAACTAGAGTTTGAGAAGCACCAACAGGTACACAACACACACATGCACACACACACACACACACACACACATACAGATTTGAAAATAACGTGTGATTAAATTCTCAATGTCATTGACTGTCACCAGGTTGCTGAGGATGCCATGAACTTAAAGTTGGTGCTCTTGCTTTTAAAGCTTTTACTTTTTTACTAAAAATGTTTCAATTTAAGACTACAAAATGTAACAAGTAACAAACTATTAACTTACATCCATACTAGACATTAGCTCATGAACGAACACATGTCAGATCAAAATATATTTTATTTCTAATACAAACCTGCAAAACTAATGACATTTCCATCAGGCTCAGATTTGCGTTTAGTTCTAAGTAACAAATGCTAGCATGCTAACAAGCTACGCTAATATGGTGAACATGGGAAACATTATTCCTGCTAAGCGTGTTAGCATTGTCATTCTTAGTGTGTTTGCATGCTGACGTTAGCAATTAGCTCAAAGCGCAGTTGGACAGCCCCAAAGAGCTGCTAGCTTGGCTGTAGACGCTTCTGTTACTTGTCTCTCTCTCAGGGCCACACATACTGGATAAGAGCCCAAATGAAATTCAGACTTGTTCTATTTTATTGCCAAAATATTTCACTTCTCAGTTTTGTTGGGGATGGGGAGCTTGTAAGTTGGTCATGTCTAAAGAGGCATTATGCAGTGACATTTGCTTGACATTAGCTTCTTTGCCCTGACATTAGCCATTCTCTCTGACCAGGGAAATGATGCATAAAATTACACATTAATAACTGGTGGTCCTTTCAGTATGGAATTGTAAAATTTATAAATACGTCATTTGTATTTTCATTAATATAATTTACTTATTTACTTTAAAAATTTTAATGTAGAAATATTATAATTACATGCAAATACATATACAATTAATTATTATTCAAGTTCAAGTTAGTTTTGACAGATTTATTCTACAGGTTGGCAGAATAATTTATTTATCTGAGTTATTTTCCATTTTCACGTGAATTCAAGTTCTAAAAGATTTATTACTACAGTTCCAGTCAGTTACACACTTTTTTTGTTTGCTTGTATGTAGATGGTATTTGACCATTGGAAAATATTCTATGTGTGTGTTTGTGTGTGCACAAACATGACATGTATTACTCATGTTATGAAGTCATAAAGTCATTGTTTACACAATCACATTGTTGCACATCATTACTTTTTTTGCGTAAAGACTTAGTTTAAGGTTAGGGCAAGGTTAGGTTTAGATAAAGGTTAGATGAAGAAAGGGTCGGACTACATCCCAAGATGTAGCGTAAGGTAAGGGCCAAGGTGAGGCAAGTAGTGGTTATGGGTAGGGTTTGGGTAAGCATCCAGGAAATAAGTCAATGTAATGTCCTTATGAAGTGATGGAAACACAACTCGGCGTGAGCGTGCGTGTGTGTGTGTGTGCGAGAGAGTGTGTAAGGATGCACACAAATGGCAGTGCATAACTAAACAATGCCAAATCTCATTCAGCTGAATACAGATCACTTTAGTTCATTACTCAAACACATGATTAATAAAGCCACATCTCTTGAGGCTATTATAACCCCTCTGCACGCTCACAGTAGAGTGTTCATATTGCTTCAGTACTGCATAAGTAAATAAGTGCGGGTGGTGTGGTGTGAATTTCTATTTTTAGTGCCCCCGCCCCCCAACCCCTCTCTCTACTTAATTTGCTGCTGTGTTTTAGGAAATGAGCCTGTGGTGTGTGAACAATGTAATGACCCTCTCTGCTGTTAGCCGCATTTATGAGTCACACCCCCTCAGGCAGCTATTCACTCGCTCTAATATGCACACACAGACCCACACAGATGCCCAAACGCTCACACACACACACACGCATATCAAAATCACCCTCAAACAACCCACCATCCGGCGTGTATGGTGCTAAATTAAAGCAAAAAGCCACAGCTCACATGGTTACACAACGGCTATGGGTGATGGATCTTGCATCTCTGGTTCTCCTTTTTTCTTTTTCTGGGTTATCTGACCGTATTGGACCATGTCATGTTTAAGATATTTCTTGTTGAAACTTCAAGTTCTAGAGGAACTTGACATACGGTGATTATGTGTAAGTCTGTCTGACAAGTATATTTCCCTTAAGTTTCACATGTACTGGCAATGATTGACAGAACTTGCTTCATTGATTTCCTCCGCTGGGCTGCATATTTTAAAATGAAGAAAATGTCTTTGCCTCAATGGCTCTTCACTATTTGACTTTAGCTTCCTGTGCTCAGCGCTGAAAAATTAGCCCCAAGGAACCATCATTAGGGAGGAAAAATCTATTAAGGAGGTTAAATATTGTGGAAGACAATTGCTATATTTATATGCAGTATATTACAGAAGAGAACAGAGCAGAATATAACTGATCTTCTGTTCTGGGTTATTAAATTCTGGCCTATGCGGTTAATAGAAGTAGAACAGAATAACCTTGTTATATGCAACTCCAAATACCATCTTACATAGCATGAGGGCTGCCCCCAACTAAACATTTTCCTAGTCAGCTGGTATCTATTCAAGTTCTATTAGTTCAAATCCATTAGTCATCAAATGTTTATAATATTAATTTAATTATTCAAATATATATTTTTGGGGGCATCAGGAAATGGTTTGAGCTGATGAAGGATGTTATAAGTAAGATTGTTAACACTGTGCTACATTACATTAGAGAAATACAAAACCATAATAATAAACCTTTAAAATATACATTTTTACAAGCAAGTCGCATGAGAATTGATGATTCCAAATGTCACACAAGTTTTAAGTTGTTCAAATCATGGGAATAAATAACTTCCACCTGCATAAGAACAGATACTCACGGATAAACACGATGGATGATGGACAATTTTACTTACAAATTAACTCACCCCTTTCTTGCTTTACGCCTCTCCTGAACTGAACTCCTGAATTTCTGCAACTACCTGACTAATGAATAACTTGTCGACTGTTCTCATTGACTAAGTCAACTATTAGGAGACAGCCATACATAGCACATATGTGAACCTTTGGGTCTCATTATGACTATATGATATAGCTGTGTATTCCTTTGTACAGATTCTGTATTTGCTGTTCAACAAATAGTTTAAATGTAGCATTTTTAATTTGGGGAGAATTCTGACCCAATTAGTATCCCAGAGAGCCAAGCATCCTGTGGTAGGATCAATTTAGCAATGTTATTCTATCACTGTGACTGTATATTACCAAATATTTATTAATTGTCCTTATCTTGTCAGCATGGCAACATTCTTCATTGCCTTGTAAAAGAAAGGTTAAAATCAAGGGTTGAAGATAATTGAAGAGGTTTCGCCTCTAATCTCTCATCGCCTCAAAACATATTTAATTATTCTTCTGTAGCCTCTTGGATGAGAGGGAAACATGCTCACAGAACCCATTGTCTTTTTGTCATTATATGCCACTCATCTGAGCTTTCAACCCGACCTTCTCCTCTCTCTGTCATCAGGAGCGTTTACTGTTGTCCTTACTGCCGGCTCACATAGCCAGGGTGATGAAAGCCGAGATCATCCAGAGGCTTCAGGGACCCAACTTTGGCCGAACCGAGAGCACCAACAACTTCCACAATCTCTATGTGCAGCGGCACACCAATGTCAGGTAAGGGTCCTTCTTTTTTATCTGTGCCACCACATAATAATCGTTATTATTTTCTGCTCTCATCTCAGCGCTTCATTGCTGCTATAGCATTCTGTCCTTCACCTCATGCCCTGTCATTCCTCGTCTTCTTTTGTCCTCCCCTCTCTACCTGCTTTCACTTTTGGATTGCTCCTCTCATCTTCTCTACGTTCTTGCTGTATTCTCTACATCCCATCGTCTTATTCCTTTTCATTGCCATGGCCAAATTCAATTCAGAGATAATCCACCTCCATTGCGCTGAGGTCACTTTGCCAAATGAAGAGGAGCCTATGTCCTCTGTTCTTGATGACATCCTCCTCTATATTGTGGAGGTTCAAAGAAACAAATCCAGGCTAACCATAAGAGCCTCTTCATAGAATATCCTCGAAAATCCTGTTTTCCTTCATGCTGGAGCTTCACAGGAGAAACAGTATGTCCCTATATTAAGCAGGACTCGGGTATGTGTGTGTGAGTGTGTGTTTGTGTGTGCTCATGTTAATCTGTCTATTATCCTTCCAATAATAACAAATTCTCATATATTCTGGCTGTGAAGAGGGCAATCTCTCCAGAACAAAGTGCTAACACCCAAGGACAGGTGTCATTGTGATTATGCTTTCACTAGACAGTTAGTGGAGAGCCAAACACCAGCTACTGCCTCCACTATCCTGTCAGTCCAGCTGTAATAATTGGTTATTGGTGTTGGGAAACAGGTTATATTGTGTGGTTTTATGCCTACTGAAAAATCGTTCATTCTCTTTGGAAAATACCACAGATACATGTCGAGGTTTCGCACACTTGTCACATTTATGAGAAGCTGGAGACATAATGTATCTAAGTGCTGTTTGTATAAGTTCCCTTTTTTCACATTTAGCAAATAAATTGTCTGACCTATATCTATACATTGGCCTAAAACATTGCCACATTTTTCAGTAGTCAGAAATGTAGCAATTTGGCAACACTCATGTTTCTTTTTTGTGCATTTTAATGTAATTTTAAAAGATCTAATGTAAATCTGAAATATTATTAGGACAGGAAGTGCACACTACAAAAAATTAGGTGCATCTTCCAGATAAGATAGCAAAATTTTTAATATATTATATATCCAGCATAAAAATATGTATTGCATTATTTCTTTTTACTGCATTGGAAATCTGAGCAGCAACAATGTGTTTCTTCATTCAGTTCTGTTAGATTTGTCAAGTATGAATCCAAAGGCTTCTTCTGCAGTAAAATGTTTCCTCTGTTGCCACCAACATTGTCAGTACCATAGTAAAGGTGCTCAAGAAATGCGTACAAGTTAATTTAAAGCAATTACATCACATGCAACAAATAAGAAGTGCTGCATATTACTGCTGCTCATAAAATACCCCCCAAGGATGGAGCCAAAATATACAGGGTACAGTACAAGGAAATAGATATGCAGTGTTATTTGATGTTTCTTCTTGTGTTCTGCAGCATTCTGTATGCCGACATTGTGGGCTTCACCCGGCTGGCCAGTGACTGCTCCCCAGGTGAACTTGTGCATATGCTGAATGAACTCTTCGGCAAGTTTGACCAGATTGCAAAGGTAACTCAAGACGTTTCATACACAGAATTTATACTTTGTGCTGCAGATTTCAACAGTCCCAGCTTTTCCAGTCCAGGGATTCTCTCAGGAAAAATTATTTAATTTTACAACAGTCCTCTGTGTAATTTATGAAGCTGTATTATGTTTGTTTGTTTTGTCTTGAATTAGATTCTGTTATACTGTTCTGTGTGGTCTTTATGCAGTATGCGAACGAGGTAGACAAAATATAGGAAACGTACATTTAGGAAACTTATATTTAAGTCTTATAACGGCTAATGTTACCTAAAGTCTAAATCAGTTGACTTAATTGCAGTAGTGTGCACAAATTCGCTAGTAACAAAAGAACCAAGAAGAGAGAACAGAGTCTGCTGTCAGTCAGATGAAGCGCAGACGTGAAAGTATTTTCTCTGTCCTGCGGCCAGTGTCGGCCTTCATACCGTACCTTCCCAGGGCGCTGTGTGTGTCAATAGCCACAGGTTGTAGCAGCGTGGGCTGGTCAGAGTGTATCTCGCGGTCCCATTGGGACTCTATTCGGGCATAAACAGTTGAGTCTGGTTCGCTCAGCTTTGTGTCCGGCAGCGCTGTCTTCCTGCCTGACGAAAGCTGGCGTTATATAAACCCGATCCAACGATGAGCTGTTACACATCCCACATGTGGAATAAGAGCTAATGTTTTATGTGTGTGGGCGTATGATTTTGGGCTTGATGGCTTTGACTGTGTGTGTGACTGTGTATGTGTGTGTGTGTGAGGTGAGAAAGACAAACAGCCTTTTATAAATGAAATGCTTATCTGTTACAAAATATATTTATCATTTTGGACAGATTATGCACTTGTAAATACACTTCTTTCCATTTCAAGTAATCCCCATTTGCTTCCTCTTTACCTCTCTCTACTTAAGGAAAACGAGTGTATGCGCATCAAGATCCTGGGAGATTGTTACTACTGTGTTTCTGGTCTGCCTGAGTCGCTTCCTCACCACGCCAGGAACTGCGTGAAGATGGGCTTGGATATGTGTGAGGCCATCAAGTAAAATACCAGATCTCTCTTTCTCCTTCTCTTTCTCTCTCGCTCACACAAACGGAAACACAAACACAAACAAACACGCCTGTCAAACAGATTGAGCAGAAGGAATGCCAGCTCTGTTTGAACTCCAGAGTAAACACAATGTGAATTCAATATGATAAGCCTCCCAACTGAACAAATAAAAATTTCAAGCAAATGAAAAAAGCACCCCTTTCAGCTTCCCTCTTCTGCTCTCTGTCTCTGTGTTTCACTCATGCATGAACACACACATTAGTTTTATATACCAACATGTTTGCTTGCCGCCGCTGACCTTTAATCACAATCAGATTAAAGTTGCCATTTGGTATCGTCCACCTCTGCACGATGAAACAGAGTCTGTATTTCAGTGCTGGTATGGAGGATTTTCTACCCTGACTAGGATTCAATTCTGGAGGAAGCACTGAATCATTTTGACATATGTCACATAGTACAATACTGGTTACTGGCAGTATTGGCAATAGCAATAAGAGACAATAGTATACACACTTTTTAAAAAACATTTTGGTGAATATGTTTGATTAGATAAGAAATTATTACCACATGTAACTCCCATAAAACCTTATATCTTGTTTTGTGTACAGATTAAATAAATAAGATAACAATTTATTTAAAAATTTTGAAGGGGCCAACTTGAATCTTTCATCTTAAAGATGTAGTATTATGCTTTTTGGCTTTTTCCCTTTCCTTTATTGAGTTATATATCTTTTTTGTGCATGTAATAGGTTTGCAAAGTGAAAAGTCCAAAGTCCAGCCCAAAGGGAGTTCCCATCTCCCACAGAAGGCACTGCTCTGAACTGCTTGAAAACAGCTCGTTTGTAGTCCAGCAGTTTCTCTTCACTAAATGCGGCTCATATAACACTCGCCAAGCGGCTACTCCAACACGTCCTTAAAAACGCCGGTGAAAAACACTGAGCTGCAACACACACCTCTCCTCTCACTTCCAAACACTAGCTACCCTCCAGGCAGTCAATGGACAGAAAGTTTTTACTGTGATGTAGAGACAGAGCTCGGTTAAAACTTTATGGATGTTTTAACCGACCTCTGTCTCTACATCACATATAGCTGAAACAAAGCCATGTTTGCTTCTCACTGACCCGCCTTTCTGCTTCTGATTGGATAGTAGTCCTTAACTAGGAACTCCCAACAAAGATAATTTAGAGACAAGTTGCATCGCTAAACTAAAATGAAACCTTCAACACAGGGTGAAAAGAGGAGCTGCAGCAATGTGCAGTATGAAAAAATATGGTGTTTTTTGAAAATGAAACCATGTAAACCTGTTCTGGTACAACTCCTAAATAAGATTTTGAACCTGAAAATGAGCATAATACCACCTCTTTAAGGCATTTATCCTGAGGTGTGTTTTTAAGATCCAGGCTAGCTGTTTCCTCCTTCTTCCTGTCTTTATGCTAAGTTAAGCTAACCACGTCCCAATTCTTCCGTTACTCTCCACAGGAAGGTCCGAGATGCAACCGGAGTCGATATCAACATGCGTGTTGGTGTTCATTCTGGGAATGTCCTGTGTGGTGTCATTGGCCTCCGGAAGTGGCAGTATGATGTGTGGTCACATGACGTAACGTTGGCCAATCACATGGAAGCAGGAGGCGTGCCAGGGTAAGATATAACCAATACTTCAAAGAATGTTGTACTTGATCTCACTGCTGTTGAAGTGCCGCTTTGCAAGTCCTTGTACATCTTGTGTGTTTGGCAAAGTAGAGGCATGTACCTGCAAGGGTGCCAATTTTAAATTGTAAGCCAGGACGAAGCTGTGCGCTGGGATTTGACTAACGCTCACCGCTCTCTCAGTGATTAACGTTGATTCGCACTTTAAGCAAGTCAGTTAATTCCCATCTGCTCCACTGCAGCTCCATGTGGCCTAAAGTAGAAGTGACTAAATCCCAATGGCCAGCAGTGCCATAGCATCATCATCTTGCGTTTCAGTGGAGAATTAGTCTCTCAAGGAAGCTTAAAAGAGTAACACTCAATACTGGCTTTTTTGCTCTTTTCATTTTAGGGGTGTGGAAATGGTTAGATGTATCAGTAATCAGCATGGGATATAATAGATCAGCCAGCCAAACCCAGGACAAATATTCATATCAGTATCAGTGTTCTGAAATTATTGTTGTCTGAACCCCAGTAATCCACCCCCTTTATTCCCTCAGCCGTAGATGTGTTGCAGCAGCACCAAGAACAAGTACAATCACCACTCAGCTGAAAATATGTATATATGAGTTTTCTGTATTAGTAACTTGCCTCATTAGTAGCTTGTTTTGTATCAGGAAATGCACACATTCACAGACTGACATGGAACATGGCATAATTATGTCTGTTAAATTCTACCCTGTTATAAACATTGTAGTCAATTATAACTACCTCATTTCACCAATCAGTTCTACATGTGTTACGCGGCCATTAGGCCTGCCGTCATCCTAGCACTGTAACAAGCATGGAGAAATTGGCTGGTGGTTATGTGTATGCGCCATTGAAAATAAGCTCTCCAGTGGCACCACATTGTCTCACTGGGCTGCTAATGGTTTGTCTCCTCTCATGCCTGCTGAAAGGTATCTGAAAAATATGCCCACTGAAATAACACATTCCCATCCACATGCCTCTCTGTTTGCAAGGGTAACAAACAAAGCCAAAAAAGGAAAATCGCAGGTTAGAGTTGTTACTAAGGTGGAAACAAAAATAACATATTTTCATAGAGCTGTTAATGAAACAATGACGCAAGCTCTTAACCTCTCATCGTCTGTCCCCTTATACCTTCCTCTCTCCTCTCTAGGAGGGTACACATCTCTTCGGTGACACTGGAGCATTTAAAGGGCTCGTATAAGGTGGAGCCTGGAAACGGACAGAGCCGAGATTCCTACCTGAAAGAACATGGAGTAGTCACCTTCCTGGTCATCAACCCCAAGGTCAGATACACATGATATTTCTTAGATTACTCAGTTTTTAGGCATGCTAGCGGTGTTGCTATATGGATGGCTCAGCAGCTATTTGATGGATTGTCATGACATTTTGTACAGACATTTGTGGTCCCCAGACAATGAAGCCCTCTGTGTCTGGTGATCCCCTGAATTTTCATCTGGCGTCAGTTTGATATTTGTTGTTTTGAGTGAAATGCCTCAACAACTATTGGATTGATCGCAATGAAATTTGGCACAGACATTCATGTCCCCCTAAAAACAAACTCTTTGGAAACTTTGGAGTTTCCTTAACTTTTCATCTAGTGCCATATCAAAATGTGGTATTTGTTCAGGACTTTGAGTTATGATGATATGCCTGCAAAACCAATGACATTCTCATCTGCCTCAGGGTTACTTTGTTTTTAGTGCTAATTAGCAAATGTTAGCACACTAGCATGCCAAACTAAGATGGTGAACATGGTAAACATTGTACCTGCTAAACATTCATCAGCACCTGGACAACTTCCATGTGCTGATCAAGTTTACACACAAAAAAAATCCCACTCTTCATCCTGCCAAGAGCATAGTGGGCAAACAGTTTTGACAATGTCAAGTATAAGAAAATAATACTAGTGTGTAGTGAGCCAATGACAGTATGTTATCTAGTGAACACCATCTCAGCCAAGGTTCAGTTAATCGTCCTTTTCGCAGTTTGAGGCATAATACAGCTCCTCCTGCCTGAGCAGGACATAAAGGCTGGTTAAGGACATTCTTCCTCTTCTGTGAACTTTCTGCAGAGAACATCTCTATATAGAATATGTTGTTGGCAAACAGTCTCTGCTGTTTTTGGCTTGGCAAACGAAAAGCCATGCTTAACAGTCCTCTCCCTCCCTAATCCCTCCGTAACTTGGCTAAGATGCACCCACCCCCTTAAATATCTGCAGTGAGACCTTCCTTTTTTCTCCTTCAGGCATCCTCTGTTCACTATGTGCTAGCTTCACAGGCCTCCGGGTTCTCAGTGGCGTCTCTCTTTTGAAGAATTTAGGCCTCTATGCTTTTTAGTTCATCTTCTGAAAATGCCATCAGTGACACAAAAAAACATGGTGTCTTTTCAGCATTTATTCCTCAAAATCTGGTCTTTTGGCTCCTTTTCCTCTTCTCATTTTTATCTTTTGATTCCTCTCCAAAGAGCTTGACCAATGTTTGGTAGCTTTCCCATAAAGTCATCACATCACTTCAAACACTCTCCCAGTTCTCAGAGTGAAGATTCCCAGATTCTCATCAGTGTTTGTTTGAGGTTTTGCAAGAAAAAACAAAACACATTGGTGGAAATAATGCTTTTTTTTAATCACGCAGGAGTGTTTAGTGTATTCAAACAAGTCCACCAAGCCCCCACCCCCTCCTGGTGTGGCCTCTGTTTCTTGCGCTGTGGGGCAAAAAAAAAAAGGCTGCCAAGTGCGTGAAAATAACTTAATCTGTTTGGGGGCTGCAGTAGCTTCAACATCAGCTGCAGTACCCGACGTAGTGCAGGTACAGACACTTGAAGGAGTAAAGGATCGAGAGCTATAGCCACTGCCAGGCAGAGAAGGAGGCGTGTGACAGAAAAGCAGTGACAGGGCCGAGGGAGAGAGAGAGCAGGAGGAGAGTGGTGGTGAAGCAGTAAGCATGGAGTAGTTTAACATGGACCTGTAGGGAGGGAGTAGGGAGGGAGGGTCATAGGTGTCAGTTACACTGGGGACGCTAGGGTACATGTACCCACCACTTTTTGAGATGGCAGATGTTGTCCCCATCACTTTTAAATTTTCTAAAAATAACTTGCGCAAAGAAATACTGCTATAAGAAAGGTAACTTAAGTTAAAAACTAATAACTGATTATTGCATTATATTCTTTTATATTTTTATATTCTGAATAGTCATCCGACACCTGAATATTGTGCTTCCCTTTATTTAAATGAAGACATTTCCATCATAAATTGGTGCAGAAGATGTCTCCAGAATGCAGGAAATTAAGTGTTTAATGCTCTAAATCTGGGAGAAAAACCACCACCCCCCCATTGTATATTTTATCAATAAATGTTTTTAATTTCCCCACCACTTTTCAACACAAAGTGATGCCCTTTGCTAGGGTGCGTGCCATGCCATAGTAAGAATAATCATGATTACTTTTACTATTTAATTTTACTATCCAATGATTACACCATAAAAGTGAAACTTTCACCTGCTGCTGGTGATCACTCACTGTTATACAGCGCTGCATTAGCTATTAGACATTGTTTTTGTAGCTAGCATAGTTTCCTAATGCAGTCTTAACTTTGGTTAACTGCCCTAATGGCTGGGGTGAGGTTATTTTGTCAGCATTGCGTTGGTTAATCCCACGCTGCTGTGAAAATTACTTACAGGTTACTTGTACGTGAGTATGAGTTGTGTACTCCATGGCAACCACTCACCACCATGGAGTCAGTAAATGAGTGCGAGTGAGTACACTCATTAATTTGCACCGGTACACTTATCCACGGCACATACCACTCAGCTGGTTTGGGGAAATATTACAGTAGGTACACATGTTATGTGGAAGCATGTGTATTGGTGAGGGTGTCCGACCGATTTTGGTGGTAGGGCATTTTTTGTGTCCAATGTTTTGAGTCCAGTCCTAATAAGAATGTCAGGAAAAGAAGAAGTTTCCAAGATTTCTTCTGCTGAGTTGTTCAGTTTTTAAATGAGACGCTATTTGGCAACCATGCAAGCTGCTTTTTTAATTGCTCTCTCTGTTTACCTGTATTAGTGAATTTCACAAGAGGTCAAGATTGTCGCAAACCAATCGGATTTTCTAGTATGCAATGCTCCATGCAGCTCTCCAGTGATTAAGTAAACCGCCTTACCTGAACCTCTAGGTATTTCAATTGTGGTAACTTCTTGTCTTCTTACAACATAACATTATGACCTTATAGGAGGTCTCTAAAAAATATGACAAGATACTACACTGTGTCCTTTATTTACTGTAAAGGAGATGGCTTTTCAGTCTCCTATCAGATATTGGAAAAGGGCTGTGGGTGCACAGTGACATTTTCAAGAAGCCCTGAATGGGTCAAGGCCAAATATGGAGCATGGGTCGCAGAAGGTGTCATCTCCACCATCATTGTCATTGCCATTGATTGTCACTGTCACAGCTGTTCAGTACACCCTCGGGAAATGAACACCACCATTATGGACGGTGTCTATTTCAATTTTCACAGGCTTATGTGCCATGTTTGGCCCGTCACAATAGCCTTCTCCATCAGGAACTGCAATAAATAACCAGAAGAATGGAACAAGGAACATCATCTCACAAATCACCCATGATTTTCCCTAAAAATTGGAAAAAGAAGAAATCAATTCACTTTCACTGCTGTATGGCTTTATGCAGGCCAGTGAAGTGGGGTGGTGTTTGTCAGAGAGAAGCACTCAGCATACATGCTAAAATAAAAGGGGAGCTGCAACATTTTCTAAAAGTGTTTTAAGTAGCTCAAAACATCGACGGGCAGGTCGCAGGTTTCAAGAGCTGTCAATTGACCAGTGTTCCCAAAGTACCCAGTCCTTTTTAGTTCACACCCACTGAGTGGGAAATAAAAGTTTGTACATGTTGTGTTTGTACTAAGTTATGTACACCATTCTACTTTGTTTTAAATGGTAACTTCCGTGATATTGACATTGTGAATTGGCACACATTTCACTGTCATTAAATGTATTGTACACCTACGTTAATCACAATGGGTGTTGTTTGCATGACATTAATTAACAAAGTGTGTTAACTGAAATTGATGGCAGTCTCAAATTTCCAGGTATGAACACAGATTACGGAAGTGTTTAAGCGAGATAATGTAACTTTTGTAAAAAGAAAACTTGGTATCCATAAGCAATAAAATCAATATTCTCAAGGGGTTTGAGGCTGAAACCTTAATCGATCTGGTAAGACCAGTACCATATGTTAGCTAATGTTAGCTATCTTTAGATATATTAAGGTAAAATGAACATTACTGAGTCACTTGCTCACTTGCTGATTCTTTCCTACCACATCACATGATTACAGTCCACAGTGGCCGCTGTGCAGCAAAAGTTACGTAGTCTCACTAGGCTGGGTCGTTGTCATTCAACTCACAAACGATTATCAGCGTCCTTGTCAATTCATGTTGTTTCCCCAGACTGAAAAGCACAGCCCTCTGTTGGGTGTGCGGTCTCGACCCTCTCTGGATGGTGGGAAGATGAGGGCGTCTGTCAGAATGACCCGATACCTGGAGTCCTGGGGCGCTGCCAAGCCCTTCGCCAACCTTCACCATCGAGATAGCATGACCACAGACAATGGCAAAATCAACACAACCGTGAGTACAATGCAGTGCTCTCCGTGTTTCAAACACACCCACAAAAGATGTTATCAGTCATGAGTAACTGAATGGTCTAATTACTGTCTCAGGACGTTCCAATGGGGCAGTACCACTTCCAGAGGCGAGAGAGGTGAGCTTGGAGCATCACTGCATTTATAATCATGACACATGTAATCAGTCTGACATTTGAACACATATATGGGAGCACTTTTATTCTTTGTCCATGTTTAAATCTCCCCCCTCTCCTGTCGATTCCAGGTCCAAATCACAAAGAAGGAGGTTTGAGGAGGAACTCAATGAGCGAATGATTCGCACCATCGACGGCATTAACTCGCAGAAGTAAGCATCATATCTGCTGCACATCCTATCTCTGCATCACTCTTGACAATACAGTAGTACTTGACAGTACTTAGTGGTAGAAACATCAGCTTCTGTTCTGTACTGTTTATTACACCAAGGCAACTTTGTGTGGAGTGTTTAGAGTCTTTGTCTTAATCGATAGGATATCTAAAAATGGCAGGTTTGAAAAACTGAAGAATGGAATGGTCCTGTTGGTACCATCCATAACATTTACCAGTGGCAACGGAAAATATCAGTTCTAATGTGTAATCAACTTAACTAAACTGGACTACGTGGTTGAAACGCAGCTTTACAGAAACCTCTCAGTTAATAAAATAAGTGAATAAGTTCAATGTGTGTGTTTAGGTCAAAGGTGCCACAGGTGCAGGTTTTATCCTGTTTAACAATGATGTGACAATGCAGTTTTATTGGCCACTTATTATGAAATGGGGATGTAAATTACAGTTATTTCCTGTGTTGTCATTTTTTAAAAGGCATTTTAGATTATTAATAGCAACAATGCTGAGATTTTTTCCAAGTAAACAGTATTTTTAATGTATTTTACACCCAAGAGAGTTACAGTGACAATATTACCATTGTCGCGTAGAGAGACACACAGTTGTATTGGGAAGAACAAACGATCATATTTATTTACAGAAATTGCAGCACAAAACATTACCTAAAAGTATGAAATTGGCATTTAGTATATCACTAGTGTTAGTGAGTTGAGGTGTGAAAGTGCAGTGTTGTATGGTGTAAGGTACAGATAATGTACAACTAAATCAAACCAAACAAAAGAAACCATAGGGGGGGTGCAAGGGGAGGGGCCAGCAATGGGGACAGCTGAGCCTAAATGCACTGTGGAAGTACTGGCCAGGTGCACCGCCCCCAGTTGCCTAATACAACCTCTACCTACCAGGACCTGAAGGGCGAACCAAAGTGCAACAAGCGTCCCAGGGCAAGACTTACCCGCAAAGCCAGAGGGCCGTCACATCAAGAAAAAGCTTTCTCGCTTTATTCACTAAAAAGAGTTCTTGTCTTTGCACAATATAATAAGTATACAGTAAATTCACTTCATGCGCTGCAGCACCATGAAGAGTTTTCAGATACAACATAACACAGAGCCTGCTCCCTCTGTGTTATTTGAATCTGAGTGTTTCACTTGTCTCTTCAGACAGTGGCTGAAGTCTGAGGACATCCAGAGGATCTCATTGTTCTTTCACAACAAAGCTCTGGAGAAGGAGGTAGGTGAATGCATACAAACCAGCAGCCAGCATTGTGCACTCAGGAAACAAATCAATGGATCTGTATTGTTCTGTTATCAGTGAAACAGAAGTCATTAAGGTGGCTGTACAACCTGATAGGACACAGACTGTCTACTATATTTTCCATACTACAACTTATACATATTTCTAAATTTATCTAATTTATGAATTGCTGTTGCTTCATTCCACACAGAAGCTGAGATATTTTTATTTTGCACATGCTCAGTGTTGATGCATGTTTTACTGCTGCTACATTACACATCCTCATATTTGCCTTATCTTCTCTCAACAGTACAGATCCACGACATTACCAGCCTTCAAATACTATGTCACCTGTGCCTGCCTCATATTCTGCTGTATATTCATCGTGCAGATCCTCGTCTTGCCGAAGTAAGTCTGCACCACTTTACAGGATTTGCACTGCACAGTCCCCCATAGCATCAGCAAACTCCAGCTGTGGCGGCAGGTTGATGTGAAAAAGCCATTTGACGCCAGCTGTCTCATCAACAGAACCACGCTGAAATGAAAGAGGCAGGGGAGCAAGAGGCAGAATGCTAAAAAGCAGGTCGAGATGAAAGGGCACCATGTCTGGTAGTGATTATAGATCAGGTGAATCAAAGTGTGTCGTCTCTTTAATGACGGGGGGAGAGAAATTCACAGCCATGCTAATTTACTGCCTCTGGGAGCCAAAGGTGTAAATCAGCATCTGAGAGGCCATTGATTGTTTAATTCACCTCTCTCTCAGTCTCTTTATCTTTGCTTTGTGTGTCGCCGCATCGCTCCGCACATTTAGACATGACATCACCTGTTTAATGACAGCGATCTTTAAATCAGCCATACTGTGTTCCACCCTAGAAAAAGTGCTACGTGAATGCAGCTACACTATGAAGAACATGCAGTATGCTACCGTACAATCCACGGTTGTGCTTACTCAGTGTAAATGGATTGGAGGTCTGAGGTAGAATACATTAGAACCTTCATTACATTTATTGCCCAGGATGGCACTGCAGAGGGTCGAGGGGTGCCAAGAAGGTTTAGAGTAATATGTGTGTGTGTGTGTGTGCGTGTGTGTGTGTGTGTTGCAGAACTGCTGTGCTGGGGATCTCCTTTGGTCTGACATTCCTGCTGTTGGCTTTGATCTTGCTCCTTTGCTTCGCTGGTCACGTTCTGGTGGGTTTACACACACACACAAACACACACTTGCCAAATCTGTGCTAAGAGTGAGAAATTCTGTAGGCACATAGTCCTGTTGTCTTCTATTTGCTGATGACACAGTCATTTTTCTACAAGTACACGTCGTTAACACTTCACCTTGTGAACACTTTAAAAAGTTTCCTGTAGAAATGCCTGCGACTTAACAATCTATCCATCAGAACTGATGTATTCATGCTCTGCAGACTACCATGCAACACTGATTCTGCCAAACAAAAATTACATTACACACAATCGTATATGTCTTGATATATGTCTGTTACGTTTGTATAGATAAGTACTATTTTATTATATACTTGATATACTGTACATGCTCTATGTAGTTTGCCTCAATCATTCAGAATATCTGAATTTGCAGCGTTAAGCAATGTCTGACTTTCAATGTTCCAGAATATGATTTTATGCATTGCCTACAAATCTCCTACTTCGATCTCTTACGACAAAATGATGGAGAAAGTTAGGAAAGGTTGAAAAAAGAAGGAAAGGTTAAATTCTCTATCTTTGCATTGCCCATCTGATGTTTTATATTTATTTCCTATTTCTTTTTGACAAATATTGTTTAATTAAAGTTATTGTTTTTTTATCAGTTATTAATCTGGTAATTGTCTCAGCTGTTTGAGATTTGGCAGCAGTCTGTGGCTTTAGTATAAATATGCGTTGTTTCACATTGTGAATTTGATGCCTCACGTTACATCTCCAACCAGAGAGCATTCATTCTTTCCTTATCTTTCACACAAATTCATTTTCCTGCACTCCTGTGTACTAGGTTTGCATTAGATAACACTGAGTTCAACATTAAGAAGTTGCATCCTTCATCCTTCATCTAAAGCCAAGCTACATCTTGACAAGACAGATAAAGAGCTTTTTACTGAAAATGGATGTAAGTGCGAAAACTAGACAACCACCTGACAAAAACTGTAATGTAAATGTATTTCTACTGCCGCTGGCTTTTGTTTCTGCACCCATCATCTCACCTGAGCCATCCAACAAGCACTAAACCATGTATAAATAATCAAAAACAACTATGGTGAAAAGAAAAAAATTCTAAACCTTCTTTATACACATATGTTGACTCCAATAACCAGGAAACCCGGTGAAAAAAGATTTTAACTCAGCTCTAATGTATAATGTTACTTCCTGCTGTTTAGCCATTTTGATAATAATTAAATCACTTGTTCTATATATAGAGTGTATTTTCTAGGGCTGACCAGATGTGTCCAACAGTAATTTGTTGTTGTCTGTTTGAAGACGGTATAAACTGCAGCCACTCTATGTGAGGTTTATATGGGCTAACCAACCTTTTATTTTCCTTCATACAAGACTTCATCCTTCAGTTCACTGTTGTTGTTTGTTATCCAGCACAAGTGCAGGGATGGTGTTATTTACAAGCTGCTACAGTTACCTATCGCAAGTGTTTTATGGACTATCAGTTAATGAAATCTCCTTTTAAGAGCCTATTTTCCTCCTTCTTCCATTTTTTACTCACTCAGTAAGTGGGTCACATCTCATTAATGGGGGGTTGTCACTAACCTTGGGTCTGCCCTTACCCAGATATCAGCTTTCTGCACTGCTTCAATAAGAACCATTTATTTAATACTAAAAATGTTCTCAATGAAAATCGCCATAGTTACTGGTGAAAAAACAAAACTGACTACTGAGAGGCCGTGTCTAACATAAACAGCGCGTGTGTGTGCTTAAGCTCCTTGCGCCAATTGGGTTTGTGTAAGTAATTATTAATGGGTCATATTATAGTGAAAGGACGTACTCTGTTCATCTGTGAAAGAGTGCATCACACGGCTATTGCGATCAAATGCATTTCTTGGAAAATGTCTTTTCAAGTTAAATGAACTTAGCTGTTGCTATGAAGAAAGCGTCACTGCATCCACCGGACAGAAAACCTGTTCCACGTCAAGGAAGATGTAAAAACTCTTGAGTATTTTTTTTCAACTAATGGTAATTTCACTACTCCAGTTGATTTTTAATGATGCACTGCCTTGTTTGGCATGTATGTGATAGATGAGCCTCAGTCCTATACTTCCTGGCTTTGTTTTAAATTTGCTGAGACGTAATAAAAATTGACTGAGCTGCGCTATATGAATAACAGATGTGACTTTTTAAGTGGAGTGATTTCCACCTAGTCAGTACCTTGGTATTGATTTAGTTTAGTAGAGTCCACAAGAGTGACCACAAAGCCCCCAGATGAGTGTAATTTTCTAGTAGTGTGAGCAAGAAGAATATTAATTGTTGGCCACAGAGAGGTGTGCTTTGGGTCTGTCCTCTGCTTCTTCCTGTTCTAACTATCCCCTCTGTTTCTTTGCATCCTCAGCAGGGAAGGAAGGGGTCTTTCTGCTCTTTGACCTGGTTCCCAACTTCCTCCCACATTATTGTCACCAATAATCCCTGGCTGCGATTGGTCCTCACCATGACGACCACTGCTCTCATACTGGTGATGGCCGTCTTTAATATGGTGAGAAGCTGGCTGCAGTTTAAGATGTTATGGATGTGTTTGGTCGCCTGATGTATTAGGTGAATGTGGAACAGTCTAAGTCACTACACATTATTAACAGTAGCTGCAATAGTACAGTGGAAATAATCAAATAAAAATATAAAATATCATTTTTGATTATTTAATTTGATTTAAATCATACTGAGGAGAAAAGTACCATTAAGATAATGCTGCAAGAGCCAAAGCACCTTTAAAATTACGTTGTGTAAATGAATTAAAATTATTTAAGATTAAAAATTAAATGTAAAGTCTGTCATGGTAAGCCTACAGTTGTGCTTCATGCACTTTATTTATGGTCACATTACTGCTTGTCAACTTTCTTTTAAAGTAATGGCAATGTGAGTAGTTTATGCATTAATTGTTCTTTGAACCTCCATGAGAAGGGATTCACATGCATGGACTGGGTAATGTGTGTGGAAGACCATTAACCACTGTAAAAAAAAATGATTTAGCCGACACTATCGTCATGCAGAGAAAAGAAAGAGAAAAAAACTGTAACAAAAGTGCAATTAATCCCCACAGCTCATGTGATGTAGCTGTAAACATTTTCATCAAAATGAAAAGTGCTGTACAACGAAGAGGATGGACTGTGCAAAATAATGATTTAACAATGTGCATTTGTTCATAGTATGAAGAGTATGTGTAATTGTCTCATTTAAACAAAAAAAAAGAAAAGAACTAGGGACATGGACTGAATAGAGATATTTAAATTCAGTGACCTGATGACTTATGTTCTCTTCTAACTCAACCCTGTGAAGGTAAAATGATAGAGGCTTTATAGGAAGTGTTGCTACACTCAGCTACATCCAGCCCTGCTAATCTCTCCAAATTATGAAAACATAATTTCACAGTTTTTTAGCCAGAGACTGGTTAATTTAGTAACTTGTCTTCAGGGCAAATTTTCACACAGCAAACGGTATGTAAATCAGGTCTGCCTGCTGAGACAGTTAAGCGATGGGTCAAACGTTTTGCCCTCCATCCTCTCTGTTTTGTTTGTTAGTTCTTCGTGGAGGATCCGTTAGGATCCGGAGAAGACGAACTGACAACCACTCCACCTGAAGTCCTGATAACTACTGCACCTGTGAATCTAACTAATGCCAGCCTTTTGGACAACACAGAAGATAACACAGGAGAAAACAAGTTTTATCTGCCAGTAAGTACAACAGGGAGAGGTCAACAGCATGAGCTGGGAAAAGATAAACATTACTGACGACCAGAATTCAAAAAGCAGCTTTAATGACTGTACAGTTATCTAAAATATTTATATACAACTGCAAAAACTGATATGCGTGCTTATACTAATTATTCACAGCATATACTGTACTACGTTTTCTTCTTTAACTTTGAATAGACGTATTTTGCTCACATGTGGGTGTGAACACAGAACCCGCTGCCGGCATGTGGTCAGCTGTGTGTCTTTACCATGAAAGAAAAATAATTCAAAGGGATGGCCACGCTTATTTTCCCCAGTTTTACAAGGAAACTTTTGTGTAGCCGTTTCAAATCTCTTAAACTTTCACACCAAGCAAGGAAAAAAAGGCATCTTCTCAGGGAATTCTTAAAGCTCAAAGCTTTCATTCATTGTCCTGTTTAGTCTTAACGACCACAGTCGAGGCTTACAGAATTACCATTAGAGTCATTCTTTGGTCTTACATAAACAAAATGTGTGTTGGATAAGAATATTGACACATTTTTCTGTCAGTATGCAAACTCAGGAGCAGGACATTTACTGAGAGCACTGAACAAATAAAGCTACATTTCTTCTTCTCTGTCTTTTCTTTTTTTTTTACTTCTCTTGATAAATGTGTCGTGCGTGACACAAATCCTCATGACAAGCACGCACTCCAGGGTTATCTAGTGCCAAGGCCGCGCGGTGCTTCAGCTCTAGAGAAAAGGTGTTTGGTCACCATGTTCTCTTCCTCTCTTTCTGTCTCCAGTACTTCATCTACTGCTGTATACTAGGCCTGGTGTCGTGCTCGGTGTTCCTGAGGATCAACTATGAGCTGAAGATGGTGGTGATGCTGGTTGCCGTGGTGATCTACAACATCATCATCCTCCAGACACATGCCTCCCTGCTGGATGGATTTAGCGAAACGCTCTACCGCACAGTTACGCTGGAAAGGTACCTGCAAA
The DNA here is from genome assembly GCA_024633595.2 of Lepomis macrochirus. Classification (NCBI taxonomy): domain Eukaryota; kingdom Metazoa; phylum Chordata; class Actinopteri; order Centrarchiformes; family Centrarchidae; genus Lepomis; species Lepomis macrochirus. The sequence continues at coordinate 28,325,590 of JALXJV020000013.1, read as the reverse complement.
CTGCACACACACACACACACACTTTCTCTCTCTCCTCTCTGCTTTAGGCAATAATGTAACAATTATTAGGCCCCCTTAAGGTCAATGCTATCTGCTTGAAACACAACCCCCGACCCTGCCGCCTGCTTGCATCAGGTGAGCAGAGCCTATTAAAATGACTAAGGAGACTGCACCCTGGTCTCGAGGGAGCTGCTGGGGAATTGCTGAGGTAGCAATATCCCATGTGACTGTCGATCAAGTGTAACCCCCGGAGAGTCAGGATGATGAGTGGCAAAATGAGATACAGCAGTTTGTGTTGATGGAGCTGAATTCATTTTTTTCACATTTGACTGACAGCTGGAGTCTCAGTGCTAAAAAAAAAAAAAATTCCATCCCATCCCATTATGCAGAAAGTTTTCAGAGCGCTCAGAAAGACTGGTGAAGAAATACTTTTTTTCTCTCCGGCTCTCATGTTTCTCTCTTTGTTTCTCTTTCTCACCTCGGCTTTATAAACATGAGTGTACTGGGACATATAAATAAGAAAAGTTATATTATGCAGTGCTAAATGAAAAGAAAATACACCAGGACTGTAGAATAAAGCATTTTCCATGGCAAACATCAATTTGAAAGATGTGTTCATGGTAACCATGGCATAGTATTAGTTTGTATGTCTCGATGCAGTTTGGTGGACTGACTTCACACGGGTTCCTCCTCTAAAGTACACCAATAAATGCAAGTTGAAGTACAATCCTAAAGCTTCATAATTTACTCCATAATTTCCATGGTCCACTTACAGTACATCTACATCAATAACCAGGCACGTGCAATACGAGCATTCAAGTGATTATTCATTTTTGTGTCTATTTACATAATTACAGCACATCATTGCTGATAATTTTCCAAGGCACACCATCATTTTAAACATTTTGAATGTGTTTTTGTAAAAAAACAAAAACAAAACAAGGGATCCTGTTCATTTACAGAGTAGCAGAGTTTAGCAGACCATCCTAATGAACCTCATGTCTGCTTCAATGTTGTCCCATTTACATAGTTCTTTATGGTAATGAGGCTCAGCCTTTAAAATTAGCCAGTCATTCTCCCCATATTATTACCACACAATACAGTAATTGACATAAATTAAAGCAGATATGATGTTCTCTTGAAGAGTCTAAGTTGATTTTCATAATGCATTAAAATTAATTGAAACTAATGGCGGTAAGGCAGGCAGGAAAATTACACAGTGGCTGGAGTGCATGGGTAAATTTTAAAGGGTACAACATGTAAAAAATACTAATTTTGCTATACTTAGTGTCCTTTTTTTCCATATTAGTTTCGCAATAACACTTTTACAGGAGTTCGTTTTAATTTCATCATAGAATTTTTTATTTTAAAATGCTGTTCAAAATGTAGCCAGTTAACCTCTTAGCTAGAGGAACTGAGAAAAAAAATCACACGCTGTACATTTTTGTTATAATAAAAATTAATAATGAAATAACATAATGATTAATAAAAACAACTAATTGTTGGTTTATTTATTAGTTGGTCTTTATTATTTATTCACATAGATACACTTATTCTTATTGTCTGAAATCAAATCACAAATATGTAAAAAGGTGAAATGCAATTCCATAAAACAGCTGGGCACTGTTATTTTAGCACATGTTATTCAAACAGGAGGAAACAGTGCAGTAGTAGTAGTCACCCAGTGTAACAGCATTGCTCATTTACGTTTTTTTGGACAACCATGAAGCTGTACGGCGCAGAGGAATATGCTAATACAATTCTTTTCTAACAACACTTTTTATTTTCATCATTTTATTGTTGGTTTTGTTGTTTTCATTGGATTGGTTGATTATAAAATATCACCAGATCAACATTGTTATAATTGTATTCTCTCTGTTCCTCTGAGCAGGCCAGGAGTTCTGAAGGATCTAAAGACGATGGGCTCTGTGTCTCTTTTCATCTTCTTCATCACCCTACTGGTATTAGCCAGGCAGGTCAGCAGTCCTCCTGCCCACCACAATGATATAACTAGACATCATTATGTAATAGTGATATACAGTATATAGCCTATGTTTTCACTGAAGATAAAACTTTTTTGGGGTCATTCACTATATCCTCCTCATTATGCCATTCAGAGCTGCCACAGATTCTTGTTTCACTGATAAAGCTCTGCATGACGAGAGACTTTCTCAAGGGACTTGATACCAGTGGGTTTGAAATGATCTTCACTCTTTTCCACAACAAAATGTGGAAGCAAGTGAAATTGCGTTTAAGGATTTGGCTAAAAATGTTCAAAGATCAAAATACTTGCTCCGATGCACATTTTTGTTGTGCTGGAGCAGCCAGCCTGGCCCGCTGCCTACATCTCCTCTGCATCCACCATCCGCACTTCATATGAGAACTAAACTCAGCTGACACAGATTTGGTGTGCATGTTTTATCTTTTCTGGAGAACCATCCATCAGCTCTGACCCCAAAACAGATATTCTGGACAGAAAGACTCCCCCCAGAGCCTCTGTACCCAAAACAGGGGCTCCCCTGAGAGCCACAGCTCCATGTGTTGTTCTCATTCTGGGTCACTGTCACCAGAAGGGAGGGGGGGGCATTTGTTTTGGAAACAACTCTTTGTTACTTTCGTATCTTATCCCTTGCTGCGCTTTTATCAAGGCTCTTCAGGGGTAATTGGATATGCTGTTTGGGTATAAATTAGTGCAGTAAAATGCTTCATCAATTACCATCAGAATAATTCTGGAAACAGGTCAGAAGGTGTTAAATGTGACGTCACTAGAGGCCTTTGACGCAGAAGTGTGGGAATCAATGTCCGGATATGAGGGCACAAGGCCTAAGAGCATCCATTTTACATGCTTTTAGCCTGCTACTAACAAATTTGGCCTTGCAAAAAATTTCATCATCAACCCTAATGAGCTCATTTCTAGCCATTTAGTCAGAGGGAGGAGAAAGCAGGTTATGAGAACGAAGGCATCTGTAATTCATCCCTCAAGAACAGATGCGCGATGGAGCAAAGCTCATTTACAGGCTTGTTAGCTGGTTTCTCAACGGCATCTGGAATGAGATTTGTTTCTCCTGGCCTACTTTCTAGACTCCTGGAAGTACTGGAGTTCCTCTCACCCCAAGAGAAGCAAGTGCTCGAACTGTACATACACATACATACACACAAATGGTTCAGACTAACTGTCCCTAAAGGGATGGAAGCTAGTCCATATTTCTATTTCAGCCTCAGGCTATGGGCGATATAGCACAAGATCTCCACACAGCAGAATGGGCCTACGCTAAATTGGCACCATACTTTTAATGGAGTTTTGTAAACTGAGGTTCAGGAACAGGACCACGCCTCCCTCACTCATCCTACCACCTGCGCTTCTTCAATACCTCCAATCAACCACCCGTACTCCACTGATCCCATCCACCTGTGCTTCTCAATTCCAGCCACAAGCGCTTACGTATATAAGCTGTCTAACCCATTTCCTCTCCCGTTTCTCAGTTCTCACATCCCTCCCACCCTAACCCAGCTTGTTCACCTCTTTCAATAGCCAGCACCGCGGCCTCACAGCAGAAGGTTCTGAGTTAGACCTCTCTCAGCACAGGCCTCTCTCCGCACAGAGTTGCACGTTCTCCCTGCTCGAGTGAGCATCCCCTGGGCGCTCCGGCTTCCTCCCACCATGAAACACATGCACGCTGAAAATACATAATTCTGCTTAGTGATCATATTGTCTTCTTCTACAATAGGAACCACAGGGGGTTCATAAGACCAAGCTGCTTATGAAGACGAGCCCCCACCCTGAGTCTCGACCCCTCGGGTTCCTAGCCGCTCCGGCCACCGAACCACAAGCAACCCGCTCGACCCCTTCATCCCTCTTCTCTCGACCCCTTCATCCCTCTTCCCTCGACCCCTTCATCCCTCTTCCCTCGACCCCTTCATCCCTCTTCCCTCGACCCCTTCTCCCCTCTTCCCTCGACCCCTTCTCATCCCTCTCTCCTATCACTTAGTCATCTCTAACTTGGCGCGGTCCTGTTAGTGAATCTCAAGGGAGAAAGTACTCAGGGAGCACATACATCATCCATGCTGCTAACTACACGCATCAAGTGTATTTCACAGGAGACACTCACACACACACACACACACACACACACACACACACACACACACACACACACTGTAGGCGCCAGCCCACAGGTAGCCTGGAGCTTTTCAGATATATACGAGCATAATGATGGTGTATTCAGGGGACCCCGTCTGATGCACAAACACACACTCCTGGGATGTTTTGACCCCTATTGATAGAAAACTTCCTCAAGCATAGAGAACCAAGCATATAAAGAAGTGGCTATCTTTTATGCAAAACAGTCCCGCCTGCTTACTATTTCCCTGGGCAGTGAGAGCAGAGCTTCTCACACAGCTTCATCATTGTCTTATTGGGACATTAATTTTCTATGAATACCAAGCAAACCCTTTAGTTTCAGTCGGTTATGTTTTCCCAGAAATCCTGCCCGGGATCATTGAGTGGCAATGATTAAAGCACGATGCAGGCAGCCTATTTCTAAGAAATGCTACCATGGACTGAAGGACTACTATAGTGGAGACTGATTACTTTTGTGGCTTCTTTGAGCCACCTCCAGGCCAAAAAGAAACCCAAAAACCAGAATTTAACTGCCAGTTAAACAAATTTTCACTTTTGTTTCTTGATTTTGGTGTAGGTTTCTTCTGTGGCATGTAGCTTTGGAGCAGTGCTGGGTGTGAATGACGCAGGTGTCTCTTTACTCTGTTTCCTCCTTTAACAGAATGAATATTACTGTAGGTTGGACTTCCTGTGGAGGGACAAGTTCAAGAGGGAGTGCGAGGAGATCGAAACCATGGAGAACCTCAATCGGGTTCTGCTGGAGAACGTCTTACCTGCTCACGTCGCTGAGCACTTCCTGGGACGCAACTGGAAAAACGAGGTAAATCCCCGAGAAATGTCTCACTATATCTACGTTGAGTTGTGTTGAGTATGCTTCTTTTCTTTCATAAAGATTGTGATGTGTGTCGGTAAATATATAGATGGAGGCAGAAGCTTAGGTTAGCTTGGCTGAGCATACAGTATAGACTGGATGAGGGGGAAACATCTAGCCTGGCACTTACCAGGAGCACTCTAGGCGTCACCCTGAGGTTGCCAATCAACCAGCAGCGACCCCAAAGTGCCCGGCTAAGAAACAATCCTGACACCCTTGTAACGCAGCAATTTGTGCTTTTTTAAGATGTAGCATGTTAACCAGTGAGCTTTAAAGGTGTTTTAGACAGATTGTGTTACCTTTGCACAGAGCTAGGCTAGCTGTTTCCCCTGTGTTTCCAGTCTTAGTGCCAAGGTGTTAGCTTCATGTTTATCTCACTGGCATTATCAGTGGTACTTCTCATTTAACTATCTGCAAGTTAGCTGCATGTGAGTCGAAATATGTGATCAAATCTACATATTCTGTAAGATTAATTTTTTTTGTCAGCATATTCTTTTGTTTTCGCCGCTGTTACATGTTGGTTGCATCATTTTCTTTCCCATTATACCTAAATGCAACACATTTTCTTGACATTTTCTTTGTTTCACTGTAATAGCCTTTTTGTCTAACATACTTTCCATTCCTATATTTCTTCTTCATTCGTTCCAGGGCTGCAAATTTTTGGTTACACTCAGTACTCTTATTTACTTTATTCATACATCAGTCTGTCTTCCTTATGATGAATTACTGCGGTGACCCAGTGTCCCCACAGAGATGATTGAAGTTTCATTTATGAGCTAGTGTCATTGTTCAGGGTATTCAGCTCACAGATTTTCTTATTGTAGCTGAGACTCATTGAAAGCGCCATTCATCTTAACTTCTCTATGCCAGTGTTCGACCAATACATCACATCCAGCTGTTATCTTCTTCTTGCTTGTTATCAGGACCTTTATCATCAGTCATACGAGTCCGTGTGTGTGATGTTCGCCTCCATCCCAGACTTCAAAGAGTTTTATACTGAGTCTGATGTCAATAAGGAAGGACTGGAGTGCCTCCGTCTTCTCAACGAGATCATAGCAGACTTTGATGAGGTAAACTCCTCTCACGCTGATAATCCTGGCTGTCAGACAATGTGGGGAAATAATGTCCCACTGCTTTTTTGAGACTCAGCCACACTGGGTGCTTGTGCTTATGCTCTGAAGTAGCATAAGCACCCAGAGGCACATAGATGTACAAGAGCTGGTGTCATTTCTTCCTCCTGTGTATGTTATGTTATGTGCTGTGTTCTTCATGTGTCATCAGCTGCTTTCCAAACCTAAGTTCAGCGGAGTGGAGAAGATAAAGACCATCGGTAGCACCTACATGGCTGCAACTGGACTCAATGTGACACCAGGACCAGAGTGCGCACAGGCATGCTTTTACACACATGCACACACAGATACGAATGAACAGCTACGCACAACGTTCATTTCCTCCACATTGGATACAAAGTGACTCTCTTAATATGAGGGTGAAGCTCCTGCTGCCCAGCTTTCATTAGAGCTCATATGTGATAATAGAAGACCAGGCAAAGAACAAGAGCCTTTTTTGCACATGGTCACCCCATTTCAGGCTGCCAAAACCGTTTTGGCAGCCTGAGCTCAATTTAATTTTGAACTTGTCATTTTATATTTATGGTCACAGAACAGGATGAAGCTTGAACATCAAAGTATTTACTGCTGTCCAGACATTTGGAAGCTTTGTGTGGGTGTCGCCCCTGTGCTACACATAACATTCAAGCATCAGTGATTCATTACTACGCTCATTTGAATACATCAGTGTAGTCACTGGAAGCAAATGAGATCATCAGTCAGAAATGTGGCAGCACATTTATTTTTTGAAAAGAAATCCCCTTGATTGGTAGAAAATCTTTTGGTGCTTAATTGACCATTTGCTAAAACCCCACCCGCCTTAGTTACAGTTGCTATGCCTGTCAAGCTTTCCATTCTTGCGCCACGCATAATGCACTTTATACTGAGAACAGCGGCAGATTTACAAATCTAAATTCTTACTTGTTTTTGTATCAGTGGGTATTTCATTTCACATAGAAGCAGGTTTTCCAAATGTTTCGTATTTTAAAAGAGGAAAGTTTTTAATAAGTTTGGGAAATGTAATATAACAAGTTTGGCAATTGTAAACTTGCTCAAATCCAATCAAGAGCTGGACAGAGCCGTTAACGTTAGCTGTTGCATCCGGCTCTGAAAAAGAGAACATGTCATTCCTGATTGGAATGACTAGTGCCCAGTGCACACTGCTCAAAGGAAACTTGATTGAAGATGCAACACGATGCAAGTTTTAATTTTAAAGACACGACCAATGATAATAATTCCACCGCATGAAACTGAAATTGCCAATCGTAGTGATCACTATGTACAGTATTTACAGGCATCCCAAAGTTATTACTATTAATTTGACAATGACATATTGAGGTCCAAACATGGCTCAGATAGCACCTTCAACTTATCTTCTCCCCCTCTGCGTTTCCCTCAGGAACATGACCGACAGTACATGCACATTGGCACCATGGTGGAGTTTGCCTTCGCTCTTGTAGGGAAGCTAGATGTCATCAACAAACATTCCTTCAACGACTTCCGACTCCGAATTGGTGAGAACATTTCTTCGCAGCACAAAAGTTAAAGCTGATATGTGATTATTTTACAGAATCAGCCGTGTCACATGTGATTTGCTATTTCTTGATAGGGATAAACCATGGCCCAGTGATTGCAGGCGTTATTGGAGCCCAGAAACCTCAGTATGACATCTGGGGAAACAGTGTAAATGTGGCCAGTAGGATGGAGACCACGGGGGTACTGGGAAAAATACAGGTGGGACGTCTTACACAGTACAGTTACATGTCTTCCAGCGTGCTAGTAAACATCTTACTCTGGTCAAGTTTCCTTCTTTCTGTACAGGTAACAGAGGAGACAAGTCATATCTTGTCGACACTAGGGTACATGTGTTCATGTCGAGGCATCATCAACGTGAAGGGCAAAGGAGAGCTGAAGACCTACTTTGTTCACACAGAGATGACCCGATCTCTGTCACAAGGGACTGTGATGCCTTGAGCGTGCCACACTAACCGAACAAGTAAGACTTGAAAATACAGTCACACACACACACAGTGGGCGTAGAGGTGATCCGTCATGCTCCGTAACTAAAACCCATTACCAGAAGCCAGCAGTACAATGGATAGACAACTGCTCAGAACCAGTTTTGTCCTTAGCAACACAATGTAGAGCAGGCCCGGGGTGCACCGCCACAGTCCTTCAACGCTGCATTTTGGACGGATTTTACATTGCAAGTGTAACAAGGACTTTGCCCTGAGGAGTCACTTCACTGTCTAAAGGAGTGCCTGAATAAAGAGGGGTTTGCTAAATAAGTGCAGCTCTCGAGGACCGCAGTCACCCATCTGTACAATAGTAGGGGTGTGGAGCTAATTACCCATGCCAGCGCACTGCAGTGCTTCAGAGCCTTATACTTGACTGAGCTCCACTTTATTCCAAATGGATGTTACAATAGTTTATTGTCATATAGAGCAGTTGATGCCAACAAATCACCAGTGTGATGGGTAGTTTGCCAAAACCTGTGAATTGTATTTATAGCTTCTTGAGCTGCGTTTGTGTCACACTGTAGAGTAGGTGGACTCAGGCACAGGATTCACGAGGAAAAATCTTTTTTATAATCCATCTGGATCCAAACCAACAGCAATGTGTGTAAATGCTCACTGCCATCATTTTGTTATTCATTAAACATTTGTATATAAATTGAGGTCCTCTGTCTTTGTGTGTTTGTTTCGGCACTTTAAACACAATTGCACCATGAAAGACTCATCACAGTATAAACATTCACAGTATGTGCTCACAGTAGAGTCAAACGCTTGTAAGATCATTAGTTTGAAAGATTTAGGCACAATGCAAGTTTTCATGTGGTAGATTCATTTAATGGAGCCATTCAACAGATTAGATTTTTGCAGCGATTAAACTAACGAGATGTTAATTAATGAGCTTTGTCCCTGGTAAGTAGATTTTATGTTCGGACAGAGCCAGGCGAGCTGTTCCCCTTGTTTCCAGTCTTTGTGCTAAGCTAAGCTATTCAAGTGCTGGTGGCGGCTTTGTGTTTTCTCTTACCAGAAAGCGATTAAGTGTATTTCTCAAACTGTAGAGAATATAACATGATGATACGGTAGTATCTAGGCTTATGTAACTATGACACTTACCAATATATCCACTGGTTAACAAATACCAATTGTCACTGTCATCTGAAATTATTTGTATTGCAAATGCAATAAGCAACATTTACTGCAGGACCAACCAGACATCTCTGAGGATGTGAGGTGTGAAACTATTGTTTTATAAAGACTGGTGTGGCCAAACTCTAATTTGTGTGACAACCTTTTTACTTCAGTCAGCTATTTTTCTCTTTCTTCTTTTGAAACACCACCTTGAGCATTAGTCCCCTTAAATAAACACTGCAGTTCTAACACCAAACATCAGGTCTATTTCAGCCAGAGTACAAAAGCAGAAGCAAATGAGACATGTCTGTGCTCAAAATAAAATCCCATTATGTAGGAGGGTGGTCTCAGTTGCGTGGGTTCAGAATTTATACACAGAGAGATTTCAAGAACTTGCAAATCAAAGAGGTTAGCGATGCACGAGAAGAACTTTCTCTTACACAAGGCAAGGGTAACAAGAAGTGACCTGCATGAGAGAAAACGGGAGAGATCGAATACTGGTAATGGATGGTGGTAAGAATGATTCTGCTCAGGACTAATAATGGTGGGTTTGGCTGGAGCAGTTCTTTGTGACTTCTACAGTTTATGTAGATTCATCTTCTTCTCACTTTCAGTAGTAAGTGGCAGGCACAATAAAGAAATCCTCTTCAGTTTAAGAATTCACAATGTGCACCATCACCCAGGACCTTCAGCCTCATAATAAAAACAAATCATTATACTAGAGGCAGAAATCTGAACAGCAATACTCTGGTCTTTGACATCATGTGCAATACTGAGCTGCAATCACTGGAGGACATTTTTTGATTTATAGACTGTCTGTACCACCTAAACCTTTAAAGGACTTTCATAGAGACGGATTTCAGCCTCAAACTAGAAAATGTAGCTTGAGGATCCTGGTAAATGTCACCGTCTTCATATTTTCTGATTTAATCTTTAAGGTCTTCTGACAAGTAATATTTCACTTAAAATAACTATATGTTTTGCTAATTACCAGTATATAATATATCATGATTATATGTCATCTGATTAAATGATGGTTGAATTCTTTCACAATGGACCTATCAAGTAAATCTACGCTCTACAACACTGGTTTATTAGTAAATGCTTTCACCGTGAGAACAAACACTCATGCTGTGATACTTCAGGCTTTCAAATAGGGGCCACTGATCCGTATCCTTCTGCCACATTCCAGATGATCCCATTTTTCATGAAAAATTCAGCTTTGATGCAAGCCACATGTTTGTACTGCCGGCCTGTTTGGTAGAGGACGGGAACAGGACGGCGGCCGTATTCTGAAGAGGAGCGCACAGGAACGACTCTGGACGTCTCCTGGGGCAGGACAGTAAGGCAGAGAGACACAGAATCAATGTTTGGGGAAAATATCTGTTGCACTTTACACTGAGAACAGAGAATATCTGACATTTTGATATGCAGGAAAAGCACAGGTGTTCCTAATAACATTAATGATGGCTGCATTCCAGTTAGGTGTGTCAGTTCTCGGGGGGCCACGTATTGTTCCCTTACTGGCCTGGCCTTCTAAACAACGTCACCAAAGTGGAACAGAGCCATCATTAATAGTGTTAGTTCCACCTGTAATTTCTTGTCCGTGACGATTCATGCATTTACATGAATGAGACTGTGGTATACAACTTTAACTCTAAACCTACAGGTGGTCTACACAGCATTATGTCCCAATAATCACAACCTACCTTTGTTTAGACATCAAAGGAATCAGATAAAATGATGCAGTTGCTTGTTTGGGTGCTTGTTTAGATCACTATATGTAGAAAATATGTTAGTAGCTAAGCCATTACAATAGTGGTATACTATAGTAGACTACTCACTATTCTGTATTAAATGTATTCATTCAATTGGTTTTACTTAGTAATAGTACAAGACATAATGATTCCATAAATGGAAAATTATTTGGCTTTGGTCTATCCACTAATTTCAGTAGCGTAGCATGAGCTGGACGTTTCAAAGATTTATCCATTACTTTTAGCCATCTATGTAGACTTTTCAAGTGTCCTGTGCAGTCGTCCTGATGTCACTAGAATATTACGGGCTATTCTGACAAGATACTAAAGACCAGCATCACACCAAGTCATTTGTTATATATTGTGCTTGTTTAATTTTAAACATAGGTGTGTCTATTTTTCATCAAATGGGTTAAGCTACTCCACCCTCGGGTAACTGCAGACTTACACCCCCACCGTCTTTTTATATGGTCATGTCATATGTGCGTGGTGTCAGTTGCACTGAGCGTACTAAGAGGTAGATGTTTACAAGGGCTGCTGTACTGATTCACTGAGCAATTTTAGCCCCAAATGTGTCCAGTGAACGCTGAGAGTTTAGCATTGAGAGGCAGGAGTTGCCTTAAATTTTCATTTTGCCTCTTCACTGCCCTTCCAAGTAATAGAGTAAAATACTGGCAAGAGTGAAAACAGGCCCAACAATTGAAACTATTAGCTAACCCATAATGGTATATTAGGTATTACCCAGGGCAGCAATGTGTTTCAGTATGAGCCAACAGATTTTTGAACAGTGGGAGCCTTCAGGGAGGTCAGGCTAACTATCTACAGAGCTGACACTACCTACTTCTGGCTTTGGCAGATTGACTGGAGAGTTTATATTTGCATGAGCCTAAGTGGAAACAGGAACAAAAATAACATGCTACAATTTTCCTTTGAATAGTTTATACAATAAATAGTTTTTAATTCATATTCAAATGTGAATTGCAGAACAGAAACGTCCTAATTCAGCTGGAGCTGACAGCCAACCACTCAACTCACTGTAATTAACAGCTCAGGAGTGTGTGTGGATGCTTTGTTCACCACCCTCTCTGCTTTCAGTGACCCAGAAACTCACTGTGAGCTAGTTTGCTTGACATTAATAATTACTCTATGGAGATATAATGACTTCAAAAGGAGCCATAAACAAATGCCATAAAACCTAGAGATATATGAGGCCACCACATGCTCTTTTAGAATTGTCACTCTATACTGACATTTCCATCTGTAATAACCATATTGTCAATATCATCTAAAGCTTGAAAAGGTCTGTGTATGCAAGAATAAGCAGCTGGTGCTCAGGAAACACCAATATTAGCTGAGTAGAGTGGTGTTGCTTATAATATACCGGTCTACGGTCTGTGTGCCAAGCGTGTAGGTGGTCAGTGCTATAAGGCAATGTCCAGTGACGTCATTACTGGAAAGAAGAAATGAACTATAATGCATTTGTTTAGCTACTCATTAAATTAGTTTAGCATTATTTTACTGTAAAACAACGGTGCAATGTTTAATAGTGCTTGTACTCACGTGTAAAGCAGCCTCTTGATAAATTGCTGAAGAAAGTAAGACTGATAAACCTAATGCTGAGACAGGAACGTGGTTCCTGACTCCATTACAGGAAAAGTCATTTTCAACATGTTGCCTCCAGTGGGGAACATAATATGAAAGCCATTCCTGACAGCATAATGCCATTGATCACATAGTGGGTCAACTCAAAAGGAATGAAAGATTTGAATCAATGCATTCATGTTTCAATATGTGAGATGTGAGCAAACAGTTAATCATTATCAATATTTTATTATATATTATTAATAGCAATATAAATTCATATTACAAGTCTATCATTTATGAAGTTGATTTAAAGATGTGCGCAGTCTTTGACTAGAGGATCAGCTCTGTGTCTCTGTGGTGTGTGCACACCAATTCTTAAGGTAGCTGTATGTTAAACTTGAGCACTTGTGGCAGCTCTAGGGCTTCTTTTACTATAGAATACGATTTATTTAGTCAATTGGTAAAGTACAAGTAGTAAAATGTACCAAATAAATATGACTGGAGTAAACATTGCATTCAACAGGGAATGCAATTTAATCCAGTACAGAGTTTGGATTACTAAAGGATCTACAATTTTTCAAATAATGTCTCATCCATGATGTCTTAACACACAAAGAAGCAGAATTATAAAGACCATTTAGCACAATTACTAGCCAGGACAAGTCCAATATCTTGCTGAGGCTAGGTTGAATACACTTGTCAGATTCGTTTAAATTAAGTTTGAGCCCATCAGCAAGCTGTTAACAGTTCAAATGAGATGCTGAAATAACCACTAAAGTGTGGTCATTACCTCTTCGTTTATGTCTAGTCCTCTCCCTTTATGGTGTTTCCTGTCATCTCGGTGCAGTCTCATATCATAACCCTCGGCCTGGTGGAACACTTGGTCATACATGGAGACTTCTGGGGCCTACCAATGGAGAGTTAGCGAACAGACGTGCATCATTCAAAGCCTGGCGTGAGCCAAAAGAGGATGATTTTTTTTCCTTTTCTTTTCACACTTCGGGCAAGGTGTGGGAGGTAGAGACCCGAAGGCAACAATCACAGCAATCTCTTCTCAAAAGTGGTTGAAGTTACAACAAAACAAACAGCACAGCGGTGAATCATTCACCAGTGGTATTTCTACGTTGTCACTGTTGGACAGTTTCTTTCAGTAGGGTACAATATGATCTAGTTTGCTGTATAATCTGAGGGCAGAGTTGTCTCTAAGATAATGTTGCATTTGAATAATATTTGAATAATATTCCCTGACTTCCACCGATACATAAGCTTTGTTGAGAAGGTTATTTTGGAAATGTAATAGGTTTCTGATTACAAGTTACACTATTTAAAATGTAATAGTAGTGTAACTATTTCAATTACTTTATCAGAGTAATGTAACATTACATTTAAATACTTTTTGATTACTTTTCTAAATTCCTAATGCACGTTTTCAACTGTTACCCATTTACCCCAAGACAGCTTGAGAGGCAGTTTAAGTGGCAGCAGAAGTATGGCTGTAAAATCAAACATGAAAATAAGTCAAAAGTATCAGAATAACATCAAACTTCACTTTATGGCAAAGGAACTCATTGTGTACATGAAAATCATGCAAGCAGCAAAAGGAATATTATTCAACATATAGCCATAACTGTAACGGATTACAGTTACATTTATTTTGTAATTAAATTACTTCACTAAATTAGGCTACATACATGTAACTAGTTACTCACATTTTCTGTTGTGATATTGTCACAGTATCAGAAGGAATCTGACGTGAAATATAATGTAACCTGTTACATTAGCAGTGAGATTAGTTTTGCGAAGCTGTCAACAACTCGTCACCTTTGAGTCTCTGTTAAAGAAGGACATTTCTTTCGGTTCCTTCCGTCGTGCTGGAATGTAACTGAATGACGACAAGGTAGAAAGCGGTTTGGTTTGTGCCTCGAGTGATACGTCCATCTTCTCAGCTATAAAAATCAGTCAGTAAACGTAATAAAAGGTAATGTAGGTAATAAAACTTCAGAAAACTGAGTCCACAGTTAACTTAGAGGACGCAGAGGCTGGCGTCTGTGGTTGCTAGGATGTCGATTCGCTCCAACTATCATGGTGCCTTCACTGGTTCTTTGTTTGCCTGTACTTTAGAGCTTTATGGTACAAGGTTGTTTATTTTTCATTATAGGCTACAACACAAGGTTGTACAACGAAGAGAATGTTTGTAGCACCTTCATACACACACACATACACACAGAAAACTTTAAAATTAAACGTGTATTAAGATATAGTAAAATGTAAATTAAGTTAATCAATGAAGTGCTAAAATCCTTAAATCCATCAATCCTTTATACAATGTTCTTAGGGAAACCAAAGACTGGTGCAACACATTTTATTATATCAGTGTGAAACATTGAGTTGTTATCAAACTATAGGCTTTAAGGGAACATTAGACAACTCCGGCTACTTTTATTCTCTGAATCCATACTTCTATTTTTTTTATGATCACATTTCAGTTGATTTAGCTGAAAGCCATACTTTACCATGGGATCTGTTGGGAAATCATTACTAATGCACTCTTTTTGTGGAGTCACAGGGCTGTTTTTTGCCGCAGGAAAATAATGAGAAGGAAAGCTACAGGGTGGATTATTAAGTTAATTGACCCAAATTGCCTGGCTTTTACCACCAATTATTGATAAAGTTACCGTTTTTTGACTTGGCAACTTCCACGCTTCACCAAAAGGTATAATAATTCCTATTTTCCAATTTGCGTGTGAAACTTTAAGAGACAGCTGCCTTTTAGTGAGTAACTAAAGTTAGTCAGGCAGTACTGGGTGGATTAAAGCAGATGTATTTACAGGTAAGACTGTAAACCTGAATCATACAGTGGATCTAACAGAATTACATAGTTTTGCATTATTACATATATAGAATGCCAATATTCACAGGTAAATACCCAGCAAATTGTTTGTTAGCTAATACTCTTTTTACTTCACTGCTACAGGATTTTTGAAAGTCAACAGTAAAGATAAAGTTATAGCACATCGTTGCACAGTTGCACCAGTATCTTACTTTATGCTAATACTTGTCCCTTCAAGGTCCTTCGAAAGTCTCACACTGCATCTGCCGTGAAACTCTGGCAGCAGAATCAATTTATAACACTGGACAGACTCTGCCTCAAGCACAGTGTGGAAGATGTGGTTCAGTTATAGGTCAGGAGAAAGTCCAATTGCCGGGGCTTCAGATAACATATAAATAACATCACAGTCCCTCAGCAGTATGCAAAGATACAGCTGGTGCATCTCAAGTTAATCTTAGCAAATTGATTCCATTGGGGGAAGAGGAAGTTGCCGCAAAGCAACTTCTGTATGACAGTAAGAGGTGCTCTAAACAGAGGATCGGACATTTGGGAAATGCACTTATTCGCTTTCTTGCCAAGAGTTGGATGAGTAGATGTCTTGACTGTTATATATGAAGCTACAGCAAGGAGATAGTTAGTATAAAGGCTTGAAACAGGAAAACAGCTTGTCTGTCTCTTTCCAAAAGTTGGTTTCATGAGGGGTTACATGCCGAACTTTTTCCTGGCTTGGTGCAGTGACTTCCTAGAGTTTCAGAATCAGAAATACTTTATTGATCCTCAAGGGGAAATTCTTGTGTTGCACACATTGCTCATGAAGGCATAAAGGAATAGAAATAATAATAGAAGTTGGTAGGTTCGTAGAAATATATAAAAATAAAAAGGATAAATAAAAACATAAAGAATGAAATATAAAGGAGCATGGATTTGTACAATATTTACATAATTAACAGAACTGTGATGAACAGTAATAGTGAAGAAATAGAAACAGATTGAATATTAAAACAGAGAATATTGCACAGAATGTGAAGTATTGCACTACAAGGCCCAGTTTAATAACTAAGTGTCCAGGTTTCAGACACTCTGAGGGAGGAGTTAAAGAGTTTGATGGCTACAGGAAGGAATGACTTCCTGTAGCGCTCTGTGGTGCATTGTGGACGGATGACTCTTGCACTGAAAGTGCTCCTGTGTTTGACCAGCACGTCATGGAGTGGCTGGGAGACATTGATGACATGTAGTCTGGACAGCATCCTCCTCTCTGACACCACTGGCCATCACTGGCCTTGAAGATCAGTTTGTTGAGTCTGTCAGCATGTGAATGTGAAGCAGTCTGTGAATGTTTTTACATTTGGCTCCTGAACAAATGAAACAAACGAGATAGCAGAGGTGTTGGGGGCTGATTTTGTTACGTTCGGCAAGAGCTAGACCAACAGTTTCCCAATGTTGTCAGTCAGTTTTTATGCTAAGCTAATCGGGTGCTGATTGTGGCTTCATGTTTAACAGACATAAGAGTGGTATCAATCCTAGTTATTATCTATAGCTGGTTTTCGTTCTTGGTTTCGGGAGGCTCCCAATCAAGCAACTCCTCCTCTCTAATCAGTGGCCCCTGATTTTGCCTTACAAAAGGCCCTTCCTCTGCCGCCCTGCCTCACACTCTCAGCCAGCAGCAACATGCAGCTCTGCAGGAACGGGGTCTCTCACTTTGTTTGGTCTTTGTTTTCTTTGCTTTACTTAATAACTTTGTTCCCTCCTTCCCCACAGAGCCGGGTCATCTTAACTCTTGGCAAGAGAAATAAGCCTATTATCCAAAATGTTGAACTATTGCTTTAATATGTTTGGGTTAAATGACATTTTGAAGGGGAAAAAGGAAAACAGCGTTGTGTGTATTTTGATATAATGGGGTGATGTGACAAAAAAATACAAATTCAAATAAATAAATGTGCTGTACTTTGAATTTATTGTGCCTCCCTCTATCTACCCTCTCACACACAGATTATGTGTCGCACACAGCGATAGTGGATTGAGAGAATGCTTTCAGTGTCCACATAGTGGTCCAGTTGACCTCTTAGCTTTTTCCATTTTGGAGATCACAGCTGTGACATACACCTTGTGTGTGTGTGTGTGTGTGTGTGTGTGTGTGTGTGTGCGCGCGCGCGTGTGTTTTCGTGTCTGCCAGTCCCACCTGCTGTTGTTGTTCTCTCCTTCCACGTAATTATGACAGAGCAGCAGGGGGTGACCAATAAGAGGACACCACTCACTGCGCTGTGAGTTGGCCCAGACCACAATGTGCGCACATGCACACACACACACACACACACACACACACAAAGAACCACAATACAAAGGCCTGATTCTCATTGAGAGCAGGCGAGCACAGATTTTGACACAAACTGCCGGTGATTCAGCAGCGCAGTTCAAGAGGTTTCCAACAATAGTGACGTAGAGGACAGTACGGATATGTGGACAAAGTGAGAGAGACAGACAGAGTGAGGCAGACGGCGCATGATCAACACCTGCTTTCTTTCATTTTAGAGGTTGTCTGAGAGCACAGGAATAATTACTGCTGACATTTCAGAGGGATATATTGCTATTTGGCAGGAGTCACTGCAGGAGTGATACCACCTGAGTTATAATTAAAGGGAGGTACTAGTGTTACTGAGCCCTGCTCTCATCCGCATATTATGTTTTATTAGTATGGAACTAACCGCTATGTTGTCTGGGCATGTTTTATATCATTTAAGGAAGCACTGAATTTTTAGGACTTTTTTTGGAGTCCCTTGTAAAAGAGACTGTGTCTCAATGGGACTTTTCCTGTTTAAATAAAAGTTCATATATATTTTTCACTGATGAGTAGTACTCATCAGTATGAAGCCGGGCCTTCCTGGAGAAAAAGATTCCAATATTCCAATACTAAAAAGAACAACTTGACTTCCAATCAGCTTATGATTATGAGCAAAATTTCTCACTGAAGTTGAAACAGTTCTGGTTATTATACATGAGAGATTTCAGTGTTTGTCTTTTTGGCCTTTTTTACTTGCTGATTTTAAGTGGAGAGGGCTCACTTAGAGGAACATGATGCTATGTATTTCTGCGGCCCAATCAGAGTTGAACTAGATTTGAACAAAAACGGGATGACAGTTGTGTGGCCGTTTGCTTGTGTTGCCACCAGTGTCAGTCAAATCTGATTAAACCTCTCCCACACAGTCCAGAAGAAGCTGATAAACTGAGTTTTTGAGTGGAAAACCCTTTAAAAAGAACAGTTAACGATGTTGTTTTCTTAACTTTGTAAGTGTCACTTATTTTGTCATAATTAAGAATAGTTTTTTTCAAAATGTACACAAGGCATATACAATAAAATAAAATATCCAAAAATACAAAGACAAATGTTGGTGTCTCTGTCAGTTGGCAGAATAGTTTTTTTGTTTGAAATAGTGATGTGATATAAGACTTTTCAAAACTAAGAGAAGAAGAGGTAGTCCTCTACCTAGCATTAATATCTCTCTGTAGATGAAAGCCAGTTGATCACTAGTATCAGCCTCCCACCTGCTGGACATGACAAGTAATACATCAGCATCTACACAATAAACGTAATTTGCCAAACAACAGTGGAAGCAATAAAACAAATTATATTATATGTCTTATATGTCATGTCAATATAGGAACCTTTGGTCAATGAATCTAAGTCTACAATGGTCAATGATCAGTGTTCAAAGGTCAATATAATCACACTTAAAATTGTATTTAATTCAGCACAGCTATCTGTCAAGCCAAACTCAAGGTGCACATACTGGAGCATAGGTGTCATTTACACCAGGGACACTGGTGACATGTCTTCACCACAATATAAATTGGTTAATTTTCCCCATCACTTTTTGAAGGCATTTGTTAAAAATGTACTAAAAAACAGCTTGCACCACGAAATGCTAACTAACAAATGAAAATGCTTTGATAAAGGTTTTTTGCACAATAAGAAAACACGCAATGCAGAATAGTTTTCCCTCATATAAATAAAGACATTTCTGACGCAAATTGGAGCAGAAAATGTCTCCAGAATGCAGGAAAGTATGAGTTTAATGCTCCACATTTTCTGGGGGAGGACGCCCAGACCCCCCGCACATAGATATATTTCAGCAACAAATATTTAATGTAAATGGTGCTAAAAATCTTCTGGTCTTGTTCTAATGCATCATCATGTGTCGTGACCCAAATGTATCATCACACCCCTAATCTGAGCCCTTATGTCCCCCACCACTTTTCAACACAAAGTGACGCCCTTGTACAGGAGCCTTCTTTCAGTTTGGCAGAGCTTCTGCATAATAGCAGTAGAACAAGTAAATTAGGAACACAGTTTGCATCTTTGCCTGAACTGTGATGCCTTCATGTGGTAAGAGCCCTGGAATAATAAGATATTAATTCTACCCGTGGCACATCAGGTCGCTAACCCTGTGCAGTTGATTCAATGCGAGACCATGAAACTTTTTAAAGGAGAAATAATGTTTCTTTCACAAATGAAAAGCTGACTCGATAAGCCACGAAATGCACCCTTGCTCATTTTAATACACTCAGGGGTTTTGCTGCTATGTCCTCTGGTATGACCAGTGCCTTATGGCAGCTAATGCTGGCTAACATTAGCAACCTTTAGAGAGATATTGCTGTGTAACTGACATTACAATGAGTTTTCAAACTCACTGACTCTTCGCTAGTTGTGCTGCTGGTATAATCTACTAGTGTAACATTATTCCATTTGTCACTGGTGTCTACAGTGGCCATTATTAATTGTCTTGCATTAAAGTTTGAACTGCTCTTGACTATTATGTGGTGCTGTGTTTAAGAATTGACGTTAATTTCTTAAAAAATGTCTCTATATACTGTAGTATGCTTAATGTGCTAATATAATCTGCAGTGTCTATTGTGAATACAGAAAGGTGAGTAACCTGACTTAACATGGGTTTACCCCCTGCCTCATCCAGTTACCTCAATCTGTAGTATTATTCTATGTAGCTGCAAACATCTAAATTCCTCATGTGCATCTAATTCTGATGTTTTAAAACATCTGATATTGCTCTGAAAATGGGTCCACAAATCATAAACTTTGTTATCCAAACATGAATTGTAGACCTAAAGTCAAATATCACCAATGAGCTGACCTCTCTGCTAAAATCTGAAAAGTTTAACAGCTGCGAAACACAGAGGAATAAACCTGATCTGCAGTCCTCCACTGACTGTAATGAACGCATTACAGCTAAAGGTCATTTTCCAGTTATAAAAGGACAATATAATGTCCAATAAATCACTCCACTATCTGCTGCTACATTTATGCAACAGTTAGTGAATACCAACATGTTCTGCACTGATCTCATTACTAGGACTTTCTGTTCCTTCCCTGAAAATATTTACTTGACATTAACCCTGATAATTGGCCCTAGGTGTCACTTAATAACATACAACCTACACATTTGTACCGGAAGAAAGACGGCAGCATAAACCCTGCTTTGACTCTGACACAATCAGTGTGGTGCAAACACTAAAATTGACGTATTGGACGTGTTGATGGCCCCCCAACCGTCCCCAGCACTGCTGCACACAAACACAATTACTGTTGGGGTTCTTCTTGTGCAGATAGGGATTTTTGGAGGCTCAAATTGTTCAACATTGGATGAAGGATATTACAAAGTAAATAATCCTAACAATAATTACAGACAAAATATTTGACATAAAAATAAAATTGGGAAAAAATCCAACACAGCTCAATAATCTGAAATGTACCTTTGTTTTTTTTAACAATAACAGAGCTTACACCATTTTATTTTACTTTACTCAAGTTGTTTTCATTCAAAAATATTAAAAGTCTGTTTTTATTTCACACGTTTAAAGAAATATTGACTTGTAATCAGTTGCTAGTTTATTAGGTGTGGCATAGTTTATTACTAATGCAGTCCACTATGAAAGCCTTGCAACCTTCATAAAAGTAATTTTGAAACTGCTTATTGATTCAGCTTTATGTTCATTTTCTTTATATTATTTTGTGCACCCAACATTTAGCCCACCCTCATTAAAATAAATGGGGCATTGAAATGTGGCAGTAATTTATCAACAAAATGACACCATCATACTGGCGACCTGTTAGCCCTATGCCAGCTGGGATAGGCTCCAGCGCCCCCGCGACCCTGTACGCAGGATAAGCGGTTGACGATGGATGGATGGATGGATGGATGGATGGATGACACCATCATGTGCTATAACAAAGCATTTATTATTTGATTATTATTTTCATTATATTTGATATGTTTTAAAATGTAATACTGAACGCTTTGGATCTCCCCAGAGTTTCAGTGATTGCTTGTCGGCCCTTCAGAAGGCTGGATTTTTCCTAACTCAGGAATGGTTTCTCTAACTGCTGCGGGTCGTTGAGCGATGACATTATAAAGTGTGGGGTTAAATCATGCACGTTAGTGCATGCATGTTAGTATGATTAGCATCCGTTTCTGCTTTCATATTCTTCCTGGAAAGTGACTGAGCAGAAGCATCAGTTCATGCCTAAACCTGCAGATGGCATCAGTAGTACAGCTCAGATCACAAAGGATAGAGAAGAATGCCGTGACAGAGCTACATTTGAACAGCTGACCTTTCCTGTTTGGATTGTATCCGGGAGACTTTACCAACCACTTTACTCCTCCCTTTCAATATGACTAATTAAGCACCCGCCCACTTTACTTGGAGAAGTCACAAAAACCGTCAACAGTAAATGAATCATGGTCTGTGAAATGTTCCCATAATGTGGTATTTTCCCAACAGTGTGTCGCATAATTGGGCTAGATTAGACATCTCAAGTTACACATAGACTATAGGCCTGTCATTCACATATTGATCACCACTGACAGCCTGCATGATGCCTTGTTCTTTTGCATGTGTAGCTTTCATTACTCTTTGGTTTTACGTTTCGCTGTAAGTTGGACACACGCGCACACACACACTGTGACCGCCGCCGTTCCTTGATGACCCACAGTCTGCTCATTTCCGAAAGCCTACGGAGATTCACCGAGCAGCGACCCGGCCCCTCCCGCCCCCCCCTCCTCTGCGCTACAGCTACTCTCCCCTCGGCTCCACTCCGAGGAGGAACCCGGTGCCCCCCGGCTGATCGTTTCCAATTACGTTACCCCAAGATGGAGGTCTGCAGATGGCACCGCTAGCGAGTTCGAGTCACCGTAACCACCCGTGTGTCTTAAATGACGCTTTTGTCGGGACAGAAGTGATTTTGTGCCATCGTTTTGTCGATTTTGTTGGGGCGATACTGAGCTCCAGGTTCGGGTTGTGGCAGCCATGAGCTCTGGGGAAGGAGCGGAGGAGACTACGAAGGACGCCAGCGACATAGCGGCGTTCTTCAAGACCGGTAAGCCCCAAAATGAGGTGGAGAGGTCGGACTGAGCCCCACTGGGAGCTTCTCCCTTCGGTCCAGCAACGTGAGGGACATTGTTCCCGTCTGTGCTGGCTGATTTGGGGGTCCAGACTGTGAAGGATGTGGGCGCTTTAGCCGAGGAATTGTTGTTGTAAACTAAATGAAATAGCAACGGCCAGCAGGATTATGCCAGTCTCTGAAAATGTGTATCTTGAATGCATTTCTGTAATAACATCAGTTAGCCCGACAGGACTGTGAAGCCAGTCAACGTTAGCTAGAGAGCTAATTGTCCGAGTTCCATCTTCGGACACCTCTTGCCTAGATCTGGCAAAGCTTGACTAGCTAGCTTTCTGTGTTACTTTTCTTCAAAATATGTTATATGTTTTGCCCTTTCCATGGTCCTGCTTAAGCTCTCTTACACTATTGCCTGCTGTCAAAATAAGGAAGTGGAATGTAAGTTTGACCCAGTTAACGTTAGGAGAAAGGAAAACAATGTAACGTTATGTTCTCCGTGTAGCCGAAGCCGACAACGCGACTTTTAGTTAAGATACTGTTAAAATGGCACAAGGATGTCATATTTCTGGTTAAATTCAGTGCAGTGACCGTAAAGTTAGATTTTGCTGAAACGAGAAAAGAACTGGTCAGGGCTGTCCGATAATGGACGGTTGTCTTCAACATTAGCGTCCAGCGTTAGCCTGTAAGCTAGTGAATCCTGAATCAGATTTGGTGAATCCTGTCTGCTTGGATAGCTAACAAATGCTAGCTAGTTTAGCATCGCTAGCGTGCCTCTGAGCTGACAAAGCTGGCGTGTATCTAAAAAGCTTATTGATGTATTAAGTGCAGACATATATAATGTGTGTCTGTTTTAAATTCACTAGTCCGTTGACTCATTGTTTGCTGTTTTCTGTGCTGTTTCTGACAGCACAACTGTCCAAGCTATGTAAACAATACATGGCGTGGCACATTGAGCCTGGGTGTGCACTGTGCTGGGTGAGCTAGCACTGTAACGTAGCTATCAAGGCCAAAAGGCTGCCCATACTGTAACGTGCTGCTGGGTGTGATAAAACCCCCAAATTGTGAGCGACACTGTTTTATTCATACAAAACGGTTGCTTTTAGACATGTTCAGATGATGCCCACTAGCATGTACAGATTGTTAACAGCTAATTAATCAACAAGGAGTGTTGACTTGAAGTCCCCTAACATGGGCCTACAGTGATTTCATGGACTGCAACAATGGCTCATAAACTGTGAATTTCAGGGGTCCAGAGATTTAAAGGCTCTGAGAAGCATATGGCGAAGTTGTGTTTTATCCAGCAGAAGTTGCACAGTGAAGCCATCTATAAGGGTGTTATTAATTCCCATGTCTCCATATAATGTACAGGATAATCTGGTAAAAGGATTAACATATTTTAATTGACTTTCCTGGGATACAGTTGAATGAAATGGGAATCCATGGGGCGAATGCTTGTCCATTTGTGGGTCTTTGGCATGAAAAAGCTGGTGAGCTTATGGGCTGCCACTTGCCTATGCCAGATAACCCTCTAGCTATATGCTGTGACTGCAAGCTCTGAATTAGATCCAGTGCCTGATGTCATGTCTGCCAGTGTCATCATCTCACTCCCCCCACTTTGGTAGCTTACTGCTTATGTGTTTTTTTGAAATAAGTTTCTCCATGTACCAATAGGTGATTGAGTAGTATATGTGTAATGGTATCTGCAAGTAAATTTTTTCCTGATAATAAGTAAGTGCATACACATGTGATCATATATTAAACTGTGGCATAAGTGAATAATTCTGCACTGTGGGTACTGCTCATAAGCCTAAATCACTGTTAGCTGTTCTAGTGCACTGTCATGTGTCGGGCTATAGTGGAAGAACTGAGATTTTGAAGTACAGTTAGAGGGGGTGTAAACGAGGGCGAGAATGCACTGAGTATTGACATCCAGCCTCTGGCTCCTGTGGTTTTGTGTCTAGTGAGATAATAAGCACAGAGGGAAGTTCGGTATCTGTATTGAGCTGATCTGATGGCTTCCACTTAGTGAGAGAGACAAGAGGCATCCTGTAACTCTGTAACTGTGTGCTTTGTTGATGGTGCACAGCTGCAGCCATTCTGCTTCATTGTTAATCATATCTGTCGCTAATTTGATGTATAATTAAAATGTTTAGATATGCCTTCTTTTCTTATTACCCCAAACACATCTGCTGCAGTTTGAGATTGTATTTTAGAAATAGCTTTTCTATTTACCAATAGAGAGTTCCTAAACCATATATTCACTTTACTTCTTTGTGTGAGAGAAGCAATGACAGAGATAATTAGTTTTCATTGCACCCTCTAGCAGTGGTGGGACTGCTACTGCTGAATTAATAAAAGAGAAATGGCATGGATACAATGAAAACAAACCTGTGTCTGTTTTTGACAAAACTGCACTTGAAGGATCAAGAATGAACATTCTGTTCCATTATCTGCCGCCTGTGTAATAATCACAAGAATATTTTAACACTGATTGTCAAATCAGTGTCATTTAAATATCATGCCGGTCTGGTCTGTATTTGAAGCGTTCTCCTAATCACCACAGTAACTCTGATGGGAGAGACTGTCCTCTAAATACAACAAACCTGTCCCCAACCTCGACTATCTTCCACAGTCTTAATTTGAACGTGATGTATTGGGATTCGCAACTTTGTGGAAACATGGCCTACTGGCACTTAACTCCAAATAATGACGTTTGTTGACAAAATGCTACCATAAGCAGCTTTCTTAGTCTAACTACCATCTTACATGAAGATCTTTCAGGAGCATAATATTTTTGTATTCTTCACAAACAACACACCTTGTTGAAGCTGTAGGTAGCACTGATTATAAGGAACGTGTTACTGGTTGTGCTGCAGTCACAAGAAGCTGGTCTTTCCAACTTTTTCTCAGTTAGTACTGTTGATTTTTTCTTATTGTCCGATGCTGCTTCAGGGTTGTTGTACCTCTACGTTTGAGAGCGGGCGGAAGTGGATATGCGTTGACCATCTTTATGCAGTCTATGTTTGAGATGATAACAACTATGGACAAATATTTGCTGAAAACATGAAATTTGATTTGGCTAACAGTAATTAGATTTTGTTTGTGTGCAAATCATGTCCATTATCTTTTGTCTCCGAACACCTCTATGTCTGGTTCATATTGTACACAATCTCATTTTTCCTGGCTGGTACTAAACTAATTTCTATGGTTACTGGCTCCAATACTGTTCTACCTAGAGCATCCTTGTTGAAGGTCTGCAGATTCAGAATCTCGGCGGTGAAGCTACTAAACCTGATATAGACAGACTACAACAATAATGTAGTTGGAAGGCTTGAGTGTCACGTTCAGGCTCCCCTCCTCTTTGTTTTTTTGCTCATGAGCTTCCTCCTCATAGATCTGGGAGTCTTGTTTTGACATGCACAGGTTTGAGTGTCTTGCCACAGGCTACGCTTTCAACCCAGCTCCATCCTCATCTCTTTTTTCCATCCTTCGGCATTTGGTCTCTTTGTCTTACCCATGTACTCGCACTTCACTTTCTTCCCCACTCTCTGTCCGACTGCCTGCTGTCTGAGTGTTCATTTGCCAATGTCTGTTTCATGTTTTCATCCCTCCCTCGTTCTTGTTGCGTCGTGTTGGGCCTCTCCGTCCTGATGCAAAATGACAACTAATAAAAAAAAAAAAAAAAAAAGAGCCCCCCTCGCCTCTCTCTCCCCTGTCTTCCAGACTGGAATTAATACCTTGGCCTCAAAGCTCCAAAACGGGGGAGTTTTGTTGTGGCATGTTGTCAATCATCAAGTTATTTCACTCCAAACATATCTTTGGCTACAATGATGACTAAGAGGCTGATTTTTTGCTGTTGATTTCATACAGTCAGTACTTGTTGGTAGTGTAGGGCGTTATTCACGGTGGGAAATAAAATCTGCAATCCGCACTGACGGGCCTTCATGAATGAATGTTTAGAGGCTGCAACTCGCCGTTCACAAGGTTGGTCTGTATGTTTGAATGAGCATCGCTGTGTATGTGTGTTTATGCAAGAACGAGAGTGGAACAGACATGCTGGAGAGAGAGAGAAATCTGATCCAGAGCATGCATTTATGACTCAGGCCCATTCACCCAGGATGAGGTCTGAACACACACACACACATGCACATGCGCATCACTCTGAGACTAATGGATATTGATCCAGGAGATGGAGACTGATCGAGGTCCCTCAGTAAAGGTTTCCTCCAGGCTTAAATCTGCCAAGTCAGACAACACAAAGCAGAGACTAAAGCCTAATGCTGTGCAAAGCAGATTTCTTTTATCATCCCGCGTTTATGGGATGGAAGTAAAGAGGATTGGTGCATCACAAATCAATCCAAATGAATGATTGATGGCTACGTTTGTTGTCACTTTGTTTTGCTCCTTGATAACAAAGATTTTTTTAACAAACAAACTTAATTGCATGACAGGATGTCCAGAACTTGTAATCACAGAGAAATGGACAACTGAATACAAACATGGTAATTGAGTCTAAGCCAAAACTGCCTAAAACCTGCCATTGAAAGGGTTACTCAAGCTGCTCAGTACCTCCGTACTAGTTAGCCACTAGTATGAGCCACACCTCGCAAAATGTTCTGTTATATGTGCAGTTTTATTCATTGTGATATAGTACATTTTAATTGAGAACTTCAGTAAAATGATAAATATATTTTTAGCCAATTGCATCTCATTAAAAAACCCTCAGAAATCAAATTACTCTAACCCATTAGTGCAGAAATCTAATGTATCCATGAAGCAGCTCTACTCATTAATTTGCCACGTTGTCCACAATTTTCTAATATACCCGGAGATATTAAAGGGATGGATTAAGGACGCGTCAGTCCGATACGCCGAATTGATTGATCGGTTGCCAATTGTTTTTAGCGCTACAACAAAACCTTGTGTGATGTTACCTTAGGTAAAGATTAAGTCTGCAGGTGCAAATGTTAAAGGCAGTGGAGGTACTTGGAGAGAGAAAGTTTAATCGGTGCATTCCTAGGATAGCCCATCTCTGACCGTAGACAAACTTGCATGGTCTCACAGTATATATTCTCTATCGCCCTCCCCTACCTCCAAATGTTGGCAGCTGTTTTTTAAATGAAACAATGAGCTGCAATTTGCTGCAAAAAGGCTTTAGAGCACAGAAATCGGTTCTCTGGAAAGACGTTTTAAGAAGCTCAGGCTGAGTATTCGGGGGTAACTCTTTTTGACACTGAGGCATCATGTGGTTCGCTGTACTTGGGGCTTCGTCATAGGCAGCCGCTGTTCTCTCTCAGTTGCTTTTCACGCTCACACAATCACTCTCTTGCTGTGCTGTTTCCACTAACGCTGTCTCCTCCGGCTCGTCTTCTTCCTGTCTTTTTGTAGTGTTTTGTCTACATTCTACTCGTTTTACACCATACACACATGCTCAGCTGCAGTATATCAGTTACCTCACACACCTCTAAGTAAAGGCAGTGTTGTGCGGTAGATAGGAGTGAACATAATAAATGGAAGCCAGCTGCAGGCAGAGATGATTTTATGAGATTTTATTTAGCCAGGCAGCTTCAATCAAGAGCAAATGGATGGTCGGGTAAAAAGCTTTTTAGAAAGGGCTGGAGATTAAGCTAAAACATGGGGGGGGGAGGACGCTCCTCCTACTCGGACAGTTCCCTTTATTGTGGCGGTAAAAATTTGATGTTTCAGTTAGAAAGGCATTCATCCCTTAAAATGCAGCACAAACACTGAACACATGGTAACAAGGCGAGCAGTGCAGACACTTGGAAACCATTAGTGTACTGACCATCATGTCCTGAAACAACTTCTTCCTGTCATACACATATTCTTGCATAGAAAATTGCAGAACAGTGCTAAAAAAAAACATCAGTTGTTTAGTAAAGAGTGAATCATTTAAATCACTCTCATTTTCCCACGGGTAGTTGTGTAAACACATAATCTGTCTCAACTATAATAACAGATGCAGGTGCATTACATTTTAAAGGCAGATTACAGCTAGCAGAGCAAGCCAAACCCCTTCAATCTGCCGCCAGGTCAGTTTGAGTGGGAGGATTGTGGTTTTTCCTTTTCTTGTTTGAATTATTATCTGTTGAAGGCCGTGGCAGTAGGATCAACGTTTTTAGTAAATCATTAGCGTTCAAACACAGTGTCTCGGCTCAATGAGAAGAATGACATGGCAGGTCAGGATTAGCGCACACACCCTGTGATATGAGTGTTTGTGCCAGAGTAAAGGGAAACATCCAAGGTTATGTTTGACGAATCACTTTGTAGAATGTCCACCGTTACATCGTGCGACTTGTGTGAAACGTTGCCCACTTGTAAAGCTTAGTGTAGTCTGAAAGTGGGCCAGGTTCCAAAAGTTACACTAACAGCAAAGAACATGCAGAGCAATCACAACACAACCATATTAGAAGCTGCTAATCTCAGACCAAGGAAAGTGAATTAAAGCTCCACAGCAACCACTTGGGCAACTGCTACTTAACTTAGCTTTTGGATTAGTGTTTTCTGCCATCTGATGAATGATAAGTCCAATATTCACTATCCTTTTAGCTCTGTTCTTGGTCTCCCCTAACAGCTAACTGCTCCACCGAGTTCACCAGCTAGTCGTTAACTATGTCTGTCCGCTGTTTGGTGATGAGCAGGTAGTGTAGAGTTTAGAGTAGTTTTACAGAGGGTTTTTTTTTAAATGAAAACAGCTGCCAGCTGTGGTCAAAAGCAATGCAATGACAGCTAAGAGTGAATCAAAACAGTAAAGTTATGGGATGAAAAATCAGAACAATGAGCTGAAAGACTCTAAAGTGCTCCATGGTGCTGAGGGGAACTGTAGAGTCAGGTTATAATTCACTGTGGTCCATATAAAAGATTATAGCAGCTTTACATGTAAAGCCATGTTGGTCAGAAAGATCATCCGTGTTCAGTTAACTTTCCCTGGAAAAAGTTTGGTCAAACAGTTTCTGTGGTAAACCTGATGCCAAGCTGGCACGTTACATCATCTCGCTCAAGGCCTTTGTTGCTAATCTGTGTATCAGATCACAGGCTTGTAAGCACTGGTCATCTGGGTCAGGTTTTCTTTGGCATTACGATGACGTATTCCAGTGTGCAAATTCTGGGTTTGCCTGCTAAGTTTTTTAACCTAATGTCATGAGGCGTGCCAAGAGGTACATTTTTCATGGTGGCAGTAACAGTTTCCTGTCCGAACCACACTAGGTTTAGTGGTTGGAACCAATCAGACTGAGGTTAAATGAGGAAATCTTATGAGGTCATAAAAACTGATAAGCACGGCAGACCAGGAAGGAATCAGTTGCAGTATTACCTTGCAACATGTAAATGCAGGAACAATCTACCAGCAATATCTACAGTTATTGATGCAAATGGAGAACTTACTAATGCAAAGGAAAGATTACGGGGACTGCAACGGGAACATATGAGTGAAAAAATGTTTTGTCCTCACAGATTGGGGTCCACAGGCGAAATGGTTGGAAAACCCGGGCCCACAGATGTCTGGCTAGACTAAACACTGTAATTTTTCAATCAGAACATGGTGAGCGAAGCCATCAAAAGCCATGAAGTAAAGTGAATGGCAGCACTGGTGATGTTTGTAGCCCGAAGCGTGTATGATGTCAGTGTAAACTCTAAGGTGAACCACAGTAATACAAACCAAAAGCAGAACAAAAAGCACAAGATTGCATTTCAGAGGGAGTAGCCTTCACTTCCCTGATAGTCGGATGCTTGTAAACACATTTTGTCTTTCTCTGGATGTGCCATACATGGCAATGTGAAGAGTGGCCTGTTGCAGCTTAACAATGAGGCAGGACAAGTTTGTGGAGTGATTTGAAGAGGATGACAAATAACATTGGCCCTGCGTGAAGTCATCACAGAAATGGAAGGTTGCCATGTATTGATGTTAGGAACGCTGTAAAAATGTTATAGCTGAGTACACAATGTTTTGATCCCAGAAAGTCAGCATGTTATTAATAGTAGAGTGAGCAGATTGCAGCAGATCATCTCAGTGATGGTGTGGAGCGTGTGGGAAAGCAGACTGGCCAAGAACTGTTGAACAACGAATCTGCTTCCTTAAACAGGAATGTATACATGCCGTGTGTGAGGGCAGAGCCGTGCGGCAGCAGTCCCTGTCCTCGTTTATGTGTGTGATGGTGTGATGTCAGCTCTTAACTGCATTAGGCATGTTAGAGGTGAGAGTTCATTGGATTACACACGCTGACCTAATCTAATCTGGTTATTCTCAGGGATTAGTGTGTGTTTTTGTACGTAGGCGTTTAGGTGGAATTGAAATTGCTTTGATGTTTCGGGAAATGTGCCTATTTACTTTCTTGACAAAAGTGAGATGAGTAGTTCGTTAACCACTTTCCTGTCACCCTATAAATATGAAGCCGGAGCCAGCCTAGCATGAATACTGGCAACAGGGTGAAACAGCTAGTCTGGCTCTGTCCAACCGTAACAAAGCCCAAAAATCCGTTCAAAACGAAGGTTTTGACAAGATGTGGTTTCATGGGGGTTTATATGATGGACTATTTTGCCACTTAATTCCCCTTTAATCCACAACTTGTCTTTTTTTAAACTTTGGTTTTTGCTGGTAGGCAGGTTGTGGTTGGAACAGAGCCACGCTCGCTGTTTCACCCTGTTGCCAGTATTCATGCTAAGATAACTATCTCTCTCTCATTTTTAACTATCCTGGTTTCATGTCCACCAGACAAGGCTGGCTCTGTCACCATGACAACAGCAGCTACCATGTGTGCCCGTCTGGCCCATGCTATGTCTTTACCAACAAGCCGAATGTAAACCAGGTCGGCCTGGGCCTCTGCTATCAGTGAGGCTTTACCACTCACACAAACAGACACACGGGTTGCCGCCCAAGTACAGACTAGATAAGACCAAAGGCCAGCTGATAAGAGCCAATAGTGACGAGCGGTTTCTATGGTCATGGATCACACACTTGATTTGGATGCAGTAAAAACAAAGTTTTCCCTGTGGTGCCACCCCAAATCCACCTGCAAAAATAAACTGAAACCAAAACGCAGGTGTTTGATAATGCAGTAACATAGCTGTCAATCAGAATACTTGTGAATCAGGGCAAGCAGAGCAAGCTATTCACAGTCAGGTTTGAAGTAGGTAATGAGAAGTGAAAAGGGGCTATGGAGTGGCAGTTGGCTTTGGCTAGTACCATTTTCCGCTGTTGGATAAGAGTTATTTAAATGTATATTATAATAATGTCAAATATAGTCTGTTAGTACATTAACCAGGGAATTGAAATATTAAGGTGTTTGTCAGATGTGTAAATGAAAGAGTTTTTGGCTTGTTTAAACCACCTCTTAGGAACAACTGAAACAGATGCCGCAGCACACACACACACACACACACATATGCAAACCTCTCGCCTCTGTGTGTTTATAAAAAGGAGCTTGTCCCACTTTTCCCTCTCATCTGCCGTGCTCTCGTTCGGTAATTTCTCCGGTGTGATAGAGCTAATTTGTATGAGCTTGGGGAAAATTTGCCGACCCGCTGCTGTCTTCTTGAAACAAGCTGGAACGAGAGAGGGAAAAGAATCGAGGGGGCAAAAAGAAAAATGGAGAGAAGATGGAGAAGGAGGAGAAGACTGGAGGTAGGTTGTCGGGGGAGGAGGGTTGGGGAGTGCAGGTTGCAAGTGGCCATGAAATCACGTGTGCAGAATCAGATAACCATTTTCTTTACGCATTCTTGTAAAAGGAGCATAAGCATTTTTTGTCCTGTTGGAGGGAAATAAGGAAGTCTATTCAGCGCAGGTGGAGAAAGGAGAGAAGTGAGCTGTGAAATTCAAAGACGGAGAGAGAGCCAGACCTTGGAAAGATAATGAAGAGAGGAGAAGTACAGATGTGAGTGCCAAGCAGTTTTTAGTGGTTAATGAAAGAGGTCAGCAAAAGAATTGAATCTGCTTGCAATTGATTAGGATCAGTGTGAAAGATTTGCTAGAATGCTCTCTGCTCCTATTTTGAGTGTAGAAAGAGACGGAGAGAGCGAGTGAACCAAACTAGGACAAGTCCTGAAAGACCATTGTACTCCTTTTTTTTGTGTGTGTCTCCAGTGCATTCAAAACTGCTATCTCACTGTTGCCCTCCCCATCTCTCTCACTTTCTCTTTCTGTCTCTTCCTCAAACTACTTTTTACCTCTGTGTTTCTCTCCTGATAAGGCCCAGTAACCAAGAGAAATTGATCCGCTGTAAACAACACAGTCAGTGGCCTTTTGTGTCTTAAAGCAAAGGCTATGGGCTGCTGAGGTCCTTGAGGGGCAGTTTAAAGCAGTGGCATTGAGGGCAGAGCCATGTCTTTTCATCTTGGCTAGAGTGTCTAATGGTGAGCATTTTGCACTTGGGATCCCAGGTGAGGGCAGACAATAACAAGGTTGGAAAGATAAATGTCAGCCTTGAGCATCAGGACTGAAGAGTAGTGGTTTAATACTGGTTTAATATTTTGTATATATGTAATCTGCTCCTATTTATTACAGATTTATTTAGTAGTAATAATAATAATGTTCCTCCCCATCCCACGCTTATCCTAAAGGTGAATTTTATCTTTGCCAGTAAGATTAAACACAATATCCCTGATGCATCTGAAATGTATTAGACGTCGGGCCAATAATGAAGTAAAGGCCACCACATTATACAGCTCTGCAAGTCCTACGTTTCATTTGATAGTTGGTGGTGTGCAAAGATTAATGCTACAGTATCTGTCCACGAGGTGCAAGTTAATCACATAAACGGTGAGAGCAGTATGCCAGGATGTGAAGGAGCCGTGAGCCCAACAGGCACAAACATGATGGCAGAGGGCAGAAAACTTGTCGTCGCTGCCACTGTTTCTGCCAAGACATTACCTTTGACAACATGCTAACTTACCATATTTTGTTTTGGTTGTGCAAAATCAGAGGTTCCTTAAGGAAGACACAGTAGAGCTGCCAATAACACTCCTGATCCTGTACTAGTGTTCCCTTTTCCCCAAGTATAGAATCTTCATACCACGTTGCCCTGAATGTATTGGGACCATTTTGTACATGAGGCGAAACTGTTGTGGTGCTAAATATTAAATTCAGGCAACAGCCAACTGTGACTGTAACTGGTGGAAAACTTCATTTTATAATGGCACTGACAGACAAACTGTACTTAATGTGGATTGTCACGTCTGGTCGATAGCTGATCCGCCAAATCCCCAAAACGATCCTTTTTTTTTTTTTTTTTTTAAAACTGTCTGTCATGAGTCTGAAAATGTAATAGGAGTGCAAAAATATGAAAGGGACTTGTCTCTACCCGTAGCAAAGGTGGGCTCTTTAATAACGCAAAGTTGGCAGAGCACTGATGACCATCGTGGCTGAACTGACAAGAAAGAAGCTGCAGAAACTCTACAGAAATGCAACACCGTTCTGGTAACCTTGTTTGACTAAGAGGTTGTGTCTGGGAAGTGAAGTACATAAATACCACAGCAATGAACATTTGTCTCCAAAGAACAGGGACCAAGATAACAAAAACACAAAACTCTTATTTTCACTTGAAGTTCACTACAGGGTCAGAACAAACCGTATTGGTGGGGCATTTTGGTAGACGTGCTTTCAGAGAAATCTATGATGTTAAGGCCTGTGCTCGATAATGAGTTTGCCGTAGCCAACCAACACACCGACCCAGAGCAAAAATTTTAAATATGCTGCAAAGTCCTTCTCCCACACACAAACACTGCACTGTGCGCCCTCTCTGCACAAAATGTAGCCTGTCGTGCAAGCCACGTCTTTCATTGAGTGTTTGTGTTGAACTTCCTAAGGCCGGTGTCTTTCCGCTCCCTCTTAAAAGCTAGCTCCACCAACTGGCCCTTTCTTTTGTGTAGCATTGCACATCTTTAGTCTGAAAATATGTTTCTCAGAGTGGTAAAAGGATTCTCGCACATAGCTGTGGAGGCGCCAAATGTTTGAAAGCACACTGGACATTCATGTACTTTGAGAGGATGTGCTGTGTAGTCCAGTCACTCTCGATTGGCTCTGATCATTTTTGTGAGCCGAAGAACTCTTACTCTGCCTCAGTTATAGGCGATCGTGATGGGTCCATTAAATACTTAGTCAAGAAATGTGTCACTTTCTGTATTTAGCGCGACAAGTGCACTAGCTAACTGTGAGTTTCACTCGCTGAATCTGTGATCTCTACAAGCACTGAATCAATAGTGTAATATAGTCTCTTAAGTTCTGTTTTTGAGTCATCATCCCTGAGTCCAATAGTTTTTGTAACGACATTCTCATTCGTGGCCTCTTTGCGTCGCCGTTTTGGGGTCGCGTGGGGATCTCAGTGGGCAGTCTTGTCCCACACCCTGTTAAAATCCTCAGAGTTTATGTACACAAGCTGTTGCACTAGCCACGATGTGTGAACAGGTCAAGTCTGTTTCTTCTCTCCGTAGAAGCTTGTTTGGATCCAACAGGGCAAAACCAGCATGGATGAGAAACTGGGCTCGGCCGTCTCTCGCTGCAGGCCTTTGCCTCCATTTGTATCTTTTACTGTTTGTGGAGAACATTGCACACATGAAAAAGTCCACTACAGCTGTCTCTGCTGACATTGTACATTCTAGCTGGTAGCTGGTGGTTAAGACACAGTGTACATAAGGTATCTCACAACCAAGTTTTTCTTGCATTAGCTTCCCGACGTCACCATGCTTCCCAGACATCACAGCAGCCCCGTCATACAGTATACCTGTCTTAGAATCTTTGATGTGTCCAGTCCAACTTCATTTCGCTTTGCAGAACAGTCAGTTAATGTCTGTGCGTCACCTTTGCCAGGTGTTGCTCTAGTAGTTAGCAGGCACTCGGTGAACTCATATGACTCATTTACGAATCGAATAACAATGGATATATATTCACACCCGGTGGGTCATGGGTTCCACCCTCTTTCAATGTGTAATAGGAGTCGCATCCTTCCTCCACTATAGCTTCTGTCACCACACAGCTGAGCGTTATGGGTTCATTTTGCATGTCGCGACAAGTGTATGTGGCGTTTCGAGGGATTGTTTTCACAGCATAAGCTAATTCAGGGTCCTTTTTAATCTTATCATCCAGTAAGGAGAGGAAAAGTCCGACATTTTATCAAAAGTCTCTATCTTCCTTCGTAAAGGCAACTGGTTGTCCGCCAAAACTCCGACAGCACAGAATAATACCTGTTCTTTTTTAATTGGCCTGCTTGACAAGTATTGAAATCTCTTTTCTAGCACTGACACGCCTTTCCTGCTCATTTCACATTGTATACAAAGAGAAATGGTCTTTTAAAGATTGATGTTTATGAAATCCCCGCTCTCTCTCCACAGTATTTTTCCAGTTACAAAAGCCCACACTCACAAAGGCATCAAGTGTCCCAGACCTTCGAGTGACGCTAGACAGCCGACAAAAACAAAATGCTGCTTCTGCCTTGACCCTGTATTCAAGCCAGCCTCTGTTGATTTGGTTGCATTGGTCACTGGTCAGAAATCATCTATGACTATGGGGTTGTCGGCCACAGCTGGCTCTTACGTTAACCGGTGCATCATGGTTGCTTGCAGAAGGTTCTTGCTCTTCAGAAGTGGCCATGCTGGGTGCGTTCGCATCCATTGGTGGAGCTGGAGGAGGCTCTGAAGAATCAGCACCATGTAGCCATTTTCTTCTCTATCTTATATCGAAGCACAGTCTGATAGCTGCTCTAAACTAGTTACACCAAACATATCACTAAGCGTTTATAAAGCACACTACTTCAAATGTGACAGTATGTAAATACCAGTAGGGTGTTTTTTTCCTTCATTTTTGTTTTAATGAATTACATTCAGGTTTAAAATGATATAAAAATAAAATGCAAAGTTTGGCACCAAAGGCTTAACCTGTGGTTAGGGAGGGACAGAGTGCCTCATTTGGGGGGATGCATTGCCCCAAAATTGACTATTTTGATCATGCGTTTCACAAGTGGAAATCTTGCATCTTACAGGTCTCACCGTAGCCTATCTTTATAGCTCTGTGCCAAGCAACAAAAATCCTCGCAGATGGATGATCCCTTAGGTATTGTTAAATGTGTTGTCCTTGGCCCTTGACATTTAAATGTTTGCTAACCCCCCCCCCAGCAGTATCTATGTAGCGGTTGACAGTAGCGTATTGCTCACTGTTTTTGCGCCTCACGCCTCATTCTAGTCGGTGTGAGCCAGACAATAGGTATGTTTAAATGAAAAGGGGTCTTTCCTATTTGTGTATGAGTCAAACGATGAGTGTGCCTGCCGAGAAGGGAAAGGCAGGGGCCCACAGAAAGGGTGGTCTTGCGTTATGTGGGCTCAGAGACAGAAACAGTGTGTGTCGGGACAAGAGAGAGCTGTCTGTGGAAGGGAGCTCAGTTTAGGAGACAGTACAGCCAGTGTTCAACAGAGCTGAGGTCCAGGTAAGTTCACTGTATCTTATGTGTGTGTGTTTGTGTGTGTGTGTGTGTGTGTGTGTGTGTCTCCTACACACACATACAATGTGTTTTCTCTCGTTTTTGTCAATGTGTGTTTGACTTCTGGCTCGGCTACAACTCTTATTGTTTAGAATGTGATAAGATGTGGGCAACCACTACTGTACTCTGGTATTACATTGTTGCACACTGCGGCTTAAGTGGACATCTTTGGCATTGCAAATATGCGAAGTATGTGGGTGTTTGGTGTTTCTCTTGCCTTCCCTTTTTTCCCCTTCTTTACTCCTTTATCCAATTCATTCTCTGTTAAGTTCTCCCAGGTACACGGCTTTAGAGAACATTCCTTTGAGATCTTTGTGCCTCACTTCCCATGCCATGTTTATGTGTGTGTGTGTGTGTGTGTGTGTGTGTGTGTGTGTGTGTGTGTATGAGCCCCTGTGGCACTGGCAGTTGTTGCCAGCAAGTTTGCGCATGTGTAGTTTTATGTCTACTGTGCTGCTATACTGTCTGTTCTTTAATGGAAAGTACCACAAGCAAAATATTGATAAAGCTGTCTAGTAAGATGGTCTACTGTAGCAGCCACTACAGAAGGGAACCCGTATCCTTGAAGAGAACTATTGTATCATAAAGATGGAATTAACTGAGAAATGAAAACAGAAGGGTGATTTAATGTGATATAGGTATGTTGGTCCTCTAATGGGAAACTCCTGAAGAGCAGAGGTCAGGGTCTGTAACATATGGCCCATTAGCAAGGCATATGCTTCCTGGTAACGTGTTTTGAACCTGGACCCTGTTGTTAAACAGACAGTCCCTGTATTTCTTGTGTATACCTGCCCTGCTGTCACATTTATGTCATGCTGGAGTAACAGTAATTAAAAGTTTCCAACTTGTACATGGCGTTCACAAATTTTGTAACGTGAACATTCTCCCGTTTTCATTTTGCGATCATTACAAATGATAGATAACATAACTGCCAGCATGATAACTTTCCAGAGTTGTAAAATCCTGTCATATAAGCCTTTATATGCATTAATATGTATTGCATTTGTATCTCATGGTCTCGCCATTACATTAATTCTTGGGTTGGTAATGTACTTACCAACCCCACTGACTCTTGTAGGTGTGACTCAAGCTATTACTTCATTGCAACTCCCAACTATTACTGGCAATTTATCGTGGTTCCGCAGTGATGGTGGTAACAACAGTGCCAGTCCAGAAATCCAGATGTTTTGAGTGCAATCCAAAAAATAGGGATTTCCTACTAAAGAAAACAGTGTGGTAATAACACTATTAATTTTGCATGCAGGTACAAGAGGAGGCCAGTTAGCACTATATCTGTTACAGTTTGGCCTCTGAGTTTACACGTTCCTCTTGCTTCAGTGTACCTCTGCTTATGGAAGTATGTAGAGGAAAGAAAATGTTGAAATATGTTTTTGAGCTAGTGCTACTATCCTGTATTCAGTACCACCACCAGTTGCTCTCTGCCTTAATGCAGCACAAGCACATAAAGGAGGAAGCCTGAGTCAGAACAGAGGGTGCGATGTGTCATTGAGTGAGCCAGTCGAGCGTCCGGCCTGTTTACATGTTGACAGCACATGACACTGACTGTATCTTCCCCTCAGCAGCACGCACACCACACACACACACACACACACACACACACACACACACACACACACACACACACACAGGCTGGATCAATAGGCCGATTGTTGAAACTAGTGGACCTCTGTCATGAGGTATAGGGTGATGAGAAGATGACTCCTGCATGCACTGGTCCACTGTAAAGCAGAATATGGTGGTACCTTGGTGTAATAATTATTATGATTTAAGGGGATGTGTCTTCTCTTACACCGGTAACATTAAGTATGCTCATATTTCAGAAAATTAAGACACACAACTGTTTTCTGTGATTAGGATAATGTTGATCTTTGCTGGAAAGCAATGCAGCAGATTTCTACATCCATCATAGTAGCACATTGGATCACTTCAAAGAGTGGCAGTGTACAGAAGGCCACTCTTTCTTTTAGGCCACACCAGCGCTCACAGCAATGTCAGCCTGATAGTCATTTGTTTTTTGTGGTTTAGTGGTGTAAAATGTCTCAACATCTATTGTATGGATTGTCAAGAAACAGACATTGGTATTTATGCCCCCCCCCCCTCAGAAAGAACTGGAATGACTTTGATGATCCAATGAGTTTTTTCTCTCGTCTGAAGATGTCCAATGACCTGCAAAACTAAAAACATTTACATCAGCTGTACTTTGTTTTCAGTGCTAAATGGCAAATTATAGCATGCTAACTCACTAAACTAAAATGGCATATTAGCATCATCATTGTGAGCATGTTGGCTCGCTGATGTTAGCTCAAAGCTCCACAGAGCAGCTACAGTGAGGAAAATAAGTATTTGAACACCCTGCTATTTTGCAAGTTCTCCCACTTAGAAATCATGGAGTGGTCTGAAATTGTCATCGTAGGTGCATGTCCACTGTGAGAGACATAATCTAAAAAAAAAAATATCCAGAAATCACAATGTATGATTTTTTAACTATTTATTTGTATGATACAGCTGCAAATAAGTATTTGAACACCTGAGAAAATCAATGTTAATATTTGGTACAGTAGCCTTTGTTTGCAATCAGAGAGGTCAAACGTTTCCTGTAGTTTTTCCACCAGGTTTGCACACACTACAGGAGGGATTTTGGCCCACTCCTCCACACAGATCTTCTCTAGATCAGTCAGAGGGAGATGGACAGTCATGTTTAGCTTCTTCCATTTTCTAATGATTGCTCCAACAGTGGACCTTTTTTCACCAAGCTGCTTGGCAATTTCCCCGTAGCCCTTTCCAGCCTTGTGGAGTAAGGTACAATTTTGTCTCTAGTGTCTTTGGACAGCTCTTTGGTCTTGGCCATGTTAGTAGTTGGATTCTTACTGATTGTATGGGGTGGACAGGTGTCTTTATGCAGCTAACGACCTCAAACAGGTGCATCTAATTTAGGATAAGAAATGGAGTGGAGGTGGACATTTTGAAGGCAGACTAACAGGTCTTTGAGGGTCAGAATTCTAGCTGATAGACAGGTGTTCAAATACTTATTTGCAGCTGTATCGTACAAATAAATAGCTAAAAAATCATACATTGTGATTTCTGGATATTTTTTTTTTATCCTATTGATCTTCGTCACTATTGTTCCTTTTGCAGTTGAAGACATTGTGACTCAAGCTAAATCACTCCTGATTCTATGTTGGTAACAATTTTTTTTTGTGTGTGTGTTTGTGTGTCTGCAGATGGATCCCTCCCTAAAGAGCCAAAAGGAGATGTCTCGAGTCAGATAGCAGGTAAAACAAACATAAACAAACCCAAACACACTGCACATAGTGATTCAAAATGTGCAGCTATTTTTCCATCCTCCCCATATCTGTTTTTTATTTAGTGTCTGTGGTGATGGTTGAAGAGAATTGCTTTTTTTTTATTATAGTAGAAATAACCACTGTAACCACACACAAGATTAATACTTCAGGGATCCCAGTGACAAAGACAGTTGTCACCATAATGTCACACATCTCCCCGACTCCCCTTTCCTCTTCGTCTCCACCGCTCTATCTCCTCCCTCTCCCCCAGCCATCACATACCATGTTCCCCGCCTCGTGATTGGCTACCGCTGTCTAGCATCCATCTCTGTAGTGACAGCAGGCTCTCCATGATGAGTTGCGATAGACGATGTCTGTAGCTTTTGTTCTCCCTGTTTTTTTTTCTCCAGCCCTCTTTCCATTGTCATTTGATATTTCCGGTGACTTCTGCTGTCTCCCCCATTATGATTTATTCACCCAATTTGCCATTCGCTCATCCTAATATGACCCTTATTCTTAGTCATACTTAATCTTTCTTTTTTTGTTTATACAGCATAGACCAATCCAAAAATATGTATGTTGTGATAGTTTGCTCCTGCATAAAAGAGCGTTGATATATAGAGTTGATAGTTGATAGATAGAGTTTCCTGCCTCTGTTGTGACATTTTAAGGAGACATATTGCCACTTTGATATTTAAGATTACTTACTCCCATGTGCTTCAGTGGGAAGTTTTAATGTTTTATGAACCAGGCTTTCTAGCCTGAAGAGTACACACACACACACACACACACACACACACACACACACACACACACACACACACACACACACACACACACACACACACACACACACAAATGATTGACTTTTAGTAACTGTAGTCCAAAACTATCAGCAGTATTGGCCTTAAAAATCAGAACCCTCAAACCCTAGATATAAAGGAGGACAGTGAGTTGGCAGGTTGTTCTGATGCCCTGGGGCCCTGATGGAGCAGCTCTAGCGCCAGCAAAAAAGGCACTGAAATTAACTTGAATGCAATTATATCTAGACAATACTTGGCTTCATTGCTACTGTTTGGCCTGTCTGCAAAACATTGTCCGGGCAGTGCTTTCCTTAAGCTTCCTGGTGCTTGCCAGTTATCACTTCCTGGTTTAGAGGGGGGTTGGGGGATTAGCTCTGTCCATCTGCTGGCCTTACCTCCACAGCCACTGGTCTGACTGGGTGGCTGTAGAGTAGGTTGCAATGTGTGAGAGTGTGTGGGCGTGTGTGTGTGTGTGTGTGTGTGTGTGTAGTGGTGGGGGGGGGTTCCTGTTCCTGTTATGTAATAATGTTAATGCCTTTGGACCTTGACAGATGTGCTGAAGAGTGCTTTGCAAGGAGGCTTGTACATTTCCATCACCGTTTCTCTTTCAGTTTTTTTCTCTGTCTTCCCAGTAGTTTTTGTCAAAACAGCTCCCAACATTATTGGATTTGTGTAATTCGCTAGTAATCAGGTGCTTTCTGCAAGCTGAAATTTCATTTCATAGTCACCTCCAGATGGCGTGTGGGTCCTAAAACAGATAAAGGTGTCAAACAGTTGACTGCATGTTGCCCTGATTCTCAGTTGGTGACCGAGAAGAGTGGAAGTATTTACAACACTGAAAAAACACGTAAAAAAATAAAATACAGTGGTTTTTTCCCCATCTCTATCATAATGGTATCAGATTTTTATTCATAAAGCTTATTGTCGCCTACTGTGCTTTTTCTCTGTCTCGTCCTGGTTTGTCAGAATGAGATCAGGTGGCATTAAGAGACCCGGACGAATGAACTCTTGGCACCAATAACAAGCTGTCTTTTCTCTCTTCTCTCTCTTTATGTCTTTCTTTTCTCCCTCCTCCCCCTTCCCTCCTTCCCTGCTGTTTTTGGGTCGCTGGGGTAACCCTGGCCTGTTTCTCGCTCGGTTAGCCTACCCTGCTATTAGAGGTCTGGACGGATGGAGAGAACAGAAAGAGGCGGAGGTAAAGGAAAGATGGGGCGCTCTCTGTCGCTCTCTCACAGGCCAAAACTCAGATTTGGGGACAGAAAGAGAAAAATAGGGCAGGACGTGGAGCGTCTGAGTGGAGTGGACTGGAAACAAACACCCAGGCTGTGCTGTTTAATCACTTACGCTGTCAGCTCGGTGTGTCAAGATAATGATACCCCCTTTTCATCGGCGGGGCCTGATTTTTAATGCAGCATGAAATAAGTGCTGCACAAATTGCACCTTTTCGTCTGTGCTGTCCATCTTGGATGAGACCAGACGGCTGGCTAGAGAAATCATTCCAGTGGTGTTGGGGAGTTTTACTCAACAAGTTAAGGGGTGTAAGGCTTTAAAATGTAGTAAAACCTGCCTCCCTTTGCCTTAAAGAGCTGCTAGCAGAGAGTTTTAGTTTCTAATAATGCAGTGCAGGCTTCCCTACCCCAATGAGACTA
The DNA here is from genome assembly GCA_024633595.2 of Lepomis macrochirus. Lineage (NCBI taxonomy): Eukaryota > Metazoa > Chordata > Actinopteri > Centrarchiformes > Centrarchidae > Lepomis > Lepomis macrochirus. The sequence goes on along the minus strand of JALXJV020000013.1, from coordinate 28,282,534 downwards.
CAATTTGGGTCAGAACACTGAATATTTATGTAAAGAAATTGTAACATTCACAAAGTGAATTAACATAAATGGCAACTAAAAATATGGGTACATATTGGGTCGTAATCCCATGTTCTTTCTTGTTAACCAGTTATCACCCTTGTTTGTGTGTGTACAGTGGCATAGCCTGTGCCAGCTGTGCCCACAGTAGGTACATTGTTAGAGTGCCACAGCTGTGTCTGATCACAACAGCCAATCAGATCATCCCCTCTTGTTTCATCACTCTGCACAGGGCAACACCCTCCTGTGATGCAGCCAATCAAAGCTGCTCCTCTAGGACCGAGAGGGTAGTCAACAGCTGCCTGTAGGCCTATGGCAGCCAGACAGGAGGGGACGTGTAAGACAAAGTTGCTGGCTGTTAAAAAAACACAACGTATATAAAAGCAATTGTAACAGATAGAAAGGCGAAGGGTTCATGACACGAATGGAAGAAGAGTCAACAAATAAAGTGAGGCAGATGAGTAGAAGCGAGTAAGATGAGGAAGGAAACATAAGAATGAAAATGATGAACAACATAGTTCTCTGTTTCAGACACAGGAAAATTGCACACCTGCATCACTTACTTACACACATGTATCTGTCACCATCTTCTAAGTTCTATTTAGTCAGATTGCTGATTTATGTTTTGTTTTGGCACTACGTAGAGTGTCGGAAAAGTCTGTGATCACTGAAAAATGACACATTGTTCTCCCAGGGCGTGCACAACATGACCAGCACCAACTTCCGCATTTGCAGACAGTAGTACCACATTTCCCAGACATTGATTGTCAAATCATAGCCGTATCTAGTCATCTGTCGAGCTTTTGATTTCTCCGCATGTTAAAGCGGTGTGCATGTTGCTGTGGTAAGAAAATTTTGTTTACATGAAATTACAATCCAACTCAATATTTTTTCTACCAGGGCAGTAAAAGTTTAGCTGAAAATCAAATTAATTCCGTTTAAGAGTTTCGCCACAGTGAAACATTCATTAATACAATAAGCATGCAGTGAAATAAAACTACACTGTCCAGTATCTGTTCTTTCCTAACCCAGCTTTCTAGAGCGTCTGTGATCAGGATGTAGGTCAGGCGTCCAGGTCATGGACGCCCTATTCCTGTCCACTCCCTCAGCCTCAAGGAATTCCTGCCATTCCCACACATCCCTCAGCAAGGAATCTCTGGCATGCTTTGAATGTGGGAAGTCCACAGTTATGCAGGGATGCACACACATGTGCATGGTTCTGGTTTCTCTTGACCCACAACAGCTGGTTTAGAACCAATGTGTCCAAATCAGCTGCCGGGGAGCCATTATAAGATTACGCCTGTATGTAACTGCTGTTTAATCAGATAAGGAAGATGCTGCGTGTGTGTGTGTGTGTGTGTGTGTGTGTGTGTGTGTGTGTGTGTGTGTGGTATGTTGACAACTTTTCCCATCCCTTTGCTGACTGACTGTACCACTCGTCCCATCTGTCATGATCCAGACAGCTGTTGCATGCTCTCTTTTTTTTTTTTTTTTATATACAGAAACACACACGCTCTGACCCCTCCCTTCGCTATTTGTCACAATCTCTGTGGCACTGTCTTGTCGTTGTGTTTTCGAGTGCTTTGTTGTATCAGCCAGTCTTGACCTATGGAGGCCCATACAAGTCTCAAGCCTCTGAGGTGTGTGGTGACCGTTGGCACATTGTGACACACAGACACACAAGCCCTTAACAGTCCTGACCTGGAATGAAGAAGTGACTTGTGTTGTGGTAGTTTCCACACAGCAAAGGATGATAGACATTTCTGGCATTTCCCTCTCATCCCTTGCCCTTTTCACGCAGAGGGGCGTAGCCATATCAATGGTTACTGCGTTTCAACACTGACCCCTTCACACAGAACCAGTGACCCACAAAATTGTCGATTCGGAAAGGTTTATCTAGTAAACGTGGATTGCTGTCATATGGGACAGACAAGTGTTCTGGAAAATACTGTTCACCTCTGCTTTTGGAGAGTAAATTCTCCTTGGGAATCCAAGGCTTGGCAATGGACGCCTCTGAAATTTTGAATTTAGACATCGACAACAAGGTAATAACCTCGTCAGCTGTAGCTAATGGCTTATTCATTACAAATAAAATGAGGAATGTCATGAAATTTTATATTCTGGTGTTTCCCACAGTTTGTCCTTGCCCATCACTGACGGGTAAACAATGACTACTTGTTACCTTGTTTACCTTTCATTTAACATGCTCAGTGACTTCATGCATCACGGCACTCAGAGTGAATCCAAAACAGAAAGTTCCTTGGCAGACCTAATTGACCTGGGTGGGCTGCTCTCTCATTGTCAGTGTGTGGGGAAATGTAGACCCAGCATGGCTAAGTTTGCAGATCCATTTTAAATTCCATTATTTCAATATCACAACTTGATCATGTCATTGTTTTCAAGATGACGAATTATTGTGGTGGTTGTATTTATTTTGAAGCCAGTTTTGCAAACATAAAGATGAAATTATGCTGTTTTCCTAAGATGTCATATTGTTTAGTCGTGTCACAGCATGTGTTTGTGGTGAGTCTTCTTGACTGATTTAGACTTCCTATTTAAATGCTGCCTGCAGGGGCGCTAGCCAGCGCTGTTGATTACAGTAGAAACTTATCTGTTAATCAACCACTGTTTCAGAATTATCAGTTCTACAAGACATTAGAGGTAGTTTCTTGAAAGGTTGCAACTAATAAATATTTTCATAATCTGCTGATTATTTAGTTGATTCATTGTTTTCTCTATAAGAAAAAATGTGATAATGTCATCAGATATCAACCCACAGATACTCAGTTAACAATTAAATAAAACAAGAAACAAAGAAAATCCTTGAGAACCTGGAACGAGGGAATGAGTGAAGGCTTTGCTTGAAAAATGATTTAATCAATCTCAATGAATTAAGTCAAGTCATTACCTCAGTTCTAGTCTCCTAAGCAAGGTAAGGACCAAAGCAAAATCATGAATTCAGTTAATAGAAGTATGTTATCATAGTCATGAGAAACATTACCTGAAATCTTTTTATAAGAATGGAAATTGTTCTCTCAGGTGTACAACCCTAAAAGACAAGTGTGCACCATAAAACTATTCTCTTATAATAAGATTATTAAATTATTAGGACTATTAAATTACTAGAAAATGATAAAGTTGTGACCTGGAGACGGATTGGAAAAAATACCAGGGCTTTGTACTCAGGCCTCAGCACATATTCAGACACATGCACATATTAATCTTTATAATGTATTCTGGGCTAAATTGCTAAATGTTTACACACATAGAGACATACAGATGTGTAAGTTGCCCAGAAAACCTTAGGCCCTGAGTGGCTCCACTGGAGCAGCAGAAGGGAAGGAAAGACTGACGTGTATTTGATGTTATGTCTAACCTTCTCCTGCACTATAAGGGTTTCCCCCATCAATCCCAAGTCTCCCTCCTGATCCTAAGCAGCTTCTCAGGGTGTGTACATGCCGTGCAGGCATATTATAATGATTGCCCCTCCTAGACATTGAGGATTACCTCTAGGAACCTGTCTTTCCAAAAGACATGCAGATTAGCAGCTCATCTAATGCCGCATGAGGTGTATCTACACACCGCGCTGGTGTGCACTGAAGCAGACTACAGTGATAGCTGTGTTTCTGCTCGGAAATGTTTGCACCAGCTTTTCCATGTGGATGTGTAGACAACACCAAAATGGGTGGTTTTGGTTGTCTGCTGGATTGGAATATCTTCCCTCAGGAATCCCAGGATTAGCCTCAGCTGCTCCGACTCTCTGCCCATAGTGGATTGAGATCCTTTCAGCACATCGGCCCATCACTCTATCATTAGCTGGTGGTAGCAACGGGCTACGTTTCCCCATCAAACAAAGCCAAATCCGCAGCAATTTATGGATTTTTTTTGTTGTTTTACAATTTGTGGAAGAATTATCAAGCATGACTTGCTGGGCAACCAATCACAAGTGGCGATATGCCCAGACAGGCTCCGCCCTCATCCAGCTGACAGGTATAGTGCTAAGTCTGGTGGTGTGTGGCAACAGATCTACCATTAGGTCATCACCCTTCTTTCCCTTTTCTACTCTTCCTCCTTATCCCTCATTTGCCTCCAATGGCTGAGCGATTGCTTTATATGAAGTGAATACACAGATGGAAATAAAGGAAGAACAAAGTTAAAGGAAAAGAGGGCTAGAATAAAAAAAAAGTAAATTAAGGGAAAGAGTTGACAGAAATGATTGTGTATCTGACAGCGATTTGTTTGACGGTCATTACATCTCTCTTTTCCTTCCTCTTCTGTTTCTATGTCCACCTGTCATTTCCTGCCTGCTCGTGTGTGTGTGTGTGTGTGTGTGTGACCTGGCCACTCTATATTTAGCTGCTGTGCCACTTTCTCCTGTCCCAGAGCACCGTAGAGCACAGGGAAGTGATGTGTCTGTGTGGTTTAAACTTACCTTTTGTGTACTGAAGGTTTCATTGTCAGGCTATTCATAGAAAAGATGTCATCACGTTCAGATGCCTCCAGATACAATGTCATTTAGAAGCAGAAAATGGTTTAGGGCTCATATTCATCAGGTAGTAAGTAACAATTCTAGCAAGCCATTGTGTGTAAAGGACTATGCACCAGTATGTAATCACACAGGATAAAATCACAGATTTGTTATTATCACACAAGTGGCAGAAACACCGGTTGATCCACTAACAGTTGAATTCAATTGCATTTTTCTGGATGCAACAACTTCCTGCAATTTTCTGGAGTACTTTTTTGGAAGATGTAGGAGATTCCTAACCGAGGTAGAAGCTTAAAGAAAAGAAAAAAAAGTTACTGGAATACCCCTGAATAGAGTGATTATATCTGTCAGTGTATCCAAAGATGTAACCTTTAAGATAATTATTGGATTGTGACATTTTAGTAAAGAGGAAGAAAAGGAGGGTGTTTGGAAGGAAGTGAAGGTTTTGTGGGTTAAAAGTGTGTGTGTGTGTGTGTGTGTGTGTGTGTGTGTGTGTGTGTGTGTGTGTGTGTGTGTGTGTGTGTGTGTGTGTGTGTGTGTTTTTGTATGTGGGCTGACCATAATCCAGTGACCGTTGAATTTGACTGTACAGTACCTGTACAGACTGTAAGTACTACAGTCTCTCTCTCTCTCTCTCTCTCTCTCTCTCTCTCTCTCTCTCTCTCTCTCTCTCTCTCTCTCTCTCTCTCTCTCTCTCTCTCATGTATTGGTTTTCTGCTTGTCATCCAGTCAACATGAGGTTTTTTATTATGCTGCTGCAGCTTGCCGTCTGATTGGCTGGCTGCCAGGAAACATCAAAGCTTGTCTTTGCTTTAGAAGGTGAATCACGCCATGGTGAAAAGATGCTGAATCATCATCCATTTGTGTTGTCAACATGCACCAGTAATGAAGCACTAATGTTTTGTAGCCTGTGTAGAGCTGCAATGTTTAGTTGATTGATTGATTGATTAGTCGATCGTCAGATAAATAATGGGCAACTAGGTCTGGCCGATATACGGAATATATTGATTGATTTGCGATGCAGCAGATTAATGGTCGACTGATATGGGTTTTTCAATGGCTGATGCAGATATTTAGAGAGCAGCACGCCCAAAGGCTGATATATAATGCCAATATCAAAGCAAAGAAAGTCATGTATAATTCCATTATTCCATGCAGTACAATCTAATGCATGTTCTATTGGCCAGTAACATGTTGGTTTAGATGGAATTTTAATTAATGAATGAAACAGAAACATTGGGCTATGCTTTAGATTTCAGATCATGACTGGTGTTTAATGGAAAGTGGGGTACAGTTTGTCAGAAGTGACGTCATTCAGCGGCATTATTCTGTACAGTATATTTAACTTAAGCCAGTAAGGGTTTTAGATAAGATTTTCTGTCATTTAGGATGGGAGAAACTTTTTCACCACTTTCCCAAAACTCACAAGGGGGAGCGCTAACATCATTCCACATCAGCCACACTGACAAGGCTGCCTGTGGATGTTTCCACAGATATTTTTTGTTTATTGGCCTCGTGAGCGTAGGCATCTGCCGATGCTGATTATCTCAATTATCTTGCTGATTATTATCTGTCTTTTTCTATAGCAGATGACCATATTCATGTTTGAGTTTTCAATGTTTCTGCTGGTCGCTGGTGAGAGATTGTCACTGCTATATTTTACCTCTGTAGATGTTTAAGGTCGAGCAAATTTTAACTACTTTATAAACTGTTGGGTAGTTTAAGTGCAACATATTCTGCAAGATCATCGTGTTTGCACTATTTGAGAAAGTACAGTATGTTATTTTAGACAAAATGTTGTATATCTAAATATAGGGCCTTATCATATGTCATGGCATACCCTAAAAGTATCAAGATATTATTTATGAGCCATATCGCCCAGCCCTATCTGCAACTATTTTCACAATCAATATATAATTATTTAACATAGAAAACGTGCCAAACCTTCTCTGGTCCATTTTGCATTTCAGGACTGGCCACTTAAATTATGATACTAAATCAAATGCTTTTGGACTGTTGGTCAGACAAAACAAATCATTTTATGGTGTCGCCAAGGTCTCTAGAAACTTCATTTCTTCATTTTTCACAATTTTCTGACCTTTTTAAAGAGCGTAAACAATTGATCAATACATTGAAAAATAATCCCTGGTTAATCCAAAATGCAAAGTGTTTGTTGAAGCCCCATTCTCATTAGTGGCTAGTAGATTCATAGGGTTTATTTTCTCATTCAATTATTTGGTATATAAAATTTCAGAAAATGGAAATAAATAAATAATTTCCTAAAACCCAATGTGATGTCTTCAAATTGTTTTGTATAGCCCAAAAGATATGCCCTTTTCTACCACATAAGGCAAAGAAAAGCAGCAAATGTTCACATTTGACATCAAAATGTTAAAAAAATGACTTCAACAGCTAATTGATTATCAAGAGTTGCTTAATTTTTTCTTTCTTTTTGTTATTAGCAAGAGCAGTCGATCTGATTAATAGAAAATGACTGGATAACAATTTTTCTCACCAATTAATAATTTAATTCACTTCTCAAGCAAAACTTGCAAAGATTAACTGATTATAGCTTTTCAAATGTGAGCATTTACTGACATGATTAAGCTAAAAACAATTGATACGCTCATCAATAATGAAAAAAATTATTAGTAGCGGTCTAATTTGACACCCTTGCTGTCTCCATAGAGAGTGAGATCTGGTCCATGTGTGGCTCCCAGAAATAGAGGCAGAGCAGGAGCTCTCTGTCTGCTTTAACCTCTTCTCATGTTTCATCTATTAAGAACTACAAGCTCACTCTACAGGAGCGCAGTGGGAAATGTAGTTGATCATGCTAATTTGTTTTCTGTGGCACCCTGAGGGACGTCAGGGGACAAATGAGAGGAGGGAAGGAGAGTAAAAATAGAGACAAGCCCTGATTCTCGTCCATCTCCTCCGGTGGCAGAAAAAGAATTAGCATCTCATTAGCATACAGTCATAAATACAACGGCATGCTGAGAGCAGAAACTGAGGTACAATTCACTACGAGTGCCTGAGAGGGGTGTGTGGATCTGTGGGCGTGAGGGTTTGCATCATAACAATAGTAGAAGGCCAACAGAGAAATTACTGCTTCCCTTGGACTCGTTACATAATACATGATAATAATTTGTGTTTGTGTGTTTTTGTGTCTAACCAGTTCACCTCTACACTATAAGACACAGGCTCTCTGGCTCTAATTTGTCTAATTTGTGTTTAACATATAAAAAGCTTGCCTTAATGAATGTTTACGATAACCTTTATAGGAAAACAGAGTAGGAATCTTGCTCTAACAACCAGGTCGAGGATGAAAAAGTGAGACGCAGAAAGTCAAAGACAGAACAACAGAAAAAGAGACACTTGGGGAGTGTGACTTGTCTGGGTCATCAGTCACACAAACCAGACCTCTGTTCAGTCTCAAGGACAAAATCTGGGCCCATTCTGTCCACGTGTGTGTGTGTGTGTGTGTGTGTGTGTGTGTGTGTTGAAGTTAAGATGTGAGTTTAATCACATCAGGGAGTTGTATGTGCGCTACTTGAACAGGTTTTCACTTATTGAATATCTCCCGACAGTCATCCGTTCACTCCTGACAGAATATTAGCTTCAGAACGGGAGGGAATCTTGGCACCCACACACCCGTGAGATCCAGTTTGACGTTTATAGGGTGACAATTTATAGTTGAGATTATTGCTGTGGGCGTTTTTTTTGCATCAGTTCTCATGCTAGCAATGCAGTTCTTCTTCCGTTTATTCCATACAGACCAATATATAAAAAATATCAGTCCTTGTGTGACGTGCCAGAGATTTTTTCCCAAGAAAGAGCCACACTTATTAGAGTGCCAATGTTGAGAAAATGTTAAAGCGTTTTATTAAGCAACTAAAGGTTCCCACCACTATTTTGTGATAATCATTAAACACAAGCAAGTATTAGCAGACACTTATTTATAGGAAAATGTCAGAGATTTGTAGTGTAAGAGGAGGCAAACAGAGTTGAAATGGGTTAAGTAACTATATTTATATTCATTTTTCTCAGCTGACAGCTTGTTGGCCTTCTCCAATGGTGCCATTTAGGAATATCCTGACTGCGGTTTGTACAGAAGGTGGAGGGAAATTATAAAAACTGCGATGTCTCAATTTCTAAATTGAAAACATGCTGTCAGTTGGCGGTGCCCAGTATTTATAAGGTTTAAAACATTTGTTAAATAGGCTAATTTGGGTAATAATTTTTACCCTTACCAGCAACATTGCTCTATAAATGGCAATTTTGGTCTGTCAGTAGGTTGGTAATCCACCACTTTTGTACAGACTGATATATCTCAGCAACTATTGGATGGATTCCCTTGAAATACGGTGCAGACATCATGAATGGAAAAATCACCAATTGGCATGAGATGTGCACAGCCCAGGACCAGAGGGCTCTGCAGCGGGTGATTGAAACTGCTCAGTAGACTATTGGTACCCATGTACTGAGCATCAGTGATATCGGTGAGGTGAGGTGCCTGCGCAGATCCAAAGGACGGTATCTACCCCGGCCACAACCTGTTCACCCTGCTGCTATCTGGAAGGAGATACAGTCACACCACCAGAACAGCAGCGTCAGCAGCAGTACTGCTCCATGCAATATAGTTTATTACTGTTTACCATTTTATAATGTTTGTATATATGGACCTGCTTTGTAGCAGAAGGGAACTACAAACTGCATTTCATTTTACAACCCTGTTGTAATATAGTGATTAAGTGCACCTTGTACATTCATGGTCCCTGCAAGATATATTAGAATAACTTTGGTAATCCTTTAACTTTTCATCTATTACTGTCGTCACATCAAAGTTTCAGTGGTTTAGGACCAAATACCTTCAAAACTAGTGACATTCCGTCAATATTCCCCTCTACTGAACACTTAAGGTGTGTTCAGGCCAAACACGAAACTATGTGAGTGTTTTTTGGAATATCTCATAACCCATAAATAATAACACTAGTGCTACTTTGGTTTGTAGGAAAGTACCAATCAAGGGAATCAAGGAACAGATACATTTTGAGAACTTACCATGCTGTTGGTTAGAATGCTTTCGCTCACTCTCCTTCAAGCCCTTTCCTTTGTCATTCTGTCGCTTTACAATAAAGACGCAGGGCTCCGGTTGCCCGCAGATGGCGACAATAAGTTTGTCCTTCATTTCAGATTCTTTGTATCGTCAGGAAAATCTCAGCGCTGATTGGCTTTCATGACACAGCTCCACGCAAATCTTTTGCTCAGGTGGAAACAGTCTAAACACACCTTTACTTGTAGATATTAAAATTCTCCAGCTACTCACTGTGTGGGAATCCTTAATATCTGCTGTATTTAATAATGTTATGCTTTAACTTAACTCTGGGTGATGGCCTATGGTGTTTAAGGTTACTTTACCCCAGTTCACCTTTTGTTACAGCAAGAGCTACAACAGCTCTTTGTTTCCCCTGAACTTACTTCAACTTTGGCCTCCCTTTGTCCTACCACTAGTGTTTCTCCGACCACAGCGCCTGTGCTTCCTCTTGGTGTGTGTGAGTGATTCTTGCAGACTTTTTCCCTGATGACGCAAGTAATGCGAAATGGGACTCAATCTCCTACGTTTAAAAGCTGCAGATCTCCAGATTACAAGTGGACAAAATCTGCTCTGTCCCAAATAATCTGCCCTCAAGGGGAAAATAAAAGTCATGGGAACTGGGAAAGAAAAGGGAGAAAAAGGGACGTGCTTCTTTTATTCTTCCATTAAAACCTCATGTCTTTTTTCCCCTTCCCCATCTCCCCTTCCCTTACTCTTCAGGTTTCAGGAGAAATGAGGAGATGAGAGCAATGGAGGTACTTCCCATCCTGAAAGAAAAAGTTGCCTTTTTGTCAGGTAAGACTGAGTCTGTGTCTCACAACTCTGTCGACATCGAGTGTCTGATCACTGTGAACAAGGCTAATGAAAGTCTTTAGTTTGCATAATCACACAGCTCGCAGGTATACTGTACACATTCTCCCACTGCTTATTTCTCTCTCACTCTCTCTCTCTCTCTCTCTCTCTCTCTCTCACTCACGCACAGGCACACAGTGTGGACATAATAATAAGCCGTGCACTCTGCCTGTAAAAACTCACGGGGTCAGACTGCGGCCCCGACACTCAACCCTTCTTCACACACATACATGCACACAGACATCCATTGTTTAGTCAGTATTAGCAGAACTACAGAATAGAGAGCTACAGCTGTGTCTTGCCCAATCCAAGGGAAGCTCAGCCATGTCTGACACACACAAATACTGACACTCACACACACTCGAGGTGTGCCAGGGAAAACTCACAGGAGGCCTAGCTGGAGACGAGGACTGCCAAGAACATCCAGCAGGATTATTTGTACAACACACAAAAACATTATTGTGTGTGTGTGTGGCGAGAGAGAGAGTGTGTGTGTGTGCGAAAGTGTGTGTTATCATCACTATATGCATGCAAATGCCAATGGAAAAACACTCACACACTCATATCAAAAGGAGCAACACACTGGTATGTGTGTGTGTGTGAGCGTGCAGGCACGCACGCGAGCTCACACTTCTCTTTGGTCTCCTTGTGTGTGCAGCGAAGGTCACAGACAGAAACACAATGATGAGGACGATGACTCAGACAAACAGAAATTGAGAGAGGGAGAGAACGGTCGGCGTTGCCATGGAGATGACTTACTCTCAGCTACCGCATCCCATAGTAGTCGCTTGTGGAGTAATTGGCATTGAAACGAAATAGGGAGGGATGTAGAGGAGGGGCCGCTGGTGAAAAGGAGGGTAAATGAGCTGAGCCCATTATCCTGAATCTGGCCCCTTTAATATATCAGCCATGTTGGCCCTCACTCATGTTTGCCACGTGAGCGTTTGATTTTCTCCTCTGAGCACCCGGGTCGAGCCTAAAGGCGCACAGCAACCCGACTGAACTCACTAATTTGTGGGCTGAGCGCAGTCAGCCTGTGTTTACAAGTTCCCACGTGAGTGGAGCAGCTCTCTGCCTCTGCAACCGGTCAGGAACCAGAAGCAAAATATTATCATTATTATCGTATCAGTTGCTCCTAATTCTCTCTCTCTGACTATGTACTGTAAACAGCAAATGTTACACAACTACCAATTAAAATGATAACATTCAAAAGGTTGGATTCAGGCTTGGAGGCTCTTGAAGTCAGAAATACTGTAAACACACAAAATGTCAGCTATGCAATAATTGCACAATGTGTGGGGATGCTGCATAAAATAGAGAAACCATGTATTTTTTGCTTGCATGTGTTTGGAATAAGCTAATAATGTGATTTATATTTAAAATTTTTAGCCATGCAAGTGACACAGCTCTACGGATAAAATTGTCTGACTGCCGGCCCTATCTAAACAAAGACCGCACAGATTGCCATTACATTTTGATCAGACATTAATGGTCCCCATATGATGCATCCTATTGGCTTTTAGGGACCCCCTGACTCCCTTCCTCTAGCACTACCAGGAGTGGGAGATTTGTGATTTTGAGTGGAATCTCTCAACAACTATAGGATTGATTGCCATGAAATTTCATACAAACATTCATGTCCCCCTCATTATAAATTGTTATCACTTTGCTGATCCTCTGACTTTACATCTAGTGTCATCATCAGGTCAAAATTTCAGTGTATCCAATACTTTGGGTTTTGACCAAATATGTGCAAAACTAATGATGTTATCACAAGCCTCATCTTTACTTTGTGTTTAGCAGTAACTAAGAAATTTAGGCATGCTAACGTGCCAAACTAAGATAGCGAAATAGTAAACATACCTGCTAAACATCAACATGATAGCGTTGTCAGTATGAGCATGTTGCCATGCTAGCAATAGCACTTAGCTCAAAGCACTGCTGTGCCTAAGTACAACCTCACAGAGCTGCTAGGGTGGCTGTAGACTCTTAGTCTTGTTTATAATTCTTGAGGTATGGAGAGTTCAACAATAAGGATTGCCTGATTGCCCGACAGTAAAATGCCACATCGGGCTAGTAAATCTAGCAACTCACTTGTCCGATCAGGTAAAAATAATTAAACACTTAGTTTTTTTATAGAGCTGATGATGGAGGTAGCTAAGGAGTGAGCCATCTCGCTTCCTTCTCATCTCTGTTGAGAGGTGCACATGTGCAGTACCGAGCAGCAGTTTGGGGAATAAAATTTTTAACAATAACCTTTCTAAAAATGTTCTGTGTTATTGTTTCTCAGTGTCTGCCTTGTGTTATTACATTGTTACTACATTAGCTTAGAGCTCTGAACAGAGCAAGTAGTAATTCAAATCAATTGTATATATTTTGCCAAAGGACTTTCATTTAGCAGGCTCAGCATCTCATATCTGTGAAGCCTATCACTCAGTAATCACTTAACAAATTATGATCATTGCTTTCCACTAAAACACATTTGTGAAATGTTAGATTTTACTAGCAGTTTTGGGTATGAAGCAACAATGCACGTACAGTATATTTTCTATATGATATAATCTGACTCCTGTGTGTGTGTGTGTGTGTGTGTGTGTGTGTGTGTGTGTGTGTGTGTGTGTGTGTTTCGCTCCAGGTGGCAGAGACAGACGCGGTGGTCCTGTGTTAACGTTTCCATCACGCAGCAACCACGACAGAATACGAACGGACGACCTGAGGAGACTGATCGCTTACCTCGCCGGCATCCCCAGGTTACACATTCATTACATTTGCTCTGAGGTCTGCGTGTGAGTACAGTATCTGTGCATGCGCGTGTGTGTGTGTGTTTTTTTTTTTTTTTTCTTTTAAAGAGAAGGAGAAGCAATGCCTCAAAGCGAAGTGAACCCCCAGAGCTAGTGGACCAGGCTGCACACACGTGGGAGAGCTGAGATGAGCATGTGAGGGAGGAATGGAGAGCGAAATAATTCAGGACCAGTTAGCTTGCTGCAGCATCTTTGCTGCCAAAAATCAGTTCTAGAGGCACAGTGAGATGCTGAGGCAGAGAGGGAAAGCCTGAGCTAAGAGAGGGGTGTATATCAGAAAGCAAATGATGAAAGGAGGGAGGGATCAACAGAGAGAGAAAGCAGTGGAGAAGGGAGGGGGGATTAAAACTGACAGAGATGGAGAGCGCATGTGTGAGGAGGTGTGTGTGAGCGAGCGAGCAAGTGTGTGTGTGTGAAAGCAAAACAAAGTGTCGCAGTAGCTGAGGCGGTGCAGCAGCAGCAGTACTTACTGTGGACGAGTAGCTCCTCGCCTTGCAGGTAAAACATCTCTCCTCTCTGGCTCTCTCTGTTTACTTCTCCGTCTCTTTAATCTGGCGCTTGTCTCCTCCTTCAATCCGTCTTAATCCATCCATCCTCTCTCCGTCTACTCTCATCTCCATTTAAGTCACCACATTATCTCTGCGTGGTTTAAAATGCGAGTAAATTCACTGTAAATGATCAATTTTTAAAAACTTTTTAATCCCCTTTATGCATGTAAAACCACACTACCATCATGTCTTGTTTTGCATGTCTTCATAATATCTCAACTGTGAGGTTTTTTTGTGACCAAAGGTGTTCTATTTTGGGAAAGGCAACATCTGCACAGTGCTGCACACTGACTATCTACTGACATGCCGTTACAGAGGGTTGGAAAAGGATGGAGCTATTTACAGACTGCAATAATGAAGGAACAATATTTGTTATGGCTGTCTTTAAAAATGAAGGAAGCCAGAGAGAGAAAATTTCTAAATGTGTAAAATGACCAAAAGGGAAAAGAAGCAATCCAGGTTTGTGGATTTAAGAAGTAGTTTTTGCAGCAACAATATGGGCTAAAATTCCCAAACGAGCTACAAAATAGTTTTGCTCCTTAAATCATTAGTTTTTTTTAAGATCTTACATAATAAGAGCAGGTTATTGTTGCAGGTGTGTGGATGTAGTTTGTGTGTGTGTGTGTGTGTGTGTGTGTGTGTGTGTGTGTGTGTGTGTGTGTGTGTGTGTGTGTGTGTGCGTGTGTGTGTGTGTGTGTGTGTGTGTGTGTGTGTGTGTGTGTGTGTGTGTGTGTGTGTGTGTGTGTGTGTGTGTGTGTGTGTGTGTGTGTGTGAGTGTGAGGTTATGTGACTGTGTCGGCCAAAACAGGGCACCACAGGGAGATGAGGTTGCTGATGCACAAATGTGCTGATTTGTATTTTTATATTTGTGCATACATTTCTGACTCATTCGTCGCAGGTTTCTGTGTGGGTGCGTGGGTGGGTGTGTGGGATGTGTGCTTGCTGCGTAGGCTTCTCACAGTATAGAAAATGCGTCATCTGACCGTTTGTTTTGATTCTCTTTTTCTTTCTTCTCTCCCTTTTCTCTCTCTCTCTTCCTTTCTCAATCCATGTCTACCTCTTCTCTGTTCTCTCCATCCCCCCTCTCATCCTTTCCCACGCCTGTCATCTGTCTCCTCTCTCCCTGGATTATACTCTCGCCAATCTCTCACCGCCCCTCCCTCACATGAACCCCTCTCTCCCTGTCTCTCTACTCTTTTTAATTCCTCCCGCCCCCGGCGACATCTATCCATCCATCCATCCATCCCAGCGAGGAGGTGTGTAAACATGGCTTCACGGTCATCGTTGATATGCGCGGCTCCAAGTGGGACAGCATCAAGCCTCTGCTGAAGATCCTGCAGGAGTCGTTTCCATCCTGCATCCACGTCGCTCTCATCATCAAACCAGACAACTTCTGGCAGAAGCAGAGGACCAACTTCGGCAGCTCCAAGTTCGAGTTTGAGGTAGGATGCGGAAAACCTTTAGATTCTATACTGTGCAGTGGTGCATTTGTTACAGTAACAGATTGATTGGTGGCCGCATTCTTTATTAGCTGCCTATGTCTGAAAAGTTGCAAACGTGGCTTTTAACCTGTTAAATGGATAAAAGTAACACTTATATAACTTATATAACAATATTGATAAAAACGCCAGAGTACATTTTGTTTTAGGATTGTTGTATATTACCATTCATGACAGCTATATGTGGACTTTTATAGATATTAGATAACGAATAATGTAATTGAATTATAACCAGAAGAGAGTTATGGGAACTGCTGCAGTTAAGATGAGGTTATAGAGTCAATGCTATATGTCACTTGTCACAGTGACAATGTTACTTTTATTTTGTATTTAAATGCTGCACAGTTAAGTGTAGACTTGGCTATAGTACATTTTTAGCATGTTGTAATTAATTTTGATATAAAAAAAGAATTACCTCAGTTATGCATTTGCCAGTTTTAAGTAATGAGTTCTAAAAGCAGAAAAAAATCAACCATTTTCCCTTTAATTTGGTGTCAGCTGAGTTGTGATATCGGCCGCTGTAGCCACAGCTGAGCTCCTCATTGTCAGCACATTTCATTATTTTCCTCTCCCCACTGCTTTGGGTGCGTACATCACGAGCCAGCTGTCTACCAGAATAAAAATTCCTCTAAAACAGCATGCAGCCGATCACAAGGACCAGTGTTTGTGATGCTGTCAGTCAAGCATCAGGAAACATTTTTGCAGCTAATGTAAATGATATATGTACACGAAACTGGCTTATATTTACCCTCCTGTTCGATCAGTCAATAATTAGGCTTGCTTGCTATGATAATGATCTGCTTCTTGTTCATGGTGAGACGTGGGTTCATGCAAACCCGTGCCCTGTAATGTGGGTGGAGCGCTGTTTTCTTTGCACAGTATGTGTTTGGATTCCTGCACAGTGTGTTTCTGATACGTTCCATCGAGTCTCTGACTGTAGCTGTGTGAGTGAATGCACTGGTGTGGAAAAAGCACAGATTGCTCACAGGTCCACTGTAGTCCGATGACACCCTATTGATTATTTGAGAGGAAGAATAGGCAGATGCCACAGGGCAGGTTACAGTTGTCCACAAGCTGCCCTGCTACGCCACACACGCAGTGATTGGATTCACTGTGTGTGTGTGTGTGTGTGTGTGTGCGCGCCTGCCTTAACGTATCGCTACCTGACCTCATATTGTACATTAATTAAGATTTCTAAAGGTTGTATGCTGAGAAAGTATTCATCTGCGATTTTTAAATTAAATTTCATACAGGGCTGTTTCTAGGACTACAGTCAGTGTACACCAATCAGCTCAGAGAATGTTACTGTAGCAAGTGTGTGTGTGTGTATCACAGATTTTCTCCTCGCTCGGAGTTAGGGACTGTTTCTCTCCATCCTCTCTCCTCCCTTCCTGATGAATTGAGACAAAAGAGAAAAGAAGCAGCGAGCCGAAGAGCGGAGAGCCACCTGCAGCCTCACTTTTGATTGTTCGTAAACTGCACGGTTCTGTGGGAGAAAAACGGTACCCAGCAGCCCTGAACCCATTCTGCCTCTCAGCATTCAACAGAGTACAAATCAATTAACTTGAACAACAATAGCGAACATAGCAGTATCAGTATTTTCCGTTGGCAAGAGCCACTGTGCTTTTTTACCCAAGGACAACAGTGTGTTTCTGCATTGTTTGATTTACACAAAGCTTTCTAGCTATCGTTCTGTCTCCATCCATCTTTGGCCATGTGTGTGGGGGTGTTGTGCGGAGGTGGCTTAGCAGAAACACAGAGGCACTAAAACCAAACAGGGAGACATTTCCTTACTGTATTCCTGACATTGATATTGTAATGTGCGATTGTTGTGTGGAGAGGATGTGAATTTGACTTAACTCCAAAGTGTAGGACGACCAAAGGTGACAAATGATACATTTTAAGTGTTTAATTTTGAGTTTAGGAGTCACAAACATGCATGCAAGAGCTCTTTGGTGGATGCTGTAGAAAGGGTTTTTTTGTGGCTCCCTTTTAAAATTGTTGCGGTATCGTGAAGTTGCAGTGTGCTAAATTGGCAGGATAAAGAGGATAAAATGTGCTCAAGTCACATCATTGATGTCTTAAGTCAGCAATTACATGGCTTTTGCTAAAAAAATCACATCACTGCAGCTCCGCTTTCTTTAAGAAATCCTGTGTTGCTAGGGTTTTGGGAACTAGAGGTTGGGCAACTCTTCTCTAAATAACAATTTTCAACAGCAAATAAATGCAGTGGGAGGAGAGGAGAGATTAGAAACATTTTGCACTCAATTGACTAAATGTCACCTAAATTCATCTAATCCCCTTCAATCCCTCTCTCTCGACTACTTTCCCCTCTGCCTTTTCTCTCCAGACCACCATGGTGTCATTAGAGGGCCTGACCAAGGTCGTTGACCCCTCCCAACTGACGGCGGACTTTGATGGCAGCCTGGACTACAACCATGAAGAGTGGATAGAGGTGAGATGCGTCCACTTGTTCTGTCACTCAAGCCCGTCTGCCTGATTGGAAACTCTTTCTTCAAATCCTTAAAACCCCCATTGACATTCAAGTGCAGAAGTGCTGTACTCAGAGGACAGAGGACCCTCACATGTTTGTAAATGTTTGATTATATCTTTTCATGTGACGACACTGAAGAAATGACACTTTGCTACAATGTAAAGTAGGGAGTGTACAGCTTGTTTAACAGTGTAAATTTGCTGCCCCCTCAAAATAACACATCACACAGCCATTAATGTTTAAACCACTGGCAACAAAAATGAGTACACCACCCTTAATGAAAATGTCCAAATTGGGTGTCAATATTTTGTATGGCCACCATTATTTTGGAGTTCACCAGAGCTTCACAAGTTGTCACTAGAGTCCTCTTCCACTCCTCCATGATGACATGACAGACCTGGTGGATGTCCTCCGCGTTCTGTTTTAGGATGCCCCACAGATGCTCCATAGGGTTTAGGTCTGGAGACATGCTTGGCCAGTCCATCACCTTTACCCTCACCTTCTTCAGCAAGGCAGTGGTCGTCTTGGAGGTGTATTTGGGGTCGTCAGAATACTGCCCTGCAGCCCAGCCTCTAAAGGGAGGGGATCGTGCTCTGCTTCAGTATGTCACAGTACATGTTGGCGTTCATGGTTCCCTCAAGGAAGTCTAGCTTCTCAGTGCCGGCAGCACTCACACATGAAACTCCCACCACCATGAAACTCCCACCACTGTAGGCAAGACACGCTTGTCTTTGTACTCGCTCACCTGGATGCCGCCACACACGCTTGACACCATCTGAACAAAATAAGTTTATCCTGGTCTCATCAGACCACAGGACATGGTTCCAGTAATCCTTGCCCTTTGTCTGCTCGTCTTCAGCAAACTGTTTGGGGGCTTTCTTGCAGACCAATTTAATGCAGTGTATGGGCTGAGCACTGACAGGCTGACCCCCCACCCCTTCAACCTCTGAAGCAATGCTGGCAGAACCTCTGGATATGATGCTGAGCATGTGCACTCAACCTCTTTGGTCGACTACGGCGAGGCCTGCTCTGAGTGGAACCTGTCCTGTTGAACTGCTGTATGGTCTTGGCCACCGTGCTGCAGCTCAGTTTCAGGGTCTTGGCAATCTTCTTATAGCCTAGGCCACCTTTATGTAGAGCAACCATTCTCTCTTTTCAGATCCTCAGAGAGTTCTTTGCCATGAGGTGCCATGTTGAACTTCCAGTGACCAGTATGAGGGAATGTGAGAGCGATAACACCAAATTTAACACACCTGAGACCTTGTAACACTAACGAATCACTTGCCACTGGGGAGGGAAAATGGCTAATTGGGCCCAATTTGGACATTTTCAGTTAGGGGTGTGCTCACTTTTGTTGTCAGCGGTTTAGACATTAATGGCTGTGTGATGTGTTATTTTAAGGGGACAGAAAATTTACACTGATAAAAGCTGTACACTCACTACTTTACATTGTGGCAAAGTGTCATTTCTTCAGTGTTGTCACATGAAAAGATATAATCAAATATTTTTAAAAATGTGAGGGGCGTACTCACTTTTGAGATACTGTATATTAAAAATGGCTTGCAGCAGTGGCTTCAGCTGTAGCAGAAGTAAGAGCGGTAGCAGTCTTTTTATATGCAGTATTATTATTCAGTTGTGAGTAGTGGGTTATCCACATTCATATTCTGCCATATTCATAAACTTAGCCCTCACTCAGATGTTTTGCCATGCCTTTGTCCAGGTGCGTGTGGCCTTTGAGGAGTTCTCCGGTCATGCCACCCAGATGCTGACTCGACTAGAGGAGATGCAAGAAACTGTGTCGAGGAAAGACTTTCCCCAAGACCTGGAAGGAGCCAGGCGGATGATAGAAGAACACGCCACATTAAAGAAGAAAGTCATAAAAGCCCCAATAGAGGAGCTGGACACTGAGGGACAGAGGTAAGCACAGAAATACTGACAATGTTTTCTTTTTTCAAATGGTATACTTTACGTTTGGTCAAAAAAAAAAAAACTTTGTCCCCGTCTTCCCTTTAATTTTTCTTTCTTCAATGTGTTGGCGACTGTTTTAGGGTCACGTACAAACTGCATATGCTGCCCCTTGAGTGTCCTGTTTGTACATGATTGTTAGCTTTTGTAATCTTTGGTGTAAATAAAGCTTATAAAGATTTAGATACACTCATTGGAAGTTGTTCTGAATAAGTGTCAACTGAAAGTTTATTATAATTAAAAGAAAGTAGAATGCTATCAAGCTTGAATCAAAATAAAAAAAATAATATTATGTCTTAGTGTTTATGGTATCTTTCTTCTGTTTATGTGACATCTTTCTGTGCTAGTCAAATCAAACATATTTACACTAATGCAAACCTTTGTTCGGTAAAACAATTATAGCAAATAACAAGCATGAGTAATGCAGCCTTGACATTAAAAACATAATAAATTCATCTACAGGTTGCTCCAGCGAATCCAGAGCAGCGAGTCCTTATCCAACCGTAACGGCAGCGGCGGCAGCAGCAGTGGCAGCGGCGGCGGTGGGATGTGTAACGCCGACACCCAGGGCCTGGTGCCGCGCATCACCCAGCTGCTGGACAAGCTGCACTCCACCCGACAACACCTCCACCAGGCCTGGCACGTCCGCAAGCTCCAGCTGGATCAGTGTTTCCAGCTCCGCCTGTTCGAGCAGGACGCGGAGAAGGTTGGTGGACGCCTCAACTCAGGGGGTCATTCAGCATGAGCAGTGATCCAGTGGTAATCTGTAACGACAGTTGGTGGTCACTGTAGGGCAGATGCGTTTCAATATAAACAAAAACTTAATTAGAAACAGAAGCATTGATTTATGCTGCGGATGCAGAGCTTGTGAATTCATGTCCTTTTTTATTTTGGCCCTTAAACAGTGGCTTAAACTTTATTTCACAAATAAAAAGGCGAGGTAAAAACTAAATGGCTTTACCCTCCACCAGATCCCAGGATAAGACACATATAGCTTATGCAGGCACAAGGCCACCCACTCTGACTGCCACCCTGACAGCTCAGGTGATGACAGCTGCGGCACAAAATGGAAAGAGACAGAGAGAAATTCAGAGATCCATGTTTGAGTGAGTAGAATAAAATAGCAGGTTGCAGCAACAGAGAGAGCTGCAGTCTTGGATACACTGCAGTAGTAGGAGCTTGTTGCTAGGACACCATAGGCCACGAGTTGTTCTCTAGGAGAGCCTGAGAGGATACTCTTAATAGAGGCAGTCCATTTCTCTGTATACTGGCCTGGAAAGATGACAAGTATCCAAACGCTGCAGCAGTATACAAACACACTCAGGTCTACCCACACCGCTAAGTGCCAGCTGTTTGTTTTTTACCTGCTCTTACAGCGATCTGTGAAAGTTCATGGTGAATGCGTACCATGTTAGTGTGTGTGTGTGTGTGTGTGTGTGTGTGTGTGTGTGTGTGCACGTTTTTCATTTGGCTACCTAAAATTTTCTCCTATGTGTTCCCGTGCCTCAGATGTTTGACTGGATCATGCACAACAAGGGCTTGTTCCTGGCAGGCTACACAGAGATTGGCAACAACCACCCCCACGCCATAGAGCTGCAAACCCAGCACAACCACTTCGCTATGAACTGCATGGTAAGACACACACAAACACTGATTCGCAGCAGGAGGTAATGTTTTTTCCGCCCACTTGGACTATCAAGTCCGTGCCCTGCACTGTATAATCATATAGTTATTGCACTTAGCGTCAACCTCTAGTACTGTGATTTGAGTGTTTGTTTGGAGCAGCCTGTGCTTGTGTGTACTTGCACATTTTCTGCGTGTTAGCAGCACCACCAGGCATTAAGTAATCCTATTCTTTAGCCACAGGCGGCCTTATGTAACTATTATGAAACTGTTGCGACGAGGAATCAATCTTGCCGCTAGAGTTTTTATGTCCTTAGATGGGAAATGATGGTGACAATTTGATAGCTCTCGCCTCAGTCACTGTTTTTACTTTTTCCTCAAGCTCATCGTCTGTCTAACTTTGTCTTTTTCCAAATCTCTTCTTTTCCATTTCAATCCCACCCGATGTCAACCCTCCGTTCGACCATCTCTTTCCTTCTCTCCCTGTCCTGCTGTGCAGAACGTGTACGTGAATATCAACCGCATCATGTCAGTGGGCAACCGACTATTGGAGTCGGGTCACTACGCCTCCCAGCAGATCAAGCAGATCTCAGGCCAGCTGGAAAAGGAGTGGAAGGCCTTCGCTGCGGCGCTGGATGAACGCAGCACTCTGTTGGAGATGTCCGCCAACTTCCACCAGAAATGTGACCAGGTGAGTCAGAAAAACATGTGCTAACGCAGATGTAGGGCTGCTAATAAAATAAAATTGTATTACAGGTTAATATGGTAAATATTTTTTAAATAAATTGGTAAATCGTATGATCTATGAAATGTCCCAAGGTGATATTTTCAAATTGCTGATTTTGTATAAATAATTCTAAATTGAAAGATATTCAGTTTGTTATCATAGAAGACAAAAAAGTGCAGGAAATCTTCACATTTTTTAAGGCTGAAACCAGCAATTGTTTGGCATTTCCCTTTTCAAAATGATCAATTCATTGTTTATGCTCTACACAAATTTTTGGTCTTCATTGGAAAGACTTTAAATTTGATGTGTTGTGTATATACAGGTTGACTGTTGTAACATTTTTCAAAATTAACCGTGTCAAGATCACAATGAAAATCATATCCAGTCAACAATTTCATGTACAGGGCTGCAGAAACAAAACCCTCAGTCTTCAGTTTAATTTTAGACAATATTGTGTTTTTTCCGCATGTTTACTTTAAGGAGAATTAAATAAATCTGACCCACTGGCTTAGTTTTAGCAAATAAACAAAACTCACTTATCTCTTATGTTGATTTAACATTGAAGAAATAGTTTTCAGGTTTACACATTAAATACACTTGCTTTCTTTCTGATTGTTAGATGAGAAGATTGATACCACTCATGTCTGTACACTGAATATGAAGTTACAGCTAGCAGTTGCTTAGCTTAGCTTAGCAAAATGAAGCTAAGCTAAAGTGTAAAAACAACAAGTTGTGGTTTTACAGTGGCAACAGG
Organism: Lepomis macrochirus; assembly: GCA_024633595.2. NCBI lineage: Eukaryota > Metazoa > Chordata > Actinopteri > Centrarchiformes > Centrarchidae > Lepomis > Lepomis macrochirus. The sequence goes on along the minus strand of JALXJV020000013.1, from coordinate 28,259,648 downwards.
ACTTTAGGAAGGAGCTGCTCCAGCCAAGGAGTTAATCCTAACCTAAAATGCTGCCTGTAACTTCATATTTACTGTACAGACATTAGGTGGTATCAATCTCCTCATCTAGGTCTTGGCGAGAAAAAGAAAAGAATATTTTACCAAACTGCCTGAACTATTCCTTCTGGTCGGGTTTAGTGGGAATTGGATTCAGTAAAACCAACATCGATGTACCTTTGGAATCAGTTGAGGAGCTGATATCATAAAAGATGCATGCGGAGATGTATGCACGCGCTCTGTGGGGTTGTTAAATAACCTGTTTGGCTTCATTAAATCCACAGAGCCAAACATATGCATTGGATTAACATATATTTACATACAAAGATGCTGTAAAGTATTTGTTATCTGCTGTTATTTCTGTCTGTGCTCATTAGTGAGGCCACTATGGAATGATTTCTGAAAAAGCACACAAGCAGAATCCCAGCTGGGGAACATGGGTGGTACGACTTTTCCGACCTGGAATGCTGTTGTCATCAGACCAGCCTTTCATGTTTATGAGCTGAAATAGAAACACATGCATCATTTAAAATCTTTGTTCTTCTTCTATATCTTATTCCAATTATCCTGAGCGTGATGTTTAAAAAGCAGTAGTGAGATGACTTCAACTTATGATATTTCTTTGAGGCCAGCCTTGCTGATTGATTTGTTTTCCTCTCCTCCCACAGAGGGGTACAGAAAGGTCTAGGAAGTCACCACAGGCCAATGAACAGCACTCTCAGCCATGGATAATTCTTCTTAAAAGTCTAAAGAGAGCTCATACGTGAGGACATTTCTGCATGTTTAGGTTCAGTAATAGTAAAGAAAAGGCTCCTCAGGCGATTTCTTGTGAACTCTGGAATGTCTGACTAACATGTGACTCCTGGGAAGAGCACATGGATGTATACACCGCCACTGTCTCGTGCCGTGTCTCATGTGAAATGATTTACGTCTGAGTGGCAGTTTGTGTACATGAAAATGTGTGTTTCTACCCCCGCAGTACATGAGTAACGTGGACTCGTGGTGCAAGGCGTGTGGCGAGGTGGATTTGCCCTCCGAGCTGCAAGACCTTGAAGACGCCATCCACCATCACCAAGGCCTGTATGAACACATCACTGCTGCCTACTCTGAGGTAATGTCACGCTTTAGAGCTGGAAGTTTACATACACTTAGTTTTAAGTCATTAAAAGTCATTTTTTTAATCATTCCACTGAGTTCATATTAACAAACTAGTTTTCTTATTAACTAAACAGTTTTACACAAGTCATTTGTCCAATAATTGATTATGATTATTTCACTTAAAATTCACTATAGCACATTTCCAGTGGGTCAGAAATTTACAAACACTAAGTTGACTGTGCCTTTTAAAACAGCTTGGAAAATTCCAGAAATATGAATCTATATCAGCAGTAAAAAGGGTCGACAAAACCTGAAAAGCCACTCAGCAAGGAAACACGCCATAAAAAAGCCAGACTACGGCTTGCATCTGGACATGGGGACAAAGATCTTGATTTCTGGAGCAAAGTCCTCAGGTCTGATGAAAAAAAAAATTAGACTGTTTGACCATAGTCACCATCGTTATCTTTGGAGGAAAAAGGGTGATGCTTGCAAGCCAAAGAACGCCATCCCAACTGTGAAGCACGGGGGTGGCAGCACGATGTTGTGGGCGTGCTTTGCTGCAGGAGGGACTGGTGCGCTTCACAAAAAAGACGGCATCATGAGTAAGTAAAATGATGTGGATGTATTGAAGTAACATCTCAAGACTTCAGACAGGAAGTTAAAGCTTGGCCGCATGACATGGGTCTTCTAAATGGACAGTGACCCCAAGCATACTTCCAAAGTTGTGGCAAAGTCAACAAAAAGTCAACAAAGTCAAGGTATTGGGAGTGGTCAATTGAAAATTTGCAAGCAGAACTGAAAAAGTGTGGGCAAGTAAGGAGGCCTCCAGATGTGACTCAGTTACACCATTTCTGTCAGGAAGAACGGGCCAAACTTCCAGCAACTGATTGTGAGGAGCTTGTGGAAGGCTGCCTGAAACGTTTGACCCAAGTTAAAGAATTTAAAGGCAATGCAACCAAATAGTAACTCAGTGTATGTAGACTTCTGTCCAACTGCGAATGTGATGTGAGAAATAAAAGGGGAATTATATCATTCTCTCTACTATTTCGCTTTTCACATTCTAATAATCGAGTAGTGAGCCTAACTGGCCTTTGACGGGGAATGTTTACTAGGATTAGATGACAAGAATGGTGAAAATCTGTATTTGGCTAAGATGTATGCAAACGTCTGACTTAAACTGTATATAATGTGCAGAACCATTAAGCCACAAAATGTTCATAGAGTAGAAAATTTACATTACAACGTAAACATGGACGTTTCCTGCTTAATTTATCGTTATTAAAGTCACTTCTAAGATACACAGTTAGGTCTACTGTGTTATTCACAAACTGTAGTAGCTTTTCTCTGTTGTTGGAAAATGAACTTTAGACTTAAGTTTAATCTCACTAACTCTGAAAAATGCACCTGTCAGTTTTTTGGGGTAGAATTACATTTTGTTGCTTTATCCAACCAACTTCTACACAGGACACAGTAACTCTTTACTTAAAGTTCAACTTTAAAAAACAACACTTTTTACACCACTTTTACTCTGACCATATTAAAGGAAATGCAACTGTACAGTGCAAAATATAACCTTTCACTGTGTTTCTCACTATTTCTTGCTTTGTGGCTCTTTCATGTATCATTTCTCTTTTTGAGTTTCAACTGTAAATACAACATTAAGTCTGTTCTTCTCCGGGCAATTGTCCACACAGTTTGCTGGACGTTAATGCCATTATGCTTTTAATTTGTCCTACTACACTCCTGTGCATATATGTAGTAGTTGTCAGTGAACAGAAAAACATGACAACTTATTTTCAGGTGAGCCAAGATGGCAAAGCCCTGTTGGACAAGCTGCAGCGACCTTTGACCCCAGGCAGTGCTGATTCGTTGACAGCATCAGCAAACTACTCCAAGGCAGTGCACCACGTCTTGGACATCATCCACGAGGTGCTGCATCACCAGAGGCAGCTGGAAAACATTTGGCAGCACCGCAAAGTGCGACTGCACCAACGTCTGCAGCTCTGCGTCTTTCAACAGGACGTCCAACAGGTCCATACACACACTCACACACACACATACTCATATATGTTTTTGTTTATATGCTCGCCCACAGTCCTAATTCCAGCACCAAACTTAATTTAAGTTTTTTCAGTATAACATGAGAGTGTTAGACAGTCCTTTGAAAATAGCAGGGTAGCCTACTGGTTAGAATGATTCTACTCTTAATAGAGGGTTTGATCCCAGCAGCAACCATGTTTCCTATCAAAATGTCCTTGAGCAAGTTGCTGGAACCTTGCGTCTTCGCTCATCATGCGTTTCAGTGGAAAGGAACATTGGATAAATGCCTGCGGTGTTAATGTTCTCTGCAGAATAAAGGCTTGAAAAGACGTATAATGAGCATGCCATAAATGGTCCAGTGTGATTATACAGTTGCATACTGTCCAAAAATCATGGGCATCCCTGAGTGTGTTGACATGGCAACTGTTGCTATGGCAACTGAATTGGGTCATATGTCCATGCAGATGCTGTTCATCCGTTAACACTGTGAAGGCCACGGTGCAGGGGAGAGGAGTGTGAAAAGAAAAGGCTTAGTGCAACGCATTTTACAAGACTAATCATTATTGCTGCCTTTCCCTCTTCTCTGGTCATCAAGGCTTGTGGCTCAGCTACCACCTTAAAGCACCCCCTTGTGGTGGCCTCTTTCTAATGTGTCTGTCTCACTTTTTGGACATGTGGTCTCTGTGCACAGGTGCTGGACTGGATAGAAAACCACGGGGAGGCCTTCCTAAGCAAACACACAGGTGTGGGAAAGTCCCTCCACCGAGCCCGAGCTCTACAGAAACGCCACGAAGACTTTGAAGAAGTTGCACAGGTAGCTTGGTTCTGTTTCTGTAACTCTCACTCTCGACTAGGTTTATGCCAATTTACTACTTTGTTAAAAGTGATATTTTCTCACATTAAAATTAGTTTTTTAATCGAAAGCGTAAAATCTGTAATGATGTTGTATTACACATATTATTTATTCAGTAATGTTTTTTAGGTATTCAAAATTCAAAGCGAGACTATGTTTTGAAAGAAGAAATAATGCATTCCTTTTCTTATAAAAGAAAAGTTCATTAGCAATGAAACACCATCCCTTGGTGAATTCTGTACACTCAGGGGTTTGTCTGCTACAGCCATTTTAGTCCATTATGAGCAGTAGCTAATTGTGAGTATTGGTAGCTATTGTTAGCTAAATTAATTGGCTAAAACCTAAGCTAAGATGCATATTTCTGTAAAATATTGGTGAGTCGGTTTAGTGACTTTATCACTCTTCTCTTTTATCGTACTGGTCCAATAGGTTTTAGTATTAGTCAGTAATTTTAAAAATAAAAGTGGTGTAGATGACGGATGGGTACTTAATGTAGCCATTTGTTTTTGTAGCATCTTTCTCTTCCTCTTTAAATCACTTTTGCCCCCTCGCTGTCTCTATACTTCTCATTATTTTTGTCTGTGCAGCTTTAGTATCACTGAAACTTGTCAGTGTACACGTCGCCCGCTTATCGTGTTTCATTTCCCCCTGCTTTCTATCTCTGCTCGTGTTCAAAATATGTTTTACTTGCATGAAATCATCTTCCCGGGTTAATCCATCTCTCCCCATCGCCGGCCTCGCTGTAGAATACGTACACAAATGCAGACAAGCTGCTGGAGGCGGCCGAGCAGCTGGCCCAGACAGGAGAGTGCGACCCAGAGGAGATCTACCAGGCCGCCCACCAGCTCGAAGACAGGATCCAAGACTTTGTTCGCCGCGTGGAGCAGCGCAAAGTCCTGCTGGACATGTCTGTCGCCTTCCACACGCACGTCAAAGAGGTAGGCAGAGAGGATGACGTAATGCTGAAGTGGATGGTGGGCTGCGTGTTTGTGTGGATGAGAGCTTTCACAGTGCTCCCTGAGCAAGAGGGAAATAATTACCAGATCAAATGGAGTCTATGTGTATTGTTTTGCTTTTATCCAGTTAGTCACATAAAGACAACTGTTTTAATCTGAGGACATTTCTCCAGTCCTCACCTTTTAAATGAGAATAGTTTTGGTGTAAGGTTAATATTAGAATCAGGTTCAGGTGACGGTGAATACAGAGCTCAGGTTTGACTATAAAATATGTGACAGGGATTCAGAAATTATGGCAGTCACTGAACTCTCCTCAGTGAATGTCAATCAACAGCTTTTGCAGTTGTGACGGTAAAATTGTTTGGAGAGGTGCAAACCAGTTTGTGCAACATGTTTTAATTTTGAGTGAGATTTCACACAAATCTACGTAAACATTTTATATGACAATAACCAAAAAACCTCATAGCATACTAAAAAAACATTAGGGCTTCAACTAAAGATAATTTTTATTGATTAATCCGTTGATCCTTTTCTCAGTTAATTAATTATTTGTGTGGGTGGTGAGAAATCATCATTGTTTCCCGAAGGCCAAGATAGCATCCTCAAATGTCTTGTTTTGTCCACAACCCCAAAGATATTCAGTTTACTATCATGGAGGAATAAAGAAACCAGAAAATATTCGCATTGAAGAATCTGGAATTAAGATTAAGATTTTTTTTCTACTTAAAAAATGATGAATCGGTTATCAAAATAGTTGGTAAATGATTTTATAGTTTGCAGCTAAAGGACTAATTGTTGCAGCTCTAAAACAATCATACTAATAAACATCTTCCTGTAGCTTTGGACATGGCTGGAGGAGCTCCAGAAGGAGCTGCTAGACGATGTTTACGCCGAGTCGGTGGAGGCCGTCCAGGATCTGATCAAACGCTTCGGCCAGCAGCAGCAGACCACACTGCAGGTCACCGTCAACGTCATCAAGGAGGGAGAGGATCTCATCCAGCAGCTCAGGTAGAGATTAGTATACTTGACCTAAAATGAAACCAGTGCTGAGCGTTAAAGATGAGCTTAAATAATACAATAGAGTTAAACCAATAAACTGACCCAAACCAACCCTTTAAACCACTTTAACTACTCTTAAGAGAAAATCCAGGAGCAGTGAAAGAAAACAAGATAATAGTGTACATGCTATTCCCAACAACTGATGCAGTAAGCCTCTGAGCCAATTAGTGACAATAGGAATGTTAAGAAAAACATTTTAGGTCCACTTACATAATGGCCTTCTAGTCTTTCAATAGCACTTTGGCAGGGTGATTTAGACACGGGCAGATTTGGAATTGAAATGTGTATGAATATGCAAATATATGCAGTGAAAGAGTTCGTCAGTGTGATTTTGAGAAAAGAGCAGTGAGATGCATGAAAACCAAAAAAAGAAAGCTGAGAGGATGGAAGGAGGTGTTGGAGAGGTGGATGCAGTTGACCCTCATTCTCCAACTCTATTTTTAAATAGAGGATGTTCCAGTCCCTCTTCTTCCTCCCTCTTCATCCACCCCCTTTGTTCTCTCTTTCTCTCTCCATCCCTCTCTCCCTGGTGTATTGGTTCCACACTGAATTCTTACATAAGCCTGCTTTTATAAGCGCGTTGCTAATTGTCTAATTGTGTGGCGGTCTCCCTGGGAGGCAGCTGTAACTCTACACATCTTTTTCTTGTGTTTGTGTGTGTGTGAGAGACCCTGTGCTATATGTGGGTGCCATCATGAATGTGCATTTTTGAGTTTGGGAGTGCATCTGTCACACTGATTAATCAACCTGAAGCCAATCAGAATCCGTCTGACCTCCTATGTCTTTGCTTACTCATATTTTGCGTCTCGTTAAGTCACTGGTGTCTGTGTTCGTGCGTCACGCATGTGTGCATCTGTCAGTTTGATGAATCAAAATCTGTATGACCTGCTTCCCTTTCCCACTCACTTTTGAAGAAGAAGAATCTGTGGTCCACATTGTGTGCACTAGTGTTAAACTATTGTTGGCCTTTTGTTAAATACAATAGATATGATTCATACTATAATTTTAGTATGAAATTATTATGATACAACAGTTTAACAAATAAAACAAATGACCAGGAAAAAGCAAAAATATCCGGAACAAGACTGAATATAGAATGTTGATTCATAATCATTAAATTATATAAAAGTAATATGTATCTACAAGAGGATTCATCTTGACACAAATGATGATACTTTTGATATATAAAATAGATGGGAATGAGAAATAAGCAAGGATAAAATTATAGGAAATATTTAGGAATTATGTTGGAAAGGAAGGGGTCCAAAAAATTTAATAATTATAATAGTTTTGGGGAGAACATAGTATGTACAGTATGTGCCCTTAGGTAAATATATATAAATATAATTTTACTAGTAATAGTTTATACTTTCTTTCTATACTCAGTTTAGTTATGTCTTTGTTTATACCTTGTTGATAAGGACCACACAAGGACTGTATTTACTTTCTCAATAAAAGGACAAAAAGGAACACAGAAATATTACACAAGAAACCAGATACATTTAAGTAGAAATTTTAAAGCTGTTTGTTTCTTCAGGCAAAACATTCCACAATTAAAATTCACTGCTTTGCTACATTGCAGCTGAATGAGCCACTGCAGGCTGTACTATGCAGCAGTTTTGAGAGCAGCACAGTTCACTTGGGGTCATGCCCAACTGTGTCTTTTATAGCTGTTTTTTTTTTTTTTGCACAGCGCTGCACTCGCCACTTATTGCTAAATTGAGTGTTTCTGTTCCAGGGACTCTGCCATCTCCAGCAACAAGACGCCCCACAACAGCTCCATCAACCACATCGAGAGCGTCCTGCAGCAGCTGGACGAGGCCCAGGCCCAGATGGAAGAGCTCTTCCAGGAGAGGAAGATCAAACTGGATCTCTTCTTGCAGCTCCGCATCTTCGAGAGGGACGCCATTGACGTGAGTCTGCTTGAGAGGAGTGCACGTGTGTGTTTGCTGTATGTACAGTGTGAGCCTGTGTTTGAGTGACTGGTGGTGAAACATTTTAACTGAAATGTTTTTAAAATAAAATACCAAAAATAAAATACCAATTTCCTGAGCTAGCTTGGTGCTACATTCTCAATGTGTGTAACTCTACCCAAGAAATCTTAAGAACTTATCAGTGACATCATTTTAAAAAAGCTGATCCAGCACTGTCAATACTCAAGGTAGCCTCTGAAAAGTGTAATCGTAATATTCTTCCTCAGATCATCTCTGACCTGGAGTCGTGGAACGAGGAGCTGACTGGTCAGATGAATGATTTTGACACGGAGGACCTGACGCTGGCCGAGCAAAGGTTGCAGCACCACGCTGACAAGGCCCTGACCATGAACAACCTCACCTTCGATGTAATCCACCAGGGACAGGAGCTGCTGCAGTACGTCAATGAAGTCCAGGCCTCTGGTAAGTACATTACCCAGACTGTACAGGAGATGCCATGCAATTCAGCGTAGCCGTTGGTCTTTGAAAGATTTTATTAGAAATCTATTATAATCAACTTTATACTGCAGTTTGCTTTGGCATCTTTGCTTAGCTTGCCTTCAGGTGAAAATTAGCTGGTAAATAAACTTTTTTGTTTGTTTGTTGTTGTTGTTTTTTTTACTTTAAACTGTTTCCAGTCATTAAAAGGTCTTAAAAAGTCATCCATTTTCTCAAATATGCAAATAATTTGCCATTCTGCATCCATCCTCCTGTGATCCTGCTATTATAAGCTATTATGTTTAAAATGCTGTAAAGTAGAAGTGAAGAGATGTTTGACTGACATCTGGTTCCCACAGCAGTCATCACTCAGGTGAGGGTTAAAGCAGGATACAGCTCATGTTCACTGTTGCTGCACAGATTTCTGTGTTGGCTACATTAGTTTAATATTGATACTTGTGTAGGTGTCGCGGGTCAGCTCTGGTCAGCATTTGTGATGAGAGGCACCCACTCACTAACAATAATAACTCACCTGTGATCTCACATGCTAATAGGTGCTCTCTAAGACAGCACAAAGCATTGTTACATCATGCCACGTGTATTGAAACATACTGTTAATATTATTAATCAAGAACCAAATTAGAATGGATGTAAACATGCATTAGGACATTATCAGGATCTAAGTATTTGAAGCAAGCCTTGGCAGGCAGGCAGAGCTTAGACAGAACTGCTGCATAGATAGAGGTCTCTTGTATCCATTTAAAGCTAATGTCACTGTGTGGCTTGCCTCCAGGCGTGGAGCTGCTGTGTGACCGGGACGTTGACATGGCTACGCGGGTTCAAGACCTACTGGAGTTTCTCCATGAGAAGCAGCAAGAACTGGACTTGGCGGCCGAGCAGCACCGCAGGCACCTGGAGCAGTGCGTCCAGCTGAGACACCTGCAGGCTGAAGTCAAACAGGTAAAACATGGTTTTATACCAGCTACAAGGCGCCATCTGCAGGCCAAGATTTCAAAACTACAGTATGTCAGGATATGTGTCTAAGAAAAGAGATCAAAGTAAAGTGTTGAATTGGTGACACAATTTGTTCTTGCCTCTTTTTTTCAGGTTCTCGGTTGGATTCGTAACGGCGAGTCAATGTTGAACGCTGGTCTAATAACAGCCAGCTCCCTGCAGGAAGCTGAACAACTGCAGAGAGAACATGAACAGTTTCAGCACGCCATTGAGGTTTGTTTATCCCATGAATTTCTCCCTTTATTATGTTCACTGTCCAAAGTCAGATTTTACTTCATTAATTGCTCATTATTTTTGTCATTCTAACCCGCTCCTTTCTCCAACTCTTTACTCTCTGCAGAAAACCCACCAGAGTGCCCTGCAGGTTCAGCAGAAGGCAGAGGCTCTGCTTCAGGCAAACCACTATGACATGGATCTGATCAGAGACTGCGCAGAGAGCGTGGCCTCCCACTGGCAGCAGCTGATGCTGAAAATGGAGGACCGACTCAAGCTGGTCAATGCCTCAGTGGCCTTCTACAAGACCTCTGAACAGGTAGGAAACAGCACAGTGGGTTGAGCATTTAGTTTGACTATTTGTCTCAAAAATTCCACAAAAAACAGATTTTATTGCCTGGACGACAGACCAAGTGCGTGTGTGTCCTCACAGGTCTGCAGTGTGTTGGAGAGCCTGGAACAGGAGTATAAGAGAGAGGAGGACTGGTGCGGAGGAGCCGACAAACTGGGACCCAACTGTGAAACGGACCACGTTTCCCCCATGATCAGTAAACACCTGGAGCAGAAGGAGGCCTTTCTCAAGGTAACTTACGACAAAATCCAAACGAACCCTAAACAGCAAATCAGGTCATGTCTCTGATCTGTGTGTGTGTGTGTGTGTGTGTGTGTGTGTGTGTTTCTATCAGGCGTGCACTCTGGCCAGAAGAAATGCAGACGTCTTCCTCAAGTACATGCACAGGAACAGCGTCAACATGCCCGGGATGCTGAGCCACGTCAAAGCACCAGAACAGCAAGTTAAAAGTAAGTAACAAGAAAATACATTGAATATTAAAATTAGATTGTAGAATGAATCACCTGAATACTGCATGTTGCGATTGAGCAGACAGGTCTAAACAGTTAGTTAAAAGTTTCGGATAAGTGGTTGGCATTGTTAGCTAAAAGTATTCCATAAACAATTTAAATTGTTAGCTTGAAGGAATAAAATAGTTGAAATGGCTGGACACAGCGCATAAATGACTGAGAAAGATAGCTAAAAGAAATGGGTAACACTAATGAGTGTACCACTCATGCCAACATCTCCAAAGGCAAAAAAGCATTTAATGAAGTTGGGCCCAGGTTCTGCGTTGCCAGTATGCAGTACTGATTGAATCTTTTGGCTGTTCAGGCTCTAAATACCTGAATTTTGAGTGTTTCCTGTTTCTCTGTTGTGGTCAGACATCCTCAATGAGCTGCTACAGAGAGAGAATCGTGTTCTCCACTTCTGGACAATGAGGAAACGGCGGCTGGACCAGTGTCAGCAGTATGTGGTGTTTGAACGCAGTGCCAAACAGGTACGTGAAACGCATAAACATGCAGTTACACGGATCCATTTTAAGGACAAAAGAGGAAAAACACTTGAGTGAAGCTGAAGTAATAAAGCCACACACTCGCGCACCTGCACTGCTCTTTGTTGTCATGTGATCTGACAGCGTTTCCTGTGGGTCTGTGTGTTTTCAGGCTCTGGAGTGGATTCATGACACTGGCGAGTTTTACCTATCCACACACACCTCCACCGGCTCGAGTATCCACCACACACAGGAACTGCTGAAGGAGCACGAGGACTTCCACATCACAGCCAAGGTTGGACGCAGATATAAACAAGCATGGCGCTGTGTGTATGTTTGTGTGTTTGCATATAACACTCTCTTCCCTCTTGTCCCTTAGCAAACTAAGGAGCGTGTGAAACTGCTGATCCAGCTGGCTGACGGCTTCTGCGAGAAAGGCCACAGTCACGCTGGAGAGATCAAAAAATGGGTGACGGCTGTGGACAAACGCTACCGAGACTTCTCCCTGCGCATGGACAAGTACCGCTGCAGCCTGGAGAAAGCCCTGGGCATCTCCTCGGACTCTAACAAGGCAGTGAGTGGATGTGTTTTGGTAGATTACAGGTGTAGACGATCAGCTAATTCACATTCTCACTTACTTGATCTGTCTCTTTAAATCACTTAATATTTTACTTTGTCTCTGCCTGTGTCAGAGTAAGGATCTCCAGTTGGACATCATCCCAGCCAAGGCTCCGGGGTCAGAGGTCAAGCTGCGGGATGCCGCTCATGAGCTGAACGAGGAGAAACGCAAGTCGGCGCGTCGGAAGGAGTATGTCACCCCTTCCTGTTTATGTCATACTTTTAGATATCAGAAAAACATAAGTCTTGTTCAGAGCAGGTTTATATATAAAGAACAGCTGAAGGGTCACACAGTGGCTACTTCAGAATAACTTAGCAGATTAAGAAGTGCACTTGGTTCTGCTTAATAAACCTGTTAAACATTTAGCTTGCTTAGCTAAAAGCTCCACTTCTGAACGGTACATGCTCTGCCTACAAATTAAACAAATAGTAGCTAGTCAGCATTTTCAGCACATTTTTCCTCCTGTTGGAAATATGTTTTATTGCCCCAAAGGACGAGCAATTAAATTATCGGCTCTGTGCCCAAAACATGCAGCAGTGCAGCCCAGTGGTAACTAACATTGGCCTTTATAAGAACGTCACAGGTTCAATTCTTGCACCTGTCAGTCTCCTAGTCAACAGTAATCTTAACACCAAACCCGACTTGCTCAATAGTTGTAAGTGGTTCTGAGTAAGAGAGTGGCTTCAATGTAAATGTACACACTTAATGAATTTACATGATTTAAACCTCCTCCTCTAGACATCAGCCTCTTCTTCACCAGCACCAGAACAGCAGCCACAACAGTGGAGAATAAATTAATCTACATGTAGTAGACGGGCAAAGGAGACTGCGTCATTTTGTATGAGCAGCACAAATCATGAGCATGATTTCAGTCTTTCATGGCTGGTTTATGACCAAGTTTTATGGCCCATAGCTCTTTCATTATTCATTAGCGTTAATGGATGAAGCAGGCAGGCTGAAAGAAAGCTATTGGCATGGTGATTTATCATTATGTGGTTGACGACAGTATGACAATTGTTCATTTTGTTCTTGTGTGTTTCTCTTTGTGTGTGTGTGTCCAGGTTCATCATGGCAGAGCTGATTCAGACAGAAAAAACCTACGTGCGAGACCTGCGGGAGTGCATGGATGTAAGTGCAGCTCCACAGCCCACCACTGTTAACCTGTTTCACACCAGAGTTGTGTAACACCTTTTCACACAAAATCTGGAAAGTTATCAGAGCCCCGTTAATGAGTTTGGTGGGGGGGGGTTATGTTATCCATGCAGACCTACCTGTGGGAGATGACCAGTGGAGTTGAGGAGATTCCTCCAGGAATCATCAACAAGGAGCATATCATCTTTGGAAACATGCAAGACCTCTATGAATTCCACCATAAGTAAGAAGCGCCTTCTGTGTTAAAATAAATACTAATAGTCATTAAAACAAAGTTGTTTTTTTTTTTTCATTTTGGTGTCACTTTTTATTAAATAAAGCTCATGCTTTTGCTTTTTCTCACATTAACCTCTGATTTTTTGTTTGATCAGCATCTTTCTCAAAGAGTTAGAGAAATATGAGCAGCTACCAGAGGATGTTGGGCATTGCTTTGTCACATGGGTATGTATCATTTGTTCACCAGCCCAAGCCTGCCATTCAGTTAACATTTAGTATCTTGTTCTGTAGCAATGGATACTTAAATAAATCCTTAGTGTTTGATTGCCCTTAGGTTCATGAAGCATGCCTTAGCTCAATCACTGTCAACTTCTAATCACCATCGCCTGTCTGTCTTCATCTAGGCTGATAAGTTCCAGATGTATGTGAGCTACTGTAAGAACAAACCCGACTCCACCCAGCTCATCCTAGAGCATGCTGGGAACTACTTTGATGTGAGTATCGCCTGTGGTCGTTAAAATAAACGTGGTCGTTGTCAGTAACGTCCGATCACATGACTCTTCTTCTCTCTGCAGGAAATTCAACAGAGGCACCGACTGGCCAACTCCATCTCTTCCTATCTGATCAAGCCCGTGCAGAGAATCACCAAGTATCAGCTCCTGCTGAAGGTAAACCATCGTACCAAATCTCACTGCTGCGGTGGCCATCTCCACACTTTCTTGTTGTCATAGTTTCTGTGCGTGTCTGTTTAGGAGCTGCTGACCTGCTGTGAAGAAGGTAAAGGAGAGATCAAGGACGGCCTGGAGGTGATGCTCAGTGTTCCTAAGAAAGCCAACGATGCCATGCACCTCTCTATGCTGGAAGGTGACAAACACACTAGTTATTTATGTTGCTATGATCTATTACTGTTAGTTGTATTTGTAGTGATCTCATCTTCTATCAAATTACAACTCTTCATAAAACACGCAACAACATGTTTTTTAAAGAATTTTCATGCTAATATTCCCTCCTCCTCCCAGGCTTTGACGAAAACATCGAGTCCCAGGGCGAGCTCATTCTCCAGGACTCCTTCCAGGTCTGGGATCCAAAAACCCTGATCCGTAAGGGTCGAGAGCGCCACCTCTTCCTCTTTGAGATGTCTCTTGTCTTCAGCAAGGAGGTCAAGGACTCAAACGGCAGGAGCAAATACATCTACAAGAGCAAACTCTTTGTAAGTAGATGATGGTGAACTGTTTTAATGACGAAAGACGTTTGGAGAAGATGTTTCTCTTTGCTTAACCACATTAACTGAAAAAAGAACAATGTGTTGAAAGAGCCAACCAGGCGTACAAGATCTTGATTGGTATTGGAAATCATTTTTAACATGGCTCAGTGCCTCATATCTTCAACTGCAGGACACAATTCAAGTCACAGGTCTAATTGTCTCAAGTGATGATCAAACTGTCTCAATATATTGCACTTCATTAGGAGCAAGAGCATTTCAAATAGCCATTCTACTGCATTGACAATTCTTTTTAATTCTTCTTCTCTCTTTCCAGACCTCAGAGTTGGGGGTGACAGAGCACGTTGAAGGAGACCCCTGTAAGTTCGCTCTATGGCTGGGACGCACCCCGACTTCTGACAACAAGATTGTGCTCAAGGTAAAACACACTTCCGCTCTTCTGTTTCTTCTAAAATCTCCTTTAGGGTTCGACCAATATGGGTTTTCAAAGGCAGAAACCTGATATAGCCGGGGACTAAAAGTCTTGAAACCAACAATCGTAACATTTACAGGTATAATAAATATGTGATCAAACAAGCTTCCATGTAAGCATGTTGGATATCACTGGCAATTTGGGGGAAAAAAGGCCAATGCTGGCCAAATGTTTCGGAAAACCTTTTACATTGGTCCAACCCAGGTTCCTCTTTTCATGTTCAACCCTCTCCTAGCTTTCTTCATATATTCTCATCTCCCTGACGTCTTGTTTGATTGCATGAGCAGCTTCTAGGTGGCCGAGAAGCTTTCTGTAGTCACAAACTCCTCTTTTGTTCTTTCTTCTTCCTCTCCGTCTTCTGTCTGTCTCTCTCTCTCTCTCAGCCTCTGTCCTCTGGTTAGATCCTGCTTTGTTCCATCTGTTAACACACACAGGCATATCGGTATATCTGGGGCTGTGTCTTCTGTGGATGTTTGTATCTCTAATTCTCTCTGTGGGCTGACGTGCCTCCACCAACGCTGCTGACACTGACTCAACCCCTTGACGCCCACAATCTCCCACCCTGGCTCTCTGCCACTTTATCAAAGTGACGAGTTGCCATCTTTTTCTACCAGAAAAATAAGCTTTTTAATGATTTGAACAATGTTGTAGAAGTAAGATATGACATCTCTTTATTTAGTTCTGTGAGTGAAATTTTCAAGCCCCCATTTTCAAACACCTTCTGTGGGTTTTTCCTGTTGAATATTCTCACAGATGGATTAAAAATTGTGTCAGCCGTTGGAACAGCATGAAGTCAAAATCCTAACACATTTAACTCTGAGCGTTACAACTCTATTATACATGTTGCCTACCAAACTAACTGCTGAGAAGCAGTCATGTGTTATGTGCATTGTAAATGAAGTATGTCTCATTACTAACTACACATGTTCTCTCTCACACACACACACACACACACACACACACACACACACATTACAATCTGCTACATGTTTAATTGGCCTACAGCCTGCTGTCGAGGCAAATTATCAGTGTTGTACGTTTCTATCATGTCAAACCGTTTTGTCAGCATAAAACAATGTCATGTACATCTTCTAAAACCAAACCAGTGAAATTCTCTATTTTATATTTTAAATTCAAAGCTAAGTCAGGGATCCAAACATGGAGCGATGGTGAGTACAAACTATCCCACAACACAGCCCTCAGCCACTTCTCACAAGTCTGAAACACAAACTCTTGGCACTTCTTATCCCTGCTATTCCTCTTGGATAGTAAGAAACACTCTAGATGGGCAAAAGCAGTAGACTACATGTAGTCCTCAGAAGGCAGCCACTTTAACACAGTGCCATAGCTGGAGGCTAAAAGATTGTAGCGTAAAATAATCTAGGGCAATGATTCACATCCAGCTGTACTTGGAACCCAGGGAGTACTCCACCAGTCGCCAAGGGGTATGTGGAAAGATTGCGTCGTCGCTCAACTACACTGAACAAAATTATAAACGCAATGCTTCTATTTTTGCCCCCATTCATCATGAGCTGAACCCAAAGATCTAAGACTTTCTCTATGTACACAAAAGGCCTATTTCTCTCAAATATTGTTCACAAATCTGTCAAAATCTGTGTTAGTGACCACTTCTTCTTTGCCCAGACAATCCATCCACCTCACAGGTTTGGCATATCAAGATGCTGATCAAGACAGCATGGGTATTGAACAGGTGTGCCTTAGACTGGCCACAATAAAAGGCCACTCGAAAATGTGGAGTTTCACTGTATTGTGGATTATCTCGGCAAAGGAGAAGTGCTCACTAAGACAGATTTTGACAGATTTGTGAACAATATTTGAGAGAAATAGGCCTTTTGTGTACATAGAGAAAGTCTTAGATCTTTGAGGTTCAGCTCATGATGAATGGGAGCAAAAACCAAAGGGTTGCATTTATAATTTTGTTCAGTATAATCAGAAAAAACTGAAATATCCACATATTGCCATAACACCTGAACACAGCATGCTGCTATTTAGAGTCTGTGAAAAATAGTTAGCAAGTGAGTGGAGAAGTCTAAACATTTTTGTTAGCTAAAAAATGAATTAATAAAATAATTAGTATAAAGTAATGGATAAACAGTAGACATAGCTGTAAATAGCCTAAATGATGTATATAGGTGTATATGTAACTGTTTTCCATTATTCTTAAATAGGAATAACGGAAGACAGTTCAAATAGTTAGCTTAAAAATAATTTATCAAAAATAGTTTAGTACATCTGAAAGGGTTGTTGGGGGTACAGCTAAAAAAAAAGGTTGAGAATCGTTGCTTTAGGGGTCCACGGCCAGAGAGTGCTCATGTAAGATAAAATGTGTCTGAAAATTTCTTTCAGTTGGTATGAAGTGATGAGAGGTCTGTTCAGACTTGTGTGAAACACGGAGTGAAACAAGAATTCCAAATAAAGTTCATTCCTTGACGACACTAATGTTTGACTTCTTGAACTCGTTCCACTGTCGACCAATAACAGGCGTCAAGCATTGAGAACAAGCAGGACTGGATCAAGCACATCAGGGAGGTGATTCAGGAGCGCACCATTCACCTGAGAGGAGCACTCAAGCAGCCCATTCATATTCCCAAAGCAACTACAGCCAAGCACCACAAGGGGCGAAGGTAAGCGTGTGACACCTACAGTGGAAGATCTTGTAGGGAGGGATTTTTTTAAAAATTGTTTTTTAATCAAACCAGTCATATTCACTCTTAAGTTAATTTAAGCTCACTTTCAGAAACACTTGTACGTTTTATTGATTGTTTGCGTGT
The DNA here is from genome assembly GCA_024633595.2 of Lepomis macrochirus. Classification (NCBI taxonomy): domain Eukaryota; kingdom Metazoa; phylum Chordata; class Actinopteri; order Centrarchiformes; family Centrarchidae; genus Lepomis; species Lepomis macrochirus. Next base: position 28,242,170 of record JALXJV020000013.1, on the reverse strand, counting down.
GTCTATTAGGGATGGAGAGGACCTGGACAGTCAGGGTGAAGGCAGCAGCCAACCAGACACCATCTCTCTGGCATCCCGCACGTCACAGAACACACTGGACAGCGACAAGGTGAGCCAAACACACACACACCCATGACCAGAAATGATGTCCTAACTGCACATTGTCTGTACTTTGAAGAGAGAAGAAGTGCAGCTTGCTTCCCAAAGCCAGCTCACAGTGATTTTCCTTCCTCTCTCAGCTCTCCGGTGGCTGTGAGCTGACTGTGGTGATACACGACTTCATGGCCAGCAACAGCAACGAGCTGACAGTACGGCGCGGTCAGACGGTGGAGGTTCTGGAGCGCTGCCACGAAAAGCCAGACTGGTGCCTGGTCAGGACCACAGACCGCTCCCCTGCACTGGAGGGCCTGGTGCCCTGCGCCATGCTCTGCATCGCCCATTCCAGGTCATCCATGGAGATGGAAGGCATCTTCAACCACAAAGGTACAGAATGTGAATGGTCAGTGGCGTGCGTCTGCGAGGGAGGACATGATACGTGTATTCTGGATTTAAGAACTCTGAAACAAAAAGTTCTTTAATTTCTGAAATCTTCATCATAAATCAGCTTTAAAGCATAACTTCACTGTCTTTCACAGACACTCTGTCAGTGTGCAGCAATGACTCCATCATGCCAGGGTCATCCGCTACGCTGCAGCCTGCACACGGCATCAGCTCCCACACCTCACCAGGACCTAAACGGCCAGGTATGGTGACCTTTGCCATACTGTCTGTTACGCTAAAGATCTCACAACCCTCCGACATCATAATGGTGTACAGAAAAATCACTTTTTTAATTTAACCAGAGTACTTTTCCACACAAGGTACTACCACTAATAAGTTATTCTAAATCCTTCTAAAGTGGGGAGTTTTAGTGCTTTTTACAACTAAAAATATCTCTTTAAGACAACAAGTATAGGTGGAACTGTACAGATGAATGCTATGTAGAAGAAATCTTTCCCTCCCTCTGTTATTCCACTGCATGGCTTTAAAGAAGCGAACTGAGTTTGGCGTGTTTGGTTTATTTCTAGGTAACACCTTGCGGAAGTGGCTCACCAGCCCCGTGCGTCGGCTAAGTAGCGGCAAGGCAGACGGCCATGTGAAGAAGCTGGCCCACAAGCACAAGAAGAGCCGAGATGTGAGGAAGAGCGGAGAGATGACAATGGGGTCCCAGAAAGACTCGGACGACAGTGCCGCTACACCTCAGGACGAGACTGTGGAGGAGGTGGGTGGATCCACGACAAATCACACTCTTTGGTCTACCTCTCGTCATTCAGCAGCTCTGTAAAGTATTGTGACATCGTCCCTGCTTTGCCATCCATTTGCGCTGCAGAGGGTTCGTAACGAGGCCTTGTCGAGCGGCACGCTGTCCAAGTCCAGTTCTTCGGGCATGCAGAGCTGTGGAGAGGAAGAGGGCGAGGAGGGCGCCGACTCTGTACCTCTGCCTCCACCTATGGCCATCCAGCAGCACAGCCTGCTGCAGCCAGACTCACAGGATGACAAGGTGAGCAGAGGGAGGACGTTACAGTGGGGACAGAAGAGAGGGGGTGGACAGACAGGCAAAGATAATGAACAGGGGAAGCAGAGGGGACACGGGGAGCAGGAGACGGTATGTTTTGGGACCGGGACAAAAACTGTATTCACCTTTGACCTTTAACATTTTCTGGTGCTACAAAGTTGATTCACATTATTTTTTTAAATTAAGGTCCCGAAATCACCAAATTTATCTTTTCCACATTTTGGAATTAGGGCTGGAAGAATCTAAATAAAGTGTGACCCTAGATGCTACCAGAGATTTTTGTTCATTTCAATATGGCTACAAAGTGTTTCAGTGCTACGTTACAGATAAATGACCACAGTGTTTCTGAACATATTTGTCAATTTTTAAGCTCTGATCGTTTGCTCCATTATTTTGCATTATTTTGTTTAAAGTTTTGTGATATTAAGTGTAGCCCAGTCCTATTTCAAACAATATTACAAAGAGTATTACAAAGTATTAACGTATTATCCCTTGTTTCCTAATTACATTTGATGTTGGTGTGCAGTGTTTATGCACACTATAGGTTTTTCCTAAAGAAACGGCCAGCTATGATGCTACCATAAACTTAATAACTCTTTTAGTGCATTTTCTCTTTTTGATTTAACCGTAAAGCCGCTGAATAGTATGTGCTTTGTAGAATAAAGGGAAGGGGAGATGGCTTTAATAGCCATCAAAATCAGTGACTGAAAATACATCACATTTGGTATATTGGTATACTCTAAGGGTTCATTGCAGTTGACTGTAGATCATGTATTATTATTTGAGACATAGGAACTAGCTAACTTTTAGGTAACAACGAGCTATTTTAAGCACAATCTATGATCATCTTAAAGACAAATGAAACACTTACAGGTCCTCTCTCTTGTCATTGCTGTTATGATTTTTAATTCTTGTAGGTTACATTTTCGCTCATTTCAGTCTCCCACTTTTCCCAAAAAGTGCATTTTCCTGACACGGTTTTAAGTGGCTCCTTAGTTTCTGTTATGCATAACATTTTATCCTGGCATATTGCATCATATTCTCCTTCTCTTCTAAAGCAGAAAGCAATGAAAAGTTTCAGACACGCCAAGTCTCCTCCTCGACTAAAGCGGAGACCCCTCTGACACTAATTTCTGTTTCTCTTTTGTTTTGTTTCCTGGTTGTATCGTTTGCTGTTTGCCACGCTGTAGCATTACCTTGATTTATGTCCTGTCTTTGCTTTGTCTCAGTTTCCATACCTCTCCATCTGAAATGTCCCGCTCGTCCCCCTCTGTCTCTTACCTCAGTCAATTCTTTAATTCTCTTTTTCCCCGCACTCTTCAGCTTTAAATGCTACTTGCTAAAGGCTTTTCCTTCGGTTTCTACAACACTTTCTAGATTGAAAGGAAATGAAGCTAGCAGCTTTTTTAGACTTAACTTTCTTCTTCTTTCTGTCCCCAAAAACTCACTCTTCCTTACTTTTGTATTTTTCTGAACTCTTAAACATTCCTGAATTTCCTTAGTGCAGAACTTTTTCCTTCCTTTTTTTTAGTTCCATTCATTTTGTCTAGTACTTTCTGCCCTGTTTCTACAACACGCCACTGTAATGCAGAGTCGACTGGGTGCAAAGGCATTACGGGAAAATGTAAATAAAGAAGGTGCATGTAGCTCTTTACTCTAAACTGAGGACAGTGTGAAGGTTTTTCCTGTTTGTGTTAGTGCAGATCAGACGGCTCTAATTCGCGTCAAGTATAAATTTCGAGGGAATTTTGTAATGCCTTGAGCCTGCTGGAATACCACAGGACTGCAGCTTTTTTCTGCATGTTTGTCATTCATAGGTTTGGAAAGCGTTGGTGAGGCTTAAAAGACACAAATAGATGTCAGTATAAATACAATGAGGAAACGGGGATTCCCTCTCTGCTGAGCAGGGATCTCCACTCAGTAATTATCTTAGTATGACCCCACACACTGAGGTGAAAGTTCAAAAGCCCCCCCTGTCCCCATCATCCTCCAACCCCTTCCCTCACCCCCCGCCCTGCCCACTCGTCCTCATCTCCCTTTTACCCTCTGTGCGTTAACCTCATTACCCATGCGAGTAATTGGCATCTCTAAACGCTGGCGAGGCCAGAAGGGCACACAGCCTCACCCAGAAAACCTAATTGGGGAAAGTCTTGAAGCACAGCACAGCAAGGGTGAGAGTCTCCTCAACTATATATACATACATACATACATATACCTCTTTCATTCTCGCTCTGTTAGCATCCTTTTTTATTTTTATTATTTCAAAGCCTGTTCATCATCACCAGGAAAGCACCGGAAACATCTTCCTTTCAAAACATGACTTTTATTTTTCCCCCCTCTCTCCAGCCATCTCCCCATCACCGTTTCAACATTTTTTTCCCCCACATCTTCATTTTGTTCACTTTCAGCCTCATGTTTTTACCTTTCCATTTCTTTTTAAATGACATATACTTTTCTTTTTCACTTTCTCTGAACCTTTTAGATATAAACCCCCAGCATTGGGGTTTCACTTCTTTTTCACTAAGTCATTGCTCACTCAAATAACCCAATCAAAACATTTGCTTAAAATAAAACTAAGAAACAAGCTCAAAAAAAGCTTGAAATGAATCTTAACCCAAACGTAAGCATGACTTTTACCCATAAAATAATATTAAGCTATTTCTTTTGCTATCCATTTATAGACTCTTCCAACTTAGTACATGTAGGTCATGGGTCAGGTTTTCACACAAAACAGGAGTATAATCTTTTTTAAAGATGAAGAAATTGTTGTTTTACATAGCAAGTTTAGTTGTCACATCTATTTAAATGACTGATTAAGTAAAGCTTGTATCAGTTATAAACTATAGTCGGGTTACAATAAACGCTACGTTACACTATCTGTAGGAGTTGTATTCACACCAGATAAAGAGCAGTTAGCAGACGTAGTTGTTAGATTTTATGTATTACCAGGTTCTAATGCTCTTTTTTTCCCCCCTCCACCCTCATCCCGTCCTCTCATCTCTCTATTTTTACCCAGACCTCTTCTCGGCTGTCGGTCCGTCCATCCAGTTCAGAGACGCCCAGTGCCGCTGAGTTGGTGAGCGCCATTGAGGAGCTGGTCAAAAGCAAGATGGTAGGATAATAGAGGAAACGGTCCAGAGTTTGTCTTTCATCAACTTTCAGACAGTGCAGTTAAATTAAACATGTGAATTGTAATATTTAATATTAAAAGCCTTCAGGTTATTTTAGTGTGCAGCTCTGGTGAAAGAACAGCCAGCAATAAGATTAGTCTTGTACTTCATTCTCACTAGGATTTACAAGAATTTTTTTAATGAAATCTTGTGTTTATATGCAGGAAACCTTGCCAGCATGTGGATCACATCATCAGCTGACTGCCTGAATATGCTGAAGCCATTTGTCACTTTTACGAGTTAGCACACACTTTAGTTTACTGTCTGTTTTTCCCTGGTGCAGGCTTTGGAGGACAGACCCAGCTCACTGTCAGTAGAACAGGGAGACAGCAGCTCTCCTTCCTTCAACCCCTCTGACAACTCCCTCCTCTCCTCCTCCTCCCCCCATGGAAGAGATGGACGAACGCAGGACCAGCATCCTCAAGAAAAGACAGTATGTCCGCTTCCTTCATCTGCATCACAGACAGACACTGAGGTGTTTTGGGAATTCGTTGTGACTTTCCCTCATGTCTGGAATTTTGCTTCTGTCTCTGCTGTAGTTATATTCTGCTGGAGTTGGTGGAGACAGAGAGAGAATATGTTAGAGACCTCAGCCTAGTTGTGGAGGTGAGTTGGTGCTCTATCAGCTGCTTATCTAGTTGTAAATTACTGTACCGTCTTGTGTGTGGAAGTTTGTTGGTTCCTAATAGAACAGTTTATTATTGTAACCAGCATTTTAAAATGACACTTGAAAGAATTAGACTTGATTATTTCCTGAACTTTGCAGACCCCTTGTTGTAAATGTGTGTTGTGTTTGTGCATCTGCACCATAAGGGCTACATGAGCCGGATGAAGGAGGAGGGTGTGCCTGATGATATGAAGGGAAAAGACAAAATCGTGTTTGGCAACATCCACCAGATCTACGACTGTCACAAAGAGTATGTGATGTACACATATGTAGAATACAGAGCTTTCTCTGACCAGATTCAGTAGTAGTAAGCTAGTACGGTAGCTTACTTCCCTTTCTCTCTCTCTCTCTGTCTCGTTTATAGTTTCTTTCTTGGGGAGCTGGAGAAATGTTTGGACGACCCCGACAGACTGGCGCCACTCTTTCTCAAACAGGTTCGCCCGCGGTCAATTGTCCAACTCCTGCTTTATTTGGACAATGCCTGTATACCCCTTTGATCATGCTGTAATTGTGTACGCTTTTTGTATCCAGGAGCGGAGACTAAACATGTATGTAGTCTACTGTCAAAACAAGCCCAAGTCAGAGCACATCGTCTCTGAGTACATCGACACCTACTTCGAGGTATGAGTCCATTATTTTGAAGGTTTTACTCTCTGAGACGCGTCAGGTTCTGTAGTAACCCCTTGGCCTTTGACTTTGTAGGACCTGAAGCAGCGGCTGGGACACAGGCTACAGATCTCAGACCTGCTCATCAAGCCAGTCCAGAGGATCATGAAGTACCAGCTGCTGCTCAAGGTTGGTCTCTTATAATACAGCAGAGGGCACCAGAGCTTTACCTCTTTACTCACCTCCTCTTTGTCTAGTCTTGCCATCTGAACAGGCGTCCATATTATTATACAGTCATATGCTTATAATCTACACTGATGTATAAAAGTGAGTTGTTCAGTTTATGTCACTCTTTTTCTGTTTAAGGATTTCCTGAAACACTCTAAAAAGGCTGGGCTGGAGTCTATGGAGTTGGAGGTAAAATTAATTGACAGCGCTCCTTAATCACAACTAAACCTTGTTCAGCAATCCCATCAACCTTCTGCTCCTTTTGTGACTCTTCCAGAAAGCAGTGGAGGTCATGTGCATCGTGCCAAAAAGGTGTAACGATATGATGAATGTCGGCCGGCTTCAGGGATTTGATGTAAGAACAAGCAATGCTGCGCTCATCAACACGAGTTCTTCACAGCATGTTGCCATCTTAACAAAAACTTCTGCCTCACATCATTTCAATTTTCTCCACCCCTCCCATGCCGTTTTCTTACACCTGATCTTCCCATTTCCATCTTGTTCATCTCCCTCTCCAGGGCAAGATCGTGGCTCAGGGCCGCCTTTTGCTGCAGGACACGTTCATGGTATTAGACCCCGAGGGAAGTCTGCTCGGCCGGATGAAAGAGAGGAGAGTCTTCCTCTTTGAGCAGCTGGTCATCTTTAGTGAGCCCCTCGACAAGAAGAAAGGTTTCTCCTTGCCCGGCTTCCTCTACAAGAACAGCATCAAGGTAACTGATATAAATGAAGGTTTGTGCACTGTGTGCTGCACTATCAGTGAAGGCCAGTGGAACTGAGGATGTATGAATATCTGTCAGCCAAATGGCTCCTCCTAGTGGATAAACTGCAGCCTGTATAAAAAATAATAATAAACAATGTCATTACTACTACTAATAATAAATAGATACATTTTCATTAGACAGATACATTTTCTCTTTAATAAAATATTGTCTTGTTAAGCAACAAGAACCTTCTTTTCTGGAGCTTTAGAGAAAATGTAGTCATCTGGATTAACTTTAAATCTGTATTATGGTAGATTAAGTCAATTCAGGGAAGAGAATGCAAGAAAAATGTTGAAGTAATGAATTCATTCATTAAAGCTTAGTATTAACTTGAAACTGGCTGTGGTATATAACAATATGTCTCCCTCGCCCTTTGCACTCTGTAGGTAAGCTGTTTGGGTCTCGAGGAGAATGTGGAAGGCGACCCCTGTAAGTTCAGTCTCAGTTCTCGCTCAACCAACGGCACCGTGGAGTCCTTTGTGCTTCACTCCTCCCACCCAGGGGTGCGTGAGGTCTGGACCCTTCAGATCAGCCAGATACTCGAGAGCCAACGCAACTTCCTCAATGGTAGGCGCACACACAGACAAACACATAGACAAGTTTTCTAAGAGGACTGTTGGCTACATGGCCATGCTTGTCTCTTTGGTACCTTATCGCAGCTCTGACCTCACCAATAGAGTATCAGAGGAACCATGTAGGGGCGAGCGGTGGGTCATGTGTGCCCAGCATGGGAGCTCCGGGTGGGGGCAGCAGTGGGTCCAGTGCGCCCCCTGGAGTCGGAGGTGGAAGCTCCCAGGCTAGTGCCATCCCTTCAGGGCCCCAGGGTGGCTCTCGTCGGCCTTCCAGGATCCCCCAGCCCTCACGCCTGCCCCAGCCCCTACGCCTCCACCCTGGGGCCGACCCCGACGGCCCCAACAAGATGTCAGGTACGGAACGTCTGTCTATATTTGTGAAATTTTTTTTGGAAAGTGAAAGATGTGACTGAGGTGTGAGTTCTGCTCACTTATGATCCAGGTTCGTCGCCTTGTCCTGTCCACCCTCCCCTACTCCCTCCGGGGGGTAGCCCGCAGGGCAAGCGCCCCATCCAGACCCTAGAGGACCAACCACAGACCCCCACTCTTCCTACCCCTATTCCCCGCGCCACGGTTGGGCCCCTGCCCTCTACACCCACATCCAAACCACGGCCAGGAGCCGTGTCCCCAATGGCCTTGCCCCTGGCCACTCCTGCCTTTGGCAAGGATGGCCTCCCTCCTCCCCCTCCCAGCCCGGGCCAGAAGTCTGGATCTGGATTTTGGAGCTCCATGCCGGGCTCTCCAGCCAGCCGGCCTGGCTCGTTCACTTTCCCAGGGGAGGCAGGAGAGACTCCTGTCCGTCAGAACTCAAACCAGATCCAGACTGGCTCTGGATCTAGCAGCCTAACTCACAGACACTCCACACACAGCAAGGAAGCCGACCGCATGAGTACGTGCTCATCGGCCAGCGAGCAGTCCATCCAGTCCACCCAGAGTAACGGGGTAAGACTAATACCTGCTGACCAGTGTTGCACCGACTAACACCAAGGCAAAGGGAGGCCTGGTCTGTCCTGTCTGTCTCCTGTCCTGCTGCAGCCAGCGCTACTAATCTGTCCCCTACTACGCATCTCTGACAACGTTCACTGCTCTTCAGCATCATCTTTTCTAACTTTAGCCAATTTCTGAAGACAATCTCTAGCAAACGTTTCCACTGTCAACACGTTTTCAGGTTCAAAACCTCTCTAGTGGACCTCAGTCAGCTGCTCAGTGATTCACTTTCAAGGCTGTCTCTTTATTTCTTTACTCTTAACTAAGCTTATACTAACACCTGACTTCCTCCTGGCCGTCCTTCACCTCCTGCTGTCTTCATGGTGTGTTACTGAAATGTACTTTTGCTGAAGCTAACCTCTGACGTTTGTGGTTCGCCTCCAAACGTACTGGACAGAGATCCTCTCATTCAGCCTAACGTTCCTCCTCTCGCCTTTGCCTGGAGCTGCAGAGCAAAGACGAGTGAAATGAAAATCTCCATCTTATTCCTGCCTTTCTTCATCCACTTCTTTGTTTCTTTTCCCCCCAAGATGAAAATAATGAATCGCTGTTTTTTTTTAGTCTTTCTCGCACTTCACTCTAATCTTTTCTGAAGACTTTATCAAGTGGACACTAATCAAACATCTGTCTCAGTGTCTGTCCTCTGCTTCCACCTTCTCTCATTTTTCCAAACGTATTGTATTTATATTTTAGTTTGAAATCCCAACTTGTGTTAAGATTTTCCTGCAAGGAAGCATGTGAGATTGGACTTACAATTTCCCACGTGCCCGTGTTTCCTCCCCTGTGGTGTGCAGAGTGAAAGTAGCAGCAGCAGTAGCGTATCCACCATGTTGGTGACCCAGGACTACATGGCGGTGAAGGAGGATGAGATCAGCGTCATTCAGGGTGAGGTGGTCCAGATCTTGGCCAGCAACCAGCAAAACATGTTCCTGGTGTTCAGGGCGGCTACCGAGCAGGGCCCAGCCGCCGAGGGCTGGATCCCCGGATTTGTGCTGGGACACACCTCGGCCATCGCCCCCGATTGCCCCGAAGGATCCATCAAGTAAGAGCGCTGAGAAATTGTTAATGTTCTGTCCAAATGGGTTTTTCGGAATTATTAGTTAAAATGAACGGTTGCAGTCTCATATGTATCTCAGCTCCATCCTTATAAGTGAATGGAGACGAATAAATCTACCTCAGTGTGATTTGACTGGTTCCCTTTTGTTGCCCCAGCAGGAAGTCTTCATCCTGGCACACGTCCCTACGCATCCGTAAAAAGTCTGAGAAGAAGGAGAAGGAGGCAAAAAAAGAGACCAAGCTGGAAAACGGTTACAGGAAGTCCAGAGATGGCATGGCCAATAAAGTTTCTGTAAAGGTGAGTTTATCAGTACGTCTGAGGACACGCTGCTTGTTAAGTCCTGCTTCTGTTCTACTTTGCATTTTTCCCACTGACCTGTTTCGTTCTTTCTTTTTAGCTTCTAAATCCAAACTACATCTACGATGGTAAGTGTTAACTTTGTGGAATTGTGTTTCTTTGAAGATTAACAAATCTTGTGACAAGACCAATTCCATACATCATCAAAGGCATCACTTAATCAGTCAGCGCTGAAGTTTGAATATCATCTCCGCATTTGGCAGGATTTAATCTCAGTTTTTATTTTCTCCTCTTTCAGTTCCCCCAGAGTTCCTTGTACCTCTGAGTGATGTGACATGTGACAACGGAGAGAGCGTCACCCTCAGGTGTAAGGTCTGCGGTCGGCCCCGGGCCACTGTTACCTGGAAGGGACCCAACCAGAGCAACCTCACCAACAATGGACACTTCAGCATCGCCTACAGGTAAGAAAACGCAGTCCAGGCTTCACCGCACGAGTGCCTTTTGGTGTTTGGTAAAAAATCAAGACTGCAGCTCAGATTTTCTTTTGGGGTTATTGCGTGGCATTGTGCAATAGGAATGCCACTCGTTTGTGGCCCCACAGTTGACTGTTTCAACAAAAAGAAATTGCCGCTCAACAAGGAAAAAGTTGAATGTTGGAAATCAGGTGTAGATTCACATGTATGTGTTTATTTCAGTGACACGGGTGAGGCGACGCTGCGGATAATCGGCGTAGCCTCTGATGATGACGGCGTTTACACTTGTGTTGCCACGAACGAGCTGGGCAGCGTGACGTCGTCAGCCAGCATCAGAGTGTTAGGTAAGAGAAGAGAACCAAATGTGCGGCATCGAGCCCTCCGCACAGTTTGGACATGAATTGATTGTGTGTTATTTGTCTCAGCCGTGTCCACTGACGGGATCCGAGTGAGCTGGAAGGACAACTTTGAGTCTCACTACGCTGAGGTGGTTGAACTGGGCAGGTAATAGACTTAATATCTCAGTGTACAGTATAGGTTTTGCAACATCATTGTACCAACCCTGGCTTTTTGTTATGAATAGAACTTTTGACATTCAGTGTTTTCTGATATGATTGATTTTGTTAAATGCCTAAAACATACTATACACATAGGTTGTCTATGAATTAAATTGATTTGAAAAACTATTTGAAGTAACTGACATCTGAATGTCCGCCCTCCCCAGGGGTCGTTTCTCTGTTGTCAAGCGTTGTGACCAGCGGGGAACCAAACGCACAGTGGCGGTTAAACACGTGAACAAGAAGCTGATGAGGAGGGACCGGGTGACTCAGGAACTCAATCTGCTCCAGAGGCTCCAACACCCCCACATAGTCAGCCTGATAGACACGTATGAAACCCCCAGCAGCTACGCCCTGGTCCTGGAGATGTGAGAACTCTAAACATATGTAGCTCATTAGCTCCGGTCGGGCCTGCATTTGCATTTCTTCCATCTGATGTTGTACTACTTTTGTGTGTTTGTTTCTCAGGGCTGACCAAGGCCGTCTGCTGGACTACATTGTTAGCTGGGGGAATCTGACGGAGGAGAAAGTGGCCTGCTACCTTCGAGACGTTTTAGAAGCTTTACACTACCTGCACAACTGCAGGATAGCACATTTGGATGTAAAAGTAAGTACAACCACTGTAGTGTTGTTTTCATTACTGTGATTGATATTACATATAGCAGCACAGGGGAACCCCCTTCAGTGTGTGAAAAAGATTTGGCATCTTTTTCACGGAGGAGGATTTGTTTCTTTCCTTACTTATTGTTTGTCCCTCTTTCACAGCCTTTGTTAAAAGCATCTGTTTAGATCTGAGTCAGTGATCTGCTCCTGCTGCAACATTTTGATTTTGAAGATCGATACCACTCTCATATCTGCGTGACAAGAAGCTACTGCCAGCAGCCATTTAGCTTAGCACAAAAAGTCTGGCACATAATCATCCATAAAAAACACAATTTTTTACACTTAACAGTTTTCTGTACTTAATAAACAAACAAGATATAATGTGTTAATTAATAAGCCTTAGTGGTGCTGTTGGTGGATTTTGTTTCCTTCAGACAGAGCCAGTTTAGCCAGGGGCTGGCTTCATATTTACTGTACAGAGATGAGCTTGGTATCAATCTTCCTATATTACTCTATTTCCTAAAAGATTGAGCTGTTCCATTAAGATATGCCCAGGCTTTAAATGCTGAGTGTTTGACTGTTCTGAAGCTAAGATTTTACACAGTAAAATGTCAGCTGTCAACATTGTATTTGTTAAAACACCTAAAGTACTTACATGATCTCGATTTGGTCGTCATGGTGGTTAAAGGTCACGTTTCCAGATTTAAATGGATCAACTTGCAGTTGGATGCTGTTTTTCCTATGAATACTGAAGGTCATACAGACTTTGCATGATGTCTCACCTGCAACAACAAATGAATATAGCGTGGAAAACGTGCTGGACTGTAGTAACGAATAAGAATCAAGTAGACAAGACTAATGGTGATGCTGTAATCTCTTTTCCCAGCCTGAGAACCTGCTGGTGGCCCACAGCTCCAGCGGCCAGCCAACAGTCAAACTCACAGACTTTGGTGATGCTGTCCAGCTCAACAGTGCCCACTATATTCACCCTCTCCTGGGCAGCCCCGAGTTTGCCTCCCCAGAGTTGGTCCTTGGAGAGCCGTTATCCCTGACCACCGACCTGTGGAGCCTGGGCGTGGTGACCTACGTGCTGCTGAGCGGCGCCTCACCCTTCCTCGACGAAAGCACAGAGGAGACCTGCCTGAACATCTGCCGGCTAGACTTCAGCTTCCCCAGGGATTATTTCCAGGGCGTCAGCCAGGCGGCCCGGGATTTCATCTGCCTGCTCCTGAGGACAGACCCTGGCAGGAGGCCTCCAGCGGGGATCTGCCTCCAGGAGTCGTGGCTGCAGGCCAGTCCAGCTGACGGCCGTGCCAGAGCAGAGGGCTGCCTGGACACCTCCCGCCTCATCTCCTTCATAGACAGAAGGAAACATCAGACTGACGCCCGGGCCATCGGAGGAGTCAGGAGCTTCATCCAAAGTCGCCTTCAGCCCTGAGTTTAAAGGATAGGATATTGGATACACAAGTCCAAACCAGCCCCCTAATCTTTGCCGCCTCCAACCTGATCATAGCTGACAAAGCAGTAAAAACTGGATGTTGTCCAGTGCTGAGATTGTAGGGGCTGCAGGCTCCTCTGGATTTGAGCATCTTGATGGTCTAGATGTAAAAGCAAGGAGAAATAATGAATGCTGATCTCATCCTCTTTCACAGAATGTTGATTCACTAAAGTCCTGTAGTCCTTTCACCAATTAAACAGAGACCTGTTTAGGTTTTAAGCCAATCAGAGCCCTAGAGAACAGAGTTCTCACCAATCACGTAAATTATGGATGCCCTTGTCTACTGCTGCTTGCTGGTTTCAACTTAAAACAGATTTTGTAGTTAAGAGAAAAAAATGTTTTAAAAAAACAAAATAATAAAAAAACATTATGAAGTAATTTATTTTCCTTTGCGAGAGTTAAAGCTGATCAGAAGAGCCAATTGATCGAGCTTTGACACCACTGCACAGATGCAGAGCTTTCAGGAGAAAGTGATGCCAACAAAGCTAGTGAGAAACAAACTGCCCTCCCTCCTGTTGCCAGAGGGACACAGATGTATGTTTTTGCTCTTTTACACTAAACTGTAACTCAAAGACTTTTGAGAAGCAGCCTTTTCTTATAGAAACAATGTATACAAAGGAAAAGTACTGTCTCTACGTTTCCAAGAAAAAAAATATTAGTAGAAAAAGGTCATCAGTTGGAAATTGCTGTGGACTCTGTAGACACCTGGAGACAGTGACTGAGGTTTGATTTTATTTAGACATTTATACGTCCGATCAGAGCTTTTTGATGGCTGCGCTTATATAATGTACCTAATCTAAAATGATACCATGATGACCATGTCGCGAGTAACAATGCTGCACTGTCCAATCTGAGAAGAAACAATAGACATCCATCAGTTTGCTTTTCCTAGAACAAAACTTGTGTTGCGCAGATATGAGATGTTTAAGCCTTACCTTGTATATAGACTTCTGCCTTCTTTCCTCTCACATTCACAGCGGACTCCTGCTTTCAGATGGCAGGACACGAGACTGTCGGAGCCTCAGTGGCAGCAGTGATTGCCAATCAGATGGGAGTGAATGTGGAGGCAGTGGAAGAGAAATTACTGTAAATGCACTCATTGTATGTTATGTTTGATTATCATGTGCAATGTTGCGGCTTTAACATTTTATGCAACTATTTATGAAGACATCTGTTGTATCTGTAATAAATCTAGAGAAAAGCACGTACTTGGTACTGCAAGCACTGCTGGTAGTTTGTGTTTATTTGGTCTTTGAGTGTTACAACTGCCAGGCCAAGTTAGTTCACAATCTATAATCATTACGGTTTGATCAAAAATGATTTAACACTTTTTGTACTGTATGTCTGTAGTATTGGTACACCAAAGTTGCTCTAGCTTTATAGTACTTAATAAAAATGTTTTATTGTGATTATGGTTCACTTGAGTTAGGTTATCTATGACCATGTCAAATGATTGTTTACACTAGTTAAACACTATGTTGGAGGAACAGGATTAGTTTGTTTAGTGCTCTTTAGTAAAGAGACGGGATTAAAGTTCCTCTTCACAGAGAATGGAGCATTGCAGTTTTATTGGAAGAGTTGAATGGGAGATTTTTGTGCATCATTTACTAAATGGTGGTCTAACTTTGTGTTTGCCAAAATATTTTTTCCCCTAAATTCATGTTCTTTGTTAAAAAAAAACAAAAAACCAAAAAACCCACAACACTACCCTAAGATGGCGACTTTGGTTTCATTAGTTTTCTGTCCTGGAAATTAAAATGAGATAGCTGTGCTATAACCACTTAACTACACATGAATCCATTGTAGGGTTAGGATGTGTCACGTTTAAACTGATCCTACCAGGAACAGACATCCAGTTACCTTTTTATTTATTTGAAAGGTGTGCACAGGCCATTACAAACAAGGACGCTTGGACTGGATACCTCAGTTTAGGGTTGTTGTTTTTTTCCATTGTTGTTTGTCTTTTTTTGTCATGTTTGTTACTTGTTTTTATGTTTTTTTTTTAATCTTTGCATGTATATTTCTTTGTACAGATCATACATCATTTCTCTTGTAAATATTCTCATTTTGCCATCAGTTATTTGAAAATTAAACAGAATGAACACGTGTACACTGTTTGACATTTTGTTTCCGTAATCATTGTTTATTATTTTTTGTTTTATTATTTACACCTATTTATTTTATGCTAAAATGGAAAACTAGCGTAAACATCAACTCAACTTGTGATGAGCGTAGATAAAAGCTATTTCAACCTGCACGTTTCTTGACTGCATGGCATGTTGATGGGCTGAGAATGCTAGTATGCACAGTAACTGCTGGTTTTTCACTCCATACATAACGAGAGCTGCCTCTGTGTTTAGTTGAGTCTTCAACCATCATTCTAGGGGGTGATATATTTGTAATTGATTCGGAAAGCTGAATTTTGCAGCTTGTTTGATACAGATCCTTAAATTTGGGAATTAAAGAATTGTGACCACAATGTGCTCCAACTCTAGCCAAGGTCTTTTAAACATCGAGTGGTTTATCCATCATAAAAACAGGCCTTTCAACATTAAGATGTATCTACAGGAGTAGTCTCAGATCAAATTTAAATGAACTCCACCAGGAGTAAGAATGTCAAGAAAGTTGATGTCCATAGGCCACTCTTCTATGAAATGTCCACTAGACTGCAAAGGGTTTTTTTTTTACTTTAAACTAGGAGTATGAAACCATTACTTCAGCAAATGTCTTCACCTTGTACTGTCAAAAGGAAGGCCTACTGTTATAAAGTTTTGGTCACACCTCCAGCCAGCCTGGTTAATTCACCTGGTGTGGTGTTTGGTCAAACTTACCCTCAGACTTGTGACACCTGTGGTGTAACGGTGCTCAACTCCATCTGTTAGGTGCGCGCTGTACAGTACCTCAGGTAATCCTTCCAATAATATGTTTTGCATTTGGAAAGAAATGCCCCTTTTGTCTTGAACATGACTCAAGTATTTCAGTTTTCTAATGTTCTAGTCATGGACCTGATCTTGTGTTCAAGATCCTTTGCATCCTTTGCTCTGCAGCATGTAATCAGATGTATTTTTAAGAAGTGTAATTGTGTCTTCCTCAGTACAAATTTGGGATTTTGTATGATAGGGCCCAACCAATGGAGCAACCGGGTGATATGAGCTTATTACAGATATTACAGCCAAATCCACTACTGAGGTTGCTAAAACCAGATTAATTGAGTAATTTAAGACCACAAAGATATTTATAATAAATATAGACTGACTCTAATTTCCACTCAATCATGGGCACATTCATATCTCACCTCTTTCATCCTGACAACGCTGAATGATGGGGTTGTAACCCGCGGGGTGCTAATATCCCCTAAGCTTGCAGGTACATCAGAAGATATCTAGGTTCTATGAGGAGGCTAAATACACAAGCAAGCAGTAAAGCACCCAATGATACCATTTAACTCCCCGCTTAATGAACCACACACCAACTCAGTTAACTTCTGTCAAAAGGATTATATTGTGGCTTGTGTTCTCCTACCCAATGTTCTACAGAATAAAGCAACCCGCCTAGGTACCTCACAAGTGTCACAGTAACATTTGGATTAGAGGTAGACCGATTAATCGGCCGATTATTGGCATTTTTTAACATAATCGGCATCGGCCAATATCCAAGTATATCAAGCCGATTATTAGGCAGGCGCATCTGTGGGCAGCCTAGTGTTGTCGTGGAACACGTGTTTGACGATGCGCTGCCGCGAGTCATTTTCCAGCCGAAGTGAGCAAGTTTATTTGACAGTTTATTTTCTTCTTACCCGTTTTGTTTATTTAATATATGTTTATACATTTATACAATTTATTTATATATGATTTTTTACATTATACGTTTTTAATTTATAAGAGCAGATTGTTCAAGTGTTCAATAAATGTTTTAGTTGAGAAAGTTTGTCTGTTAAGTAATTATCATTTCTTTTACATTTTATATTTCAAATAGAGGTTAAAAACCAAGCAAATATCGGCCAAAATAAATCGGCAGCATTAATCGGCCATCGGCCGACCCGGATTTCAAAAGGTATCGGCATCGGCGTGAAAAAAACCATATCGGTCGACCTCTAATTTGGATTGTACACTTTTAGGGCATCAATGACCAAAACCACAGTAGGAAACACTCACTAACTATAAAACAATACTAAATGCCTACTGTGTATGGCTCTCTAAAATCCCCAAAACTCCATTGGAGATGACTAGTAGTTCGAAATGGTATTAGAACAGTCAGGTTAGAGACCAGGAATTACTACCACATATTTTCAACTGTTAAGGGTCCAACCACAACAGGAGAACAAAAGATATATAAGATCTCAGAAATAACAGTCAAAATTTCTTCACAGAACCCCAGAAAATACATATGAGTCTCTACACCTTTGTCCAGCAGTGTTCCAAAAGTTTTAGATGCACTTAAGTCCTACCACCCTTAGTTAAGAAGTCCAGTCCATCCAGGCTCCCAAGAGAGGGGCGACGAGAGGAGGATGCAATGGAGGTGAAGATGGCAAAAATCCAGATGAGCAGTTGATAGTCACGGTGGATTCCCAGAAGCAATGATGGAGGCTCAGTCCGCTCAGTTCAAGTCTATTGCACAGTCTCACAAAAAAAAACAGCCTGCACAAAATGTGCAGAGAATCACTCAGTTGTCCTTGAACAGTTCACTTATAATTTCTTCACAGGAACTATTAAATACACACACAATTACATATTACATATCCCATAACTCATCGACCATGCATTTTATACACACAGCTTTAACTTTGGCTCAACTTAATGAACTATTTTACCCCAACTTAGAAGACTATATTTATGTAGACTGCTATTTGCTCATAGCTGACATTAAATTATTACCAATTGAACACTCTTCCTACAACTCATGCAATAAAAAACATACCACCAATGATTTATGTATCTTTAGCATATTCCCAGCTGGTTTACATAGCAACAACACTATCGGGTTAACAGCAGTTTTCAGGGTCAACAATAGCCAAGGTGCTAATTTGTTGCTCAGCTAGCAGCTAACTCACCGGAATACTCCGTTAACACACCGGCTTGGACCGGTTCGGCAGCTCCGTGGCCGTTGTGTAACCCCTCTTTCCACTCCAAGAATCTCTGTTTCGTTATCTTCACTAACTTTAAATTATAGCCCCGTAGTTAGCTTTGGTGAACTTCCTACACGAAGCTGTGTGCTAAGGCCACTAACGTGCTTGCGTCGCACGTGTCTCTGCCGGAGAATAAACAGGAAAACGGCAAGAGGTGGTCTCAAGTACACTCCCTACAGGGCCACTAGGAGGCACCAACGGACTATAAACTTAAAGTAGCTGTTCTAAGGATTTCTCATCTGTCTGATTATCCTGATCTGCCCACAACGGCTACTGGAGACCATCAGGCTACAGGGTCATGAATTGACCCTGAGTTATGAGTTATATTATACCAACAGATTATGCCAAGAGTGAGAGTCAGAAAGACAGACAGAGGTCTGATTCAGCCAGATGTTTCCATACACATTTTGGAATTATGTATAAAAACAGCTGGATAGAAACATGACTATTTTTGAACATGACTATTTATTATTTTCAGAATTTATATTTATGTTATGAATATTAATTTTCATACTGTTGAAGAAATGTTTTATAAAATGTGAGTTAGTGACCACAGCAAGTCACTGTCTATGACATAATATTTTAAAATCAGGTTTTTCTGAAAAATGGTACTTTCGCCCCTGCTATCCTCGATCTTGCAGTAAGTATAGTTTCTCTTTTTCACTGGTCATTTTCATAGTAATTGATGGGAGGAGTCAAGGCAGGGATTGTGACTTGTGCATGTGCGCTCAATTTCACACTAATTGTGATGTATAAAGAAAAGGTACGCAGGACCTGGCGTACGCCTGGTTTTAAACGTGTATATTTCTGTGCATATGTAGCCTACTGAAATTCTGTGAGTACGCTATCTTTCATTATGAAAGCTGCACAGTCTGTTATACATGAGGTCCCTGGGCTGTAATATAAAAGGGCAAAGGGATTGTGAATGATACATTTCACCACAACAGTGGATCACAAACTTCCTGACTGACAGGAGTCAGCAGGTAAGACTGGGGAACATCACATCCAGCACCCAGACTATTAGCACTGGTGTCCCCCAGGGAACAGCTGCTCTTCTCCCTCTACACCAACGACTGCACCTCAGGAGACCCATCTGTCAAACTCTGACGACACAACGGTCATCGGCCTCATCCAGGACAGTGATGAGTCGGCCTACAGACGGGAGGTTAATCAGCTGGCTCTCTGGTCTGGCCAGAACAACTTAAAGCTTAACACGCTCAAGACTGTGGAGATGATTGTGGCCTTCAGGAGGAGCCCCCCCCCCCCACTCTGCCCCCCATCACCATTCTCAACCTGCCCTGTATTTGCTGTGGACTTCTTCAGGTTTCTGGGATCCACTATATACAGTACCAGGACCTGAAGTGGGAGCCCAACACTGACACCATCATCAAGAAGGCCCAGCAAAGGATGTACTTCCTGCGCCAGCACACGAAGCTCAACCAGCCTAAGGAGCTGCTGATCCACTTTTACACAGCCATCATCCAGTCTGTCCTCTGCACATCCATCACTGTCTGGTTTGGATCTGCCACCATAAGGACCAGGACAGACTACAACGAACAGTCAGGACTGCAGAAAAGATCATTGGTACCAACCTGCCCTCCATTCAGGACTTATACATTTACAGAGTCAGAAAACGGACGGGAAACATCACTGCAGATCCATCTCACCCCGGACACAACCTGTTCCAGCTTCTTCTCTTCTTCTGGGAGGCGTTACAGAGCACTGTACGCCAAAACCAACAGACTCAGGAACAGTTTCTTCCCACAAGCCATCATATTGATGAAAAGCTTGATTTCTGACTCACAGTGTCAGGAACAATTCCTGTGCAATAACCCAGTAACTCTAAACTAAGTCTCTAAACTCTGCACAAAATACTTATACTTATTTATTCCAGCATCCTTTGCACTATGCTTGATTGCACTGTGTACATGTGTGCATGTATATGTACCTGTATATCACATCCACCTCCGACATGTACATTCTCCTGCATCCTTTGCACTCTGCTCACTGCACTATTTGTCAATATGTCTATATTGTTTTTGTTCATAGTGTATATATTTGTGTTGTCTATACTGAAGTCTGTGTCTGATTTTGTTTTATTTTTATTATTGTGATTTTGTATTTTTGTATGGCTAAGCACAACGTGAGCATTGTACAATCCTGAGTCAAATTCCTCTTATGTGTACACATACCTGGCAATAAAACAGGTTCTGATTCTGATTCTCAAGTCTTCCTAATGAGAGAGTCTTGATCAATACCCTGACTAGCCAGCAGAGGTCACTGGCTAATCAAACGTGGCTGGTAGAGGAGGGAACAGCTCAAATAACCTGTTGGTCAGTGAAGGCATTGGTCATGCCTTCTCAAATGCACTACAGCAACATATACCCACACACCTGTGTCCTCAAAATAAAATAAAAAAGCATAAATAAATGATTCATGAATAAATAAAATAGATCGATTAACATTAATGTTGTGGGAGAGAACACTAGAATTTGCAGAGAATTCTTCTCTGAGAGGCACAAGTTGCCTATTTATTAGCTTAAATAGTATTAATATAGCCTATTCAGCATCCCAAACAAGGCTTCATGGGCAGACAAAATTTACAGAACAGGAGACAAAAAAAACTAGTGAACAAAGGTATCACATGTATAGGTAAAATAATAAAATAATTATAATATTACAGTACAGAACAGTTTATTAAAAATAGATAACTGGCAGCTACAAAGCCCTCCTCCGCCCCCAATCTAGTCAATCAGACCATATTTCCCTGTTTCTCCCACCCACTTACGCTGTACTGTTTTGAGTGCACAGATCCTGCAGAACCTTGTGGAATATACTGTACATAAACAGTGACATTATACATCAAATGTGTTGACGATGTGGTGATCAAAAAGACAATAAAATCATTCCTCATCCAGAAAGCCTGGATGAATGGAAAGGTGAGGGCTCTATCCAGAGACAAAAAAGCTGTGTTTTGGCCAGGTGACAAAGGAGCATACAGGACCGCTGGAGCGAGCGATCAAAAAATCACAGGCTACAAAACCATCATGTGTGAGACCACCTTAACAGAAGAGCTACACACATTTTATGTTCACTTTGATTTCCTCAATAGAGTCAACTGTAAAGTCTACTCCACCTCCAGAGGACCGGCCACTGTCACAACACAACAGATGTGAGAAGAGTCCTGCGGAGAGTGAATTTGAGTAAAGCTGAATGACAGCTACCCTGTGGCCCTCATCCCCATTCTGATGATGTGCTTTGAGAAACTGGTTCTCCATCACAAAAAATACATAATCTCAGCCAGCTTGGACCCTCCCCTTGTGAATGCATTCAAGAGACACTGAGGACCCATTGAGATCCGATTGCTCGGAACACCTTTGGAGGTGGACAAATAACTTTACTAAACGCTAACTGTTGCTGCCATTAACTAGTTAGCTCAGTTAGCTGTGCAGCTAGCAGTCCTGTTAGCCTTAAAGCTTAAATAAAGCTTTTGTAGCTTTACTAAGCCTCCAGACTACAGAGCAGCTTCTTTCCTCAGGCTGTCAGACTCCTAAACACCACCTCATCCTCCGCACCCCCCCTGAATCATTGGCTTTAAGTAGGCCTAGATCACCAATATGTGAGGAACAACGACGGTGTAAATTGTGGGATGTACTTATTTAAAGAATTGTTTCACATGTTGTTGTGAAATGAATCATCTTTGTACTAGGTCAGGCAAAACAGTCAGATCAAAGGCCAGTCTGTCCAAATGACACTTACACACACACTGACAACTTCTGGTTAGTTGGTCGATATGCTTCTCCATTGTTTGGATAATTGCTGGTTTTACATTTAACACTTTCGAGGAGAAAGGCACTTCTAACAATTATTTTCTGGGCAAGAGGAACATATGTAGATCTGTTTTATTTAGGCTATATTGTGTTAGAAATAACATTGATCATGATTAAAACTCCCAGCCCAATGGAGATTTCTTAACCTAACTTTACTGAACATTTACTCAACTCCAAACTACTTGTAATTTTTTGATTGAAAAGTGCTTCCGAACTGCTTGAAAGCTGTAAAGTTTTGCCATGTGTATATTTTGTTTACTTATTTTGTTTCTGTTGAACTTTTGCACGGCAAATGTGGCTACTCTCCCAGGCTGTGGCATTTTTAGACTTATGTTGTAATATTGAGGGACAGTCAAGAGAAGTGTGTGAATGTTATTCCTCATCTGAAGTCAACTAAATAATGAGAGTAGAAAGGTTGGATGCCGGAAATTCAGTGTATCTTTGTCGTTGTGCAGAAACTTGTTCTTCATGATCCTTGCAGGTGTGTGTGTACGTGTGTTGCTGCTGTATCTACATTTTCTTGATAGACATGTTTGTTAGCTTTGTGTGAAAAACAAATGGTCAAACTGCAGGAATTAATTTGCTTTGCAACATTGTGCAACGTGATTAGAGCCCATCTAGGTAGATGTCACTCAGCACACTGGCCGATTTAGTTATTCAGATTTTTTGCAGTTTAATGCATAAGTTGCTGCATTTCTGTTAGACTGTAGGTAGCATCTAACGTTGGCTATTTAGAGAAATGTATCTTTAGTGCACAACATCACCAACCTTGCCAAAAAACATTAAAAATGGTTTCAATATAGGGTTTTGATGTGGCTCTTTTCTTGCTACTACGTTCTTGCTAAAACTGAACTAAACAAGCTAACTAAATAACAAACTAAAGGCCAACAGCACACGTGAAGAAAGCAGTGTCATGTTAACTGGCTCTCAGGCTTTCAACAGTTTGGTAAAAGTTTGTGTATTCTTGCTCTGCTAGTTTGCTGTACATTTTTGAGGACTTTGCAAAGTTTATTACACGTGTGCAGTGTTGGCGCAGCAGTTAGAAAATCATGTAATTCTTGCACAATACCGCCCCCAATTTGTTTGGAACACGTGAACAGAAATTACACAATAGGTGCGTTTAAGATGACAGTGGCTGACTGTCACTGACTTGATCAAACGTGAGCTGACAGCGTCTGCGGGGGTGGGGTATAAAAACACAGCCTTCAAGTCAGACACATTCTACTTGAGTGCGTGAGCTTAGAACAATGGCTAATCTCACGGCAAAAGATGGTTCCCATTTGGTGCAGATGGAGAAAAGCAATGCCGGCGCCAGACTCAGACGTTAAGTCAGTGCTGCAAAGTGCCACATGAAGTCAAACACACCTATTGTACCTTTAAAGGTTGAGATAAAAAAAATACATGAGCTCATAAAAGACACTATTGACATTTTTCGCAGCTGGCATGTTGACATGTCAAAGCAGGAACAACACAAGCATAATTAGTAATATAAATGATTACTGTGTTCCATTTAGGTGAAGTGGCTCCAGGGTGGTTTTCTATAGTACATGCTGGCTTTCTGGGACACTTAATGGAACAGAGCCATTATTATTGTTATTTGCAGGCCTTTTAATTACAATGGAGTATTTTTACATTGTGATACTGGGTCTTCTACTTTAGTAGAAGATCAAAATACTTTTTCCCACCAGTAATGACTACAAACATATGAAAATGCCACCCAGTTGATGCCATACACAGTTGATGTACAAAACGTACTGTACTAAATCATTAAATTAAAGAAAAATTTATTTTATTGTATATGTATGCTTTATTATTGCTTTATTTAACTTATCTGGTTTATGTATTGTTGAATGTTTTGCAATTATACTGCCTTATTGTTTGTGTATTTAGTGTTCACTAAAGCATAAAAATCACCTCACTTTATTTGTGGCTGATCAAAAAAGGTGAGCAAAAGATTCAACAAACCTGATCTGACCCACATGCTCTGACTGGTAACAGTACACCATACACCACCAGAACAGAGAAGAACAACACAGCACCAAGTCAGCCATTTTTGGTTTATAGCAATGTCGTCTTTTATTCTAATTTCCAATAAACAGAGAATATATCAGTCCCTTATTTGTACAAAAATACCTGAACAGGATACAATGTAGATCCAGAGCCGTACAGACAGAATGAAGCAAAGCACAGTGGGGTTATCTGAAAAAATTATTACGGTTCATTTGCTCCTTTTTTCTTTCCCTGAAATGTTTATTTGACGTCAGCTAATGATGAATTCAACCCCCAAATAAAACTCAACCAACACTGAGTCAGCTTCACTTGCACCTACACTGTTAGTCACCAATGTCGATGGGACTTGTATGCGATGTTGACCTGATATTAGGATTTCATTCCAGTAGGATTATGTTTCACAGTTACAGCTAACTGTAAATGAATGCAGTGAGTGGACGGATGGCAACTAAGGACTTGATACTGTTCACGAACAAGAGGCACCTGCTGCAAGAATAGGCTTAGTTAAGAGAAAGAATTTAAAAAAGTTGTTATGCACCTTAAAATCAGAGTAAATGGACATAATGAAATGCACAGCCTTCTTGAGCTACAGAGTATAATTGCACTAGTTGCGATGAAAGGTGTAGAAAAGCTGCTAAGAATATCCCCAAGGGTTAACTGTTGGTGTGTGTGTGTGTGTGTGTGTGTGTGTGTGCTCTCAATGAAAAACCACTGGCGCGTGTTTGTGTGTGCATATAATATCCAAACATTTACTGCCTTGAAACTGAGTGAAAGAGTGGAATCAGATGGGGCAGACAGACAGAGAGGGGGATATTCAAAAGATGTGATTATAAAACAAAATGGCATCAGAGTTGGATGCTGGCAGAGTTGAACACTGTCAGCCTGTCAGCTTATACACGCAACTGAAGTTCAGAAATTTGACACACGCCAAAAATCCAGTTTGATTTCTTAAAATAAAAAAAACAGCTTAATTTAATACTGTATATACTGTGGTATATTCTTTTTTTAATATATAAAAAGGTAATTTTGTGGCAAACCAAAGAAAATACACAATAATGTCAATATACACACAATCAAATAATGGAGAGAAAAAACGGACAAAATAAATCATTCTTCATTTTACACGGAGTTATGAGCAAAAGCATAACGCCCCATACATAGTGATCTGTGACCTAGGTACAGTGTTAGATCTACGTCTTCTCCATAGCTTCACATACTTAAAAAAACAAATGATACTGTATACTGGTATATTCATATACTTGGGCTTGTGTATAGGATTGCATTGTTGCACAGTGATTAAAAATAGTGGGAGGAGGAGAGGACGGTGGTTTGTCCCCGCTGACCCATAGGGATGTGGCTTCACGTCCCTCTCTGACAAACAGGAAATAACCTCAACTGAGGATTGGGAATGCTGGGATTCCTCCAGCCAAACTCCTGTCTCCTCTAAATCCACGGCTTAGCTTGATAAGCAGCCTTTCTTTCTCTTACGGTCTCAAAAAGGCAAGTTATGACAACCAACAAACTTAGCAATCCTGAATAGTGAATAACAGTCTGGCCATCCATCCACACACACACACACACACACACACACACACACACACACACACACACACACACACACACACACACTCTCTAACACATTCACCACAGGGTCATAGCTTACAGGCTGGACACAGGTGGGAAAAGGGGGTGGGGAGTTCAAGCATTATCCAATTCCTGGAAAGAGTCTGCCCTGGCTGACTAGAAAGGCCTGATTGGTAGAGCGCAGAGCTGGTGAGTCAATCAAGTCACACGATTAGTCGAACGGTGGCAGTGGCTTGTGAGTGAATGACAGTTTAGTTAGCCTGGCAGGGAGTCTGATGGCCTCACGCTAACCCTGTTCACTGTGAATCTGGCACAGGATGGAGAGGAGGTGCAGGAGAGGGCCGGAGGGATGTAGGGCGAAGGCTAAGAAGGTGTTAGCCAGGAAAAGACAAAAGGACTTAAAAAGTGTCTCTAACCTCTTTTCCTATTGTATATTCCTACAAACGTGGTCCTCACTTTCCTTTAATGACAACACAGCAATCAGAAACAAATTTAGAGAGAAAGAATCCACTCAGATGATCTGTCAAAGCCACTTTTTTTATGCCACCACTAGGGGAACCAACGCTGGACTTGTTCTAATCCTACACATGATGTCTATAAGTTAGATATTTTAGGTGATTTAGTGTCTGTCTACTTTTTTGGTGGACCAACTTGCCACATGTACATGCCTCGTCTCCTTTTCATTTCATCTCCCCGAAAACGTATCACCAACCACTAGAAATATGCATGCTCTAAAGCTACAGAATTTAGCTAGCTAGCCAAACTGTGATAAATGTGTGGATATTCCTGATTGATTGATGAATTGTGTGACCTATAAAATGGTAGAAAATTATGAAAAATGTCCATCACAATGTCCTAGATACCAAGATGGCATCTTTAAATTGCTTTTTTTGTCTGACCATCAGTCCAAAACCCAAAGATATTCAATTAACTATAATGCAAGAAAAGCAAAAGCAATAAACGCTCACATTTAAGAAGCTGGAACAGTAACATTTTCACTAAGAAAAAAAAAATAGTAGTTGCCAATTAATTTTTCGTTGATTAATCAATTAATCATTTCAGCTCTAAAATAATTTATGAACACGTGTTATAGCTCCTTACAAACAACTCACCTAATGGCTGCAAGGCATTCTGGTCTACTGAGGCTACTGCTGGTGTGGAAATGGCTTCCTCTACCTCAATTATCAGGAATTTCTCCACAATAATTGCTGCTGCTGCTGCTGCTGCTGTCTTTACTGTTTGATTGTGAGGGACTGACACCACAACCTGATGTTCACCACTGATCCTAGCAAACTCCAAAGCATCTTCTGGAAATATCTGGACATGATGTTATATTTTAGCCAGTTTTCTGCAGAAAGAGGATAAATACAGCACCCAATAAGAAAATAGGCCCAGAAATGTGAGGCAGCATCACCAATACCTGTTTTCTGAAGCGTGTTCAAGTGAATTTTGACTTTTAAGAAATAGGTCGACATTTTGGGAAAAAAATTTTCGCAAATGCTTTTTTGCCCAGAGTTGAGAGGATTGAATACCACTGTCATGTCTTTAGTTCTGTTTATTTGACACAATGAGAGAGAGATCTCAAGATTTCAAAGAAACATAATAGCCAAGACTATTTTCCATTGTGGTCTGATCCATAAATATGACACTACTGTACAGCCAGCAGCTGGTTAGCTTAGCTTTGAAAGCCACTGCACTTGTCCAGCACATAACCCCTGTTAAAACCACAAACTGTCTGGGTTTTTTTTACAAGATATAACATGTTAATTAGTAAGCATTAGAGTTGCTAGTAAAATGATTTTGTTACCCGTGGACAAATCCAGGCTAGCTGGCTACTGTTTCCAGTCTTTATGCTAAGCTAAGCTAACTAGCGGCGGCTTCATAAGTGTACAAACATGAGCGGTATTGAACTTCCCATACAACTCTCGACAAGAAAGTGAATATGAGTATTTCCAAAAATGTTAAATTGAACATAATCTTTAACACTCTTGATGTTACTTCATCCTGTTAAAAATCTGAAATGTGTTACTGTATGTGCATTTTCATATAGCTTAGATTTCATACACAAGGCTCACAATTTTCTCTTAAGGCGAGTGAATCTCATTAGACTATGTGTTGACGTACAGTCAACTGAGTTCACACTTCAAGTCATTTGTTCAATTCCATATTAAAACAAAGAAGAAAAACTGTGAGTGCTTTTGTTGATTTGTCTTTTCTGGAGAGAAGGAACAGTGGTCAGAATCCGAACATGACAGCTCCAACCTATCAATATCAAATCAAGATAATTAAAGTGTGCAAGCAATGAGTTTAGAACATACTTGGGAAAAGAAAATGACATTCAAAGACAAATTCACCAACAAATGTAACCCTTTCGATTAAAAAAAAAAAAAAAAGACTGAAATGGTAGAAGCTTGGGGATAGAGGTGGGGGGTGGGGGGAGTCTATTTAACAGTCTTCCTCCTCTTCCTCATGGTCTCGAGACGCTGTAGCCACTTCAGGAGCACATTTGTTTTTACCCAAGCATGGTCATGTTGGTTCAAGCCACACAGAGGTCCAAGATGTTCCCAAACCTGTCTGAAAGGCACTGCATAATCACCCGTGACTGTCTTTGCTCCCACGCCACTGTAATCCAATCAGAACTGGTGGAAATTCACATGCATGCTTTTCAGAAGGGGGGTGGAGGAGGAGGATGACGAACAGAGTGCAGGCAGCTTCATTTAGCTAGAGGGAACAGCTGTCGTCTGTCTGCCCGGGAGTGCAAAACTAGTTCTGCATTGAATCAACAGTAATAAAACAGCATTAAAATGACATCAAGTAATCAACTCTACAAGAGAGGCTTGTTACAACCTTCCTGATAAACATTCCTCTGTCCTTTCAGCAAACCCTCGCCAATGCTCCGCTTATCTTGCCTTTACTTCTCTTTTCTCTCCCGACCTTTCTCTGAGCTTCTGTGGAGGAGGAGAGGCGGGATTGGAGTTGCACCGGGGGATTGTGGGACACAACACAGCAGAGAGGCCGCTTGGGTCGGGGGTCGGGGGTCGGGGGAGTGGAAGGGTGTCAGCTTATCCAGACTGGACTGCACAGGTTGAGAAAACTCCTGGATCGAGTTTGATAAGACCCAGAGAGGTTCCCGTCCATCCCTGATGATCGATGAGGAAGTCAGAGGGTGGCGCTCCCCGCCACAGCTTATCAGGCCTGGGGGATGAGGGAGACTGGGGGTTTGATAGGTGAGGGAGGGGGGACTCTGAGGAAAGTATCCATCCGAGAGACCTGTGGTACTCCTGCTGAACAGATCTTAGCCGTCTAGTGTTTTCATAACATATGGTCTGTCTCCAGGGGTAAACCGCAATGATAAAACAACTAAGTCTCCATGTCAACGTCGCTGGAGTTGGCCACAATCTGCAAAGCTTAAAACGTCCGAACGGTTCCTATTCAAACTTCCTAACAGGATGTCAGGCAGAGGAAAGCACGGGCGGGTTGGGGAAATCAAACCACCAACGTCGGCTCCTGCTGACATATTCACATCCCCAAAACTTGACTCAACTTTTCTCTATCTCCTCAACCTCATTGCGTTGGTGAGGGAGGGGCAGATGGGGGTAGGGATCTTAGGGTGAGAGGTGTGCAAAAAGGGGGTGGAGGTGTTAGGGACGCGGAGTGTCACAAGGCCACGGCGGTGCACGGGTGTTTCAGCTTGCAGGGCAGCACTCCTCTGTTGAGCTGGTAAAACTCCACCAGGTGGATCAGGTCGGTGAACTTTGTGGCACCGTCGTCGAGGCTGAAGAACACCTGACCGTCCTCCTCACACTTAAGGCCAGAGGGAGGAGAGAGGACAGTTAACCATCACATGACAATAAGACATGTATACTTTTATCACAATGAGCCACTGAGAGAGCATGTGACATCTTCAGACAGGTGAGAGCGGAAGAATCATATGGAATCATCGTGTACCGAGTGCCGGTCTGTCAGTCAGTTGACCACTTTGGTGCGGACACAATTAGCTTAACAATTGAATGGATTGCCATGAGATTTGTAGTACCCCAGACGATGACTTAACTACTGACTGTGGTGATCCCCTGACTTTTCCTCTGGCAGCGCAATTGTCCAATCCTTCAAGAAGGTTCGGCTACTGACTATAGCACCACTCACGCCACGGCCCTTCGCTCACGCCATGCCCCATCGCGGCCGAGTCTGTAATGATTGCCGATTTGGTTTCCACGTTTCCACACTAGTGGAAGCTCATATTAAAGGGTAGCAGTATCAACAGTTACCACTCCCATTGCATGTTGTCATAGTAAGCAGGCCCAAATAGAAAACATGAGACAACATCATTGGTGCATCTGTTTATTGAGGATGTCCACAAATGTTGCATATTAAATGAAAAAAACAATAAAATGCCACAATATGATAAAACAAGATAAAAAAAACAATGAAAAAATGTGGCCAAGGATTAATAGAAACATAAAATTTATTGGACTAACATTACTTAAATGCTTATTTTTAAAGATTTAAAGATTATTTAGATTAACAACATTAAAGAGCTGCAATGAATAACTTTTATTTAAATTTTTTTTTTAAAAACTTATTTGTCCAATAACATCATACGTTCATCTTTTGCTGCACTGAGCTGTGATTACCTACCTGCTGCTTCTGCTGTGCCATTACTTTTCTTCTTCTTCTTAAAATCCCGCCTTCTTCTCTGATGAACTTTGAACTACACCGAGACCCTCGCTCATGCCGCGCCCCTCGCTCACGCCACGCCGCCCGAACTAATGACATTCCCATCAGCCTCAAGTGTACTTTGTACTAATAAGGAAATATTAGCATGCTAACAAGCTCAAAGTAAGAGAAGAGGAAAGGAGTTTTTCATTTTTGTTTATTAATGTGTGTATTACACTTCCAAAGTTTACTACAGCTGTTGCACCTATGCAGTATGTCCCTACATTAAGCTGAGTTTCTCAAATTCTCATAACCTCAGCAAATGAAACCAAAACTTTCTGCATGGCCAGATACCTCTGGTGGCAAGTGAAAAAGTATGTCTGTTGTAATTTGGGTGAAGTGGCCCTTTAAGCCTTTTCAAGTTTATTTCTGTACTGTAACAGAATAAATGCAAACAGATGGCTGCCTGGGAGGAAGGAAAAATTATTCTAAAATCTTTAAAAAAGCATGGCATGCTTTGGAAAATGGTAGTGATTTTACATTAGTGAAACAGATTAATTGAGTAGGTCTTTTAATAAAATTAGATTAAGCTGTGTCTCAGGGCATTTAGAAAAGGTGGATCTGCTTGAAATTAGCAGGGACAGATGTGTTTCTTTGCAGATGATGACAAACACGGCTATGGCTGCAGTGTCATAACTGGACTACTAACATAGAATGTAACAGGTCATTTTACCCTTCTAAAAAAGTTAGCATTTTGAGAGTTGTGTCCTTTTCTGAGAGTAGAGCAGTGATCTGCCTCATTGTGCTTTATTTCAGTAGATTTTAAAAGTGAACATGGCATATTTCCTGCAGTGTAATGTGAGCGTATTGTGAAATGTGACTGTGACTGACCGGTAGGATCTGGAAGTGCTTGATCTTCTGGTGGTGGCACAAGGTGAGCACAAACGCCTTGGGATTGCTCTGACTGTCCCGCAAAAGGAATAACCTGACACACAGAACAGTAAGAGAGAAATGATTAAACTGCTTCATGAAAAGCATGCAGTATATTCCTGTAAATCTATTTCGGTGGTTTCATTTCATTTCATGCTTGATGATCTGCTACTGCGTGAGCTGAGGGAGCTGTGACTCTCTAAGAATCTTATCTTAATCCACTGGGTGAAGGCTAAGATGCGTCGCCGTAATGCCAAAAGGCCGCTTTTAGACACCACATTTTACAGATCTAAGCTTTTTTTGGCAGCAGTGATGTCTCCATTTTTCAGTTTTTTTCTAGTTTGACAAAATAATCTTCACTTAACTAGTTTTTCCCAGAAAGACTTCTACTACATTTCACATGAGCAACAATCCCCATGAGGTAACCTTTTCACTCTCTACATATATAGTAGTTCTTACCCGTCTACTTGGCCTTGTTGTATGATCATTTTGTGGGCTTCCTCTCTCATGATGCGACCATGAAACCATACCTGTGTCCTGTGGATCACTGAAAGACAGACATCCTTGATTTTAGTCTTTCTGTTGTTGCTGGGTTATGGCTGTGCATTAGTGATTTATATTTTATTTGTTTGTGGTTTAGTCGGTGTAGGAGAAGTTGGAGTACCTGTGCTAAGAGAAGATGGGTGCAGCGGGCTGGGACTGCCCAGGACATTCATACGCTGGCTCCGTTTCTATGTGGAAGAAAGTTTACATGTGCAACATTTAACATCATATAACAACAAACACATCATATCAAGATTTTTAGATTAGTTTAGGGTTAGATTGTAATGTATTGCAGTTATCCGCAACTAAAACCATGGAGTGAGCAGCTGCTTTCTGGTTAAGGCTCGTCAGAGCTCTGATCTCAGCAACAGATAAGTGGAGCTGCTGCACACTTGAGTTTACTGAGAAAAGTGATGCAGGGGAAAGATAAAGTAGTTCAAAATGGAAAAAAGGCTTTTGCATAATGTTTCCATGAAAGAAGTTACAAAAACACTCAAAAGTGAAAAAGATATTGGTCTAATGTGTTTGTGAAAGCAAAATGGCTTGTGACAAAACATACAGCATGAATGGGGAAATCAGTGGCCAATACAAAACAATATCCAGGGATAGTTTGTGATAAAATCACATTTTTAAATGCTGTAGGGATTTATCTTTTGTGGTAATCACATCAAACAACTGGAGCTTAAATAGAGCTTCCCCCCGCCTTCTTACCCTCCAGGTCTGTCCCTCCTCCACGGCTGCGCTCTGTGCCTCAACGGGGTTGTCGATGACGCGACCGGTCCGTCCGGAGAAGTCCATGGCGACCAGGGAATTCTCAGAAACACTCCGCTGTAGGGAGGCGTGGCATGGTGGGATGGTGGTAGGTGAGGAGGTGGGGGGAGGGGTACACAAGGGACATGGTGGAGGGGAGGCGGTGGTTTGGTAGTGGGGTGGGGGGTAGACAGGGGTCAGAGGTCAAACAAGCCAGACACACTCATTGAGGCATAACAAATCCTGTCTGCACACAGACCCACTTCAGTCAATTCACAAATGCCCCTCTGAGGAAAAGCACAAGCCTCTCCTGGCTCTCTGGCTCAAATGACTCAGATTTTATTTTGATATATTACTTTTGTCTTTTGCTTATCTGAAAATTAAGTAAATTAAAGATCTCCATTCTGAACTATCATTATCATAATTTGCTGGGTGTATAACAAATTACATTGGTGGGTGATTATGGCTGCATGCTCTCTGGGTTTTATGGTATGTATTTATTATGTTTTATGTTCAAGTCTGTGTTCTGCTTCTGTGAGACAAATTTCCCTTTGGGGAAAGTTAGTATTATTCCTATTTACAACTAATACCTTGCGGAAGATCTCTCATTGACTTGGCCAATTTGGGATTTTCCTCTCATTAAACATCAAGATTATTTACATCATAAATATGTAATATATTTTCTTAAATGTTATATTATTTAAAAAGAATCCGGGTCCATGTGAAGTCCGCAGGATTTGTCAACATTATCTGTAAGTTATAGTGATAATCCTTTAAAAGAATTTGGCAATGAATCAATTCGTCGACCAACAGAAGATGAATCGCCAACTACTCACAAACTACAAACATTCTCTGGTTCTCCAGTGAACACTTGCTGTTTTTTTCTGTTTGTTCATTGTGAATTTTAAATCTTTGGGCTGTTTATTCACAAAACAAGACATTTGCAGGCATCACCGTGGGCAGTTGTGACATTCTACAGACTAAACAATTAATCGAAGAAATAACTGGGAGATCAATTGATGGTAAAATTACTCTTCAAACATGATGATTTGTGAGTATATACCATGATGTTCTATAGCATGGTACACTTGACACAAGGCCATATGTCCTTAAAAATAACTCACTCCGCAGTCTGTACTGTTCAAAGTACAACCTTGATTCTGTCAATTATTTTACTTCACGCCTTTCCAAAGGAGCTTATGACACCTTGGTGATATGATACTGTATGATTTCTTTATGGATGCAAAAAAAGAGATGAAAAGGATAACATGTTAAAACACTTATTTCCGATATCATCCCATGAAGTTAAAAGAAAAAACACCTGTTCTTTTATGCACTTTATGCATCTCTGAGTATTATGTAAACGTTCACTCTTTGAAATAACTCTAATAAGATGTTACGTACTTTGTATGTAAAACGTCTGACCTGATTTGGACCATAAGCCTCTCACTACAGAGCACTATTTACAACTCATTAACAAAGGTGAACCGCAGCAATGGTCGTTTGACTAATGCATTTCAACTTTTTTTTTGCTAAATGAGAAAGTGATATAACTCGTGGTGTTTCCTTTAAGAAGAATGAGGCGCAAGGCGTCCGCACAAAGTGAACTGGATTCCCATTCACCACCAGCTAATTAATGGATCAATCTGGATTGGTCTTGGTTGAGTGGGGGCATTAGAGCGGGGTCGTAAGAAGGTGATGTCAGAGAGTAGATCCTCACCACAGGCGCCGAGAAAGGCGAGAGGTTAGACTTCCTCTGCTGGGGAACGTTGTAGCTCTGATACAGTACTATGCCATACTGTGAGGACACGAGAAAAGAGAGAGACGGCATTAACTCATGTTTCCCAGCGCCAACAAATGAATCAAGTTAACGACATATGAAAGTAAAGGAAGTACTTTGAGCAGTCTGAAGGCAGTCATCCAGCAGGTCCTGCTCTGTTCGTCCTCGGCACACAGCATCTTTAGCTCCTTACAGTCACTCCTCGCTTTGCTGGGCTGTCAACGAAACAGCAGACACAGTGGGACACCAAATGAATAAGATGCACATCATGAACATGTACGGCCTCTTTTGCAGACTCTGACTATTCTGTTTTCTGTACGTAGAGACAATCAAACCTGTGACATGGCACATCCACAGTACAAAACCACAGTGTGAACACAGGTTTGTACTTCAGTGACTGCTAAAATTGGCAAGTAATTTGTGGTGCTCAGTTGTACATTGTATTCAATCATGTGAATTACATATACAATTCAGCGGTTGACAGTTAGCCTATATAGTTGCATTTTATGATCACTGTCAAGGCGAGACTATGTTATGTATTCTAACAATAGCCATTGTGGCCACAAGTGACAATTATGGAATAATGGTAAGAGATAAAACAGTGGCACTGTAGTCGAGTACAACGGTGACATAACTAGTGAAGAGTCATAAATCCAACAAACTCACTCTAATGTCATTTACACAGCAATTAGCTAGCAGTAGCTGCCATAAGCTGGTCATACCAGACCAATTACGGCTTTAGCAGCTAAACCTGTAACCTTTGAGTGTATAAAATTAATGAGGGGTGAATTTTATTGCTCATGAATGAAACTTTACATGTGTAAAAAGGAAGAATGTGTGATTTCTACTTTAAGATGTCACATAAACAGCCTCCAACCCCCCCCCATCCCCCCTCTCCGGCCATACCACATGACAGCTCGAACAGTCATGACATTTTACTATGCCCTCTGGCATTTAATCTATGCAAAAACAACAGACTTTCTCCTTTTCCCTCCATCAGTAACAAGGACACACTGCTCCTTAGATGCAATCCCTACCGATAAATTCATTCATGTCACCATAGCAACAATCCAGCCACCCCCAGACACCAAGTAAAATCCCTTACCAAATCCTGCACTGTCACCCCCGCTGACAGCATCTGACACTCCGGTCGTCTGGTGTATGCGTGTGTGCATGCGTGCGTGCGTGCGTGCGTGTGTGTGTTTGTGTGTGTAAGGAGAGGTGAGGGGGTTAGGCGGGCCAGATTCCCTGTACCATCCGGGCTTATCCCACTGGGCTTATCCCAGATCAGCAGGTGACCCACCACAGATAACTCCTGGAGTGGGACGCACGGTGCTGAGTGTGTTTTGAAACCCCGCTGGTCAGTTTTAACCCTTGTGTCCCCTGACACACACACACACACACACACACACACACACAAAATCCAATATATGTAAAGAGGATGCAGGAGCATCTGTTACGAAGTTGTTTTACAAAATCCACCTCTGATAGGATGGCTACATGATACAATATAAATTGTAAGAATTACTAGAACCTTAAATAAAGAATCTCTTTAAATATGCTAAACTAAGTTGTACTGGAAAAGTAATGTTATCACATCCAGCCCTGCAGATTTATTTAGCTTTTTTATGAATTATGCATTCTGCAGCAATGGATGAATTGAGTTGCTTAGGTCGCAGCGTTTTCTTGTGTCCGTTACCTTGATGCAGAACTGGTAGTCAGTGGGAGCATTGTGGAGTTTTCTGCCAGTGATTATTGTGAAGATGTTACTGTCCTCCAGATCTGAGAGCAGCTGCAGGTGTCTGGGCTCCTGTTCGGTAGCGGGGAAGGAGACGGAGAGGGATGTCAGCAACAACATAAAAAAAGAATTCTAGACTGCTTAAAACTTTCTAACTTTTTTCTTCTTTTGGAAAATGTAAGATTGGTATTTGAGTTGTTTTTTAAAAATGAATCTAAGTTAATTTTGATTAAAAAATAAGAAGTTTATTAGATGACACATAAAAACTGTAGTGTTGCAACTAAAAATAAGGCCAAACAACAAAGTGAAACCATTGCCACTAATTAGGTCAACAGAGGAGCAATTTATCACCTTTGATGTTCCTTTAGTAGAGTAGTACAGCCCAGAGCGTCGCAGGAACATGTAGAGTTTCTTCCAGGACTTGCGTCCAGGCTCCTTCAAGTGCAGATAGCCCTGGATCTCTGGACAGCTGCTGGAATTCAGGAAGTTCTGCAAAACCACACAAACAGCATCTATTGGGAATGCTCCTACAGGCAAACCGAATGTACACAACACCAATGTTTGTGTTTCTGCTTCTAGCATCCTGGAAAGTACATGTTCATAGATGTTGCAAAATCCATTTTTTTTAAAATCACTGTGTCCAGAGATCGCAGTAGAATAACGAGGCAGGTGTTTTTTCAATCCTCCAAAAATCTGGCAGGAACAACACTGACCGAATGCAACTAGCAGATTTCAGGAACTGTGTGTGAGTGTATGCATTATTTTTGGACTACCAGATGTCCTCACGAAAATAAAAAATGTTCCATAGAGAAAGCATTTTCTTGCTTTCACTCCTTGTTTTTTTATCTTTCATTATCAAAAATATGAGTTTACAAAGCCAATATTTACAACATGCACAACAAGAAAACAAATCAACTTAACCCAGACAGCACTGCTATCACTCAAAAGAAAAGAAAGAAAACGCCACACTTCATCAATGAATCAATCACGCAGACTGAAGCTCTAAAAAAAATGTGTGGAGTTGTGTGGACGTAAGCTCAGTCTATGGAGGGTTCACTCCTTGCTCTGTTTCTTCAGTTAGGATTAAGTTTAGGTTAAACGTATGAATCAAGCCCTTACATATGTGCTATTCAAGATGTCTGTCCCTTCACTGAATCGGTGCCTCACCTGTAAGAGCTGTGACTGAGGGATTGAGCCATCAGACTCCTGACACCAAGCCACCATCTGCTCTGGAAAAAAGTTCTGGATGGAAAAACACACACACAGAAAGAGAATGACAATGAGTGAGAGAGAAAGAAAGAGAGACGGGCACTAGAAACCACTTAGTGTATATGCAAGCTCAGAGTGGGGTAGTGTTTCTCTATGCAGAATATGTCTGATGAGCACAGGGACTCCGAGACAAAGTGGTGGGGGCAAGAGAGGTAGATAAAGAGGGAGCGAGAGAGGGCACTCCTGCCTGGGAGTAGATGCAGTATGATCTCACCCGCTGATGTAATCCCCTTTAGCCAGCAGCGCTACTCTTAGCGTGATTGACAGGCCGCGGCCAGCACTACGGTGTTTTACTGTGCTCATTACCACAGAGCTGAGGTCACCTGCTGGCTCTGACATACACCTAAATCACCACTGCAATAATGTCTCCGTATACCCGGCCAGCACATAACAGCAGAGCCCCATGCTGAGTCCACATCAGC
Source organism: Lepomis macrochirus (assembly GCA_024633595.2). Taxonomy (NCBI): domain Eukaryota; kingdom Metazoa; phylum Chordata; class Actinopteri; order Centrarchiformes; family Centrarchidae; genus Lepomis; species Lepomis macrochirus. Next base: position 28,204,502 of record JALXJV020000013.1, on the reverse strand, counting down.
AAAAGACGCCACACAAACAGGCTAACGCTGACTCGCAGGCTGTCGGAGGCAGGTTTGTGTCCTGAAAATGATGAACAGCCTCACGATTTATGTTTTAGCTCGCGCTTTTATCCAAAGAGACTTAAAATGAGTGTAAAGCAGATTGAGCTTCAGCTTCAACATCACCAGAAAGAAGGAAGAAATGGGAGAACACACCAAACATATACTGAGACACAGAGAGAGCATTGTGTAGAAAGTTAGACTGATATGGGACAAACTTGGGCTTTTTTTTAACTATCAACAATCATTTGTCATTCTCATTCTCTACGATGACCCAATTGACTCAAAGTTGGTACCTATTCAGTCCAAAAAGAACTGCTCGCCTGGCGCATACGCCAAAGACGTTTCTAGCTTCTGGGGTTAGGCCTACTTCTGGGTGTATTCAGCTGAAAATTGCGCAGTGGTGTTTTTCATGCTGGCCTGCATGCAAGTTCCCGCTCCGCCCGTGGACGTTGTATTCAAAATGATGCCACAGATTTTAAATCTCTTTTCTCGGCTCGAGGAAAGTGTAACAAATAAAAATGGATCCATGGATCAAACATTCATTATAGATTAGCATTGTGGGATTCCCAGCAACACAGATTGACCAACAATACGGTCCCATGTCCCTGGCCTACAGGATTACAGATAAAAACAAAAAGTGCAGCATGACACAGCGTCATGTAAACTGTAGAAATGCAGGTTGCTAATTGACACACTGTTTGCTAATGACTAAGCTACTCACTAGCTTGCGGGTGACACGCACATTGTGCAATTTGTTTGTTGTGCTTTCAATGGGTCTTCTCGTTAGACTGGTTTTGTGTAACCCCTTTTCACATAACAAACTGTACCTTGGAATTAAATAAGGTTTTACTTTACTTTTCTATAAGGTTCATTATGATTGTGGCTTTGAAAAGATCAAGTAGTGTGCTAATGAAAGAGCAGTGGCTGGTCCATGCTTTGCAAGCAGATAGCCTAATAATTTACATTTAAAAGGAAAAGTCAAAAGTCAACAGTACAGTTGAGTATTTTTCAGTGTTACAGATGGTTTGCCTAGAAACAATAATCTGTTGGAACCACTGGGAGCTTGTAATTGTTAGCTAAATAAATCAAATGTAAAGGTTTTGAGTATCAGCATGTAATTTTAGCAATCAGCAGCTCCGATCCAAAAATATCGAGGCTGGAAAATCGACTGAACCCCAGCTGTGTGTGCGTGGGTGTGTGGGGCTGCGTGCTAAAAACGAAGCTTTTTTTAGGGATGCGAGAGACTCACCAGGGGGTTCCTGAAGAATTCATATTTGGCATAGTTCTTCCTGAAGAGGAATTTACTGTCGCTGCTCATGGAGGCTTGAACCTGAACCACCAGCTCATGATCCTCCAGACATCTCTCTGTATGAGGACACAGACAGTGTTAGTCACCTCAACTGGGTTAACTTTGTTTTGTCCTAAGGGATATATTTGGAGGCAAACACAGATTTTAGGGTAGACTGCATTAGGGTTTATTCATATGCTAAAAGCCTGAGGTTTTTTTGGATTTGAATATTGATTGAAATTGGGTGAGAAACAAATGTATACAGAAATCCAAATTTAAGCATTTTAACAATACAGTTTACACTAACTATAGTTCCCATGTTCTTTTTTTATGGCTGATCTGCTGCATAACAAGTTCTTTCGCATACATTTCTTCTGGCCCGCTTCTCATTTTTTCCCTTCTCTTTTTAATATTCAAAGCATATTCTGATATGTCCTTGTCACCAGAGCACCGGGTTTACTGTAAACTGTTTTAAACAGTGTCCTCTAGCAGCAGGGAACTCAACAACTTTTTGATGCGCTGTGTTTTTTTAAAAATCTGGTTATTTTTCAGCTGGAATTAGTACAAACTGTAAAGAATTAGTCACCTAGAAAAAAAAGTCTCATAAATCTCCATGATGTGAGTAAATAATAAAAGTCACAGTTAGCAGTGCACGCCTTATACACAGCACTTCTTTTCTTTACAACTACATCACCGGTTATTGTATACAATGACACAGCAGGAACAAATCTCCTGTTACTAAGAGACAAGCAAGAGAGAAAAAGGTGAGGAAAGGAAGAAGCACTGTGAGGCAGGGAGGGAGGAGGTGAAGGTGGAGAGGAGAAGTGGTATGAGATGGATGGGGGTGGGGGGGGCATTGCAGGAAGATGATGTCATGTATTTAGGCTGATTGCTGAGAGCAGCGAAGCCATAAGCAAAGTACAAGCTACAGGCAAACACACAACCACACAGTAAGAGTTCACACAGGCCTAAAGCTGCTAGATGTGCACCATAGAGGCCCAAATACTTTGATTACGTTGATTCTACCTTCCAGATAAACTTATAAAGTCTTGTTTTATTAAGACAAAACACAAAAACACACACTCATACAGACAATTTGGTGAAACCATAGTTAAGAAAGTATTCTGGCTGCTGTTAAGGGGTGGAAACGTCTCAGTTCTATTTCAGAGTGTGTGTGTGTGTGTGTGTGTGCGTGTGTGTGTGTGTGTGTAAGCGCTGGCTGCAAGCAGGGGAATATCCTGTTGAGGGTTAAGAAAAGATTGATTGGCTATGAAGGCTAGGGGCTCGTCCGATGGAGAACCGTGATTGGTTCCTTGCAGCTCTGGAATGACGCTTTAGTCCAGGCCTCTCTTGCCCTCCTCCCCCCCCTCAATATCTCTCCCTCTCTGTCTCTCTCTCTTTTCCCTCCCTCCTTCTCCTCACCTCACATTCCATCTCTACAGTGCACTTTTTTCCAGAAAACGCATCAAGCAGCAAAGCAGTAAAGCACAAAGCGACCCTTTGACTCTAAAAATACGATTCGGGAGTAGGGAAGCCTCACCAAGGACAAAGACAGTAAAGAAATAAATAAAGCTTCAAGGGGAGACAAGGCAAAAGTGAAGAAGGAGTCTTGTGTTCTTTTTTTCTTGTTGTTTGTATTCCCCCCCTGAGTGAATTATTGGGAGGGAACAGGCATGCGAGCAGAACATGCTTAATCCTATGACCAACACACCTCCCTCCCTGAGCAGTATAGAAGGCATACAAGCACTCGTGCCATGCCCAAGTGAACATACACACTGAGGATACACACAAAGGAGTATGACCCATGCAGACATACACAAAAGGGGTAGAGACACGGACACACCTTCAGAAAAGACATCTTCCTAAAGACCCACTACAGCCAATAATACAGGGATGTAGAGAAAGGTAAACCCTCCATAACTCATGTTACCCTTCTTTTCACTTACAGAATGTCTTTTATACACTTTCTCAAAGCTGACATAAATCTTCATGACACATTTCCTGGTATGTATCACAGTTTGTGCTGTAAAACATATGGCCTTTTACAGAAAAAGAGCAAAAATGAATGCTCTTTTTGTAAAATATAACTGATAATGTAACAGATTGTTGTTCAGGTTAGTGATTGGAAGACTGAAAATCAAAACTTCTCATAAAGTGATGCATCATTGCATTTCACCAATGCACACACAGAGATGCACAAAGATAAGCAATGCCCATTACTGCAAAAAAAAAAAAAAAAAAAAGGAGGATGAATATAGACACAAATCCATGTCTGCGTCGGTACATACAAACACATACACACACACACACATACACACACACACCCTTACCAAGGCCAAGGATGGGGTGGTGCTCCACCAGTGTCCAGGCGTTGTCGTCCAGACAGTGGCTCTTGTAGACCAGGAGCTGGCAAACGTCTCTGGCCGTCATGTCTGCAGGGATCTCCACCACTTTACCCGCCCCATCCTCGCTCCACACCTTCACTATCTAAAAACACACGGGGATAATCATGAGAATATGAGAATATTCATTAACAGCAATGAAGGTCATGTTTTCACATGCAAGAGAAAGTCTAACAACAGCCTGAAGGTGTGACCCAGTCTCAACCACTTTCGGGAATTTGAATCTGCAGAGAAAAGGGAGAATGTAACAGATCGGAGGTTACATTTACCTCCATAACCAGGTGCTTTGGCAAGTCCACTCTTAAAAAGTCCCCTTCACATTGTTCTATCACTCCAACATGACAACCCCTTAAAAAAAAAAAAAAAGAAAGATGACGTCCAGGAAAGGTCGGCCGGCCCCTGTGCTCTCTCAGTTCAACCCTTTTGTCCACAGCTCAACCAAACTTACTAACACGCACATCCACTAATACGCACGTAAACCTGCTTGCGCACAAACCACTATGACACGTTTTCTGTCACATGCAAGAACATCCAGTCGGAAATGTACCACATATTTACACTTGGATAGTGAAATAACACGGTGCTTTTACACATGTTGCATTTTGTCCTTAAAAATGGCCCTGCTTGGAGCAGCGAGCGGGTACAGTTCAAAGCCAGAGTACCTCCCATTGTTTCGCCATTTTAAACCATTTCAGCAAAGTGCCCAAAGCGACATTTAAACCGGGTATAATTCTCCTTTGAGTGTGTTGCTGCACAGATAACCACAGACCAGCTGCTTCACACCACTGTATGAGCAGATTCTCTCTCACACACACACAAACCACAGAGAGCTGGCTCTCAAAATACAGCATAACACACAAATACACACATAAACATGAGCAAATGAACATCAAAAAGTGCCAGCAAACCACAAAGACGACTCAGATTATCTTGCATATATCAGAGAAGGATTGTGTGTATGTGTATGTGTGTCCTCACACACCCACATACTTAACATCTTCTGTCCCCAGTAGGGATTCTGCTGCCCTGCATAAAATCACCGGGGAACAACTGTTTAGAATTACATGAAACAAGACACAAAGCTGGTGATGGGCGAGGGCCGGAGGGGTGGGTTAAGGAAAATTAAGTCGAACAATGGCACGGCGATGTGGCAACACACAAAACGCCCCACCAAAAAAAGGCAACAAAGGTGGCCTAGAAATGACACAAAAACACCAGAAGCACCAGCACAGCAACGCGAAGAGAGACTCCAAATGCAACCAGAAACAACGTCACAGCACTCTCTGCCCCTGCAAAGCCAAAAGACTCCCTCCTCTCCTTCCACACGCCCCCGTAAAAAAAAAAAAAAGAGAAAAAAGTAATTTCATGACGCATGAGTTTTGTTTAAGAAAAGTTTTAGAAACATCAAGGGGGTTAAAATGCAAAAGGTCCTCATCGCTGCAAACTAATCACCACACAAGCACACATGTACGCACACACAGACAGCTCACGACGGACATCCAGGAAAGAAATGAACACACACACACACACACACACACACACACACAAGTCTCTTACCTCCACAGCCTGAAAGAGGCAACAGTCTGGAGAGCAGGATGGCATTTTCACACTGAGACGCTCTCCAGTGACACAGAGAGGCAGCGAGAGAGAGGGAGCGAGAGGGAGGGGAAGAGGAGGAGAAGGACAGGAGAGGGAGGGAAGGAAGTCAGGAAAAGAGAGAGGGAGGGACAGATTGGCAAGGAGAATGCAAGAGAGGTAAAGAGGGAAGAGCGGGGAGGAGGGAGGAAGTGACAGAGGAAGGACGAGAGCGAAAGAGAGACAGCCTGCCCCTTCTTCTCGTGCTGGGCAGCATAAAGGCTGAGCTGCGAGGAGTGGTATGAGCCGCCGCTCCTCTCCTCTTTCCCTCCTCCTCCTCCCCCTCCTCCTCGCACTGGATTAACCCAGTGTGGGATTTTTAAACGGTGAGCTGCTACCTGTCACGTATTCTACACTCTTATCTTCAGTGTTGCGTTCAAATCCCCTCACCTGCGCCCCAAAAAAGATCACTGCCAGCTCCTTTTACTGATGGCGTCGCACCAAAAGTAACAGTCCGTCTCCATAAAACACGCCCACAATCCCCCCTCCACACACACACAGATGCGCATGGATAGCGAGAACAAGCTCAAACCACTAAGCCAATCGCTGAAAACACACACACACACACACACACACACACACACACACACACACACACACACACACACACACACAGTATTCTTATGCATCCTCTGACATTTTCTTTGAGCTGCCTGACGGTTTTAATTTCCCTCCCTCCTAACCTCCTCCTCCTCCTCAGCTGTATGTGAAATACTATGCGAGTGTGTTAGGACCAGAGCAACATGTGTAACGCACAGTAACGGCTTCGAGGTTTGCAAAGAAGGCGGTTGAGAGAAAACGATGGGGTGATTCAATCTGAAGCCGTGGATCACGTGTCGGGCGTTTGGGCTTTGCTGCGGGGGTCAAGGGAGGGAGGGAGGGAGGAAGGGGGTGATGGGGGGGGGGGGGGGTTTGCTCAGCAAATCTGCCCCAGACAGAGACAGAGAGCGAGAGGGAGATAAAGAGAAAAAGAGGGGAGGGTAAGAGAGAAGAATAGGGACGGAGAAAAGAGGGAGAGCTATGGAGGAATGTCAGTAATGCAATACTGAGTCATAATCAGGCTCATGTGTAGCGTGCAGGCCAACCCAGCTGGCCCCTAATACAGTGTGCATGAGAACTATGAGCTGTACACACACACACACACACACACACACACACACACACACACACACACACACAAACTCTCAAAAGAGGAAGACAAAATGTAAACTACAACAACCAGCTCCAGCAGTTTTTTTTTTTTTTTTACTTTACTGCTCGACTTTTTCCCTCCAGTCTCACGCGGTGTTTTTTCCTGCCATCTGGGGAGCAGTATAACACCAGGCTCTTACTGAGCATATGTACATGTGTGTGAGAATAATTCATGTTCATGAATGTGATGAGCACATATGGAAAAAAAGGGTGGGTGTAGAGACAGATAACAAGCTGACTTTGCGCGTAAAAATTTGCCTCTTTTTCCTTCTGTTGAATCTCCCTTTTTTTCTTTCTCACTCATTCTATTTAAGTTTCCAGTTGGTCATGTACTTGTTCTTTTATGTTCAAACGACCGTTCGTACCCTCAAGGTATTTAAAATCCTCAGCCATGTTCTCCTATTACCAGGTTTTATCTTTACATGATGAAATTTAACTCACCGTGGCTTGTTCCTCACCCCCCTGGTTTTCCCCTCCCCAACTTCCCTCTTTTTCTCTCCACCAGAGGAGGGCGAAAGGTGGAAATGCACAGGTTTATTGGTCTCCAATGGTGCAACACACACACACACACACACACACACACACACACACACACACACACGTAAAGAGGGTTTGGTACTGCAGCATATTGGATTGAAGGGTCATGGACAGACACCTGCATGCCTATAAACACACACACACACACACACACACACAGTATGTTCAGGGGTCAGATGTCAAACACAATAATCTGCACAAGGGTCAGGCCCACTTGACCAAGAAGTTTATGGGCCCCTAAACCTATCAGGCTGTGTACACACACACATACACACAAGTGATCTGGTTGTTTTAAGCCAGAGCAGCTCTGTTCCACAGTAACACAACCCACTGGGTGTAAAAGCAATCTTGATTCATTTAGAGTGGAGGGGGCAGGGGTAGTGATGATCACTGTCTTGTATCAGTATCAGTATCAGTACAACTGTTACATTCTTGGAAATTTTATTGTTTATGGAGCATTGTGGCAGACTCACAAGATGACTGTGTTTGACTGCAGTTACAGCAGAAAATCAAACATGGATGTGAAGAAAATGATATTGCGGCTCTTACCATTCTGTTATTTAAAGGCGATGTGCTAGTTTTACTGGCTAGTGGCTACTTCACAGGAAAGATGTTGAAGCTTCCTAGTATAATAAAGCATCAAAAATCTTAGGATGTCAAGTAAGTAGCATATATTTTCAGTGATCATAATAAGGGGCCAAGTATTTGCCCACGGGAAAAAAAAACACCCAAGTCGCTGAAGTATTGTGTGTGATGAAATGAAGGACAGACAGACGTGCCTGAACTACAGGAAGCGATACATCTTACTGCGACATTCAAGCATTCAAAATCACAGCGACTAGGACAGTACTCGAAATATGGTCACATATCAGATTCCGAATGTTGCTCCTGCTTATAATGTGTCATGTTCCTGGCCACCTGTTGAATATAACTCCAATATTCACTCCCTCTTTAGTTCCGTTCTGCTTTCAACCAACCTTTGAAAAATACAGTATATCTGGCTATTTAGCAGCTTGATGTTTCACTATGTCCATCAGCTCGTCGCTAACTGTGTCTGTCTTCTGTTTGGTGCTGGGCAGGTAGTGCACAGCTGATTTATTGGAACTTTATCAGAGCTTTGTTGAAAACAGCTGCCTGTTTCTGCTGGATATTACGCTGAAACAGAAAAGTTGCAGGCCATAAAACCAAAACAATGATTTAAAAGATGTTAAAATGCAAAGGGGCACTAATATTTAGTGGCAATTCCTCTATTGTAAATGGTATAACCTTTTTTTCTTAACACAAATGTTCAATAGCTAAAGATATTGAATTCACAGCCTAATCTTACATTATCCTGCAATTGTGGAAATTATACTACCAGCTGCTACAAACTTTCAAATGATAGCTGGCTGTCTGGTGGAGGCTTCCATTATAGACTAACATACCCACTGCTAATGTCAGAATTTGAATGCTGGTTGGTGGTTCTACTCCAGCATCAGTCGTCTTTTATGTCTGTGAGTAGTCGGGTTTCAAGCCAGACAGAGTTGATTAGGTCTGCAGACAGGCCAAACTCAATTTCACCTCAGTCGAGAGCCACCACAAAGCTTCACAGAGTGGTTCACCTCCCCACGACCTAACACTGACCACACACACACACATACACACACACACACACACACACAAGTTTCTGACGGACATACGTCTACCAGTTCTAGGAATCCGTTTGCGTGCATGTATATGAAATTTTGTCCTGGCACAGATTCAAATAAATTTTGGCTGAAATCTTTACATAGTGATTTATTTTTTCATGAAAAGATCCCATCCACATCCATCCCATCATCTTTCATCCAATTTGTCTGAGCATGAAACACGAAGCTCGTCAATTCCACAGAAAAATGAATATACAGCTTACATCATTGATCTGATTTGATAAAATCCCAAGAAACTGACTAAGCATCAATTTGAGAATCATTTCACCAGTGTTGCAATCAGACGCTGGCAATGTGAATTTCTGGCTCCCAAACTGTGAGAAAATGACCTCAAACAAAAGTTCACAACAGAGCTCTGAGGTCCCTTAGACAATGAGCTTTTATCATTACCTGGTTGTATTTTTATGGTTTTTATTGGGAAACTTGATGCGGCAACAAGTTGTCAACGTGTGTGTTTGTGTGTGTGCGTGTGTGAGTGTGAAAGAAGCATATGCTCCCTGAGAAATTACAAAGTTACATCATCACATCGCCACGGGCCACAGCATGTAAAACATTTACTTCTTGGCAGAAACTCAAAAGTCCTGTAAATCTTCATAACACACGTAGACACACTCAAGACATTTACTCAGACTTGAATTTCCTACCTACCCAGATAAGTGTTTACATTCAACTTAACACAAAGCATCTTTGTCTGTATTAAAAACCACAATGACCTAGTGTCCATCTAAAAATAGAGTTTATCTATCCATGTCATTATAAGCTTACTCTGTTGAACAGGCTTTCACTGCCATCTTTATGCACACACAAACGCACACACACACACACACACACACAAACACATGTACATGCACCTGATCTGGCCAGTGGGTCAGCAGACCATTGCGTGCAAAAGTACATCAGCTGACCACAGACAGAGGGGGAGGTAGGAGTCCCAAACAGAGAGTGTGTGTGACTCAAAGCTTTAGTCTTAAATTTGTTTTTATGACACTACTATATTACTCATATATATATATATATATATATATATATATATATATATATATATATATATATATATATATATATATATATATATATATATATATATGTTTGGAGGTATTGTCAACATTTGTGATCAGCTATTTAAATATTCTTTAAGCAATAGATGACGCCATTAAAATCATAATAGATGGTAAATAGTATAGTATAGTAGTCAAACCACTGACTGACTAAATGCCATCCCTAGAGCCAGTAGCATGGCTAGAACACCCACATGATCAGACTGTAGACAGCACCTAAGTATGTCTCATCTTTGTCAATTATCTGCTTTACATTTTTGTAAAAATTTCACAAGCAAATATTTCAGTAATCAGACGACACACTCAACAACTATTTTCTCTTGCCTTTTTCCACAGGGAGGTCAGAGGTCAGGGTCATTTAAAGAGCAGCAAGTTCAGAGCTGGAAGGGGTTCAGTGTCTTGCTTAAAGCTACTTCAGCAGGGTGGATGGATGCATGCCAACACGGGGGCTTGAACTCGTGATCTTTGCTCGAGAGATGGTCTCTTTACCCACTGGGGCCCCCTGCCATCCCTGATGTTAGTAATGCCGCATCTCTGGCCCCAAATAAAAGCAGGAGTTGCGTTACAGCTGCAGTCATGATGCCAAAGTAAACCCATTCGCCAATGATGACAGACAGGACCTGACCAAATCCTTGTGAAAGCCGGGGTAATATTGCTGAATTGTATTGTGCAAGACTGCCACAACTAGCGTGGGAAAAGGCTATTATGAGAGTTCAGCCTTAACAACACTCAGTCTACAGAATTAGCTTTGGCATTAGCAGCTACTAGACCCCGAGTAAAGAGTTAAATAGGATTTACCATGAGATTGGTATTCCCCCAAACGTGTTTCTTAAATCTGATGAAGAGGCAGCATCATGTTATCTGTTTATGGTAGCCTGTTCATGTTATCAAAGGCAATGCAGGCCATAAACCTGTCATGTCACGCACATCCACAGTTTTACTGGCTCATAATATAAGCTTTGTATCCCTTTGAGAAAGACTGAAGCTTAGCGAAGAATGTTCAGATTCCAACTCTACAGCTGGAGGGAGAGAGATCCTATGATAAAACCATGCCAATGCAAATACAATGTCTGTAGACCAACGCACGGCACGTCTGAAATTCTCGTCTGCATTGTTGTGTAAGCCATCCTCCATGCACTGCAGACATGATAACTAAAGAGACCGGCACACATCCATGCATTTAGGTACTCCAACAACTTTACAACCTTCACTAGCCTTTCTATTTGCTCTTAAATAGAACATTTCACAACATGGCATGCAGACAGACACGCCGACATCTGGTGTTAAAGGCCACGTCATGGCCAGTCTGCCACTGGTCTTGATAAACTTAAGTTATATGATCAGTGAAGGTTTCGTTCAATCAGACAAAGACGAGGCATGGCTCATGTTTAAGGCATGTTTAAAAAGCTCTGTGAGAGTTAGGCATGGTGCTTTGCGCTAAATGCTAAAATCCCCATTTGAATATGCTCACAGCGGCAATGCTATAATGCTGATGTTGAGCAGGTATAATGTTTGCCATTTTCACCACCTTCATTTATTGCATTGTCATGCTAATTTGCACTCACTACACTGATTAGCACTAAACACAAGGTACAGCGAAGTCTGATGGGAATGTCATTTGTTTTGCAGGTATCTGATCATAAATAGATGAGATAAATGAGTGGAATGAGAAGATGACTAACATTATTACAATTTCAGCAAGTGGCAGAGGCAAAAACATTGAATAAACTAAGATCAATATTTCTGATCAACCCTGCACACCCAATCCATATAATGCACAAAAATAACTCCTTTTTTTTAGACTGTGGTATTTTAATTTAACTTATTGATATGTTCTAAGTGAATGTTTGGTATTGGGCCTGTCTTGAAGCTGCCGTGACACTGTAATTTCCTGCAAAGGTTTAATAAAGTATCTATCTATCTATCTATCTATCTATCTATCTATCTATCTATCTATCTATCTATCTATCTATCTATCTATCTATCTATCTATCTATCATTATTACAATTTAATCTTAGAAGGGTTGTTTGTAATACAAAATCAATCAACGAGTTGAGACATTTTACTCAAAAGAAAAGTCAGGAGATCACCAGTCATTCAAAAACATCATCTGGGAACAATGAATGCGTTTACAAACTTTAAAGGCAATCCATCCTTCGAACCATGCATCTAAAGTTACACCCTGTAGCATTTTTAGGAATGAATGTATCACTGTGATATTAATGAATGATTGTGATCTAATCAAATTACAGTGGAGATGCTTCTCCAAACTGGTGGTTTTCGTTTCCCATGATCCCCATCACCTCCAGTCACACATTTATCAGTCTCTCAGCCACCTCCTCAGCTTCTTCAGCCAAGAGGTTTTTCTCTTTTGCTGACGACGATAAACATGATGGAATGTTGGCAGCGATTTTTCCATGTGCCTTTTACGCCTTCCAGCTCGAGCTTTATCGCTGTTCGAGCTGGAATAATACGAACATCTTCCTGTTTTTGTGCCATTGAGCAGTCTTGAAGAGTTTCCAACCTGATGACATGCCATGAAAAAAAAAAATAGCAGTAGAAGCAAAATGCTGCAAGACCTCTGACCTATAATCTGCATAAAAATTAAAGCATGAATGAGTTATCAGTGTCAGATATACAGCATATGCAAAACAGCTTTATGAAAATCCCACACAAAACTGCATTTAACTGTCTAGATGTATTTAGTTACCATCATCATTCATGTAAATGTATTTCCTCTCTATAACTAGTACTGAGTTATTATTTGTCTCTTTAGATGCACAAGACAATAGTTAAATGAACTCAACTGGACAAAATTTTCTGGGAAAGACACATGATGTACTAGTCAGCTCTTGCAGGCACACACACAAAAGATCCTTTGTACAAACTGCAAACTTGCTCTCTGACTCCAGACCTTGTGAGATGTCGTCAACAAAACGCAAAACTAATGCGGTGCCTTATCACGTGTATGTATGTGTGTGAACTGAATAATGTCACCTGTGTGCGTGTGTGTGTGTGTGTGTGTGTGAGTGAATGTGAATGGATAAGTGTGCAAGAAATAGTGAGCATCTAAAATAACTTTTATTGTTTAGGGTGGGCATCCTGAAACCATCTTTGAGAGGGATGGAACATTCCTGGGAGAGGAGGCTCTACCGGGGGAAGGAAGGCCAAGACTGTGACACATACTCTCACTCACACACACACACACACGCATGCACACACAGTGACGCTGAGAGCCAGTGTTGAAGCGTGTGAACCGGAAATGGGCGCCTGTCTTGCCGTAGCCAGCAGACGGATTCAGAAGGTTCAGAAAGAACTACAGACGTTCCCAGCCCTGTTATGGAAGTCTGCACTCTGTCTGCAGCATCCTGGAGACATGGCTCACCTCCTTCCACAGCAAAACATGTCTGTCACTCTGCATGTGTGTGTGTACAGGAGATTGGTAATCATGCTTCCACAACAACACACACACACAGTCAGATAACCCAGGGTGAGCTGTTGTGTAATGGAAAGAAAGACTGTCCACAGCCAAAGTCAACACATGCTGCTCTGACCTGAACATAACAGGCCAGTCAGCTGGTTTCAAAACACACACACACACACACACACACACACACACACACACACACACACACACAAACACACAAACACACACACAGCGTCTCTTGTGATAGTGGTCAAGTAAAGGACAATAAATACAACAAGGAGTCCAACCATATTGGTTTTGACCAGTAGCAACTTCAAAATTTAACATTTTTTAATGATACCACAACAAGCCATTTGTATTTATTTTCTCACAGAATGCTGCAACATGTGATGTCATGTTCATGTAATTATTGAACTTAATTAACAGTTAAAATTGGCTAGAAAGTTGTTTACATTTGTTTTTCCCACTAGCACCGAAATGTAGCCACTTAGTAAGAAACCCTTGAGCATACCTGCCTCCTCCAGTCATTTGTATCAATGCAGTGAGTGTGTATGATCGCAGGTGAGGTGGTATAGGTGAACTCACATGGTTGTTGGAGGTCTGTATGGGGCTGAGAACTGGGGAGCCTGCTGGGCTGCAGAGCTCAGGGAATGGGTTGGGGATGGCCGGCAGGGAGGCTGGGCGCAGCTGCTGAGCTTCCTGCAGAAACCTGCAGAGGGAGACACACACACAATTGTGTCCTAAAAAACTGGCCACACTGTATACGAATAATGGTGAGCATTATTTAAGTATAGAAGTTCATTTTATCTTTGGTCAGGCAAATATTTCTAGATTATTTAATAAAAAGTAAAGTATTCATTGCCAAAACTGTCTTTTAAGTAACAACTTTAAGCCAACAGTGTATTCTAACATTGTTGAAATTATGAGTTACTGAGTTTGCTGCTGTTAAAATGTAAAATAATGTAATTTATTCTACAATTATTTGAAACAATTATTTGTTGCCTAGTGATTTCAATAATTTCAATGACAACTGATAGCAACACATTAAAATGAATAACAAATTTCAAATCAATCTGACGTTTAACTGGATCTGTCTAAGATCAGTATTTTTATCAAGTTGAGCAATCATTATGTGCCTCCATCTTATATGTTGGTGAGTACAGCTGACAGCTGGAAGCAGCTTGCTTGCAAAATAATTATACTTAGAGATCTAATGCAAGAAAACAAACAGCACACTGAGCAAAAGACAAACAGAGGTGTTCTTCCTCAGACAATGCCATCTTGGTTTTTAAACATATTTTAATTTTTTGCAAGGACCCTGCTTCCAGCTGTCTTTATCTAAACATAAAACAATGAAATCAATGCAGGGGCATGTTATGTGTGACTACCTGACAGTCTGGATGTGCATTGGCTGAGAGTGCCGCAGCCTCTCCCTGGATGGGGAGGAAGGGTGCAGGGGTGGGGTGTGACGACGGTGGGCCTGACCGTGTCCCGGGTAGGCAGGGTTCATGGGGTGGTGGTGTGGAGCGTGCACGTGGCCGTTGTTCAGGAGCAGCGCCGTGTCTGTCTGCGTAGAGTAAACACTCTCCATGGAGGAGTTCATATCATTTACCAGCTGCTCCAGGTCCACATCATCGTCTGTAGAAGTGCGTGGACGGTGGGATGGGAGAGATGGAGAAGTGAGTGACAGCGACAGTGAAAGTTGCAGGACAGCAATTGTCCACTAGGTGTCGCCTCAGCAGGTACCAGTGTTTCAGAGATCATTTTAAAACCATCTACAATCAGCTGATAGTGATAGTGAAATCATTCTTCACAGACATTAGTTGTAACACTCTCTCTGCAAATGAGATTAAACATGTATCAGTCTAGTTTAACTGTAGCAGCCAAGATTAGTGATGAATATAAGAGAACTATAAAAGAACCACAGTGATTACACAGCTATTCATATTTTCCTTTAGGACTCTTCACAGCTGATATTAAAGGCTTAATAAAAGTAAAACAAGACACAAACTATGATGTATGGTTTTGGAAATGTCTACATTCAGTGATGTGTCTTGTCTTGCATTTGTATTTCTGCATTTAAAGACAGACGGAGTAAATACTCTGGAAGCCAATTTGTCAGATTTGATTGTTAAAGGAACCCATTAAGGATGACAGACATCTTGCTTTACCTTGCTACACTTTAAACACAGAGCTCAGGATTTTGACCTTTTGTCCCATTCCTACTGTACATACTGAGACAAAGCCACAACAATCTGATTATCACCTTTAATGAGTTGTAATTTTACAGTCAACAGTGAAAATACTGCCAGAAGCACATCGTGGTCCTGAACCATCGAGCATGAGTGCAAAGAGAGAGCGAGAGAGCACAGCCTTGTTTTGAAGTTTCACTCCTCCTCGTGTTGGATTTCACTTTGGCTTGGATTTCTTCCAATGGCTGTGTAGTACACTCACTAGCTTGCCATTGGTCAGATTATGTGAAACCTGTCATTCAATGGGCTGAGATGTCTATCAAGCACTGGAGGTTGGAACGAACAGTCACCCACAGACTGAAAAACCAAGCAAACCAAAGTCTCTAGAGCTGCTCTTGCAGGGCAGTCAATACAGCAGTTGCCAGTCAGTGTCTTTTAACCTGATCTGTTATGTATTAACTGAAGTCAGTCCAGGATTTGGAAGGCCTAGTGTGAGCTAACCTAAGTCCTTTACTGACCTGCTGTTCATTCACTCCAGTTTTGTTGGACCGGACTTTATAGACTTTTTACAGTACTTAACACTGCAAAATCAAATGTTCTTCAGATACAAATAGAGTTAAACCACACTGCATTCATTATTTAATTGTTCCAGGTCAATAGATATGTGGTTTTTGAACTATCGTCTTACAAGCTAATGTAAGTGCACTGTTGGCTAGAGGGGAGAAAAGCGTACTAGTGGGAGAGAAATCTCAGAAAACAGCAGAATAAGTGCAAGACTTAGTAGGTCCTTTAAATGTTCTCACAAGTGCAGTATGTCTCCGGTACGTTTGTGTGTGTACATATGTGTCCGAAGCCCTTTAGTCCTATGTGCGTCCCGCCCCAACACCACACACAGAATTCCTGACATTCCTGTAAGAAGAAATTACAGTACTTTGGGAAGGTTCACCAGCCTGTTCATGGCATATGGTGGCCAAATGATCAGGACAGAGTAGGGGACCAAAACACACACACACACACACACACACACACGCACAAAATAGAACCTAGGACACCATGTACGCTATGCAGTGCTGATGAGCATGTGTATGTAATTACACAGGAGAATTAAAAGAAAAAGCACATTGTACTGCACGCAGACACACACAAGAGAACACACACACTGAGCCTACGGAGCAGAAAAGAAGCTGCTGTACCAAAAACAGCAGGAGTTGGCCTGTCTGATGTCAGATCACAAAGAGTTATGCATGACACATACAAACACATTCGCATACAAAAAGGAAAGTCTGGCATACAAAGTCATGTGATGCCAGGGTTCATGAGTGGGACATGGGTTGGTCGGGACAAAGAGGGGACACACACACACACACACACGCACACACACAGTAGGAAAATAACACACAAGAGCACATGAGGACAGTCAGAGGTGGTTATTATGCAAAGCTGCAATGTAGGCCTTTTACACATCAGACATTTTGACTTGTCCTAGTAGCAAAAGCACAGGTGTTACTGACAACAGTAACAACGGCTCAGAGCACCAAATGAACTGAGACAGTTGAATTAAATTCAGCCATCATTGTTGTATTATTAACACGTGCTTTTTCATGTCAAAATATCTTCTGTAGAAAAATGCCTGTAACATGCAAGCAATAAGTTTCACTTTTCAGAACTTGGGCAGTGTGACATTTTTAAAAAGTAAAAATTGAATTTCTTAGAGTGCTGGGCTTAATATTTATACTTTCAGTTGTTCGAGAAAGGATCAAAATATGATAATATGTGAAAATATGTGAAACAGACTGTACCAAAAGTCGACAAGTGCTAGATGTGGGCATACAGCTGAAGGGATGGCAGTAAGAGCAAACAGGAAATTTCCGGTCAGAGAACAGAGGCGAATGCCGAAGTCCCTTAAACCTGGATTATATCGGCCAGCAGGGGGCGACTCTTGTGGTTGCAAAAAGTCCGGTTCCATTGGAAATAATGATAAAATGACAGTTTCAAGCAACACTTTGTTTGATTTTATGGTCTCAATCACTAGTTTCAGGTCTTCTTCAATGCAACATGTTCATTTAGTAAATTATGGTCCCATTTAGAGGAAAATAGACCATAAAGCAGCGTATGCTTCAGGGCAGGATTATCTGTGATTGACAAGTCGTTACCATGGCGACCTGTCAATCATGCTACACTCCCTCGTACCCATGGCACTGTGTAAATTTAACCAGCACTGTTGAAAAAGCTTATTAAGATTTGATTGTTCACCTCCTCTGGTGAGTACATTTAGTTTTAAGACTGTTTGCTAGACAAAATTATCATCCCAGACAAAATGACAGTTAATCTGAATTACAGATGCACCTAGCTAAACAAGCTAGCTAGCTCCACACATGACCGTTAGCTCCACCGTTTCTTCCAAATATGGCTACCAGTACATTGAGTGTAAATGAAGATGAATACTAATAATATTAATGTTATAACAATATTAATATTAATACACGTGAAAATCAAAACACAGCGCTAAAATTAATTATACTTGTTCATGAAGTCATCTGTCTGTTATTAGGAAAAACAACTGTGGTATGTAGGTAAGACAACTGTGGTATGTAGGTAAGACAACTGTGGTATGTAGGTAAGACATGATCTTTTACCTAATTCGCCTATCTTATTTATTTTATTCATTCAACAGTCATCAGTGCAGTGTCACATCTGTCTGCGTAACGCGCGTGTCAGCTCTCTCCGCTGTGGCTGCCCGAAGCTACACTTTCCCTGTCGTCGCCACTGTAACTTCCACCAACCACAAGAAAACAAAAACGGGGAAAGAGCTTGACGAGTGTTACTTTGTGGCTGTAACAACGCTGTTGTCACAATGTACAGATAACCTGCAACCCTGCTGGAACAAGAGAACTATACAACGATCAGTATTTAGTGTTTAATTAGGCTTTAATCAAAACTCAAGGTCTAATTTTCGGGACAAACCGGAAAGCGGTCGGGACAACTGCTCGTAATTCGGGACTGTCCCGGATTTTCTGGGACGTCTGGTCACCCTAGCAGCAAGTTAGCATTTAGCACAAAGTAAAGCTATCTAGGGGTGAGGGTTGCGAAATGGAATGAATTGCAAAGAAAAAAACCTCTTCACTCAATGTTAGCTACAGTGGCCGACTCAGGACAAAAGAGAGTAGCCAGTCAAGAAATGGGGTTTCTTAGACAGATATATTAAGAAATTATATTTTACTTAATTATTCAGTAAAATCATATGGTAATATTGAATATTATTGTTAATTGTTCAACAAAAAAACAGCAATTTCAATAAATGAAGTGCTACATGATTTGGCCTACTCCTACAAGCTAGCTAATACTCTCGCTTCCAGTCTAGACAGGACTTTTCATACAGAAGATAAAGGGTACCTTTTGCATCAAATTACACTTTGTCAGCCTTTCTGAGAGCATCTGTGTTTGATGACCTAACAGACAACAACATACAAGTAAGTATGAACAGGGAAATTTGTGTTTACTTTCTTGCAGAAAGTGCAGATAGGGATCCAGCAGGCAGTACAGATAGAAATGTCTCATTCTAAAGGTAATTAAAAACATAACGATTCATTCTGCAAGGTCTTTACACACCACTGAAAATATAGTTATTGATTATTATATTGCATTTCTGTTAATAAATCCTCAGAAATGTTACACACTGGACCTTTAATACATCCAGTGTATCAGCCGCAACAAATCCTTCATACTGTACTGCGATGATATTTTTTGTTAGCAGTGTATTCACATTGGGCAGTGTACTAAGCACACACTTTCCTAATGTTCAATAAAGTGAAAGTGAAACTAGCAAAGTCTCAGATTTCAATCACCGCACATGACATGTAAATGTGGGATGGGGGAGTCAATGAGTAGTGCTGCAGTAGTGATGCAGGGAAACTGCGGAGGAGAGCACACAAAACAAATAAGAGGCTTCATAATAACCATTAAATTGAGTACAGATTATTGACTGACCTATGCAGTCAACACTGTGGTATGTTTCAAGCCTCATCATTTCATCAAAAAGACAGGCTTAGCAGAAATGAAGGACATGTAACCTGAGCCAGGCATGACCTAGACATACAGCACAGAGGTGATGTTTGTCCATAGTGCAACACTGGCTGTGTGTATTTGACTCTTGCTGTCTGTGAAGGTTCTCAGTCATTCAGGTCATAGTTATCCTAGGAAGGTTAAAATCAAGAGCAACTGAACTTAATTTTAACCTTCCTTGGATTGACTTGACTGGATTGACTTGTTTCTCTGAATTCATCTCATTCATTTATTTATAAACATATAAGTCTTCTTCTTGTTTTCTATAACTGGTTTCTACTCTTTATTGATCACTTTAAGGTAATACCCAGAGCTTAGGGTAGGAAAGTAGCTACTGGCTGTGCTGAAAGTTGCCAGAAGTCTCTAAATCACATCATGACCTAATTTGCGTAATTGACCATATAATTGTGATGGATGCTGTAGGAGAGAAGAAAGGTGAGTAAAAAACACCACAACCATGTAGTTCTAAATATATTTGCACATGCGCGGTTCATTTGCAGTCTCTGAACGTGGAGGGGTGAACATCTCCTGCTCTGACAGCAGCTGGGAGGTACTGCTGTGTGAGGACTGGGCCACCAGTGAGTGCTACAGGACGGTGGGGGGCCCACAGCAGCATCCACTGCTCAATGAGTACGATGCATGCTTTCATTCCAGAGTCTCAAAAAGTCTCCAATAACACGAGAAAAAGTTGCCAGACTTGTCACTGGTTGCTTTTTGCAAAACAGTCGCTAGAGGGGTCTGAAAACTCGATCAATATAGCAAAGAAGTCACTATGTTGGCAACACTGCCTGAGCTATTCCTATGCTGTTATTAGGGGGTGACCCTGAATAGTCTAAGATTTGATGATTCGAACGGTGGAGTCTGAGTTATTTATGATTTATTGTAAATTTATTGTAATTTACTTTACTTTATTTGCCTGAACCTGACTCATCATAAGGAATTACTGCAATAATTGAGGCATTGTTGGGCATATTTACCCCTTGAATATTAGTCACTTTTTTTTCTATGATTGTTAAATGTCAGTTAGTTTTTTAAAGAAACCCTTTAAGAGCTGTACTGGACCAACAATAATGGTCCCAGAAATGCTACAAAGTGGAATTGAAATGACAATTTATCACATCTAATTGCAACTCTGGAAAATCCTCTAATCACTCTGAGATCATCCGTGGTATCACAGCCTGTATTTGAGTATGAACCATGAACATGCATACCTTCTACTGTCTCTGCTCCCTGTCCCACAGACCTATAGCCTACTTACTATAAACTCCCCTCTATAAACTGACCTACAGGCCTATATAAACACCGCATCCACTCACCCTATTCATGTGAAGCTATATTTACTACCCTCACACGAGCATGACCACCAGAGATCAGCAGAGCAGACAATCCACTAAACCACCAACCCAGGGGAGAAAAAAAGATGTAGGGGAGGGAGAATTTACAGCCTCTCCTCAAGTTGGCCGCTTTCCAAAAGGATCCCCAAGATTTTCCACGATGGCTGAAGGGATTTCTGGGAGGATATTGGGAGCAGGCTAACATGTGTGTGTGTGTGTGTGTGTGTGTGTGTGTGTGTGTGTGTGTGTGTGTGTGTGTGTGTGTGTGTGTGTGTGTGTGTGTGTGTGTGTGTGTGTGTGTGTGTGTGTGTGTGTAGAAAAGTGCTGAGCAGTACTAAAAGACAGTGAAGGGGGGGCACTTTAACACTTCTTTAACTGCTATAACCTCCATCTGGAGAGCAGAAGATAAAGAAGGAATGGGAGTGGTGGAGTGGTTTCTAGGAAGACAGGAAGTGAACATGTTTTGGCGGTGGAGAGATCACATAAAGAAACCTCTGAAAGAAGGAATCATGTGAAATATGGAAAGAACTGTGTCGACAACCATAAACACAACAGCATAAAGATTAGATTAAGAGATTGGGGAATAGCGACGGTAATTTATGTGAATTTGTCTCACATGAGAAGAGAAGAGTTACCATGGTGATGTGGCAAAGTTTGATTGGCAGAGCGCTGAAAGCCTGGAACAATCAGCTCCTCAGGCCTGCGAGAGGATGTGTGGTCCATGTTTTCCTGTCGAAAAAGATAAAAGATAAAGATTTCTTTTAAAAAGATGAAGACCATGCAGCACAAACCATGCAGTGGGTTTAAGATTTCAGATAGAGATATATCAGTGAAGGATTAGACGTGTTATTTTCACAGAGTTCAGCGGGTCAGACAAAAGTTGGGTTCATGTCTCTGCTCTCGAGGAACATCAAGGCTCAAGTTCAGAGACACTTTGACCCTGTGACTTTATGACCCACAGCTCTTTGGCTCTCTCTGTCTGTCTCTCTCTCTCTCCAAACTGTCACATGCGAAACTCGCAAACTCGCATCGGGTACTGATTTGTGTGTTTTTGAAAAAAAGCAGATCAATCATTTTTAGAGCAAAAACATACCAGCTCAGGCACACTTATACAATCTCACACGTCTGGAGATGCACGCACAGTCGCACACACTGCCAAGTTCCTAACACATTGTCTAATCTCAAGCAGCCTCGAGGCAACAAGGCTGCAGTGGAGAAAGGGAGAGGAAAAAAGCCAAACAAATTTTCAATCTTCCCTTTTCCAGGAAAAAGAAGAACGCGGAAGCATTGCTTCCAGGAACCGCTCATGGCCAGGGGTCCTGTTGTGCATGTATGCACGCACACGCACGCACACTCGCAGCTCCCCTCGGTGCTTCGAAAACATCCATAAATGCCGAGAGTAAGATTTATAGCTCCGAGAAGCAGCAGCCAAAAGCTTTCCAAGGAAGGCAACTTGGCTGCATGGCCTGTGGGCTGACAGAGAAAGTCCGCAGGCTTCAGCTAGAACTGACTAGCTAGAGAGACAACTAAACTCTCTCTGACATACAGTATGTCTTACTCATTATGTAGTATGTGAGAGACACAGAAGGCAACATGCAAACAACTAGCATTACTCTGTCGCATCCACTGCTGGGTCCATCTTCACAGACTAATGTTGCATGACCTAGAAAATATCATTTTAAATTCTACTGAAGATCTAATAGGAAATATATGTATTCGCTTTCTGGCAGAGAATTACACTGTGTCTACCCAGGAGGCATTTGGGCTGTGTTTTTCAGTCTGTCTCATGCACTGCACTCATGTCTGATGGAACAGATACGCTTCTGCTTTGAACAATCCACCGGTCTACACAGGCTCACGTTTTACTTGGCCTTTACACAGACAAAAACTTCTGAATATTCTGATTATGTACTGAGTCTGAGCGCTGGCAAAAGGCAGACAAAATACACTCAATACGGTGCCTAAACACAGCCTGTGGAGACAGACTGAGCATTAAAGCTCCTTCTGTTGTTCTGCTAATGTCTCATAAGCAGAAACAGTCTTAGATGAAAAGATCAAGCCCACTCTCTTACCTGTCCGTTAAACATAAGGCCACGGTCAGCAGCCAGCTATTTAAACTCTTATTTGTTTAATCTGTACTGTAATGTACAAAAACCTATTTAAAAATTATTTCTTGGCTGACGAACAGTAACTTCCTGGAGTCTCCACTGGTTGCGTGGCAACTGCTCAGAGCTAAGAAATAAGCCGGCACATAAACCCCCTTAAAACGGCTAATTGACATATTTAAACTTCGGTTTTTGTACAGATTAAACAAACGAGATTTAACCTTTTAATTAGTGAGCTTTAGCAGTGCTGGTAGGGGGATATGTATGTGTTTTCTAAATTTGAAGAAACTTAAGGACAAAATCAAGAGTTTAAACGGTTAACTTTTGTTTTTCTTAAACATTACAACCTGTGTCTGTCATTCTTCTTTCAGCACCATCAGCACTGGTTTGGGTTGCCTTTTCCTGGACATAAAAATGTAACTGTACACCGTGTGTGAAGTTGGAGGCAGGACAGTGTCCTAGTTCTAGTAACAGATATCAGTGTTAATATATAGCTACAAGTAAACCCAGGGAAAATCTCCTTCCCTCAGCAGCATTCGTGCAGTAAAAGAGTCAGCTTTAACAGCTACACTCCCCATAAAAACCTCACTGTGAACTCCCAATAATGTACTTTCTCTGACTCTATAGACTGAAGAGAGTGCACTGATAACTCAATAGTCAACTAGGGAGAGCGTATCTATGTTCCCAGCTCAATATCCTATTAAAGTAAGGACACCTTTCAAAGGGTTTTATTTTCTCAGCATGTTTTCCCCTTGAGCGAATGTTCAGTGTATGTTTCCCTGGGTGAATATGTTGAAATCACCCACCTACAGCGTAGGGCCTACTGATGTTACACTCCTTAAAACCTATGCAGTCAAATTTGCAAGAAAGACAATTTACTTGACTTTAGACATTGATTTTTCCACAGAGGCTGAAGGGATTTTTACCATTCAGTGTGTAATTGAAACATCCAACTCCTTTAGCTCTTCTGCAGTTTGAATTGCGAGGATAGCCCTTACCAATCTCTTACGTCGTTAGTTTATATCAAGAGTCACACGTGCTGAGAATAAAAATAACTCACTCTCTTTAAAGTAATTCAAATGTAGGCATTGGCTTTTCAGTAAAAGTCACTTGACAGTATCTCACAAAAGTGAGTACACCCCTCACATTTTTGTAAATATTTGATTAGATCTTTTCATGTGACAACACTGAAGAAATAACAATTTGCTACAATGTAAAGTAGTGAGTGCAGAACAGTGTAAATTTGCTGTCCCCTCAAAATGACACATCACACAGCCCTTAATGTCTAAACTGCTGGCAACAAAAGTGAGTACAAAGTGAAAATGTCCAAATTAGCTTTTTTCCCTTCCTGGTGTCATGTGACTTGTTAGTGTCACAAGGTCTCAGGTGTGAATGGGGAGCAGGTGTGTTAAATTTGGTGTTATCACTCTCACACTCCTATATACTGGTTACTGGAAGTTCAACATGGCACCTCATGGCAAAGAACTCTCTGAGGATCTGAAAAAAGAATGGTTGTATGTAAAGGTGGCCTAGGCTATAAGAAGATTGCCAAGACCCTGAAACTGAGCTGCAGCACGATGGCCAAGACCATACAGCAGTTCAACAGGACAGGTTCCACTCAGAGCAGGCCTCGCCGTGGTCTGACAAGACCAAGATAAACTTATTTGGTTCAGATGGTGTCAAGCGTGTGTGACACAACCAGCTGAGGAGTACAAAGACAAGCGTGTCTTGCCTACAATCAAGCATGGTGGTAGGAGTGTCATGGTCTGGGGCTGTGTGAGTGCTGCCGGCACTGAGGAACTACAGTTCGTTGAGGGAACCATGAATGCCAACATGTACTATGACATACTGAAGCAGAGCATCATCCCCTCCCTTCAGAGACTGGGCCGCAGGGCAGTATTCCAACATGATCACAACCCCAAACACCTCCAAGACGACCAATGCCTTGCTAAAGGAGCTGAGAGTACATGTGATGGACTGGCCAAGCATGTCTCCAGACCTAAACCCTATTGATCATCCTCAAATGGAAGGTGGAGGAGTGCAAGGTCTCTAACATCCACCAGCTCTGTGATGTCGTCATGGAGGAGTGGAAGATGACTCCAGTGGAAACCTGTGAAGCTCTGGTGAACTCCATGTCCAAGAGGGTTAAGGCAGTGCTGGAAAATAATGGTGGCCATACAAAATACACTTTGGGCCCAATTTGAAAATTTTCACTTTTGTACTCACTTTTGATGCCAGCAGTTTAGACATTAATGGCTATGTGATGTGTCATTTTGAGGGGACAACAAATTTACACTGTTATACAAGCTGTACACTGACTACTTTACATTGTATCAAAGTCAATGTCATTTCATTCAGTGTCGTCACGTGAAAAGATTTAATCAAATATTTACAAACATGTAAGGTGTGTACTCACTTTTGTGAGATACAGTATAAACAACATTCTTGATATCAATAATGTCTCCCATTGGTGTTGTAAAGATAAGGGTCTTCAACTCTTCCAAAAAAGAAAAAAAGTTCAGAAAAATGGCACCTAGTTTTCATCTGTATCAAAAAAGAAGCAATTTTTAAACAACAAAATAACAAATGAACTATAAAGCTTACTATAGTTACTATACTATAAATACTAGATGTGAAAAGTCTGGTGATCACCAAAGTTAATAGGATGGGACATGAGTGATTGGGACAAGAATGGCAGCTAAATAAAAGTAATAATAATCCATCCAGTAGTCGTTGAGACATTTCACTAAAAGCACTACAGGAAAAGTATGGGGATCACCAAAAGTCAGTAGGCTTCATACAATGAGGACCATGAATATCTGTGCGCAATTTCATGGCAATTCATTCAGTAGGTGTTGAGATATATCAGTCTGGAACAAAGCGGTGGCCTGACCAGCCAATATCGATAGAATAATCCTGCTAACATGGTTAAAAGTTCTAAATGACACAAGAAGCTGATTATTGCTTTTGACATAGAATTATAAGTAGGGGTCAAAAACTTCAGTTTTTATGTGAGATCACCCAAACCCGACACTACTGGGAGATGAATGGGGTGCTTTTATATGTTTGGCAGAGATAGCCTTATTAAACATACCATTGAGATGGAATATTCTGGTGAATTAACTACAGTCTGTGCTAAATCTGCATTTGAACAGTCCCTTTCAAATTACATCTTTTAAAAACATTTACAAGTTATTGAACTGTGTAAAGAGGTTGGTGTGAAGACATCTTGTGAAAGGGTGCTGGCTTTGAACGATGTTGTCTTCTCCTGCTTGTTCTTTTCTTCCACAGGACAGCTTGCTTTGATTCTCTGTCCTAGTGTCGTGGTGATTTCCAAAATGCATCTGCTCCAAAAACAAGTGTCAGCAAGAGCCATGTCCATTAGTTTTATTGGATTTGAGATAGTTAATTGTTTCTAAAGATTTTACTGCTCTTTTATATTTGTATTGTTCACTGTAATCTTCTTCTTATTGTTTTTTTTTGTTTTGTTTTTAGGTAGACTATTTTAAGATCTGTCCGGGGACAACGGATGAAAAATAGCCTTTTGGCTAATTCTGGCGCATTTGCAGCAATGTTAATTAATGTACACTGTCCCTGTCAAATAAACTAATAAATAAATAAATAAATAATTTTTTTGGACCAATATCAGAATTCTTGCTAGTCAGCGGAGCATGTACAGAAAATCTTACGCCTGGAGCTTCAATCACTTACTTGGGTTGTTCTTGTGCATGGACAGGCATGACTACTCTTGACATCTCTTCAACATGAGCAAACCTCTCACCTTTCACTCTATAGCTCACAACATTAACATCCAGGCATTTCAACATACTTTCTCTTCGCTACACTTCCTCGAAAGCACAAGTGCAAGACTGAGCATGCCCAATTCTGCTGTGTAAACTGTGTAGCATCCAGTTGCTGACCTCAGACCTCAGAGAACATAAAGAAAGATCTGTTGTCCATGTTCAGGACTGTCAGGACACATACTGACGTTCAAAGGAGCAGATCTGTTAAATGCTTATTTTATTTTGTTCTTCTGACCGGTTAAAGTCATAACTCAGCTGAGCTTTGAGTGCTTGGACTGGTTTCTTAGTGCTCTGCAGTTCACGTGTCTGCACACTAACAAATACACACTGATACATAAGCAGATGGAAGGAAAAAGAGAGAAAGAAAGCGAGAGTTGCTGGCTGCTTTCTCTGAGACATCTCTGGCACAGATCCAAAGTTCTCACTAAGATAGACAGACGTGCGCACACACACACACACGCACACACTCACTTAGGAGACAGGCCTGGAATGCTGCCCAGGTTCCCAAACATGCCCGGCGTTATGTATAGCGTTATGTAAGTATGCAGAAAAGAGGGCTCATTTGCGCCTTATCTATACACACTAAACCTACAGTCACTGCCTACAGACAGACTCCATGAGGTGTCTGCGTGCTATGCTGTGTCACGTCAACTGGCAAGCTTTACATAACAACACGCACAAACACGCACACACACACACACACACACACACACACACACACACAGCAATGTTGTAACCCACTTCTCTCCTTCTAACTATCAAACTCTGTTTTTTCTCCGCTAGATGCAGGGTGGAGGAATGTTGTTTTCTATGGGGATTCAATTCACTATTCACTGCAGTCTTACTGGTGCAAAACCCCTTTTCTGGAAGCTAACGTGAACCAATCCAACTTCACGTCAGCTCAACAGGGGCTAAGCAGTCCCACGGTATGGGTTAGCAGAGAGCTGCATTTTTATACCTCCACTAAGAGGAATAAAACAGCTGAGGCTACGTCACCTCCATCGTCCCATCAGTCCAAATAAGACGTCATACCATTAATCCTTTGCTTTCAGACCTGTCACACAACAAAGCCTACAGCTTGTTATTGTTGTTTGTTTAACACTCTATTTATAGACCTCTATGATGCTCTTCAGCCAAATTCTTTAGGTTACTGGAGGGTTGGAGAGGAGAAAATCTGAGCTGAGAAACAAAGGGCTCATTCTGCAGGAGTTGGACAGTGGAAGTGGGTCTGTTGTGTTGCAGAGACGCCATATTTCACCTAATTAGGCTGAAAGTCGTCGTCACTGTAAAGTAAGTAGACTCACAGAGCCACTCATGTTAATACACAGAGAGGTGTAATATGAAAAATGTAACTCTGTCTAGCATGTAAAAACAGGAGAGCATTTAGCACCACAGACACAACAGAGCTAAAAAAAGAGAGAATATTGGACTTAACATCCTCTGGTGGCCAAGAAACTAAATAAAAAACTTCTAAAGACAAGCTAATTTAGCTATGTGTGAATACATTTAGACAATGTTTGCTAACACGTTCACCATTACAACTTTATAAGTTGATAATATGTCAGTGTTGTTTCATATTGTTCCATAACCTAATTCTTATTTTTTTTTAGACATTGTCGTTTTTTCTATACATTGTGATATCATTTTCCTCACCGTCTGCATTGTTGAGATGTGCGAAAAGGGCTACATCACGAGAACGAAGGTCGATGTAGCAAAGTACACAGGTGGTTAGCTAGCAAATAGGCCAACCTAGCTTTCTAATTACACAGGAAATCAGCAAACTTCGCTCCACGACTAAGTTTCATGTCAATTTGGTCTTAATAACGTTGGTCATTATTGAGTCCCACCTGCAGTTTTCAATAATTTACAATATTGGGAAGCAACTAATAAAAAAGAATCCAAGTTAAATGTTATCAACAAGGTGGTATATGAATAAGGAGACATTTTGACTTGTCAACCACTGGTGCAACTAATTATATTGATAATGGAAGCACTGGTTATTGTGTATGCTGACTCACAAGTAGAGAAGCTAAACCAAATGGAGCAATCATTAAAAGTTACACCTGCACCTTTCTGCTACAAGTCAAAAAAAAGATCTTAGACCTGCATTAGGTTTTCATGAGAACCTTAGTGTGAAATTACTGTAACATGTTCCAGATTATGTGCTTCTATCTACCACTGACTAGAAAACATACATGCAACACACAAAATATTTACCTGGTAGTTTGAGTGATGTAAGAAGTAGTCAGGACATCCCGCTAAGGCCATGGTGTTTCGTCAGTATTCCCTCTGTAGGGGATTACAGCCTGCACATGAAGGAAGGACACAGAAAACAGACAAACAGGAGAGGAAAAAGAGAAGAGCGGTAACTCACAAAGTGAGAGAATAAAAGTGAGTGAACAAAATTGACTCACCTTCCCAGGTGAGTGCTAAAACAACATGCAACAACTTTGTAAAACCGGTATCTATTTGGTGTGCCTAAAGACAAAAACCCTACACCCCTCTCTCTGCTTAAAAGAAAACAAAGCCTGCATGTGCAAATGAATGTGCATGCATGGATGAACATGTGCACACCAAATCCAGTGTAAACATAGCCATTGTGTACCACACACACACACACACACACACACACACACACACACACACACACACACACACACAAGTCAGGTCCCAAACAAAGCCTGGGGCTTAAGACTAAATAAGAAACCCTCTCCAAGCTAGCAACACATGACCACTCACCACCTGCAGACTGATGGGGAAGGCAGGGGGAAGAGGGGGGAAAGCCTTTCTGAAGGAACTTGAAATAGGAGTCGACTATTTCCACTGCATTGTGCAGCATTATCTGCTGTGAGTAAGTAGAGAGAAGTTGTGCCTGTGTGTGTTTTTAGAGAGGATACACACACTGCAATACATTTCCATTTCAAGCTGTTCAGCACTGAGTCTTCCAGGATGTTGCTTGGAGCATAAAAACTACTGAATCCATTTATTTTACTGCATTGTTGTAAAGAGGGAGATTTTTATGCAAGATGTCTTCAAGAGTCTTAAAAAAATGATCCAACTTGAAGTTACACCCCAAATGGTATTCCAACCACTTAAATATGAAGATAAATGGGTTCCTTGGGCAAGCATAATGTCGTTTTGGAATCAGATTTCTATCTCTATATGTTTCATTGTTTTGGCTAGAAAAGCCTATCCTCGCCTGTTGGTGGAAATCCCAGATTGCCATCAAAATCTAATCAACTGTTCCCTTTAACAACTCCTATATGCCCACCCAATTTCATGAAAAGCTGCAATAACATTTTGGAGATTTCCTGCTCATAAACTGGGCTTTTCTGTCAATTCAAGAAAAATATGAATGCTCCACAAAGCAAGAAATTACTTGTTAAGATAGATGTTTCTGCAACCCACATACAAATTTCAGGGAAGTGCTGCAACTGATAGTGCTTCCTACAAAGGTTTGGCAAACAGAATCTACACACACACACACACACACACACACACACACACACACACACACACACACACACACACTGAACTCTGCATCTCTCTCACTAAATAGCTCCTCTCACTCTTTGACTCTGCTGGGTTCTCTTCACTTTCTCTCCCAGCATGTCTCCATTGTACAGGTCATTATATAACAGATATCAGATGGTTCAAACAATATATCTCTCTCCTCCTCCTCCTCCTCCCCTTTCCCTCTCCCTCTCTTTTCACCCCACTAATTACTGTTTCCACTGGGGCTCTGCTATCTTTAGGTCGCTCTGCTGACTGAGAATCTGAGTGCACAGTCGCACACACATTGAAAAAACAGACTATCCACTGCTCATGATTGCACACTTTTTAAGAACATTTTTTTTTTGTACGTAAACGGTTTTAAATCTCACACGTACTTGCATAGGCTTATGTGTGTGTTCACACCAATCAAACTGCTGGCCAAAAGGGCAAGCGTGGCGGATTGTATGTGTGGCTAATAGGCCTGAAAGCAAAGCCAAAGTTTCAACTGCTTGACATTTGCTGACATTTGTGGTTCCTCCAGCAGAGAAAGGGAGTAATTCAGCTTTACTGCTTATACGGGGAGATCTAGAGAATTAAATGGGGCTTGGAGCAACTTAATAATGCCACACATGAGAGTCTATGTGTGTGTGGATGTAGCACATCACACTCTGAAGGAAACATCTTTCCTAACTCAGATGCTGACATTGAGTACATACTAGCAGGAGGTTTTTAGTGATCAGGGCTGTCTTTTCGTCATCTCATCAAATATCAAATGCCATTCAGGGCTTCTTATAGGCCTAATGTTACCTGATCCCAAACAGACATGTAGTCTTCTTTATGCACCAGGAAGGAAAAAAAGGAAGGAGGAAGTTTAGCAGCATGCAGAGATTAGCCTACATTAAGTCACAGCTAACGGAGCTTTATGACAGATCATCAACACATACACAGCCAGCTTATGCAGCCGTTCCCGTATGTGCTGTGGCTTCAGATAACTCCCGTACAAAGTAGCAATTAGAGGAAGAAACCAAAGTACAGCTACAGTGATGAGACGAAATAGTCGCTGCAGTGGCTTATTGACACTGATGGGGCATCTAGACTGACTGGTGTGTTGATGAGGAGTTATTTCAATTCATGTTTTAAATCACCATGCAGTGATGTAGTATTAGAAACTACATTTGCGCTCCAGCTGATGATGTTCATAATGTTAACAACATATTTTCTTCCAGAGAGGCACGCTCTGTATACTTTAAATGCAAGTTTCTTCATGAACTTCATCATCTACACTAGATTAACACACTTTAAGATAAGTACAGTTACTTTCTATCTAATGTATCAGCTACAAATGTCAGTAAAGTCTTATTTCTGCCAATAAAGGCGCTGGTAAAGTAAGCTGAAAAGCGTATACCCTCCTCTGCATCCATGTGCATGACCAATACGCTTCTATAGGAAGCATGTTTGACACGGAGTTAAACCAAATCCGTTCTGTACGGAGTTTTCCAAACAAATAACCTAAGTGCTTACGGTAATCAAAGTGCAGGACGCAGATCAAGTATCGTGTCCAGGGCGCACGGCGGAGCAGCACCCGGCGCGCTTCGACTGTTCTCGTCTGAATCTCCACACAAACTGCTTCCCCCCAAAAACTCTGCCCGCTGGTCTATTGTCTTCACCTTGTTTCCCCGACGTGCTCTCCTTGTACACGTACACACACGTAAACGCACACTCACACTCGCACACATCCAACACAAACACGCACACACATGCGCTGATCTCAACCTGCACTTTCCAACCAGCTGACTCTTCTTGCTTGCACCCCCCACACACACGCACGCACGCACGCACACACACACACACACTCTCTCTCTCTCTCTCTCTCGCTGAAGGAAACCTCCTCTCTCGGCCCCGCCCTATTCACAGTAGCACACTGCAAAAAATAAACCTGGTGGTCAGTTTACAAATCTAATGTTTAGCTAAACACGTAAGAAAGTATTAATATATCTCCAAACAGTTTTTACTGACTTTCTAAGGTTGTTTTTGTTCATTTCCTTTGAATAATTTTCATTTTTTAAGACTCAAAATAACTGTGAGGGTTGACATTTCTTGCAGTGAGTGCAAGACCTGACTTTAACCCTTCAAGTAGAGGGAGGGAGGCCTCCTCTCTGTGAGCTAAAGTGACACAGTCATTAGCGTCATCCATCCATCTGGTGTCAGACTGAGGTGCACAGTGTGTACCTGCACTGTAACCCGCAGCCTATGTCCCTCAAGTCTCATCACATCTTTACACCAGCAGACTAAAGAAATAGCCACACTAAGGTTCTAATGGGCATATTACAGTCATGCCATGGGAGTTAAATAAATTACGATATGGGATTTTTAAAACTATGAGTAGGTTTTATATATACATATGCACTTTTGGGGACCACAAACATGAATCTAGACAGGATTTCAGAAATACTGGGTTCACAAGCCCCTCCTTCCCCACAATAGTGATTATTTGGATTAAAAAAAAAACTTTTTATTTACTTTGAACTGTTCAAATATATTGTCTGTGAATTTAATTTCCCAACATGGATGTCTGAACCATGTTTAATAGCTTATTTGATCATTTATTCCTTTATTGGCCTAAAAGTAGAGTCCTGGAAATAGCTCCCAAGTGTCAGTGCTCAGTGGCATGCATGAATGGCAACAATTGGATGCTATGAGACTGGACACAGGTATGGAGGAAGATAGTTGCACACTCACAGCCATGATGCAAAAAAAGCACTTTAATAATTTACCAACGTTTTTTGACATGACAGTCTTCAGACCTTTCTTACTCCACACGGTTTCAATGTAGTATGCACCTGTCCAACATCTGTGCGCGTTCCTCCTCTCTCTCATCATCAAATTGGATACCACTTATGGTCCTCCAGAGGATGACTTTCCATCTAGCCACCATCAGCATGCTAACACACTAAACTAAGATGATGTGCATGTTAACATTGTCACTGTGGACATGTTAGCATTCTGACACGGCTGTATAGAATATTACTGAAGTTAAATGAATTTCATGTTATTTGTCCTCACATACAGCCTCATACTTCCTCATTCCTAGTGTTTTCAGCTGTTTTCCCCTCTCCTGTGTTTCTTGTCGACCCTATCTGGAAACCTCTCTTTGTTTGTGTGTGTGTTTGTCTGGGTGTGGCACTCCAGTCTCCCACATGCACACCTGTGACATTCCGGTCTTTGTCATATTGTTTTTTTACTTAGCTGCATATAACATGGATATTTAATGAATTCTCCAGTTAAATTTAAAGGTTCAGTGTGTACGTTTTACTGACATCTAGTGGTGAGGATTGCAAATTGCAACCAGCGGCTCATGGTGCATTCATGTGCTCCTCGGATGGTCCCATTGCCCCAGTTATAAAGTCCTTCTTCTGACTTCACGGTGTGTTCATGTGCTCTTAAGTTGGAATGTGGAACCAACATGGATACTATTGCAAAGATGTGTTGGATCAGCCTATCCAGAAAATTAATCGTTATAATAATGAAATTACAAATTACATATTTGCAAAATATGTATATGCAATACGTGATTTTGTAAAATCTAAATTCTGTATACTTCATTATGTACCATGTGCACTTTATTTCTCTTTTTGTAGTAAAGACTTAAGTAGGAAAAGAAGATTATTCCTCTTCTCATTATTCCGACACCACAGCTTGGAAAGGAAGGGGCCCCTTCCAAGCTCGCAGGAGAAGCTACAGTGGCCGACACACTCTGTTCTGCTCCGCTCTTTTACTAAACAATAAGTGTGGGTCTCCGTTTGTCTAAATTTTTCTTCTTTTATTTCTTAGAAACCAGTTGACTATGTTACTTGTTCTTGTTCTTCTTTATCTTCTTATTAAATATTCAACATAGGAACAAAATGCACTCTGTAGCAGCGTTTGTCTGTTCGGGCGACTGTAGAAACATGGCTGCGTAACCTGGCAATGTCCATGTACGTAGATAGAAATGGCTCATTCTGAGGTAGTAAAAACATAACGGTAAAAAAAAACATGTATGTAGGTCTTTATACACCACTCAAAACATAGTTATGTATATTACAGTCCCCTCCAAAATTATTGGAACAGTAAGGCAAATTCCTTTGTTTCTGTTGTTCACTGAAGACATTTGGCTTTAAGATCAAAACATCTTAAGAGTATGACACAAGAGTTCAGAATTTCAGCTTTTATTTACTGGTATAGATCCTCCTAAATATTACACACTGAACCTTTAAATGTCATCAATATTTGGCTGAAGTAGTGGAACATTAATCTACTGAATGTGAAATACGTTAGCACTAACACACATGTTGGCTCTAATGCACTTTAACTTCTTTTACAGGCCATAAGTTGTCTGTATCGTGTTAGATAATTCTTGACACCTCCTCTCTTACCTTTCTTACCACCTATCCAGCATCCAGTGGCCATTCACAAACTCAGGCTTCACCCACTCACAGCATAACAAAACCCTTCACCTTATCTGCTTTCAGACCTGAAGCATGTGGACACATGTTAGGGTTGACAGCAGATGAGGTTGAGAGGAGCCCAGATGGAGCAGCAGCTTACCAACTGCCATCCTTTTGCTCCTGCAGACATTCTCCTGCCTCTGACAGACAGCTTAGACACGTGTAAGTCTGCCAAAATCAAACATGAGCCTGTACATACAGTACATGAGTTCAAGGCCACATGTATGTGATGTTTCATCAGAAAAAAGTCTGCTCTGTAACTAGGTCAAAGGTTCAGGCTATTTCCGGAATCAGCACTCCACATAGGTTTACAAAACAAACACCAGGAGATACTCATAACCCCATCACATGGGAGTGTTTATACTCACAGAACTTGGCAGAACTTCTCTGCACTTGTACTCATTAAAGTGCTGACTGAAATTACATATGTTATTGAACATTTAAATCAGTGTGTGATGGCCTTTTTAGGTTAGATTGCACTTGCAGTAGGCCGGTGTTTACCGCAGTTAGAGCAGAGAGTGTCTTCACTCTCTGATGGAAGATCTCCAAGACATTTGCACTTCAGTGCAGTGTGTTACATTTTGGAGGGTTTGCAACAAAGAAGTGGATTATAGAAGATTCTATGGATATTTAGATACATTAGATTTTTGGGTTGTGTATGTTGACAACTCTGGGGAGGTTTATTGCCTGCTGGCTCTTTCTGTACACTTGATCTATGTTGGCCTCCTTTTTGATTTGTCTCCAAGTTCAGCTCAGCTGGTAGCCATAGTCATAGAGCTAGTTCCCCTTCGTACCTCCATCATTTCCACTGCTATTGTAATGGTTCCAGTTCTCCATTGCTGGAAGTATGTTCTCCAAGTAGGCAGAGATAATGGTGCCAACTTCATGCTTATATACTATGTGATGTTTGTGTTCCTTTACATCTATTTGTCCACTTTTTTAGCTTTCCCTGTTTGTTGACCACACGCAGCCAATGGATGTTTCGCATACACAAAATGAGTAGATGTAAGATAACAATGGCATTGGTAGATAGTGCATCATCATCATCATCACCATCATCACCATCTCTACCACCATGAATCACAGACAGAAAGCAATTTGAATGAAAACAAAAACATTAACTTTGTTCAAAACTTACCAGGAATTCCATTTGTGTTTGTTTGTCCAGGCCCTCTCCATTTTGTTTCTCTCTATCAGTGATATCTCTATCAGTGAGGAAATACAAACATTGAACATTGTACAACTGTTGTTGTATGTTCTATGTTTCACATAGATTGAACCCTGTATGAAGCTGTGAGATATATTTGCAGAGGGAAGAGAATGTATTCTTTCAGATAAATAAAGAGCAGTTTTTCCCACTGGTGTAACACTTCTCCTGGGCTTTCCAACCAGTCATGGGCAAAATTTAGCACCTGTTTGCCCTCTCTTAACAACAACATAAAAACAGTTGACCACATGTACACACACAGAGCTTTTGAGAAAGAAGAAGCAAGCTGGAACAACTATTGACCAATTTCCAATCTTCCTTTTATGTTGACCATTTATCTCTTCCCTCATTCGACTGAAACTGTCCTGACCAGAGTAGTCAATGATATAATTACTGCTGACTCTGACTTAATATCATCATTGCTGCTTCTTGACTTGAGTGCAGCTTTTGACACCGTAGACCACAGAATACTTCTTGGCCGCTTGGAGAAGTATATTGGTATCAGGGAATGGTGATTTTATGACTTTATTTATCTTTATCAAAGAGAACACAGCGTGTGAGTTACAATAATACAATATCTGAATTCTCTGCAGAAAATATTGGTTTACCTCAAGGATTGGTCCTTGGCCCAATGCTCTTTTCTATCTTTATGCTTCCTCCTGGTGACATAATTTGCAAATACAGTGTTAATTATCATTGCTATGCTGATGATACACAGCTCTATGTATCAATGAAGCTAAAAGACCTCTCCCAAGCCTGAAATGTAGAGGCATGTCCATCAGAAATTTTAAAAATGGATGGGTATACACTTTCAAAATCAAAAATCTGGGTAGCTTATAGAGTGATGTTTGAGTCTTGCATGACATGCCAGTCCCACATCAAGGCTAATCCATGGATTTATATATTCTAGGCTTGACTGTAATGCCCCTTTTCTCTGGTCTCTATAGTTGCACTACTAGAAGTATTCAGTGTGTTCAGAATGTTGCAGATAGGATCCTGATAAAAACAAAAAGATTTCATCATTTAACTCTTAATCTGACTGCTCTTCCCTCACTACTAGTGCAAGCTAGAGCAGATTTTAACGTCTCTCTCCTAACTTATAAGGCCTTGCATGGAACTGGACCAACTCATTTATCTGAGCTAATTATCCCATATACACTGACACACCCTCTTGATGCTGGTCTCCAGGTCATTCCCTCTGTTTACAGAAAATCGGTTGGTTTCAGATCATTTGCCCACCCCTTATCTCTGGACCGGCCTTCCACTACTTGTTAAGCACGCTGGGTAGAAATGTTTAAATCAAGACTGAACTATATTACAGCCTAGCCTAGAACTCAGTCAGGTTATCACCATTTTAAATAAACCAACATCTTTTTAATGCTGATGCTTCCAATGTGGGTGTTTTATGATTTCTTTTATATTCAAAAATCCAAATATTCAAATTTACCTGATGTTTTACTGTGACTGTTTTTTTTAATTGTTTACTTTAATAATTTGTATTTAATTGGTGTATATTTGTCCCATGTATTCTTTTAATTGTAGTGTTTTGAGACCTTGCTGCACTGTGATTTTACCCTTTA
This sequence comes from Lepomis macrochirus, assembly GCA_024633595.2. Lineage (NCBI taxonomy): Eukaryota > Metazoa > Chordata > Actinopteri > Centrarchiformes > Centrarchidae > Lepomis > Lepomis macrochirus. The sequence continues at coordinate 28,166,971 of JALXJV020000013.1, read as the reverse complement.
AATAATTGAATGGTTGATTGAAGGATCCATTAGAGTACATTTGAGGAATATCTGCGGTCTGACTGAACGCTCACCTTGGAATTCATGGATTCCAGCATAAAACCCTATGTGCGGGTAGAAACTAGAGCACAAGCTATTAAGAGATGAGAACCTCCACTACTTCAAAGCACAGCGCCTTATATGAAAGCCAACAAACTTTAAAGGCTAAGGTCTGGCTTGGTCTGATGACCGGTGAGTCCCACTGCTCTGTTTGTTTGCATTCGTAGGTTAAATGTAACAGAGTTACGCAATTGACAACAGAAACAGCTTGATGCTTCCCACTGAAATGGGTCAGCCGCACAAATGGACATGCATAGTGTTTTGAAAACACAGGAGAAGCATGGCTGTTACATAAAAATTCCACTGACCCATGTTGGGAAATAGTTAGGCATCCCAGATGTGGTGGAATCTGAGTCTCTCAAGACCTTGGGAGGTCAACTCAGACACATACACACAACACACCACTACTCACGCCACCACCATGGGCTAAATTATCTCCAGTTGTAAATACATTGTTCAGTGCGCTTACATAGGATGCATAGCAGCCTAAAGAGTGACATCAAAGCACTACCCTGTCTGAATGCATCTTTTCATGTGTGAGACAATTAAAATGTCTTAAATGGTTGGGTCACAAATTCAGTGTGTTGTGACCATTTTGAAACTTCTGAGAGCTCCGCAGAGTAAACAAAACTGAGTCCAGCCACACGGAACTGGGTCATCCTGACATTGTGTGTGTGTGTCATTTCTTCCAGGGTACAACGTGTGCGCTCACGGCATGTTTTGTAGGTGATTCATTGTGTGTCTGTGTTTGTGGGTGTGTCTGTGTGGACAGAGTGTCTGTGGTTGGGTGGTCTGAGAGCTGTTGTGGACAACCTACTGTTTTTTATTGATGTTCACCTCTGAGCTGGAATGCTGATACTTCTCCAAACACAATATCATACAGAGGTCCAAAAATAATATCATCCAGAGGTTGGGTTTGGTGCAGAGAAGTGAAGGAGGTAGATGAGAAAGCAAAGATCTGCATGGAGTAACGTTATAGGGATGATTTGTTCTTTTTTGGCTCTAGGGATGGCAGTGGTCTGTCAGTCCACCACTTTGGTCCACTTTGTAAACAACAACTGGATGGATTAACATGAATGGCTTTAGACTCTATTCACATGAGCTGGAACGTTATTCGCCTTGAACATCAAATGACGTTATAAGATCTTAAACACCTCAGTCTTTCTCATTTTGTCTGTGTATGTTATGAAGTAGCCCAGGATAAGCACAAATTTGCTTAAGTTAAAACATTTTCAACTGCTTCTTCACCTCAGATTATGACCTATGTCCATTTGCATCTTTCTATTGACTTTACATGAAACTGAGCTGCGACTAAACTCTGGAAACACAACTTTAGTGTTGCTGATACATTAAATTATTTTGTGTCATATTCCATCATAAAGGCAATTCATTCACGTATCTATTCTTGCTAGTAATTAGACATCTGCTCAATGTATACAATAGTCATGTATGCTATATGCTAAAACAAATGCAATATTTTTCTACTGTATACTTGATCATTTTTAGCTGCTATTTATCTGGTGACATTATACATACACAGCTTCCTTTTCTATGCCTAAGTTATTCAGAAAGAGATATTGTATTCTGAGTTCATTGCTTCCTAGAACATTTCTGGACAGAGTCCTCTGGACTTTACTGTTGGTTTAAAACTGCGGTCACAGTGGTTGTTATATTTTTAGGCATCATTAATCCTTTAACACCTTGGTAATCCTTAAATCTAAATCAGTAACAAAATAATGTTATGTCTTTTGCCTCCACATGGAATTTGGATATAATTAGGCATCTACATTACAAATTAAAATCTTATTAAGAGCTTGGAATACTGTATTACACTGAAAAAAAATCATAGGCCCGTTTAGTAATGTCAACTTACTTCTTCTTTTTAACTTAAATAGCTCTGACAAATTTTGGATTTTGAAGTCAACTGTATGAGTTTTAGAAAGTTAAACTTGCATTAATTCATTGTGTTGCCTTTTTGAGACTTTTGTCATGTTAATCGAACTTGCGTATGTAAGTTATTAGTTGAAAAAAAGGCAAGAGGGTAGGGATGGGAGCAAGAGAAAAAAAATTCCCTAGGTGCTGCGTCTTTTGAGTTTAAAGAAAAATATACATAATCAACTAATTATTAGGGTTTAGCGGTTTGAAACGAGTATCCGGTACAGATACTTTTTATGAGTATCATCAGAGTAAAAATATGTCAATATCTGTTTTGTTCTAAACTATAAATATAGGAACCTTTTTTAAAAAATAAATTACTATTGTGATCAAAAACATTGCTCTGAAGCTCACGTCTGAGGCTGTTCTGTATATAGTTCTCTAGTAAATATAGCAACTTCTGATACCAATTTCAGGCTTAACTTCAAATTAAACCCGCCCACTTTTAGATTAAGCCCCACCCATTTGGAGTATGGAAGGTACAGAAAATTTCATTTATTGAACAGATACAGATACAGATGGTGGTGTAATTGCTCATCCCTACTAATTATGCACTGCAGTAAAAGTAAAATCATTTATTCAAATTCCAATCAAAATATAGACACTTCTGTGGTAAACAAGACTAGTGCCATTGGTGGAAAGGGTTCCTGACAAAGGCCCTTTCAGAAAGGAGGTGCTTATTTAGTGTTATTTTGAACTTTGACTGCAGTACGTACGGGAGCTCAAGTGGTGCGTTGCGTGTCACACCAACAAACTGCCCTGCCGCGTCGCAAGCTGTCGTAAGTTGAAACCAAGGTGTACACGCATTTTTAAAGTAGCAATAGAAATTAAGTTTTTTAACTAAACCACCTTGATCATTTTTACAGTGTATGATTCAGAGATTTTATTTGTTTTTTGTTTCTCTAGGTCATAATAAGACTTGAAACTACACACACATGCAGACAAGAACATTTTAATTGCTTAATTTATGGTAAATCAACATTTATGTGTACTTTTTTTTCTCAAACTCAGGATTTAACCAGAAAATATCTCTATACCTCCCTAATTAGGTAAGGAATTGTACTGGTTTTCAAAATAGTTTCATTTCTTGGAGGCATTTTAGAGAAAGAAGTGTCAGTATCAGGAAACCTCAGAAGATTATTCAACATTTTTTTGATTAATTTAATTAAATAAACACTGGGAAATTGAACTGATTATTTTGACTTGTTTTGAAAGACTTAATTAAGTTTTCAACCTAGATTATGATACTGGACATTATTTGCAGCATGTACATTGTGTGTGTGTGTGTGTGTGTGTGTGTGTGAGAGAGAGAGAGCAATGTGCACTGGCCCCAACTCCCCTCCAAAGTCGCTTAGAGTGAGTCAGGAGATCAAAGTCAAAGCTGTAGATTAATCCACATAACAGGAGCTTTTCTACTAATAACAGAACATTCTTTTCACTCTGGCAGCCTGGTACGTCAGTGCCACCAAGCCTCAAACCCGACCTCTGGAAAAGTACACAGCTACAAAATACTTTATTTCTACACAATAGAGACTTTTCTGTTACACCTGACAGAGTGGTAAATACAAAAAGTGTAAACACCACTTTCAGAGAGCATGTGTCTTAATCTAGTGCAACATGTGCATGTTTAAAGATTATGATATTTTGTTTGCTTTATAAGTAAAATATTCTATAATAGACAAATCAAATGATAAAAGAGGAGATCCACATTGTGATTATAGCAGATTTAATTCCCACTAGAATCATGAACTTTTCTCTGCATGTAATGACTAGAAAAAATAGGTGAAAATGGGATGAAGCCAGGGTGAGGTCATCTTAAGAAAGGTTCTTCAAAGTCAATCAACATTTTCCACAAGATGTTAGGCTCTCAAAAGCCAATGTCTTGGTGGCAAATATTAACAGTATTTGGATATGTGGATATTTTCACTTTAAGAGAAGTATGTTTGGGAGGGTATTGTGCTTGATTTACACTCTACATAAGATTGTTCACCCTTTTTGTTTTATTAGTAACAAAACACCATAAAACTGAACTTGCTCCGCCTGGACTTCTGCGTTTGGGACGAAATCCTTTTTTTTCCTAGGCTAAATGTGACAGAACAATCCAACCATCATGGACCCAACAGACAATACCTCTTATAAACTTTAGGATTTAATGATCAATCTTTTCAACCTCAGAGTAATGTGGAAACAGGGGATCAGTGAGTATCATGGAAAGGCAATCCTGTCTCTGGCACAAAAATAGTGTCCTCAAAGCCTCAGCTGAGGGATTCAATAACTGAGTGGGCCACAGGGACATCCTTAACACCCCTGCACCTCTGACTACTTCACAGCCATCTTTCCATCTGCAAGATAGCCTGCAGTCTGCACCCCTGCCTGCCAGCACTCAGTTGAATTCGCACCCTTCTACCTCTCAGTCCACTAGCATCCAGTCAGCTAGCCTCAAGCATGCTTTTCACTAGTGTGCTAGCTATGAGTCTGTCAAGCCTGCTAGCATCAAGCCAGCTAGCTTCCACCCTGCTTACCACCAGCCTTCACTCCAGCCTGCTAGCAACCCGCCTTCACTTCAGTCAATTAGGCTCATGAGTCCACAGCATTGCTGTCCTAAGCCAACCTCCTGCTAACTGCTAACAGCCAGCCAGACTGTCTCTGGCCTGCTAACCTCCTGCCAGCTCCCAGGGCCCCCAAAATAACTTGGCAATAGTGCTACCAACTTTCTCAGTTTTGGGTGATGCATTGGTCCCTGCAAGTTTTGTTTCTTACAGTTGTTGTTCAACTTCAAAATGTCAGTTTTTTTTACCTGATCCCACCTCCATGATTCCTATGAGTCTCCTTTTTGTGGAACCCAGCAGCATATAAACAGCCCCCTCAGTGGAGTGCTTGACAATCTACAGACTCCCTGTTATCCTCTCTGGTCTCGTTTTAAGTAGATCTCACTCCAAAGACAGACGACAAGTCAGCTTGCTTAAAACCAGCCAGTTTCCTGCCTGATCTTGCCCTGGAGCCACTTTCTGGGAAGTCCTCCAGAAGGAATTGTGGCTCTTACATTGTCTTCTCTCTCTCTGCTCTGCACAGTACCATGGTGTCACTGCTGCACAGCTCCTCATTCACACCACTGTCCAACTCCTTGTCCTCACTGCTGCCTAGTGGTGCGGAGATCCACAGAGACTGAGCTGTGACTATTGTCACACACACATGCGTCAGAAACTGAGCTGTCCAGCGCTGGACTTTGCTGGTCACTGCCAGCCAGTGCATATAAGACCCTGATGCCATGTTCCACTGAATTACCACCAGTCCTATCTGTTCCCAGTCGGCTGCCTGGTTGACATCAGTTCTTGGTCCCCAGTTAACATTTGTCCCAGCTGAGCTGCAGCAACCTCCTGTTCCTCCTGAACAGTTTCCTGCTCCTGACTAGCTAAGGATTTTGGTTCCTGCACTGCAGCAATCCTCTTAACAAGGACTGCAGTTCTGTTTTGGAGCTGCAGTTTTCTGATTAATCTGAGCTGCAGCAGTTACCTGTTCCTGTGCTTCTGCAGCCTCCTGTTTCCCTGACTCCACCTGCTCTCCTGCCCAGTTGTCACCAGCTTCCAGTCGTGCTGCCCTGTTGCCAGTCTCCAGTTCTGCTGAGATGTTCAGCCTTTGCCGCTGACCTCCTGAGGGACTTCACCTTTGTTGCTGGTCTCCTCAACTGCTAACCCTTTGGGTCTTGCTTCCTGGTCATCCTTCAGACAGTAACCGACAACTGTCACACACACAAAAAAATATGTAATTACAGTGGAAGTTCTTCACCGTAAGTAGACAAAAAATAGACGTCCAGGTATGTTAACGGTCACCAAAGCTATATTTTTTTAGCATTTTGCAGAGAATAGAGAAACTATCTGGTATCTGATTAGAAGAAGCAGACACTGTATATTTTACAAGCACAGACCAGGTTAAGCAACAGTGAACACACCTTTGGCGATGTCCTTCTGTACCATGTTGGTTTCGATTGTTTTGATAGGCAACATCATTGACAACAAGCCCCCTCCACACGCAGCTCACCTGCTGGTGTGAAAAGTTATGAGTTATGTTTTTTTTAGTGACTTCATAAAACTGGTGACAACTAAAGTCAACAGAGCAGAAAGAGACAGGTGTAGGAGTGTGCACGTGTGGCTGAAAAGTAAGTGAGAAAGATGAAAGTAGTTTGTCAGTACACTAAAATAAGAGAAAATAATTAAGCTAAATTAAAATGGTGACATAAAAAATATCCTACTAGAAACAGGGTAATGTATTAAAATATTTGTAAAAAAATATACAGTAACCTGGTGCAGTTTTGGACAAAATGTTATTTAAAGCGTTTTCACCATCCTCTAGCAGTGAGATTTTAAGATTGCAGCCAGGCGTGTGCTCGTACACATGCTCACTTGAACTCATGAGCGAGCATAATCATACAGAGATCCTGCAATAAACGCAACACCAGCATGTCGGCTGTGGCTTTTCTGGAGAAAAGCCACAGCCGACATGTTCAGGCTCTGTTGAAAAACTACATATAGCCCTTTAATGGTCAGTGTTTTATTATTAACATAGAACTGAATGGACCCCTGGATGAATTCCCAGTGCTTTTGCTGGTGCTAATTGGGATCCTAAGACAGAAAAAGAATATTAGTTCTTAGAAAGACAGAATCTGCTAAAATCTGGATCAGAAAAGAAAATTGCATTCAGTGCATCTTTAGTCTTTATTTATTTTGTGAAGTTCAAAGCAATCAGGGTAAATCACACTTCTGGCAAGTGGTGAGTCCAAGCTTCAATACGTCCCTCAACAAATGTGTGGATGAGGCAACAGAAGCAACAGAAGCTGGGCAAACTGGGTGAAGGTTGATTAAGGGCTGGGTTAAGGCTAGGTTAAATGGGTGAAGATAAGGTGAGGTGAAACATCAAGTCCACTTTAATATATTTCCAACCTAACAGCCGGAAGCAGTGTGCAGCAGCTATTCCCGATCAAACAGAGAAATCATTTGTAATGGTATCGCACAGAGCAGGCCTCTGTTTTGTGTCAGTGAGAAGGCTTCGGCCGTTGCCAGGCAGATGTTTGGGTTGGATCGCCATGTGGTGGAACGCCACCCTTCCATCTGGCTCGGGCTCCACAGGCTACAGGAATAGAGTACTGTGAAAGCAGGGAGCACAACTCCCCTTTCAGTAGCGATAGTATGATAGAGGAATGTTCTTCCTGCACCTGCAAGTCTTTTCTGTTAGAGCACACCAGCACAAAAAAAGACTTGAGCAATAATCATTTGAGGAATTTAATTTTGCCTCGGCTAAATCACTTGGAATGTTTGCATTGCACCTCAGAAACTGAGTCTTTCACGGCTCCAGGGATTTTCATTATGAGCAGGGAAAATGGATCCTGAAAGTGAGGCTGGCAGGAAAAATCAGTCTTGTCGAGTGAAAGAGAAATACATCAACAAACACTCCGTGAGGAGTGTAAATGAGATTTTAGAAGTGCTAAATAAAAGTTATTATTCTATATTAATCTTTCAGCTTGTCATTAAGGGCTCACATTCCTAGACTATGACTACTAACTATCTGGATTACAAGCCAGACTGAAAATCAGGCTGCCCCCACAGGTTTTTAGTCAACTAGTGGTTGCACATTTATGATGTTAATTAAATTATTTAAATATTTACTATTCTATATTATAGTGTAGTATAGTAAATACTACATATGACACCGGCCCATCAACATCCCGGATCAAGCACTCGACAAGTGGTCCATGTTCTGAGCTGTCAGCCAAGATTCTGGCACGATGAGAGGAGGTGGACTCTGTGTTTTACATCGATGATGCTTGGTGCACGAACGCAGACGAGATGGACTCTGTTTCCCAAATTTCAGACTGTTTATTGTGAAGATGAAACTTTCGTATAATCATCTGGTTTCTGCTGTTTACATTCATCCTAGATGCAAATTCAAAAAATGCACTGTGGAATGATCAGGGTGCATACATGTATGTATATATGTAAATAACTATATTGTTTTACTTTATTTTATATCTTACTTTTAATATAGGCCTACACTTGTTATGTTTTGTGTATGTAGCATGAAAGAACTACAAATTTCGTGTCATTAAGCAGCCTTGTGCTGTATAATTACTATAAACAATCTTGTACTACTACTATATATGCATCAGAAAATGCTACACAATAATTTAACACGTTAAACTGCCTACCTAGAGCCATACTGATGAAAAACTCCACTCCAGTCAGTGCTTATCATCTCCAACTGTGGCTAAAACATGCCATACCACTGGAACTCCTGCGTAATTGAAGATTCCTGATATATTAAGCTGCTGACTGTGAAACAGATTTTTTAAAGTATTCTTAGATTATGCAAAGACTTTCCCCTGTGCACCAGGCAGGCAGTTCCCTTCCATCATGCCCTGTCTCCCTCTTTAAGTATCAGCTATCTGCTGCCAAAAGACTGCCTGGATATTAATAGCAACACTCCCAGAATCTAAACCACATTTGTTTAGGTCAAGGCAGAGTTCAGCTTCCATTAAACAATCCAGAGAAACTCAAACGACTCTGGCAGCATAAAGAAGAGGAATGAGGGGATAAACTAAGCAGATATCTGATGTTCTAACTGCCTCAGATTGAAAAGTCGATTGAAGACTTGGTAAAGAGGTAATCATTTCGACTTGGTAACGGTGAGTGCACTGTACATGCGTCAGCCAGCAACTTGGAGTCTTGCTGCTGAATACCAGCCAAGATGGAATGAAGGTTGCCTTTCAGGACGAAGATCATCTTTAAGACCAGGAAGCCAAAAGCATTTTGAATGTCCAACAATATTTACTAGATTAATGTTACAGGTCTTTTTATGACAGTTTGCAGTCTAGCTTATATTGTCTAAAATGTTGTCTTGTCAACAAGTGTACGTGTTCTTCATGTAATGTCTGAGTTGACTGTTTAAGATAAAAGTGTTGTGGTGTTACTGAGCTTCAGGACAAAAATAGATACAGTTATGCCTAGCCCAGACTGCACGATTTTCAACGTCAGCAGATCACTGTGCTGTTCAGACTACACGACTTTCTGTTTTGTGATTGGGAGTCTTGAAGTCGTTCAAGTGGTGTTCTCACTACTACTACGTGTGATTGGCGACACACTACACGAGCTGACAACAACTATTGTCACTCTGGTCTCCAAACCATGTTTTGTCTGGAAAACACATGTGAGAAGTGACATAGGAAATAGGCAAAACCACG